>CM053774.1:103556350-103623258 GCA_028658325.1 Potorous gilbertii | reverse complement strand
GATCATTTCACCACCGTGAGCCTTACTTAGATCATTTCACCACCGTGAGCCTTACTTAGATCATTTCACCACCGTGAGCCTTACTTAGATCATTTCACCACCGTGAGCCTTACTTAGATCATTTCACCACCGTGAGCCTTACTCACTCACTTGCTAAATGAGGAGATTCTGTATCCTAGAAGGCCCTGAAGTCAGTATTTTTTTAAATAATTATTTTATAAAGCAGTCTGGTATAATGCCAAGAACATGGAAGGATTCAAATCCCACATTGACCAGCTGCATGGCCTTAAACATAGAATCTTATTTAGAACTTGAATCTTACAGTAAAACATATGTCTGACTTTGGGTATTCTTCATTTTCTCAACCTCAGGAGGTCTTTTGGTAAGGATTGAAATGTCCAGGAGATAGATTAGTAAGAGGAGTTCGATGGATGAATGGTTAAATAATCAGCCATGGAGTAACATTTTGGTGTTAGCTGTTCATTTTATTAATAATTATTTCAGAGAAGCCCTCAAAAGTAATATGTCCATTTGATGATTAAAAAAGGCCCCCACCAATAACCTTCACAAATTTTTGCCTTGTATTATAATTGAGAAAATATGCTCACGATATTATCTAATATTTAGTAGTTTATGTTAAACTGTCCTCAAGGTCACAATGAGTTCTTGCAGTGTCAGTAACTGTTAACTTAACTGTTAACTCAGTACGTAAAGATAAAAGGTCAGTGTGATATTTCTTGCAATGATTGTAGAATTCAAGAGCAGCCAGGTGGTGCAGTGGATAAAGTAGGAGGCATGGAGCCAGGAGGACCTGAGTTCAAATACAGATTTAGGCACTTACTAGTTGTATGATCTTGGGCAAGTCACTTAACCCCATTTGCCTTCCTCCAAAAAAAGAAAAAGAAATGATTGCAGAATTCTAAAGGGGAAGGGATACCAGGAACTCTATCAAAAAGTATTACTAGTTTTAAAAAGTCATAAAATTTAGAGCCAGTAAGAATCTTAGAGGATCATCAACTCCCTATCCTCTTGTATTTTAGATGAAGAAATTAAGACCCAGAACATGTAGAGCCTTATGTTCTTCCTATAGTTATAGTCATCATGGAAAAACCTTGAAATTAAAGGCCTTTTCCCTCTCTGTGTCCCTTGAGCACAGACTTAAACATCTGTTATGTGTCTTTCCTATGATAATTGTTCAGTATACATTTTGGTTATAATGGATAACATTCTTATTCTTCCTCACATCTGTATTGTGGGAAACAATTAAATTTTTGCCTTCTTTGGGTTTTTTCTTAAGGCTGTGTGTATCATATCTTTACTTGACACCAGTGGCATTGCATCAGCTGGCCTGCTCTTCCTCTGATGAAGACATCAGTGGAATGTGGCAGGAAGTTCAGTGAGCATCTGGCTCCTACTTGCTGAACTTCCTTGTTTGTAAGAGTAGAGAATCCTTTTAGGCCACAGTCCTAACTATCTTCACGTATATGAAAGATTGTTACATAAAAAAAGCTCATTGTGCTTGGAACCTGAGGAAAGAATTCGGAACAATGACTATAAAGTTATAGAGAGAGAGAGGTCCTGTAAGGATAGACTTCCCAACATAGCTGGCTGTCCCAGCAGGGGACGAGGTTCTGAGAAGTTTAGCAGGCTCCCCATCGGGGGCGAAGGAAGTGAAATAGAGAGGAGCCTCCTTAGCTCATCTCTGAGAGCCTTGGATTTGCCCAGGATGACTCAAGGAGTGGCCAGCAGAATTGTGATGCAGACCTGCCTCTAGATCCAGTGCTTGGTGCTGCAGGGGGAGAAATACTCAAAATGGGTTATGGATTGATTTTCCCTAGAGTAATTCTGGGTGGGGCGAGGGGGGATGTCAGCCAGCATATTTTTATTGAGTGACTGTAAATGACACTGTATTTTAGAAACGTAATTGTTTTGTAAATTTTTTTATCTTTTTGTGTTTAAAGAAACAGATATGCAGTATGCAGCAAAGGTGTACCGGGATGATCGGCTACGAAAAAAGGCAGAATCCCTAAGCATGGACAACTGTAAAGAGTTAGAGCGACTGACTAGTATCTATAGAGGAGGATGAACTGGGATTTTCATTTACGTCTTTAGTACACTTTTTTTTTCTGTACAAGAAGAAATTCAGTTTCGTTGTAAAATGTCAAAAAAGAGTTGGATATTAAAAACTAAACTACTCAGTTATTCCCTGAAATCTTATGCTATAGGACTCAAAACCGTTAATGGCTTCTTTACATAATAAGAAATTGAAAACTAAAATTCATGATTTAGTTATGCATCTCTTCATTGTTATTTAGTTTTACTTCCAATGCTTATCTAATTCTTTAATTATAGATATTCAGAAAAGGATTATCATACCTCTAGCAGTTTTCCAGTTACAGTGATTCCCTTCTTCCCTTGTCATGTAAATATTTATGAAAAAACACTTTTGTGTATATACAAGTTATTGACTTTATATTTAAAAATCTCAGAAGTTTAGCTCCATGAAACACTTCTGCTCACTGATGGAAATATCTATATGACAAAGTTACTTTTTTCTTGTCAGGTGTCCAGTGTGTGGAGTTTAAACAATGACACTTTTTTTTTAAAGGCAATTTAACTTTGTGTAAAAAAAATCTTCTAGCTATATCTGCTCAGAAGAATTTAATATTTTTAAATGTATATTACTGAATATATGTTGACATGAGTTGAACTGGTGTAGACGATCAGTTTGCCATTTAGTTTTATGAATTGCTAAGCAATGTGAGGAAATGAAAAGCTGTCCTGATTAATTTAAGAATAAATACAATGAAAATGATGTGCAGATACTTCACGTTGGCATTTCTTGAGAAGCAGATGTCAGTTTTGAAGTTATGAAAGTAAATCTATCCCTTTGCCCCTCCCCCTAGCCAAGGGATCTCCATTTAAAGGAAAAGACCTCCCTCCCCACCCCATTTCATGCTTGGTCTCAAAAGTAAATTAATTCTTTTGTAAGCAAGTGGTAAGAAAAGTTAATACTAAAATTAAGCCTTATGCCTTTAACACTATTGCCAACTACTGAACTCTTAGATAGATAACTTGTGAAATTATTTGATTGGTTTGACTAGATGCAAAAATGAGCAGATGCAGTGGCAGGTAGAATCGTCATTTACATGAAATCTGCAGTCTTTCTCTAGTACCACTCTGAGCTTAGAATCAGTTCACCATTTGAAGTAGTCAAATTTAATCTTAATGGAAAAGACACATTTTTGTAATGAAAGCCATTAGCATAAATTAGAAAGAAATGCAAGCAGTTGGATACTTACTAGTTTTTGTGCCTGTAAGTTGAGGTTGAACAGTTGTCAACTTCTAATTGCTTTGCTTCATACTCATTTAATGGAACAAGAACAAGTTGTTGACAGGTTTTCTGTTTGATGAAAATGCTAGAAATTTGGTAACAGTAGCGGTGCTCATCGGGTTTAGAAATTATTTCTGATTATTGTCAGTCTAATAAACTCCTGCTAAAACGACCGTTCTCCTTAAAATTGACTCACAAGAATTGCTTGGTTGCATCATAAATTACATAACAGCATAGTAATTAAGAATAATAGAAAACCCAATCAAGTTTTACTTAATTTTTAGAGACGTGGCCTTTAGAATAAGTAGCATATATAAAAGGGAATTACAGTTTGAAGTATTTCCTTTAACCTATGGAATGGGCTGTTAGCAGATAAAGAATGTAAATTGTTGTAAGAAATTATTATTTCTTTTGAAAGTGTTAGAGTCGTTAGAAAACACAATTTGGATTAGAATTACAATCTTTTCATCCATTTCTTTTTCCAGTTTTCACAGGAATGGTGGGCATAAAAGTGGGGGTGGGTTCTTTGAATTCAACCCTCTTGTTTAATAATTCTTTTTCTTTTCATTTGAAGTTTGAGGGTGTTGACACCCTCAAATTGGTAAAGTTAAGTGAAGTTGTATAATGCTAACTTATACATGGTTCTAGACAGTGTTATACTTTCATTGTATTGGTATGTTCCGTTGAATTTTATAAAGTACTAAGGCAAAATGTGCTTGGAAAAAGAACATTTTAAGATTGATTGTAATCACTAACAATGGCTGAGCAAATTTTAAGGTGCCCTGCTGATCAAGCCTCAGGAGCTTCTGCTTTGTACTCTGGGGGTAGGGGGTGAGAAAAGTTGAGTTTTCTATATTGCCTGCATGCTGGTTTAAAAAAAAAAAGACCCATGCCTTTTAGTATTTTAGGGTATGCAAGGCAAGATTTGGCCACCTTGAGGTGGGAGATTTTCACATTTGACACTCATTTCAAAGAAAATATTTTTGCCTGTGAAATATTATTTATAAAAGAAATGTGTTTATCTCAGATTGCAAACTAAAACTTTTCATCACTGTCCAAAGGCTCCCAATCATGGAGTAAAGCTGTACTGTAGTGTAGATATTTTGTGCTATTTTATTCCATTGGCATCAAAGAAATTTTTTGCACCATGTCTTTAAATTCCTCACATTAGTAAAGCCAATTATTAAAGCTTCTACACTCTTTGGAAATAAAATACTTTACTGTCTTTGTGAGTGAATTGAGACAAAGTAGAATCACAGTACTTGACTTCGTCACTTTTGTTGTCCCTTGCCATATAGTTTACGGATGGATTGGTGCTAGTTGCTACCTTGGCTAATTTTTAGAATTGTTGAAGATTTCACTCTCAACATTGTAGAGTAGTTTCAGGTTAGTTCTTTAAAAGTGAAAATAATTCATTTCAAAACTAATTGTATTTGGATGTATCTGTAACTTTGTTTCATACCCTTAACATAAAATAGGAATAATATGCAAATACTATGGAAGAAGTAGTGAAGCCCTTATATGAGCATCATTGCACTGATTCATTAGACTAATGTGCTTATACTACCTCTACTTAGATTGGTTTTCTGCTTTTCCCCCCTCAACACACCCTACCCCAAACCATAAAACCAAGAAAATCTTCATCTCCAGCCCTGCATTTAAACAACTAAAAGGCCTAGTTGCTTTAGTTAGATTGATGTAAAAGTTTCCTTTTGGTCTTCAATGTTTTAAAATACACATGTCATCTGACAGTGTAACACTACGTAATAAAACATGTTCTGGGTTTTTTTGTAAAATTATATCTGAGTTTAATCTTCCACCAATGTTAAGGCAGTAGCAAAAATTCTTGGTTGTTTGCCCAAGTTCTAATCAAGGCAGCTTTACTCTTAAACAAGTATTATGTGAAAGAATCAAAAGGTTCATTGAAAAACTTATTTAGTGTCCCTGTGGGAGACTTGGACCCAGTTAAATAATCCTACAACTCCTTAGCCTCGTACTGATTAAGGCGGAAAGGAGAACTCGGTGAATCTTCCCTCCCGTATGTGCAGGAAAACAGTGAACAGGCTCGTTTGCTACTTTACAAACTATGTGACTAAACAGATGAGTACAAAAAGAATAGTCTGGCAAATACATTTGTCATTTAAAGTTTTAGTGCCAGCAGATCCCTTTATATATTTTTAAAAGAAAAAAAAATAAAATGAGGATCCCCTTAAGGAAATTTACATATCATTGATCTATTAGGAAACATGGTAATAGATTTCAGGCTTCTTTTTTAGTTGGATTACTATTAAAATACATAATTCATGTGAATGGAAGCAATTTTCTTTTAAATAACATTATTTTAAAACACTCCTTATATTAAGGATTGTGTAGCCATTTTTTTTTGCATAAATTCCCTTTGCTGCATGTATAACTTTTCCCTGATGAAGATAAGGTTTTTCTTTTCATTTAATGCCAACGTTTGCTGGTCTTGGGGCCATTAGATTTGTGAATACTCTGTGTATTGTGTGTGTGTGTGTATAGGTGTATATATTTTTTTCAGCTATTACCTCAAACTTGTGATTGTTTAATTAATACCACAATTTGTTTGCACAGAACAGGGCTTCCATTACAGAAGGATTCATCTTCTAATACTGGGCATTCAGTGGAGAACCTTGTTAAACATCAAGTCCAAGCCTTTTCATTAATCCTTTTCTCCCCTTGAGTATAGCCATTCCTGTTCCAAGTTCCATTGTTGAAAATACCCTGTTACCTGTTTCTCTTCAGAGCAATCTGAAAGTCTGCTGTGTAAGAAGCATTTCTTAACATGTCTCCATCAGTTCATTATCATTGATATTTGAGACTGTAACTCACCAACATTATTATACCAAGAAGATAATTAACGTCTGACCCCAGACATGCCTCAGCGCTTCTGTGGGTCGAGACCCGCGGTTTAAACATTTAAGCAGCCCTGGAAATAATTCCATTTCACAGAAGACAATATGCCTTATTAAAACATTCCAGTTTGGTAAGCCACTTTTCCCCTTTCACAAACTGAAATAATGAGACTTTCTTATGGGTAACATTCAACTCTACGCGGCGTGGGTTTTGATAATGGAAGAGTTCAGTTATTGTTCTGGCTAGTCATAACGACAAGAAACAAAACCAAGGAAAGGACTGATCGTATATTGATATTAAGAAATGCTTCTTGCCTTCTTGCACCTTCTGTCATTCAGAATACCTCCTGCTAGTCCAAAGTTTAGTTTGTATGTTTTGGAAAGTCACAGATAATTTTTCCTGTACGTGTAGGAATTTTAATGGAAGCCTTGTAAAGAAAATTTAATGAAGTGAAGCTGGCATCTTATATAGGAGATCTTATTTTGTCTATATAGTGCATTCAAGATTGCAAAATGAACTGTCTGATTTGTAACATTTACTGTAATATCAGACTTATATCAAAATAAAATTATTTTCAGTGTGAGAACTGTGTTCAAGAAATGGCATTTGATTTTACTTTTGTAAACTTGTAAATTCTGTTGAATGCTTTGTGACAAATTTGTTTTTCAGTTCCTAGTTTTCATGTCTTACAAGGTGGGAACAAATTGAAATATAAATTTCAAAATCAAAAGATTACCATACAAATTCACTTAAAACGTTTGTTGGTTCTTATGATTCCTGCCTTCCTGCAGTCCCTCCACCATCACTGCAGAATTGGAAGAGAGTTACATAGAACTAAGGGTCATTTTGTATTTTTCTTTGTTCCATGGGTTACCACTGGCAGAAAATTTATCACCCACCACTTACCTCACAGGTAGTTGTGAAGAAAGTACTTTGCAGTCTTTTAAAGTACTACTTAATAATTTCATCCTTCTGATAAATAGGCTGGACCTGGGAAAGCAAATAAGTAAAGTTCCTTTGAAAATGACCACATTTGAAGCCTTTCCAACCTACCTGAAATCTTGTGAAATGAATTCTGAGTTTTTGTGAATCTTATTTTTTTCCAAGAGAAAAATGAGTCACTGTAGTAACACTTTTTGTGGAGATGTTAAAAAATCATATCATACATCCATTATATATTATAAGTGCCACTTACAATAGCATAGCTGCACAGTCAGGGATAAACCCCATAGCTTCAGCTAGCTTACAGATATCAAGACTTCTCTCAGTCCCTCGTTCGGGGCCCAGAAGCTAGTCTCATTATGTATATATAAGGTCTTACTGTGATTGACACATAACCTATGTTTGTATATATACACACATACACACAGAAATGGGGATCGATAATTTCAGCGTTGATTCTCCTACAGTCCTTCACTTAGCTGCCAAAATAATTGTTCTAAAGCACAGGCCTGAGCATATCCCACTCTGTCCTCACAGCGTCACCCTCGGGCTCTAGTCTAAACCGTATTTCTAGACACTTCATGTTACTACCTATTAAGCACACAGTTTTAACTAAATGGGCCTACTAGCAGTCATAGGATCAGATCTGGTGATAGGAGGAACCTCAGCACATCTAATTAGAGGAAATTGTGTTGTGGCCAAGATCACACAGGTTTTTCAGGCACATTGAACCAAGGGACTCAATCCCCTGGAAAGAACTAGTGGTTGTCCCCAGTGCCACATTGCCTTCCCAGTTTCACCGGGCCTAAAATGATCTCCCTTATAGCACTAACTCTTAGAACCTTTAGCATCCTTCAAGCTTTAGTTTATGTATTTTCTTTTACAGGAACCATCTCCTGATACCTTTCGTTACTAGTGTTCCTGCTTTGTAGTTTTCTTGCATTAACTGCTTAGACAGTGAACTCCTTGAGAAAAGGGATTGTTTTTTGTCTGTCTTGTATCCTTAACACTTAGTCCAGGGCTTAGCAGATCATAGGGTACTTAAAAGCTTGTTGACCTTACTTGTTGATGTATTTTGTCCATCACTATGGATCAGTCCGCAGGCATTTATGAAATGCCTGCTGCATATTTGTCATTGGTTCTACAAAGAATAGGAAACAGTCTTGACCTCAAGGACATACTTTCTTAGAAATATAATTTGTGTGTATATGTATAAAATATGTACCTGGAGGGAAGGTATCCAAGAGGTAGAGATGAGGAAGGACTATAATCCCAGGCATGGTGAGGCATCTTATGCAAAGGCATAAAGGTTGGGGATAGAATTATCATGGAGGAAGAGAGCAACAGGGTCCATTTGACTGAATCATAGAATGCATCATATCATCCCAGTAAGCGGATCTGAACCAGGGTGCAGTAAATGCCAGCAGTGCCCTAGACCTTCTTTGACTTAGGATTGACACGATCATCCCTGTGCTTTAGGAATATCAGTCGGGCAGCTCTATGGAGACTGGTGTGGAGAAGGGAGAAACTGAAACAGGGAAACCAATATTGCTGCTGAAATAGTTAAGATGAGAGGATGAGGTTCCAAACTAGAGTGGTAAGCCATGAGAATGGACCTGATGTGGTCGATGGGGAGTTAGAAGCATTGCATGGAGCCTGATGGGTTGAGGGAGAGAGAGGAGTCAATGGTGACTCAAAGGTTGTGGATCTGGGGGATTAGAAAGGTGCTGTTGTGCCCTGAAAGAAAAAGGATTGGCATAAATGACAGAGTAGAAACCACCATATTCTAAATGTAAATGGATCATAACTTACTTGAGAACGTTATTTCTCAAACGGTCAAAGCAAAAGAAACTTGTCTCTTTCCCAAATGTAGTGAATTATCGAGTGAGAGCTCAGCAGTTTATTTTCTGTGCTTCAGTTCCTTTCAGAAAGGTCTGTTATGTACAACATTCTGTCCTTTATTTGTCAGTCATGTGGGTGCTTGAAACAACTTAACCCAGAGCAAGCATGAAATACAATTGTGGATCATTTCTCCCTTCTCTATTACCGTATGAGATGGTCTCTGGACTTCTCTGTGTGACTAACAGAAAAGCATTCTTTTGTACTCATGAAGCCGTGAATAAAATTACTTCACAATCAGTAATAGTTTTACTGAAAAAGATAAGGCTTGAGGTTTCAGGAGCTCCCACTACTCCCTCATAATCTGAACCCCAGAGGAGCAAAAGCAATCACCAGCAAAAGTTACCCAGTTCACAGCATCAAAAATGCATCAGATTTCAGGGAGCTTCAGACAACTTGGGTATTAGTACATTGGCCCATTTTAAAAAAAAAAGTTTACTTGTCCACAACAGATTTGCTTTACTTTTTTTCTGACCCTATATGGGTGCACTATCGTTTCATATTTTACTTTACAAAAATATTAAGAGTTCATGTACTCAGCAATACTGTGCTAGATGCTTTTGAATATTATGCAAGGTTTAGGACAAGTACTGCCCTCTTGGAGCTTATAATCTGTTTGAGATATAGCATGAACACACACACACACACACACATATATGCATATTCATTGGTTATGTGGTGTGACCAATGACAAGCACACATCATATGCATGGAGTTCAAATAATAGAAGCATTTGAACAAGTCCAGTCAATTTCTTAAGAATGTATTTGTGTGTGGAGCATTATGTTAGTGATTGTGGCAAATAAAGTTTAACAAAAACAGTCCCTGCTCTCTGGGAGTTTCTGGTCCAGTAGAGGGATATCCTAAAAACAACTATATTGGAAGGTAATACATGACTAGTGTCCTAGGTGTGGGGCAAACTATATGAATTCCATTGGGAAAGGATGGGAATGTCAGCAAGGCTTTTCTCTAGAAAACAGACTTTGAGTTGGGCTTTGAAAGAGAAGTATTGTAGGATTGCAGCAGACAAAAGAGGTTGACATCATAGAAATGGATCTGAGCATGAGCAGAAACAGCAAATCTCCCATTATAGTGTAGGTAACACAGTAGGTCATGCTGTATTTAATGGGGACCATGATGACTCAAGTTGTGGTCATGCTGAGTTTTAGATATTGGTGGGACATCAATGTAGTCATTTCCTACAAGCAGAGAGGTGGATCAGTAATTCACAAGAGGCCACAACTGGAGCTATGGATTCTGGTATCATCTGTAGAGGTGGTAAGCATTTCAGGAGAGTGAAGGAGATTGCCCAGGGAGATATTATAGAGAAGATACCTAAGATGCATTGGAGAACAATCCCACTAATGATTAAAGAAGGTTTCAGAAAGTAGCTAAGATTTATACAGGACCTTGACAAATAACCAGGGGACTTCCATTTCAGAACCATTATGTAACCATATGTTACAATGATATACTTACCAGAAACACATAGAGGATTCAAGATTGGACCCTTTAGCAATCTACATTGAAATGCTAGTGGTTCCCTGAATGTTGCTTGCTGACTTTCAATTTCAGTTCTGCTTTGCTCGTAGTGCACATCACCTACTGATATGGGCCCGCTATGCTGAGTGATCCTCTACCAGTGTCTCCCGTCACACAGTCCTGAAGTTCTTGAGAGACCTTGAGATTTTCCTGGTATTGCTTCCACTATGTGAACGCTTGTCCTGTGCGTACTCCATAAAATAGTCTTTTTGGCAAGCATACGTTTGGCATTCAAACTATGTGGCCAACCCATTGGAGTTGTCTCTGAAGCAGAGTTTGAATGCTTGGCAGTTTAGTTTGAGAAAGGACCTCGGTGTCTGGTACCTTATCCTTCCAGGTGATCTTCAGAATCTTCCTAAGACGACTCAAATGGAAGTGATTCAGTTTCCTGGCATGGCCTGGTAGACTGTCCAGGTTTCACAGGCATACAACAACGAGGTCAGCACAACAGACCTTCAGTGTGGTAGTTAGACATACTTTTTCTCTCTCACCCTTTCCTCTGGAGCCTCCCAATTAGTGAACTAGCTTGGGCAATGCGTGTGTCAACCTCATTATCAGTGTGTATATCCCTGGAAAGTACACTACCAAGGTAAATGAACTTAACCACAGCATTCATAATTTTTCCATTTGCTGTAACCATTGTTTCACGTGTGGATGATGCGGTGGTGGCTGATGGATCATTTGTGTTTTCTTGGTGCTATTTGTTAGGCCAAAATGAGCACAGGCAGCAGAGAATTGATCCGTACGTTGTTGCATCTCAGCTTCAGAGGCTGCACTGAGTGCACAGTCATCTGCAAACAGTCATGCACTTACCATTCCTCCATTTTGGTCTTGGCTTGTAGCCTTTTCAAGTTGAAGACTTCCAATGGCAGGAACCTACGTTCCACCCAATGCTTTCTAACTCCATGCTTGGGGCCAAACAGAACACGTTTAATCTCCAATCCAGCTAAGTAGATACAAAATAAAGTGAGTAACAAAAAACTTAACAGGTAAAATACAAAGCAGGGACCTACAGCAAGGGAAACACTAACAAAATGGGCAGTTACAGACTCTGCAGGAGGTAGGATTTTGAGTTTAGCAATGAAACATAAACTTGAGAACAGTAAACTCAGAATTGACTAATGCATGATTTATTTTCGCATTTAAATATGCATTAAATCTGTCTTAGGGATTAGGGGATAGTTCAGCTATAGTGTAGACATACAGGCAACTAGGTAGCACAGTGGACATGGTACTGGGGTTGGAGTCAGGGAGACTTGTCTTTCAGAATTCTAATCTTGGCAAGCCATTTAATTCTATTTGCCTCAGGGTCCTCATCTGTAAAATGAGCTGGAGAAGGAAATGGCAAACCGTTCCATGTCTTTGTCATGAAAACCTTAAATGAGATTACAATTGGACCCTACTGAAATGAATGAGTAACACAGCCATGGTAGCAGATAAATATATGTATGTATGTATGTATGTATGTATTCAGAAAAGGCCATGGACTCCTAAACTATGTGAAAAGCTTTTGTGACAGAAAATAGTAAAAACTTATTTTTTGAGAAGAAAATGAAGTTACTATTTTTTCCACTATTATTTTAATTTTATTTTTCATTTTTAACATAGTTTATAACAGATAAAACAATTCAAACTTTTGGTCAGATGATACTTCTTTTTAAAATATTTACAATATGGACCACCAAAGAATTTTTTTTTAAACATTAACCAACTGAGACACAAGTAACATTTATGTTGCTAACTTTACAATCTCTTGACCTAATTGTCTCCACAGTATTACTGAGAATTAAAGGACCCTATCTTGTTGTTGGTCTAAAGCCCTATGCCTAATAGCTTAATTTTAGACTTAACCTCGGATGTTCCCCTACCAATAATCTATAATTGAATAGGTCTGGTATTAAGCTTAGAAACCTTTTGACAATAGGAAATTGCCACCAAGAATAGGGACATTGCAGGGATACAATGTCTCCCCAACTTCATGTCAAATCCAGGCAGGATTAGATTGTCCACTTGCATTCAGTCAGGCTTAAAGTTTGCCAGGTGTCAGTGGGGAAACTGAGTCAGGAGAATCCTACCTCAGCCCAGGCTGAACAGCCACTATCCCACCCTTCCCATGAGATCACCTTTTGCAGTTCATACCAGCATCTCACCAGCTTACTGGCATCATGGATTGGAGGCTCAGACCACCTTTCTTACTATTCATACCTGGAGTTAGACTCAGAAGAACAGTCACTTAATGCTTATATGACCATATGTGGACCAAAGCACTGTTTTAAATCAAAGGGCAATAATTAGCAATGGGTATTAATAAGACTTTTTGTAGAGAGTGGTCCTTGACTTGGGTGTTAAAGGATGAAGAGGTAATCAATAGTCACAGTGTATAGGCAAAGTCAAAGACTGTTTGAGAGATTCAAGGAGGGAAGGGACCTTCCAAGAGAGGCTAAAAAGGAAGGGACCATGGCGGATACCTATTATGTCAACTCCACTCAGTGGTTAGAGAGAGCACTGTAACTTTAGTTCTCAGTTTCTAGCGATAAGGTGAGGGTTGGACTATATGGTCCGTAACGAAGGTCTCTTCTGTCTCTAAGCCTATGGTTTATCATTTCTCCACAGCTCCTGAACAAGATTTTCAGCTACTTATAGGAAATGTCTACCTACTTGTCCCACCAATATCCCAAACTCAGCATATCCACAAGTTCTGGTTCCTACTAAGACTGTGTATGACCTTCTGTACTTCCCTTGCCATAAGGCAAGGAAGTAAAGATTGGGATCGAACTGTACAGTTGGTGTTAGTATGGAGATATTTGAGCAGAAAAATGACTTCGGCATCGGATGATAGACGGTGTGGAGCTGGGGGTGAATGGAAACGTTAATTAATTAGGAGGCTAAAAGATCCAGAAACTCAAAACCTGAATTATTCTCTACAGTATAGCGGAAAGAAATGTACTTACTCTGCCACTAAACCTTCCTACAGAAAGGCTGTTACTGATACCCTCTTCTTGAAGAAGTATCTTGGGTTCCACAGGTTCAAGGTCTTTTCCTTTAAAAACAAGCAAAGCAAAACATAGCAGGCATTCATGAAGCATAAGATCCAATTAAAACTGCTTTAATAATTGAAGAGTAAAAGCACATAATAGGTGAGTAAGAAAGGGTATCAGAGACAACTCTCCTTCTGAAGTCACTAAATCAGGAAATGAAAAAAGCCACCAACAGGCAGTTTGACCTCCAGAAAAGCATTAATGACAGCCTTCCCTTCTTTCCCCTCCCAGTGTGTAAAACACCTCCAAGGTGGGGCAGGAAAGAGGACCAGCTGTGGCTACAATAGGAATCCATCCAAGCTCTTATTACATACTTTCAAAATATATTTTAAGTCTATTTTTATGTGTACTTTTTGTCTCCCTCATAGAACATAAGGCCCTTGAAGTCAGGCAGTTTCCTTTATTTTTCTTTTAAATATGTGAAGCCCAAGCATCTACTTAAAAGTACCAGAAATAGATTCACCTTCTCGGCTGACTGCTTGATTATGTGACCTTGGGCAAGTCATTGAACCTCCCTAGGCCTCACTTTTGGCATCTATAAAAGAAGAGGGCTGGGCTCCATGGCTCTACAGTTCCTTTTAGCTCTAGTCTAGGGTTCTTAATCTGAAATACCTGAATTTTAAAAAAAAATGTTTCTGAAAACTCTCTTTCAACATTTAATTCAACAAACATTTATCAAGCACAAAATTATGTGCCAAGCCCTGGAGACACAAAAAGAAGCAGAAGACAATATCTGCCCTCAAGGAGTTTATAATCTAATGGGGGAGACAGTATGCAAACAAATACAGAGCAACCTATATAATTTAATTCCATGAACATTTATTAATTACCTGTTATATGCCAGGAATAGTGTGAAGCACTGGGGATGCAAAAAGGGGCAAAAGACCATCCCTATCCTTAAGAAACAATCAAATGGAGACACCACTCAAATATATATGTATGCACAGACGTATGCACATACATATGCACAAATACATACATGTATGCACACTACACACATTTACGCACACACAAACGTGTATACACTGCACATATTTGCACACGTGCATACATATCACATGTATGCACATATACATTTCCACAATGCATATATATACATGCATGTATACACAAATGCATATATACCATACTTGTAAACACATTATGCATATATGTACACACATTTGCATACATACATATACACATGCATACAAACACGTATGCATATACATACACACATACACATATGTGCACAATACATATATACACATGCCTATAAATACCTGTATGTATATACACATATGCATGCATATAAACATGCATATACACTATATACACTTATTTGCACACATGCATGCACATAAACATACATATATTTACACAATACCTATATACACATGCACATAAACACATGTGTATATACATACACATACAAATATACACATGTTTATAAACACGTGTATATACATACACATACATATATTTGCACATACACATATACACACCTAAACACACACACACATATATATATATACATACACGCATTATAAATATATATGCATGTATATATCAACCTCCATGCAGGATAAGAAATAAAAGAGGGAAATCTCTTGAATATTTGATGCATTAAAAACATGACACTGAACAGGGTCCAAGGCTTTCCCAGATGGTACATGATGGAGAAAAACAAAAGGGAAGGTGGAGGATGCTTCCAGTTCGACATCTAAGGCGTGGTTTTCCTAACGTGCCCCTTTGCATCCAACCAGAGGGACTGGAATATTTTAGGAAATTTCTTCAACATCCCTCCCTGGATGAGTAGGAAAGAGACAGGCGCATGCGCAGCATTCTGCTGGGCGGTGGGAGTAGTAGGGAGAAAGGACGAAGGGAGCGCATGCGCAGAACTCCGGGGCGGGGTGAGGAGCGCAAGGGGCGGGTCTGGCGCATGCGCAGGACTCCGCGGGTGGAGGAGGGGAAGAAGAGGGCAGGCCTTTATTCTTGGCAGGTCCCCGCGGAGAGCCGGGCCAAGGAAGCCGCTTCCGGTGTCCTTACCCCTTTCCCCGGAAGCGGTGCGTCACGGGGCCAGGGCTCAGGCCGGGCTTCCTGAGCGTGCGACAATCATGTGACCGCGGCTTCAAGAGGAAGCGGCTGAGGCGGTCCGAGCTACCTGCGGCGACCTCGGCGGCCGGAGCCCGGTAGGTCCCGGGGCCTGACGGCGGGGAGGGGCGGCCTCTCTGGGATGGGGGCGGGGAGGCGATCCCGGGCCCGCCCCCCTTCACCGGGTGTTTCTCTTGCAGGTGTGGGGAGCGTCCCGGCGGGAGGAAGGGGCTCATCATGGCGGATGTGAGTGAGACCACCCCCCGCTGGGGGAGGGCCGCGAGGGGAGGGAGGCGGGGGATGGAGCCTCGGCGGGTGACCCCTCCCCCACTGCAGCGCCGCCCGGGGCCTGCGGGAGCCCCTCCCCTGGGATGGTGCCCCCTTCCCCGGCGACCTCCTCTAGTGCCTGAGCCTACACGTAGTCGGGGCTCCCTCCGTGCCCACGTGCGTCGAGAAGCGCAGTACCCACGTGTGTGCCTTCACCCCGGAAAGCCTGCCCCGGGCCCGGGGTCCAGGGCACCCAGCCCGCCGTGCCTTGGCACCACCCCGGAGCGCCGCCGCCTTAGAGCGTCCGGGCGGTTGCTGACCCAGCGCCCGGTTATCGGTCGGAAAGGCGCTGGAGAGAGAAAACACGAAGTTGAGCTTGAGTGGGTGCCGTAGGACCGACCCCTTAGAGCTAGGCCAGTGCAGACGGCTCTCTGGGAAGGCGTGCCGGGCTTGGAGTCGGGAGCATCCGTACTGCTTGAGGGCGCAGAGCCTAGGCTCAGGAGTACCCATCCAAGGGGGCTCAGACACGCCATGGCGCCCCGCTTGCCTCAGTTTCCTCATCGATGGGAAACCACCCCAGTCTCTCTGCCAAGAACCCAGCCCGTAGGCCTGGCTTTGGCTAGCTGTGTGAGTCAGCAGGTTTCTTAATTTCTTTATATTTCAGTTGCATCAAAAAAATGGCAGTAGTAACTTCCAGCACAGAGGTTGGTTGGAAGGAGAGCTTTCTTGAGATTTGACCTGAAAGGTCCCTTCAGCATGAATGATTTGTATAAATGTAAACCGTGTGAGTTAGAGCTGTTAGTTCTTAACCCTAGGTGGATATGACTGTAAACTTGGCGGTGGGGACCTTGTATTTCCCACAGCACTCTGCTTTTATGAGGTGTTTAATGACGATGGATGGCAGCTTTAGGACCAAGCTAATGAACTGGGTTCAGGAATTGTTCAGGCCTGTGGGAGGGATAAGAAGAGTTTTGAACTAGGAATTGTTCAGGCCTGTGGGAAGTCCAAGAATGGGGTTTGAATTGAAACTTGCTTTGGGAAATTTTTTAGGGACTCTGGTGAGGGAAGTTAGGAAATACCATTCACTCAGATTTGAGGAACTTCCTAAGGGTTTGAAGCTTTATTTTCCCCTTGTGACATCTTGTTACAACGTAACTTTATATCTCCTTTTCTAGGATTTGAAGAGATTCCTCTACAAAAAGTTACCAAGGTAAAGGATCAGTAGTGTCACCCTGAATTCTGAATCATAAAGTCTCACTTTGTTACCACCTTAAAATAAAAATACTGCAACATTTGTTTCGCTTTTAGATTCTCTCGAAGGTAAAGCTTTTATACTGTGCTTAGAAAGGAAATTAAATTGACATACAGAAAAGATAGCAAAAAGTGTGATTCTTCTTAAAGATATGCATGTTTTCACTTGCGTCATGGCCTTTGCTTCATATTTATGACATTTTTTGTCAACGTATTTCCCTTGTGTTAGATGTACTATTTGTCAGCGGAGCCTTTCTGCTTTTGCTGGGGAAGTTCATCTGAGGTGTTCTACTAATGAAAAGGATTTGTATTTCTATTATAATTTCAATTCAAATACAGTTTACCTATGCACACATTTTTAAAAATAGGAAATAGAGACTGGAGCTGTTATGTGATGCAGGAATTCCAAGACAAGGAAACTCCCTTTACTAATGCAACTTCAGAAAGTTCCTGAGACTTAGGACTGAGCTCTCTGATGTGTCTAGCTGTCTGTCAGATCTACCGAATCCTGAGAGGTAGGGAGGGAGAAAATGCCATGAGACGTCACTTTAACCCATTGTGTGAAAATATTATGTATAATTAAATTCTGACTTCATTCTTATACCACACATTATGGAAAAATTCTCTGGATTGAAGAGATTTAAATGGTCAAAAGGGTCACAAGGGAATATAGTACCGGCTTGATGGTGCAGTGGTCTAGGCTCAAGAATCTCATCGTCCTGAATTCAAATCCTGCCTCAGACAGGTACTAGCTGTGTGATCCTGGACAAGTCACTTTACCCTATTTGCCTCTGTTTCCTCATCTGTAAGATGAACTGGAGAAGGAAATGACAAACCATCCATTATCTCTGCCAAGAAAACTCCAAATGGGGTCACAAAGGGTTGGGCAGGACCAAGTAGCAGCAATGGGAATATCAGCATTTGTTCTAGGAAAAATCTGAGTCATCAGTAAGGAGATTGCGTTTTCATGCCTTCTGCCCTATGCAACTTTGCCTAAGCCTCCTTCTCATACAGAAAACAGTAGTGCTTAGTAACTGAGTTCTTACCCACTGTGTGTGGATGTAAAGGTAGAAGCTTCTAAGTTGCTTATTGTTACTGGACTGTAATTAAGGGTTTTCTGTTGCAACATCTTTAAATTAATTAAAACCTTTCTAAAGACCTGATTTCCTACACACACATGCGCACACACACACACACACGTGTGTATGTGTGAGTGACACTAAACTCTCTAAAGACATCTCTGCTTCAGTTTCCTAAACTGTAAAACTGGGATAACAATAGCACACACTATTCCCTTCTGGCCCCCCCCTACCCCCAGAGATATTTACAAAACAGCCCCACAGTGCCTGACAGTAGGGCAGTTAAATAAATATGTGTTTGTTCCTTCCTCTGTTAACCTTTAGGTATGGCATGTACATCAAATTGTAGTCGTAGTGGTGATGGGTTTACACCCTAGCCTTCCTTATGACTGTCTGATTGAAGACTATTTTAATGCAACAGATCATAATTTTGACAATGAGGTCACTCGAAAGCTAAACCTTGGGCATGATAATATTAACATTGAGTTAACTAGGCACAAACATCACCAGGGTGTTGACATTTGAATTGTTTATACAATTTCAAAATATAAACAACTGGTGGTTTCCAAATTATAAAATTTTCTTAAGCAATTGATCACCAACTTAGGTTTTATTATAAATCTGTCAGACGTGGCATGCTCTACTTTGAAGTGGGGAGGGGGAGACAGCTCACTACTCAAAATGTAACAAACAAAATAAGTAAAATTAAAAAAAAAAACCAAAACAATTTGGCCCTCAGAGTTCAGTTTGACCTTTTAAAAAACACTTAGAAAATGAAGAAGGGCCTCTTAGAGCACTTTATCCACATGAAGCCCATCCAACTGGAAGTCTCATTTCATGAAGTCTTAACTTCTCACATCTTACTGAAAATCTCGTGCTCCTATCTGTAGTACCAATAATTTCAGGTATTAGTGAAATCTGTGTCATTTCCCTGTGACAGTCCCCAGTACAGTTCATTTATCTTGAATGTCAACACGAGGCCTATTATATTTGTCAACTGATTTCCTTCAGACTCTACTTAAAATACTCTAAGAAGCTTTTGTCCTGATTTTCTAGGACTTCTGTTTGATATCCATTAAGAAGAAAAGGCTTTTATTCTTATTTCCTCCCTATACATTAGTTGGTCCTCTAATTTGAATATCATAGACTATAAAAGGAAAAGAAGTTCATTAATGAATCTTTTTTTCTGATAATTTTAAATTACTTTTATTTACTTCAAATTTCAGACTAAAATGTATATATTTTTAAGTGATAGATGAGTTTAGGATGAAAGAATATTCAGTGGAAAGTAGCATCACATTTTCTGTACGCAGTTGTTTCATGTGTCTCATAAGAGACATGGAAGAGGTTTCTAACATATGTAATAGATTGTAGTTTTTCCTGATAGGTGAGGATCTCTTTTAAATGGCTTTATCAATTATTCCTTATGTTACTATGTGACATGATTGATGGGTTTGATAACCCCAAAGCACATAGGTACAAAGTTTCCTGTTTGACCAGCGTCTTTCCTCCACAGATAGGAAAATTGACTTTTGCTGTGCCATTTTCAGTATTTGAAAATGGTGGCAATTTTATGGGTTATATTATGTGATGGAAGTTTTTTGATTTTTCTTTGGATCACACTTGTGAGTTTGTTGACATAAGGAACTTACATTCTAAAAACTCCTGGCTTGGCAATGCAGGAAGGAAATAAAGGAGATACCCCATCTTCCCTCTTTCCTGTTTCCCAGTCTCACCTTTCAAGGCACCTTGAGGACTTTGGGCCCCGCTTTCTGCTACGTCATTATTTCCAGACTTTTCCATCCCTCCTACAGTTGAACTCATATGTATCTCCTAATATGAGTTCCTTGAGAGTAGATTATCTCTTTGTTTATATCTCTAGCACATAGCAAAGGTCTTGGCAAACGGTGAGCACCTAATAAATATTTTTTTAATTAATTAAATCAGATTGACACTAACCTGTAATTTACAATCTTTGTGAGTTTGCCTGGGGCACTGAGAGGTGAATTGATTTGACCATGGTCACATGGTTTGTATCAGACTCCAGAGTTTTCAGTTGGGCCTACCATGCTGCCTTTCACATCACATCACAGTTGTACTTAATTATAAAAAATGATCCATAGCCCAGCAATTAGGAAACATTGAGGGAATGAGAGTGGATTATCTCTAAGGCATCTCTTAGATCTGGGTGACATCTTTGGTTCTGTCTTTCATGGATTGGAGGCATGGAGATCCTGGGTTCCTAGAGGAGCAGATCAAAGAGAAAGAGGCGGAAGTCATAACAGAATGTCC
Source organism: Potorous gilbertii (assembly GCA_028658325.1). Classification (NCBI taxonomy): domain Eukaryota; kingdom Metazoa; phylum Chordata; class Mammalia; order Diprotodontia; family Potoroidae; genus Potorous; species Potorous gilbertii. Next base: position 103,602,664 of record CM053774.1, on the reverse strand, counting down.
GCATAATAGGATTTTTTTGTACTGTTTTGGAAGAGTTGTATAGCAGAGTGAAAGGAATAGAAAAACCAGCAACCCACAGCCACGTATCCCAGCGAGCCACAAAGCCGCACCAGATTTGGACTCAGGATCTGGGTGTTACGCTGAGCTGCACAACTTAGTATCCTGCTGTCCATCTCTGTGCCTTTACGTTATTTATATAATTAATATTATTAATGTAATAATTATTACATCATTTATTATTTAATAAGGTTTGCAATTATGTACTTGAGCGTTCCCTACCAAAATAGTATGTCTGTTTATTGTCTATGCATGTCCTACCTTCTGTAACTGTGAAACAGAACAATCATAACTCTTTATGGTGTTTAGTGAAATTGAATATGTAATCATTTTAGGACTTCACTGATGAACTTATTTCCTCATTTAAAGTTAAATATTAGCACATAGTCAACAGTTGGATTTGGCTGATTTTAAGAGTTTAGTTGTATTTGCCATAATTGTTAGTTTAAGATGCCCAGAGTTTTGTTAGGTATTATGTGGGGATAAAACATACTGGTGTTGTCTGACTGTAAGTCATGAATGGTTCCACTATTTGAAGTGTTAAAAATGAGCATCAAGCAATCAGATACTGGATATCTGTAAGGTAAGAAGGTGGCAAGGCATAATAGGGAAGTTGGAGAAAGAAAGAATCGTGAAGGATGTCATCAGAGAAATGCATGGCCAGAACTGAAAACAAACTGGTCACTTGTGAGTTCAGGAGCTATCGAGGGGAGAATCAGTCCATGGGGCTTTTCTGGTCATTTGATTATAACAGAAGGAAGTGCAGACAGCCACCCCCAGCTTAATGGGAACTTGTGAGAGGCCTGGGACAGGAATCATACAGGCAAGTCTGGGCCAGTATCTGCATGGTGGAAAGCAGTGTCTGAGTCTGTGAGATCATAAGTCTGATCTAAAAGAACATGAGAGAGAGAGAGAGAGTGTGTGTGTGTGTACGCACGCCCAACTTCAAGCTCACATTTTGAGAATATGTAGTGTAATGTGTTATAACTAAACTTATTTTATTTCTCTAGTGTTGAAGGTCTTCATGCCATTGTAGTCTCAGACAGGGATGGAGTGCCTGTTATCAAAGGTAACATTTAAGTGGAAATTTTGTTTTCTACTTTGACTAAAACATTAACAGGTTTTACCCGGTGTGAGTGATAAAAAGAAAATCAAAAAGCTATTTTAGTAAGTGGAAGAAGCTTGTTCTTGGGCTTTGAGAAGAAATTTGTTTTTATATTGTCAAGGCAGTCTGGTTTTAGAATTTATTAGAACTGGCTATTGGGCCTGTAGTTTATCATGTCAGGTATTTTATGTAGCCAGTGTTTGAACACAGGTTTTTCAAAGGTCTGGTTCCCCACTTAAGGCATTTATTGATATATGATTTGCTATTAGTAAATCTAAATTATAAGAGCCAAGTATACAATTCAATATTTAAAACTAATAATAAATTGAAAAAAAAAACCTTCAAAGACCTTTGTTTAACAGTTCCTTTCTTGTAGTAGGCATTTAATAAATGTTTGTTGAAATGAAACCTAGTGGGCTTATACTCCCATTTAATGCCCTGAGGAAAAAGTTAACTTTTAAAGTTTATTTCTTCCCTTTTATACCTTCTTTCTGAAAATTACATATTCTTAGAATTTTTTAATAGTGAAACTTGAGTTAACCAGAACCCCAGCAACAAAAATTCTTAACCAAAATTTTATTTTTGCATTCCACTTTCAGGAGAAAAGGCAAATCACAAGAAAACAAGCTTATAGCAGAGATTTATATAAAACGAAACTTCTAGGGTCAGTATTTATTCAGCCCAATTACCTAGTTGCTTGTGCTCTTTACATCTTCTAAGATTCTATGTTGAAAATTGATGTTAAGAATGATGACCCATTTATACTGTTAGTCATGAGGGACATCTTAGTTTGTTTTCATTATGTTATTACAAATGAAAATGTTCTTTTACACAAGTGGAAATAATCCCTTTTTACTGTATTCTTAACTGCAACATATTCCTTGAGCATTTTAATTTATTGAAATCTTCCTGTGTCTACTTAGAATATACAGGTACTCATTATGAATGTTTTACTGTGATGAAGACATTCAAGGGAAAGTTCAGCAGTTTCTTCTTATGTATGGGCTTTGAGCATGTGGTTCAGTAGAGGCCTCTCTCTCTCCATTGAAATGAAATGTCTTTTAGCGTTTCATGAGGAGTGTTTATGGGTTTGTGAGGTATAAGGCATTGCTTCATTTGCTTTTAACCTGATTTCTTGTATAGTCTCTTCACAGCCTTTATTAAAAACTTGCTGTCTTTTCCCAGTGGCGAATGATAGTGCTCCAGAGCATGCGTTGAGACCTGGTTTCCTGTCTACTTTTGCCCTTGCCACCGACCAGGGCAGCAAACTTGGACTTTCAAAAAACAAAAGTATCATTTGCTACTATAACACATACCAAGTAAGTGCCTAACTAACGAAAGCAATTAGATTGTAGCTATCATTACATCCTTTTTCTAAATTAAGTGGACTCTGCTTATTACAGTAATTCTTTATCTACATAGATTATAACTCAGTTACATTGAAGTCACTTTATAGTGAAAATCGAGTGGTAAGGAAAACCACTTAAAAGATTTGATAGTCTCCCCAGTAAGAAGTAGAAGGTCAGTTCAGGTCACTTACTTCCAGCAGATGGTTCCTTTAGCTAACCAGCTGGGAGGCACTGAAATCATCTTTTCATTTCTAATTTATTGTTTGCAGCTAAAAACTTTGTCATGAAAACCTAATGGTAACTGTTATGTAAATTTGAATGAACAGTTATTGCTTTATTTTAGTTTTGTTAATAAAATAAAAATCTAGAGGCTTTGGTACTAACTCTTCTCTCTGATAGAACTAACTTTTTGTTTTTTAAATGTGACAGGACTATATTTATAATTGATAAAGTTCAGCATCCTCAGTTTTTCTAATCTTGTCTCATAGTACATTGAAATGGGAGTTATTTACACAAAAGTGGGTGAATGTTTAAAATACACAAAGATATGTGGTGACAAAGAGTAACCCGTTCTAGACTGCTTAACTTTTGTTATTAGAGAAACAAATTAACATTAATTACAGTTATTCATAGAATCACATTAGACTTGTTGCTCATTTTAAAATTACAGGGTAAGTAGAACATATATCAAGACTTTTCATTTTAGAACATAAGATGTTATACTCTATTTCTCTAAAGCAATGTATAGTTTAAAACCAACCTTCCCCCTTTTTTTAAGGTAGTCCAATTCAATCGATTACCATTGGTGGTGAGTTTCATAGCGAGCAGCAGTGCAAATACTGGTATGTTTTCATTATTTAAAGTATAGTTTTAAATTATTGAGATATTGTACTTGGTGTTCCCCTTTCTATCCAGCATTTCAGATAGTCTTATGTATTAGATATGCTACACCTTGTATTTATGTTTTGTTTGCCTCTTGTTAAGCAAAATAAATTTTATACAGGGCTCTTTGGTATTCTTCTCCTAGGAAGAGAAAGGAGGTTTTTAATTTTTTCCCAGTTTTACTTGTGCTACCTTTGGAAGCAGAGGTACGTTCCAAAACACTTAGTAGCCTCAAACCATGTTAGATCTCCCAACTCTCAAACTATTTCTTTATCCATTTTTTCACAGTTATTAAGTATATCCTAAAAATTAATCTTTTCAGTTTATTTACAAGTATAGCTTGTTCTGGGCCCTGTTGTCCAAGGCCCAGCCACACTGAGTTTGGTGCAGTTTGTTCATTCTCAGGACAGCCACAGGGTGATGAGCTGTTCAGCAGCAACGATTCTTGGAACTGTCCATCTCTTTAGTTATAGAGGAGCTGTGATTATAGTAATTACAGAAATCATAACAGCTAACATTTGTATAGTGCTTTAAAGTTGGCAGAGCACTTTACTTAACTCATAATTCTCACAGCAGTTTGGTGAGTCCACATTTCACAGAAGAGGTAGCTAAGGCTTACACAGGTTACATGACTCGCTTGGGATCGCACAGCTAGTAGAGATTTAGGGCAGGATTTGAACTTGGATCATCGTGACTCAAGTACAATGCTCTATCTGCTGTACCACCCAGGTGCCTGGAATCTTCATCATCAACTCTCATGTCTTGTGTCAGAGATAGTGTCTTCTGTCCTCGCAGTAATCCTGTAGAATAGGCACTATTTTACAGACAAGGAAACTGAGGCAGACAGAGGTTAAATTACTAGGGTCACATAGCTCTAAGGGTGTGAAGCAGTTCTTAAACTTGGCTCTAACTGACTCCCAAGTGCGTAGCACATCCATGATGTCCCCGGGCTACCTTGATGAAAGTTACAGTTTTTGCTTGATGCTATATATGGGAGGGCTTGATCTGTCTGTGACATTGCTCTGCCTTGGCTTTTTGCCCCAAGAGTTCCATGTGTTGTGATAAAAGACCAAAGGATCTGGAGGAGAGTTTTGAGGGATACCAGGAAGATGCAGTTGGCACAGGAAAGTTAGTCGATACTTTTAGAGATTAATTATTCTAAGAAAAGCAGCTGGCAGACTTCAGACTCTGAACCCACCCAAGACAGTGGTGGTGGTGGTTTTAATCCTAGGCTTAGTTTTTCATAAGAATATTTAGGATCTTCCTATATCCATATATGCTATATGAAGCAAAAAATTGGAATACTTTTAGCCAGTATACTTGGGGACCATGGAACATAATGTGACCTCCTTAATTTAGAATAATGACGTGTTCCAATAATTTTTTTCAGATAATTAAGAACTTAAACTTTTATCTTCAAACGTAATATATATATATATATATAAAGAAAACATAAGCAGATATTGACACAAAGGTCACTAAATGAAAAAATTAAAATAAGAGACTTCACTACTTCAAAAGATCCTCAATTTGGTGTTAGGTGTTGCCTCACCTGACTAAATTTTATCCCTTCTACATCATAGGTAACTATCATGAATTGCTGTAATCTCTGTTCCTCCTTCCTTCCCTCAATAAAAATTGACTTGGTAATCAGCCTTTCCAGGATGAGCAGTTGAATTTACCTAAACACAGTCTATCACCAGGTCTTTACTTGAATACTTGACAGTTTCATAGCAACTTACAAGAGCTGTGCCTTACTGGCATAAGTTTGGAGAACCCTGGGTCATCTGGGTACAGTGGCTGCATTGATGCATTGGAGATCAGACCTGTAAGATGAAAGTGTCCTTAAATTCTGGTGCTTTTTATCTGAAAAATAATATAGATTTTTTTTTTTAATCTTTGAACTCTAACAGTATAAAATGCAAATGGATTTCAGCATAGGTAGGATTATAGTATTTCATGCTATTCTTAATTAAGAGAAATACATGTTCCTCTCAGCAGTGAAAAGTACGAAACATTTAAATTCATGTTTTGGAATGTATTCTGAGCAACTCGGGGTTTTTTTTTGTTCTTATTGTTTTCATCTCAGTTGCAGTGTTGTAAAAATTACCTTTTTTTCTTTGATGTAGGACTGATTGTCAGCCTAGAAAAGGAACTTGCCCCCTTGTTTGAAGAGTTGAGACAGGTTGTGGAAGGTTCTTAACCTGACTGGCCTGACTCTGGCCTGACCCTGGTCGCGTTGTGATCCCACTGAGTCCAGTCCAGCATCCTTGACTTCATCAAGTAACGTGACTCCACACACTCAGAAAAGACAACTTTCCCCAACTTAGAGTGAAGAAGAAGATTGTATTTATTATTTCTAAATAGATGGACTGTTGTGCTGGGTTTAAGCTCAATTCTTCTGTAGTATGATTTCTGGGGAGACCACTAAAAATGGTTCAGTATCTATCACAGCTCCCATGGAGTTTAGCTCAACCACCAACGAGGGATGAGATTCTTATCCAGTGGATCAGAATCCAAATGAGCCACCTAAAGCTCCCCTGTTGTGTACAGTACATATAGGCCTGCAGTAGGTAGGCCCTGCTCTGTATATGCTAGTGCTTTATTGTGAATAAGAGAGAGCTTCTTTTTGTGTGTGCCATGTTGTATGTCTGCACTGAGTGAAAGGAAGACAGCCTGTAACAGCAGTAATAAAACAGTACAATCACTAACTACCCCTGTTGATATCATTGTGAGGTAGAGGATTTAAGAAAGCATTACTAATTGGTATTTCTCGTTAAAGTATTGTATGTCTAAAAAGAAATCTCTTGCTTTGGATTTACTTTTACATTCAGCTCTCAATAACCAATCAGTATTTTGATGTTTTTCTCTTTGTACAATTTAAATGTGAAAATCAATATCAGAGCTTTGGTTTGTGACATTTATATGAATACCTTAATACAACAGTTCTATTTCTTTTTCCTGAATAAGGATCTAAATAAAATAGTATTTTGTAAAAGTATAGCTTGACTATTTAGTCATGTAGTATTGGGGGATGGGGCAGGAGGTGAATGAAGCCTGCATCTAAGGATAAGAAGATCATAGGGAGTTTCTCCTTGTGGGACAGTGGCAGAGCCATGGACCTGACTGGTCTAGACAAGATGTGATCAGGACCTGAACTAGCATGGCTGTGGGGGGAATAGGAAAAAAGGGGGTACTGAGAGCTGGATCCATGACATTTCAGGAGCTTGTGGATGTCCCTGGGTTGTACCCAGGCATAGAAAGTCAGACCAAGATAAGGAGACTGAGGATGTAGGGAGAGAGTCAACATAGAGAGTTGTGTCCAACGACTGAGGTGGACCAGGTATCCAAAAGACAAACGGTGTCATTCTACCTTCAGAGGCGGGAATGAGGGTTTGACAGACAGCCCCTGACCCTTACTACTGACTAGTGGCCGGCACATTGCCCCGCAGGATTCCCCACCTGTGATGCTGTGATGCAAAGGAATGAATGCGGCATAAAGGGCCAGACAATGTGCTCTTAGGTCAGGGAAAGCTTCATGGAACCTGAGTTGGAGAAAGGGAAGAATACCAGTCAGAGACTAGGAATGCGAAGAAGGAAAGTCTGTTCCAAGCTTGGGGAGAGACTGAGAGGCATGGAGACAGGGAGGCAAAGAGCAGAAATGAAAGGCAGAGGAGTGCTCCTCTGTCCTGAATAGGGAGCGGGGATCCCTTAATGCTGCCCTGAGAGCTTGGAACTAGCCTTTATGAACAGCTTAATTAGAGTTACCAGTGTTGATTTAGGGGGGATGGTTTGTACCACCTGAATTGTTGTAATTACCTTTTGTGCCATGATGGAGTTCTTTCTTTTGGATAGTTGTAGAAAAGTACATAACAATGTTTAATCTTTGCTATCTTTGATTCCACATAATGGGAAAACACTCATATTTTTAATAGGATGCATGTACTTATATATGTGTGTATGTATATACGTATAGTCAGTGTAGTTTAAGCTTTAATAAGCTTAAGTTGCTCTTAAGATTTTTTAGACGTCCTGTAAATAGACATAAACACACATTTACAAGCAACTAACAAGACTGGCATTTAATGAATGCCAGCTACTGTGAGGAGCTGTGTGATGCGGTGGAGCTCTCAGAGTTCAATTCAGGAAGCCTCTGACACTTCAGTTTACGATTCTGGACAAATAACTTCTCCAAGACTCATTTTCCAGTAAAATGGGAATGAAAATAAGACCGGTAGTATTTCCCTGGTTGTTGTGACAATCAAATCAGATAATGTATATGAAGTGCTTGGCAAACTTTGAAGGGCTAAATAAATGGCAGTTATTGTTGCGATTAGCATGTGACAGTTGGAGTGTTTATGCATATCAATATCTGGGAATTGCTGTCCATGTAAATTTGTAAATGTCATGAAAAGCAAAACACAATTATTTTCTTTTATGCTTTCATCCAGGTGAGTTCCCTCATCTGTAAAATGGGGAGAATAGCACCTTACCTCACAAAGTTATTGTTAGAAAAATAATTTGTAACCTTAAAGACTTATGGGATGTAAATTGTCAGTTGTATTTTTAGTCACTAAATATTGAAAACAAAGACAACACACATGTTGGAAAATAATGCTATTTTTAATAAGCCGAGCAAAAAATATATAAATAAATACATAACATCCTATTAAAATAGCAAAGAATTGATTCTAAAACTTTATGGCTCACATAAAAACCATCCCTTTTTAACCCAATCAGCTAGATGTTTGAAAAAGGCTAACTTCTCTGTGAATACACATCCATCCTTGCTCAATTTCTTGTACTTTTAAGTCTCACTCTACTCAGGTACAGTGTGAACATTTGCTCTTATCTCATACCATCCACTGTAATTAAAATAAAAACCTCATGGGAGCTTTTACATGCAGAATCCAACTTGGGTCCACATGCGTCCATCTCTCAGGGAGTTAATAATAGGAGATAAAATACAACTTGGCCTCACCCACAGTGTGGTTTCAATGGACAGGCTGAGCCTCAGTTTCCAGGACTAAAATCTTTTAATTCCAAAATTCACCTTGATATTGCTACCTAGATAAAGGGAAGTGTCAAAGTGTATAGAAAGGGCTAGAGTCTTACCCTATGAGCTTTGTTTCAGTAGTACTTTTAGAATCATGGAATACAAGAATTTGAAGCTTAGAAGGGATGTGCAAGATCTAGGCCAACATTTTCACTTTGCAAAGGAAGGCACGGTGAAGTGAATGCCCAGGACTATAAATCCAACATTTCCTCTCTCTATACCCTCTTCACTCAGTTCATTCTGCTTTTTCTTAGCTCTTAATCATTCTGCATACCTATTTTTAATGTAAACCTCTTGATATTGCATCTATCTTCAATGGTACAACAAATCTGGTTTGAGCTCTTTATAGGCAGTTGCATTGGAGACAAATTCCTATACTACAAGGTTGTGAGAGCTTAGAAATCTTAACATCTTTGCGTTAATATCAAAACTAAGGTTATAGGGTCATTAGAGCTCAAAAGGACCTCATCTAGCCAATCTTGTTTTAACAGAGGAGGAAATTAAAACCCAGAGAGGTAAGCCCACTTGCCCAAGATTATGTAGACAATAATTGAACCCGAGTCCTCTAACTTCTGAACCAATGCACTTCCCACCATTCCACTCTGAGGGAAGAAACTCTAAATAATAAATCCTTTAGATTTCTGTTGGCCTGAGTCGAGGCCAACAGATGATGAATCTATTTAATCCTTGCAATAGGACCATGTTTTTGACATAGTCAAGTTCCAGTAATATGCTACTTAATTTGTTGGTTTCTCACAACAACCCATAGAAAAGCATAAAAAAGTGTTTCTTTTCCTTTGTTTTGCTTTACCATACAAACAATACAGTAGACCTCAAAGCTATATACTTACTTGTGTTTATCTTTCAGGTTATGATTTTTGAAAATGTTTTTGTCTTTTTCATCAAAATAATATTTTTGGTAGCTATTAATTCTAATTCCTGTTACAGTTCTCAGAACAGCATAGGTACTCAGTGAATGTTTATTGTACTGAAAGAAAATGGCAAATTGATCTAGTATCTTTGCCAAGAAAACCCCAAATGGGGTCACGAAGAGTCAGACACAACTGAACAGCCTGACTGAAAGGAAAAAAACCTACATTCCCCAAAGTAGCATATTCCCAGATAATAGGGAGTAGACGAACTGCCTACAAAACATGTTGACTGTAATTCTTCCCGGCTTGGCAATTACAACCAGAAAGAAAAGAACATTTGACTCTGGGGAAGTTTTTACCATAACAATGAAATCCAGATATAGGTATCCAAAGTTTTAAGGCAATGTTAGCAGATAGGGTATATAGTCCAGAAGCCTAAGTTCAAATTCTTCCTTGGATAAACAAGTGACTGCATGAATCTGGGCAAGTCACATAACTTCTCAGAGTCCCAGTTTTCTCATTTGAAAAATGGGGAGATTAGTAGCACCTACTTCACAGGAGTGTGGCACGGATGACATGAGAGAATGTGTTGAGCGCTTTGCAAAACTTCAAGCGCTGTGTAAAAGTGAGCTATTTTTATTGTCAAATGCATGTTTCCACCAAAATGATAAGTGGGTGTGCCAACTCCAGGAGACAGCAGTATCTGAACAGGACAGCCACTTCCGTGCTTCACCCCATGTGTCATTCTCAAAGAACCCAATCAGGCATCCCTTAGTTGTCCTTGGAGTTCGATTTCCTTGTAAGTCCATCCACCAGCATTTACAACATTGTGGAACAGTCTGCCTCTGGGGAAGAATGATCATCCCTTGCCCCAAAGGGGCTATTTAAAAAGGAAGGACTGAGACCTCATGGTGCCACCATCCTGCCCCAACTGCTTCCTTATTTGGGACTGAAAGACAAAACCAGGAACAGAAAGCACATGCACATTTGTGAAATTTATTTTATCTCGCCTTAAATCCAGTTATAATATTAACATCCGCAACATAGTTGGGCAATTCTAGATTTATATCTACGTACACACACCATTCCTGTTTATCTAGTTACTTAGATAACTAGGAAAATGTTTTGAAAACACACAAACACACACACACATAGACACACACCCCTTTCCACATGTATCTTCTGTTACTCCTATGCAATCTACATGTCAGAGAAATTAGATTATCTCCCTGTCTCTCAATCATGACCTGGGATTCATCTTCAGGAAAAACATTCCCAATGACCTATTTGATCTCTACATTTCAAATGTATTGGGGAAACATAAGCATGACTGCTAAGGGTATTTAGGTTATGCGTTGAAGAAAAAAAAGAAAATCCCTGCATATAGTAAACAGTATTTAGCAAGATTTCAGGTTCTTGAGAATAATGGCCTTACTTTTTTTGGTAAGGCAGTTGGGGTTAAGTGACTTGCCCAGGGTCACGCAGTTAGCAAGTGTCAGGTCTGAGCCTGTACTTGAACTCAGGTTCTCCTGACTTCAGGACTGGTGCTCTCTCCACTGAACCACCTAGTTGCCCCTGATGTCCTGACTTTCTCAGCATCAAGGAATTCTCGATGAGGATGATAGGTATTTGAACTAAATGCTAGTGGGTAATCATTAAAATATATATACATGTATACAAATGTGTATACATGTATATGTGTGTGTGTGTGTGTGTGTGTGTGTGTGTGTGTGTGTGTGTGTGTGTAGTATGTCCTTTGGAACTAAGACTTGGCCAGCAATTTGAAAAAAAAAATACAAACAAAACAAAATGTAATAACTACACAAAGGCTTGCAAAATTTTCTATTATAAATCACTCTACCTTCTTTCTGGGAAATATCTACAAAGTACAGGATATGAAGTAAACTTTTTTTTCCTCAACCAGTACAACTGGTTGTTAGCTATGGATAACTGGTCATTTTTCAGACTGCCCTTACAAGTATCTTTACCTATCATTAGAACTTGTATCCTTACGTGGAAAAATGTGCCAAACTCCCATCACTGAATTCCCCAATCCCCACTGTTATCCACCTGCAGACTACTTCTATAAATCAGACTGGTCTGGTTTCAAGAGACAGCAGATCAGCATTAAAACAGCCTTCCCTCAGAATGAATAAATTACAAAGTTGTTGCACAAACCTATCCACATTGGAAGAGGGAGTGACCTTACTCTGGAGTTTCCTGAAATGAATTAAATCATATACCCAATTCTCACAGGTCAGACTGCAAGTGATCAGTTTCCTTCTAAGTTAGTTTGAAAAAAATGCGGTTGGGGTTTGAAAGAAATACAAAAATTTTAAAAGAGCTTAGCATATTAGTGAGTCTTGATAAATTACCATTTTCCATCGTAGTATCTTAATCCATTCATCCGCTTCTACTCCTGTTTTTGCACATAAATAAAAAGTCCTATATGGAAACACTAAGCTGTGAGGAAAGGAAAAAAAGGAACAATTTAGATATCATCTTTCCTTCCCTGTTTCCCATCTTCTACCCCCATTTTTCTTGGAGGAAAAGAACTTGATAAAAGTTTCAGTTAAGGTTTTGGAAGGACTGGGATCTAGGAAGCAATTTCTTGAGCGTACTGAGATTACCAAAATTCCTGTAATTATGACAAGTCATATTCTTGTCTAATAAGAATTCAAAGATGAGAAAGACAAAGTCTAGGCTACTTCCAAAAGCCTTTCCATTAATGCTGTCACAAGTCCTTCCATAAGACGGGCATAAGGTCATAATGTCCTTTTCATCCATCTCACCCATCAGAGGATTCCTAGTGTGAACCGTTATTTGATTTGAAGAGTAAACCAAAACAGAGAAAGACATTGCCTGTTGCTTGCCACAACTACCAAGGCCAGCGTTTCCCCATAGAAGCTTGTAGACTATTTGTGTTGATCTGGTGTGATGAAGGGTTATCCTTCATATATGAACATAGTAAATCCCCTCGCAACGTTCAACTCAGTGAGAAAATCAACTAACTCACTTGATGTATTTATAGAACAGGCAGTTCACTTATCTGTCTCCTTGGTTACAAAGTTAAAGTAATTTGATTTACAAACCTGGCTCTGGATTTTTTCTCTTCCCTTGCTACTGTGTCGGTAGCTATTGCAGACAAGCAAGGAAGCAATCAACAAGCATTAAATGCCTACTATTTGTAAGGCACACGAAAATGCAAAGATAAAAAGAAAGTTTATATTCCTCTGGGAACAGGGATAACATCCACATTTAAATAAATGGAATAGAAAGTTGATACAAAATAATTGGGAGGTAGAGATAGTATCTGTGGAGGGTGAGAAAAGATTTCACAGTGGAACTAAACTTTGAAGAAAGCTAAAGATTCTAAAGAGTGGAGCTGAGGAAGTCACATATTGCAGGCACAGAGAGATAATATTGGAAGAAAGACATGGAGATGGGATTATTGTGTATTAGAAAGAGCAAGACGTATAATTGAATGAATGTGTAATAAGTCTGGAAAATCAGGCTGGACCCTGAATGGGAAGGACTTTGAATGTCCCCCAGAGGAGATTAAGTGTGTTTTAGAGGCACTGGGATGCCAATAGAGATCGTCTCAGTGTTGGGAAATATTGGGTGTGCAGTTAAAATAAAAAAACTAGAATGCCCTTCCTGGAGGTTTTCTTAGGGTCTCCTGGTCTTCTAAACATCAGAGGTTGTGGGCCCCTGAGTCCAAGGTTACAAACCTTTCAACACATTGAGATGTCTATGGGCTTTTATTTTTTTGCAGGAAAGAAGGATGGGCAAGAATTTTCTTTTGATATCACAACTTACCAGAAGCAGTTGACTCTTTCCTGTGTGTAATCAAACTGCACAGCTGAGCATTCTGTTAGATCTAGTGTCCGAATTGGCTCTGGTGTCTGGAAAATAAGATAGAGTATCATGTTTGAATTTGAAGACTCCTGGAGCCTGTCCATTGCTCTATGTATGTAAGCCCTTCCCAAGATGACAGCTTTTACTTCCACCAAAGAGCACTGAAATAAGAAGGTACTTTTTATTTGAAGGAATCACATGTGAAAGGTTTTCAAAGACTCAAGACCATGAGCATCAAAGACAGATGGATTCGGATTTCCCCACTTCAATTTCATATGGAAGGCTTCTTACATATTAGAGAAAGCCACATTTTTCTCCTACCTTTTGACTCAGATACCATGAGTCTAATGGAAAGAGTGGGCATTTCAGGGTTCTAGGTCTGCTAACTATAACCTGGAGTGTCTGCATGTCTTTGGATCTCAATTTCCTCCTCTAATCCAACCCAACTAAAGTCTTTGAATCCATTTGGATCTCAATTTCTTCATCCAACTGATCCAACCCAAGTCTGTGAATCCATTTGAGTTTCAGTTTTTCATCCAATCCAACACAACCCAAGTCTGTAAATCCATTTGGGTCTCAATTTCTTCATACAACCTGACCCAACCCAAGTCTGTGAATCCATTTGGGCTTCCTTCCATTTCCTCATCTAACCTAACCCACCCAGTCTGTGAACCCCGGCACTGTGCATACAAAAACAAAAAGAAGAAAAAACAATCCTTGCCTTCAAAGAACTTCTGAATATATGGTAGTGGTAGTAATACAACATGTTATCATATTGTCATATGCATGATAATTTGAAGACAGAGACAACAAGGCAGTTGTCAGAAAAAGTTTGCTGTAAGAAAGGGGTCATCAGTAAAGTGAACAGGACAGAATCTCTTTCAGCTGTAACATTCTAGGATTTTACCTCCTGAGGGAAGAAGGGAGAAATGAAGTAGCAATAGGTGTATGAGCTGGACAAATGATAACTCAATGCTTTATATTTGTTTAATGCTTCACAACCTAGGACTGACAGTTTTCATCCACGTTGGTTCTCATTTGCTCTTCCCAACAATCCTATGAAGCAAGTTTAGAAGCTGTTGCTATCCTCAAGTTATAGATGAAGAAATAGAAGCTTAGAAATCATCAGATCTAGGCAGGAAGGGATCTCTGAGGTCATCTAGTCTAACTCCTCCATTTTACAGATGAAGAAACTGAGTCCCAGAGATGTGAAGCTTCTCACCCAAGAAAAAACATACAACTAATTAGTGGCAGGATGGGAGAGCACACTCTTAGGAAAGAACTTCGTAAGTGTTTGTTGATGACTTGCATTTGAGATTATATTTTCAACCCTGGCTCTTCTGTTTCCTGTGTAATTTTGGGCAAGTCACAACCTCATTTGCCTCAGTTTCCTCATTTATAAAATGAGATGGAGAAGGAAATGACAAATCTCTTCAATATCTTTGCCAAGAAAACACCAAAATGGGTCATGAAAAGTCAGTCATTACTGAAGATAACTGAACAAGGGAGTGGAGAAGACAGAAGAGAGCAAATATTTATTAAATACCTACTATGTTTCAGGCTCTGTGCTAAGTGCTTTACACATATTATCTCACACTGTCATCAGTTACAGTGGATGAGGAACTCGAGATCCAAACTCACTAATGTGTTACCTGTAAAATGAGGGAGTTGGATCTAAAGTCAGATTAGACTAAGATGCCCTCTGTTTATAATTCTCATGATGCTTTGTTCTGTATAGTCCCTAGATAATGGGCTGAAAACACAAATGTTTTTGTTGCCTGGCTCTGCTCAGTAGAATCAGACCCCCAATTATGCCCTAGATATTTCAGGAAAAGGAATAAGAATTTAAGAGAGTTAAGGGACTTCAAAGATCTTGTTTTCCTCTATAGTCTTTTTTTTTTTCCCCAAATAATACTCCATTGCATTTGGTCTGCTCACCATTTGGTCTTTGAAGTATTTCAGTTCATTCCTATGCAAAGTGAACCACCTGGTTTTCCAAGTCTAGGGTGAGTGGAGAGGAAGAAAAACAAAGAAAGAAAATATGTAGGTTTTGAATAAAAAGAAAAATAATATTTGAACTAAAGTATTTTCTTTGTTTAAAATCTTTTAGATTACATATAACAATATAATATATATTTAAACACAGAACTAAAGAATATTCTTATAAGAATCACTTCAGAAAAAAGTAACTGAACATGTATTCAAATGGGAAATATTCCATAGCCCTGAGTGTCCTGTGCCTGTTGCTGTAGATTTCTACACACAAGATCACCGCAGGTTCAAGGAACTCAGAGCCATAGCTCATGAGCCCCCACTAATATACTTGCTTTTAGAAGGACAATAAATGAAAATCAAAGACATATAACAAAATGGCATAGTAAAAAAAAAGAAAAAAAAAAGAAACAACAAAACATTTCCTCTCATAAACCCTGGGTCTCTTTCCCACAAAAGATACTCCATCGATGAAAAGAGTAGACACTACGTAATGAATATTTTTCTGTCTTAGTAACCCATGGTAGAAACTACTAAGATTGTGATCTGTTACTCATGGATAGAAAACCCACACAGCTGAATCACTGATTCTCCCAGCATGTAATTAACAAACTACCATACAGTAAATCTGTAATGGTCAACATACCAAAAAAAAAGGGGGGGGGGCAAATTTATGGATAATCTGCTCAGATCAAATGCAGAGAGGTGATTCAGTGTTGAATAAACATTGAAATTACTTTTCAAAAATATATTGTAGAATTTAAAAACATGAACTAAAAAAAATTAAGCTTACTAAATAGTTTAAATAAATAAATTTAAATTAAATAGTCAATAGTTTAAAGTATTTTGTTTCTTTGACTCCTGAAGTAGCTCAAATGATGGAGGCATTTTATGTTGTATTAAGTAGGAAGTGGTATTGAAATATTGCAAAAACTAGAAGCATTATTCCCACCCACCTCTTTTCTAAGATCACAGGAAGAAGATCAAATTGTGGGAGGTGGGGCAGAATCTATGCCTGGTTCTGCCTTTTGCTTTCCACTACCTTTATTTTATAAGATGTTTGTGGCTAGATAGACCCATGGAAGAAAAATCTTTTCAATTTCACACAGCACAATTCCTAGGAAGTAATTCATGTCCCTCACCTTAAAATTGGGCATAATGAGTTAATTAGTTGTCCACAGACACTTTCAGTGAAACATCAAGATGAAACACTGGAAAGTCCATAAATCAGGGACAATCAAATATCCTAGTCCAGTAATATATTAATTCTGTTTTCTGGTATTTCTTAGACAAGGTGTCATGGCCAAATAAGCCTACTGGAATTTTAAAGGAACTGAACTTGTACCAACTGAACTTTTAAAATAAGATATCAAAAATTAGATAGAGGGGGCTTTCTAGAAATTGTTCAAAAATACATTTGCTATCCTCCCTCTCAATGAGACTGTTATGAAGCATCTTGGTTGCAAATCACACATCTCTTTGTAGGTATTTATCTTGGAACTCTGAAGTTACTTTCCTAGTTTTGAATAACTAGCTATCACAATGCACTGGTGAGGTGACTCAATTAATCAATCAATTAAAGAATTAATTTTAGGCTAGACCTGTGATTTCATTGGTATAGGGAACTCCCAGTTGGGAAACTCCCTCTGGCAATGCTGTTCACCACCTGCTCTGAGACATTAAGTGACTTGTACAAGTATATATGTATGTGTTTAAATATATATTACACAGTTATAGGTATATATTATATATAATATGGCATAATATATATTATATCTGTTTTTAAATATATTACATCATTATATACAATTATAACAGTTATGTAATAAATATATATTACATGGTTATATACAATATAAAATAAATATATAAAAGTTATATATACTATAATATATATTACATAATTATACATTATAATATAATTATAATTGCATATTTAATATATGATATAATAATGTTATATAATGGATGATTTTTCTATATCATGATACATTAATTGTATTGTATTATACTATACTATATTATATCATATCATATTATATTATATTATATAAGGATATATAGGTAGTATAATTTATCATCCAGAAAAGAATAATATTTCTTTCCATTGATTTTTTTCCATTGAAAATGAAAGCAAAATGGTCCATTGAATACATCCAAGAACAGAGCCACTAACATCAAATTTAGGAATCCACTTACACTCTAGGCCATCTGTTTACTTCCCATCTCTTTGGGCATCATTTATAAAACCGACTCTTACCTTCACTAGTCCCCCTTGTTTTGTTAGATATCCTTCTTTGGTGCCCAGCTAGGAAAGAAGCAAGAAGTTAATGAAACCAGGAGGAGCACCATACTGCATTACATCTATCCTTAAATCTCTTTTCTATTCTAGAGGATCTTTGGATTTTACTTTAGGTCTTTAAACTCTCAGGGCCTCAGAAGTTATCTGTACATCACGAGTTGCCCGTCTCTTGGTCTTGAAAGGTGACTCATACACATTTTAAATCTTGCCTTCTCCTTCAGGGGCTTCTCAGACTGAGTTCTGTATCACCTTTTGGGCACTACACATTTTTTCAGAGATCGAGAATGCTTTACTAAGCGCACCCATCAGTTGTTTCAGTGTTCCTCCAGGATCCTGGAGTGAAGGAGAGAGAGTGGGGATTGTCAGCGTGGGCTGGACAGAAAGTAAGGCAGCCTGGTGAGCACTAGCTGCTGCTTTGTAATGACTAGGAATTTGATGGACACTCGCTGAATTGACTAGAAGTGCAATGAACCCAGTTAGGCAGAACAAAGATTCAGGGTTTATGTACAAATATCTTGTTTGGTTAAGTTCTTTCATATCTCAATAAAACAAGAGAATATGTGTTGTCATGGGGTTTTATGTCTATCACATACAGCAGATCCACAGGCTGTACATTCCACCAAGTGCCCATCATTCTACCAGCCCACCATAAAAATGGCATCCTGCTCAAACTTGAAAGTCCTTCACAAAAAGTTTAAAGGATCTGCGTAAGCAGTCTATATTTGTTCAGTACATTTCATGGCTCAGATGAAATGGAACAAGGGGTCAGAATGGATTCTTAGGGGTTACGTCTCTCACCTATTACAGCTATCATAGTTGTGAGTTGGAATATTATCCATGTGTAAAATAATTCTTGCCTACCAAGTTCATTTTGTTTAGACCATGAACTCCTGGAAAGCAAGGATTGTCTTTTGGCTTTATTGTATCACTAGCACTTAGCCCAGATCCTAGCACATAGTAGGCAGTTAATAAATGTTAATTGTCTGATTGACTGATCAGGACCTGTGATCCCATTAAGATAGGGAAACTTTCTGTATCAAAGCAAATGAGATCTGCTTTGCAACTTAGAATCTTAGAGGCATCTCTAGGGCATTGAGAACTCAAGTGACTTGTCCAGGGTCACACAATCAATTTATATCAGAGGCAGGTCTTCCTGATTCAGAGACTAGTCTTTCCTCACTGTATCTTACATCTTCTCAGTTCAAGAAACCCAGAAACTTATCCCAGAGTGTGCTTTTAGATTGAGTGTCCTGTCTCTGTTTCTTTCCTTTCCTCTCTCCCTCTCTTCTTCCCTCTCCTCCTCCTTGTTCTCTCTCTCTCTCTCTCTCTCTCTCTCTCTCTCTCTCTCTCTCTCTCTCCCTCCCTCCCTCCCTCTCTCCCTCTCTCCCTGTCTCTGTCTCTCTGTCTCTGTCTCTCTCTCTCTGTCTCTCTCTCCTCTCTAAGCTGGCTTCTGATTAGCATGATAGTTACTTACTGAAGGAGCTGTGGGTACCAGGTCACTCTCTGTCCTTCCCGTCTGCATTGCTGTGTGGACCCTGACTGATTCGTAGATGGATGGCTCTTCCACTTGGCGTGGATAGGGATGTTTTAGAACAATCAAGGTGCCTGAATTGGAGGGAAAACACAGGTTCATACAACTTTGCCAGAAGGACAAGGTCAAGGGCTAACTAGAGACTGCACTTTATCCAGAAACTGGATAAAGAGAATACTTACATGTATTTCAGAAGTATTTACTGCACTACTTTGACTTCATTTCAGTTTTAAAGTAAGGACTTTAATACATTACATATTTATTAATCTCTGGTTAGTTAAATCATACATCAATGCCCCCTTCCCTTGACGTCCCTCCCATGTCTTAACTAAACACATTTGCTTAGATCAAGTGAACATGAAATAAGAGTAGATGTCACATATATCCAGTTTTTTCTCTGCTTTTACTTGCAGGAAAATTCCATCAGACAGTGCAGTAGCCAGAGTGCTAGAGATCAAATTCTTTATCAGACACTTTCTTCCTGTGTGACCTGGGCAAGTCACTTAATCTCTGCCTCATTTTCCCCATCTGTAAAATGAGTATAATAAAAGCTCCTACCTCCCAGGATGGTTGTAAGGATAAAATGAGGTAATATTTGTAAATCTTCAAGCTCTGTATAAATGCTGTTATCACTGTCATCATCATTATTGCCCCCCTATACGTCACTAATTCCATTCAAGAGATGTGTCTGCTTAGGATCCTTCACAGATTGATACTTGAAGGACGATCTTTGAATCTTTGAACGATGACAAGGATTCTGAGACACAGAAATGGGGAGACTGCACTCCTCTAAATTTGGGGGAATAGCAGGATAAGGGATGGGGCATTGAGTTCTGGAAAGTCTAGTTTGTTTGGAATGTAGAGTAAGCGAAGTGCCGAACACCATTAGAAATGTAGGGGAGAGTCAGATCGTGGGTGGTTGAGAAGGAATCTTAAATACTAAGCTAAGGAGTTTATCTTCATTCCTTCAAGCCTCTATTCAAAAGCTACCTTCTTCAAGAGCGTTTTCTCAGTCCCTCCTCCCATCCTCCACTGCTAGTGCCTTCTCTCTGAGATCACCTCCAGTTTACTTGAATATATGTTCTCTATTGTTTACATGTCATCTCCCCAGTAGACTGTGAGCTCCTTGAGGGCAAAAACTGCAGTTTGTCTATTTTTGTATCATTTATAGCACAGCGTTTGGCACTTAGTGACTTGTTGGTTGCCTTCCTAGACTAGACCAGGAGGATCCCCTGAAAGTTTTGAGCAAGGAAGTGACATGTTCAGATCTGTGTCATAGGAAGATTACTTTAGTAGCTATGAAAAATTGAGATTGAATCAGGGAAAATCTACTGGAGGCCAAAGTAATAGTCCAAGTGAAGAAACTGCTAATAGTGTGTTTCAATTGGAAAAAAAGGAATATGTAGTACAAAATACCAAGAAGAAAATCTTAAAAAGGGGTAATTAATTCTGGCCCTTCATTTAACTTTTAAAGATAATACCTATCCAATATGGAAATATGTTTAATTTCGCTGCACATGTACAGCCTATATCAGATGGCTTGCCATCTTGCCAGGGGAGGGGAGGGAAGGAGAAAACATTTAGAACTCAAAATCTTATAAAAGTGAATGTGGAAAACTATTACTACTATTACTAATAACAAATAAAAATAACATCTATGGACTCAGGCCACAAACAGTCAGAAGTTTCACTAGACTGCTGAAAAAGGTGAAGAACCCTTTGGCTTAGAAATTCAACTAAAAGCTCATTAAAACAATGAATTATTCCAGGACATGTGATAATATCATAATAACATACAATAAACTTTCTTCATATTACCAACAAAATCCAAGAAGAGATATAAAAACAAATTCCATTACATATAATGATGGAATCCATAAACTATTGAGAAGTCAGGTATTAGGCAAGAAGGTATTGTAGGACAGAGTCCTGAGTTCAGAATCAGAAAGACTTGAGTTTAAATCTGGCCTCAAGAACTTATTAGTTGTGTGACTTTGGGCAAAGCATTGAACTTCTGTTTGCCTCCATTTCCTCAACTGTAAAATGGAGATAATATCATCTACCTCCCAGGGTTGTTGTGAGGATCTCATGAGATTATTTTTGTAAAGCACTTAGCACAGTGCCTAGCGTATAGTGCACATTATATACGTGTTGTTATTCTTATGAATGTCTACCAGCTAAGACATATGCAGAAAAGGAACATGACTACAAAACACTCTTGCTTAAAGATTTAAATAATAGGAGAGCTTTTGACTGATCATGATTGGGCCGTGCCAATATAATAAAAATGAGAAGACTGTCTAAATTAATTTATGGCATCAGTGCTATATCAACTGCAATACCAAAGAATTATTTTATAAAACTAGGCAAAATCAAAACAAAATTAATCTGGAAAAATAGGTCAAGAATCTCAAGGGAAATAATGAAAAAAAAGTGAGATCTGGCATCTCAAACTATATAATTAGGCAGTACTGACACAAAATTAGGAAAGTTGGTCAATGGAACAGATTATATACCTAAGAAGCAATGCAGCATAGTAACAATGTTCAATCAACTCAAAGATGCTAACCATTAGGGTAAGGACTCATATCCAACAAAAAACTGGAAAAGAGTCTGGCAAAAATTAGGTTTAGACCATGCTCTCACAACACATACCCCTATAAGATCCAAATGGATACAAAACCTGGATGTAAATGTCACATCACAAACAAATTAGAAGAGAAATAAAGGAAGTACTATGGATAGAGGAAGAGTGCTGGGCCCAATGACAGGCTGGAGATAAATCATAAGACATAAAATAAAAAATTTTGATTACATAAGATTGAAAAGGTTCTGCTCAAACAAAATCAGTGCAGTTAAAGTCTTAGAAGAATTAGAACCCACTTCTCCCAGAAGTTAACTAAGAAAAAAGAAAACTATTCAGCAAATTTCTCTGATAAGCAGTCTGAAATACAAGATAAATAAAAATGGATAAAAATGAAGAATAGGGAGCATTTCACCAATAGATCAAAGAAGGGCAAGCTGTCAACAACAATATGAAAAATGCTCCAGATTATTGGTAATAAAAGAAATCAAAACTAAAATAATTCAGAGGTTCTGCTTTATACCCATCAGATTGACTAAAGATCTCAGAAAAGGAAACTGACAGTTGTTGGAAGGACTATGGGGAAAAAGGTGTATTAATCCACTGTGCTGAAGCTGTCAATTGATCCTACTATCCTAGAGAGCAATTTGGAACTATATGTCCAAAGCCACTAAACAATATATATAGCCTTTGACCCACTGATACCACTACTAGGTCTATGACCACGAACAGATCAAAGAAAAAAACTACACAAATAGGTGCAAAAATAATTGCAGCACTTTTTTTTATTGTATTAAAGACTTAGAAACTAAAAAAATGCCCATCTGTTGAGGAACAGCTGAATAAATTATGGTATAATAATGTAATGAAAATTATTGCTCCATAAGATATAATAGAAGGGATGATTTTAGGGAAACTTTTATTTAAAGGGATGCAGAGGGAATGAAGCAAGCAGAGCCAGAAGAATAATGTAAAGAATGATGAAATGTTGCTATTTAAGATTGTAAAGCAATGTCAAAAGACTTAAGAATCTTGACAAAAGCAGTGACCCATTATGACTTCAAAAACCTGATGATGAAGCATACTCTATGAAACTTATTGGAGGCTACCTGTTTTCCTTAGGTTACACATTAAATTATTCGGATGATTATTTAGTTTAAAGTCTTGGATGAGAAAAACCAATTCTGAAATAATACCTTACATGGTTAGGCCTTTGGTAAGGAGGAGAAAGGGTCTATTTTCTTTCTAGACTTGTGAGTTCAGGGAGGAATCGTATACTCCCTTTCGATGGAATACTTCCATATTGACTTAGGGTAATGATATGACTAAGGAAAAGAAGAAGTCTCTGATGACTTCAGTTAGTGGAAATGTCTCTTGAGTTTCCCTTTCAAAGCTAGAATAGAGCACCCTTAAAGGGAGAGATTGAGAAGAAATTGAGTGATTTTAGTCATATGATGCTTCATGGGTATGACAAAAGTAATCTGACTTGTTCTGTTTGATGAAACAAAGTGTAATCTAAACTTGGAAATTCTGCTTATTATTTAATGTGAAATTTTGTCTATTTTCTGGGAATACTGGGAATTTCAACTCCAGAATGGGCTTGGGTTAAATTTATATCAGCCTAGATAACTCTACCCTTTTTTGGACCTCTTCCCCCATGAGCATAGATGGTTAGAATTAATGTAATTGAAATTAATAAATAGTTTCTGGAAAACTTGTGCCTAAAGCATAGAATATAGAATCTTCTTCTATACTTTTCACCTCTTAGCAGAGAGAAAAAGAGATACAAAATGAGAAAAACATGTCAATAAACATGGCCAATAAACATTTATTAAGTGCTTACTCTGTACAGGCACTGTACTATATAAAAAAAAAGCAAAAGAACTCGCTATCCTCAAGGAATTCACAATCTGATGGCAGAAGATAATACTAAAAAAGGAGAAAAGAGGGTTGAGAGGGCTTGAGGAGAGGGTATCAAGTGAAAAGGTGTGATGAAGTACTGCAGTGGGGGTAGGAGATGATGAGATAACTGTCCAAAGCACCCCTCTCAAAGGGTGGAGATCTGGGAGGAGCTCTGTTATCTACCTTCCACCCTCTCCAATCAGAAGAAGGGAAGGGATGCAGGGGTAGGGGACACTATGGAGGTCTGAGTTTCAGATGCTATCTTACAATGCTGAGTTTCTGGAGATTTTGAAGTCTAGAAGAACAGAATGTTTGGAAGTGATGTGCAATTATTTTTTTTGCTTGTCTTTACCTATTGATTACAATCACGGGCTTTTTAGAGGAGGAGAGATTTATAGAAAAGTGCAGAGAGTGTAGTGATAGTGATAGAAAAAAAATATCAATTAAACATTTAAAAATAAGCAAGAGCAAAGAAGGAAGTTCAGAAGAAATTACAGATAATTAGAAGTTGGTTGGTACTAATGCATTAAATTTAATATGTACTTTTAAAAAGTTGTATGTGGGGGTGGAGCCAAAGGGGTAGAGTAAAAGTAAGAACTTGCTTGAGCTCTCCTCCAAACCTCTCCAAATGCCTGTAAAAAAATGACTCTAAACAAATTCTAGAGCTATAGAACCCACAAAATGACAGTGAAACAAATTTTTAGCCCAAGACAAACTGGACAGTGGACAGGAAAGGTCTATTGTACCAGCCCTGGCACAGTTGGAATGGAGCAGGCCTCAGGGCACTGAATTACTATTGATTGTGAAGGCTTCCAAACTTCTCAAACCACAATCACCAAAGACAATTTAGAAAGTCAATGGGCGAGAGAGGAGTACAGTTTGGCTTCAGCTCTGGGATAGTAGAGGCAAAGGTGGGGCGGGGGTGGAGGCTGCTTCTTCTTGAGCTCTTGATCCCCTGTCAGGGTAGGGATCTAATGGCTGATCAGATGGAGATTGCAAAAATTTCTTTGCTGGCACTGAGGCAGGCTTCTCTTACTTTGTCCATGCTTGGGTCTGCATTGCAATCCTGAATGGCGATCCTGGGGTGGGGAAGAATGCTGGCATGGGGGAGCTTGTGGTGCAGTGGAGAGGGAATCCTCCTCACAGTTCCAAGGCAGAAAGAGTGCTTGTGTCACTCACAGACCAGAGCATAGGTCAAAAGAGGAGTAAAAATCTCTCCTTTGATCATACCCTCTTGGAAGAACTGAAAATTTACAGGCCCCTAGAAGTATGTCTGAAAAAACCCCTGAAGTTTGAGACAATACACTCCCTTCCCCTCACTGGAAGCAGAGTCTTACTTTAACAAAGAATTAAAAAGTCAAGTAATTGACTGGGAAAAGAGCAAACAGTGGGGGGAAAATTAGACTATAGAATCTTATTTTGGTGACAAGGAAGAACAAAATATACAACCAGAAAAAAGACAACAAAGTCAAAGCTCCTATATCCAAAGCCTCTAAGAAAAATATGATGGTCACAGGCCATGGAAGAGCTCAGAACAGATTTTGAAAATCAAGTAAAACAAGTAGAGGGAAAATTGGGAAGAGAAATGAGGGTGATGCAACAGAATCATGAAAATCAAGTCAACAGCTTGCTAAAGGAGATCCAAAAAATGCTGATGAAAATAATACCTTAAAAAATAGACTAACCTAAATGACAAAAAAGGTACAAAAAGCCAATGAGGAGGAATATGCCTTAAAAAAGCATAATTAGTCAAATGGGAAAGGTGATCCAAAAGCTTACTGAGGAAAATAATTCCTTAAAAATTGGAGTGAGGGCAAATAGAAGCTAATGACTTTATAAAAAAATCAAGAAATTACAATGCAAAACCAAAAGAATGAAAAAAATAGAAGACAATGTGAAATATCTCATCAGAAAAATAACTGACCTGGAAAATAGACCCAGGAGAGATAATTTAAGAATTTTTGGATTTCCTGAAAGCCATAATACAAAAAGAGCCTAGACATCGTATTTCAAGAAATTATCAAGGAAATATTGATATTCTAGATATTCTAGAACCAGAGGAGAAAACATAAATTCAAAGAATCCACTGATCACTTCCTGAAAGAAATCCCCAAATGAAAACTCCTAGGAATATTGTAGCCAAATTCCAGAGTTCCAAGATCAAGGAGAAAATATTTCAAGCAGTCAGAGAGAAACAATTCAATTATTGTGGAAACACAATCAAAACAACACAAGATTTAACAGCTTCTACATTAAAGGATCAGAGAGCTTAGAATATGATATTCTGGAGGTCAAAGGAGCTAGGATTAAAACCAAGAATCACCTACCCAGCAAAACTGAGTATAATCTTTCAGGAGGAAAAATGGATATTCAATGAAATAAAGGACTTTCAAGCATTCTTGATGAAAAGACCAGAGCTGAAAAGAAAATCTGACTTTCAAATACAAAAATCAAGAGAAGCATGAAAAGGTAAACAGGGAAGAGAAATCATAAGTGGCTTAATAAGTTGTATTGTTTACATTCCCACAGGGATATCAAAGGGTGAAAGAGGAATGTACTGGCAGAAGGAGAAAGGGAGAGGTAAAATGGGGTAAATTATCTCACATAAAAGAAACAAGAAAAAGCTTTTACAATAGAGGAGAAGGGTGTGTGTGGGGGAGAGATGAGAGGGAATGAATGAACCTTACTCTCATTGGATTTGATTTAAGAAGGGAATAACATACACACTCAATTGGGTATGAAAATCTACTTTACCCTACAGGAAAGTGGGAGGGAAGGGGATAAGAGGGGGGATGACAAATAGGAGGACAGACTAGGGAAGTGGGTAATCAGAAGCAAACACTTTGAGGAGGGATGGGATGAAAGTAGAAAATAGAATAAATGGGAGGAGGGATAGGATGAAGGGAAATGTAGTTAGTCTTCCACAATATAACTGTTATGGAAGTATTTTCCATGACTACACATGTATATCCTGTATCAACTTGCTTTCCTTCTCAATGAAGGTGGGTGGGGAAGGAATAAAGAAGAGAATGTGGAATTCAAAGTTTTAAAATGAATGCTAAAAATTGTTTTTACTTTGCAACTGGGAAATAAGATATACAGACAATGGGGTACAGAAATCTATCTTGTCCTACAGGAAAATAGAAGGGAAGGGGATAAGAGAAGGGGGTGTGTGTGATAGAAGGGAGGACAGATTGGGGAAAGTAGTTATGAGAATGCATGCCCTCTTGGGGTGGGGGGAAAGGAGAGATGGGGAGAAAATTTGGAATACAAAATCTTGTGGAAATGAATGTTGAAAACTAAAAATAAATTAATTCATTAAAAAAGTTGTATGTAGTAGAGATCTCCAGTTTCCTGTACAATCTTCTTTTTCTCTTCTTTGATTGTGGAATCGTTCATGTTTGTTACTATTTTTCAAGTTCATAATATAGAATATTTAATTTAAAAATGAAATGACAAATTGAGGAAGTTGTATTTTATTCTAATGGCAAGGGGAAACAATTGAGGCTTACTGAGTAGAGGAATGATATGTCCAGATGTGCTTTAAGAGGATGAATTTTATTATTATTTGGCGAGTGGACTGGAGAGAAGTGATACTAAAGTAAAGAGATCAATTAGGAGGGTAAAACAATAGTCCAGAGCAGGCGTGGCAAAGACCTAAACTAAGAGTAGTAGCCATATGAGTAGAGAGAAGGAGATAAATGCAAGAAATATTATGGAGGTCAAATAAATAAGACTTGGCCACTGATTGTATCGTGGCGCTTAAGGTACCTGGGAGGATGTGAAGAGGAATGAACAACGAAAATAATTTCAAGATTATGAACTTGAATGACTGGTATGGTGTCAGTGATCTTTAAAAAAGAAAAAGCACTAAAGATATAAACTGAGAGTTTCTGGGCCAGACTGAAAAATATGGCCATGATGGTGGCACTGATTGATACTATAGAACTGTGGGCCATACTTGATGATCTTTTATCCCCAAAACAGGTTGACATTTTAGAGACTTTGTGAAAACGGAATTATGTCCTACTAGGTTATAAAGGACTGGGATGGTATCTTCTTTGCCATTACAATGCCTAGTGTCTTGTATAGAGTAGGAGCTGAATAAGTATTCACTGAATGAATAAGTGAATGAATGCCTTTGTGGGATGAGGTTTAAACTTGGAAAGGGCTTTGGCTAACCTCCCCATTTCCACAGCACTGAATGCCTAGGACCAGGACAGCTCCAGATGTCCCAAATTCCTCCAGGACCTGAGTTTTGTCTTCCCCATCCCTAGAGTGGATTCAAAAACTTTACTCCTAAAATATTCATCTTTTAACTCAATAAAGGAGGTATTAATGAACTTTCTCCTTCTGGGAAGTGACTTATAAACTGAAAGCAAAGTAGTGGTACTGATCTGCTTCTTCTAGTTTATGTGACTGGGGTTGGATGTAGACTGAAATGAAGGATGAAGCAAGAAGGCAACTCATCCTAAAACTTCTTATTTTTGTGACCCCAAAGGAGAGGTTTTCTTAATCTGACTGTTGAAATCCACTGGAAGGAACACTACTAATTCAGTGAGGTCTCATTTTTGGAAAGAGGAGTTAGAGCACCAGACCAGCAGACAAGGAAACTCCAACATACAAGATAGTGCAACTAAGACAATTTTAGGGCTTGGCTGTAACACTCAGATAAGGGGAAAGAGTTGAAGGAGTGAAAAGGCCATAAGGGGAATCAGGAAAGTGGGAGATTAGGGAATATAGCTACAGGTTTTACTTCATTTTCTGCTCTGTTTCTAGAAGCTGGTTTGTTCCTGCCTCTGAAATTAAATTTGGTTTCAGAATTGCTCATTAGAGGTACATATTTTAGAGTAGTTCCTTAATTGTGTGTGTGTGTGTATGTGTGTGTGTGTGTGTGTGTGTGTGTGTGTGTGTGTGTGTGTAAGACAGACAGACAGAGATAGAAGTACACAGAGATAGAGAGACATACAGACACACAGAGACAGACAAAGATAGACAAAGAAGCAAAGAGAGGGTAGAGACAGACAGACAGACAGACACACATACACATTCATAGAAGTGAGTGGGGAGGGAGTGTGCCTTTTGGAATTCTAGTGATGCCCATGGATCCCTTCTCAGAATAAGGGATTGCTGCATTATTGCTGCAACACCCTGGTGCTGCTAAAACCAGGTTAAAACTGAATTAAGAAATATTCAACAAAATAAAATATAATACAACATAGATCATATTAATATGTAGTTTTCCAAGTCAATATATAACTCACGGGGATCCTGATGTATAGTTTAATGGCCCTCCCCTTTCTCTTCAAATTTGATAACACTGTTGTAAAGTACAAATATATACAGACTATCACTTTATTTTTGGTGGCAATTGGAATCAAGTGACTAGACCAGGGTCACACAGCTAGTGTCTGAGGTCAGATTTGAACTCAGGTCCTTTTGATTTCAAGGTCAATTCTTTATCCACCGGCCACCTAGCTGCCCCTAGATTATTACTTCTAAAAACAAAATTGACTCTCATTTCATTGCTGTTCTTGGATTCAAAGAGTAAGTCCCAATAATACAGCAATGATGACCATGTTATCAGTTACTCATTAGGCTGTCTTAGTATTTCTTTCCATAGTTCTATATGAATGGAAAGGCAGTTTGGTGTGGTGGAAAGGGCAGTGAATTGACAGTCAATGGTTGATTCTGCCACTAACTTGTTCCGTGCCCTTGTGCAAGTCATTTAACTGATCTGAGGCTCAGTTTCCTCGATTGTTAAATGAAAGGCTTGGACCGGAAGATCTCCAAGTTTGCTTCCAAGCCTGGCATTCAATGACTCCATGAATATGGAGTTTCATCACTCTTAATACTGTGAGGTGTAGAGGCATAGCCAATTAATCAATGACGATCCTGGAAGTCTATCCATTGCCCCACCTGGCCGCTCACAAAGTAGTGACTACACATGCTAGTAATGGCCTGATGGAGTTTGAGTCCTGCTGCTGTGTGGCCCCCGGGCAAATCACTTAATTTTTTAATGCCCCAGGCAACTTTAAGACTCTAAGTAGCAGAAAAGGTAGGCTCTACATTCATTCCCTTAAAACCTCTACTCACAGAGGTACAAGTGAATATTAAAGACATTCCTTTATCATCATGAGGAAGATTCAATGTCCCAAACCATGTCGATGTGAATAGTCATTTCATCTGTTCTGCAGTTTGTTTCCAAATGCTCCGATGTAGCAATCAATCAATCAGGAAGCATTTATCATCTATTGTATGCCAGGCACAATGTAAGGCACTGAGGAAAATGAGAAAAAGGAAATGTTCCATGACCCCGAAGGGCTGACCTTCTGCCAGGGTATATTGTAACACAGGCAGGTGGAAAGTACCTTCATTTTCATAGCAGAGAAAATAGGAACCTAGAGGAGTAAGTTGTTTGGATTACCTGGAAAGTTTGGTCAAGTGAAAACCAACCCACAGCCCTAAAGGTTCAAATAATGGTGGTGAGTGTTATTAAACACGACAAAGGGAGAAGCAACTTACATTCTTTGGTTAGGAGAGAGAGCCTGTCAAATATCCATTACCAATCAGATCATTAGTAATATGTGTAGTCACTATTTTGGGGGCAGCTAGGTGGCTCAGGGAATAGAGCCCTGGCTTAGAGTCAGGAAGATTTATCTTTGAGTTCAAAATAGACTTCAGACCCTGAGTAGCTGTGTGACCCTGGACAAGTCATTTAACCCAGCTTCCCCTAGCTTCCTCATCTGAGGAATGAGCTGGAGAAGAAAATGGCAAACCACTGCAGTATCTCTGCCAAGAAAACCCCAAATGGGGTCACAAAGCATCAACACAACTGAACAACACATAATCATGACACTTTATCCATTCTTCATTTTTCTTTTTGAGGCAGTTAGGATTAAGTGACTTGCCCAGGGTCACACAACTAAGTAAGTGTCTGAGGCTAGATCCGAGCTCAGTTTCTCTTGACTATAGGGCTAGTGCTCTATCTACTGAGCTAGTTAGCTGCCCCAATAAGTTTTCAGCTTATTTTGAAAAGGGCTTTTCATGTATCTGAGAGACACAAGCTCTGTACTCCACTGAACCCTCTGTGGTAATTCATGGGCTAAGCAGATCACCAGTATAGAGAGCTGGTGAGAGTTGGTTCACAGAACTGGCTGTCTGACACTCTGCTGTGTAAATTTCAGACGGTTCTCCAGTGATACCAAATCCATCCTCTCCTCTTCACTCAGGAAGTCAAGCTCTGGGTTCTTTAAGGTCTTCTCAGTAGTTCTTGAGCCTGTAATCTTTCTCTTTTCCAATTGTGGTTTGTCCTTGGTTCTCAAAGAGGACCGTGACATCAGGAGATGGTGATATGGCTTGAAGTAGACTTTGATTTGAGGGAGGGAGGGCTGTGCAAGGTCGCCAGCCTCACTTTCTCCTCCAGAGCCATTTGGGTCCAGTAACCAGATATTAATCAGGACGACTGGAGATGGCCCAGGATGCAACAGCAGACCCTGGCCTTTTTAGGCTAAGGCCTTTTCAAGTGCTCACTTTGAGCGAGGCAAAACTCATTCTTCTCTCCTCTCTTTCCTAATATATATATATATACATATATACACATATATATGTATATATATATATGTCCTTGATCAAGCTATAAAAAATGATTTCCTAATGTACAGGTTGCACTATGTCATGACTCTGATTAAAAACCTTCATTGCTTCCTATTTCCCTAAAACAAAATCCAAACCTCTTTAAATGACCTTCCTTAGTTTTACTCCAACCTAGTTTTCCAGTCACCTTTACCAGGAGCTTTGTGCAGTCTAGTCAAACGGTGCCCAATCTCTTCCTGTCCTTTGTTTCAAGGGTTCAGGTAGGCAAAGTAGTCATACCTGGAAGGTCCTTCTTACGCATCTCTGTCTGCTGAAATCCTACCCTTCATCAAATCTAGTTCTAGGCAATTTCCTCCATGCACATTGACCCCACATCTCCTCTTCTTCCTTCTCCTCTCCCTCCATTGGGAATAAGCTCTTCTTCCTCTGATTTATTCCAGCACCTTTTCTGGATCTCACCTTTGTCCTTATAGTATTTACCTTATACCGTTTCACCCTTATTTGCGTCCATGTTTTGTCTTCTCTAGTAGTCTACAGGCTGTTTTTCAATTTGGTTTTTCCCCTAGATCCTAGAAAAGTGGCCTGGCAAGTCTTAAGAAATTCTATTTGCATAATGATATGAGGTTCACCAAGTATTTCTCGTATGTGAGTTACGTAGTATAAATATTACACATCCTCATTTTCTGATGAGGAAACTGAAACTTAGGGAGATTAAATGATGTGTCCATTCAGCCTTACAGCTGCTAAGTGGTAGAGTCTGACTCAGTGTTCTTGGCTCCTAATCAAACATTCCTTCCCATGCCATATACCCATGGCATACGGCAAATGAGGCAACCTGGATTCAATATGAGTTATGTGGGTCCTGGGTAAGTCACTTAATCTCTCTAAGCTTCAGTTTTTTTATCTACAAAGTGGGGTAATTGTATCTAACCTTCAAGTCTTTTTATCTGTAAAATGGGGATCTACATCAGAGTTGTTATGAAGATTAAGTAAAACTTAAAAATCTTAAAGTCAATTCAAGTCAACAAGAATTTCTTAAGGACCTACTATGTGCCAAGCATTGTGCTCAGTCTGGGAAATCCAAAAATGGTAAAACCAACCAAACCAAAAGAATACTCCTTCTCCCAACCCCAAAGGAGCTCAGAGTCTAAAGGAGGAGACAATGTGCAAACAACTACATATGGACAAGGTAAATTGTTGATAATCTCAGAGGGGAAGCACTAAGATTAAGGAGGACCAGAAAAGGTTTCTTGTAGAAGGTAGGACTTTAACTGAGGCTTGAAGGAAGTTAGGGAAGCCAAAAGTTGGAGAAAAGGAGGGAGAGCATTGGAGACATGGGGGTAGCTAGGGAAAATGCCCAGAATTAGGAGGAGTGTCCCGTGTCTGAGGAATGGCAGGGAAAGAGAGTCACTGGATTATAGAGCACAGGAAAAAGATGAAGGTATAAGAAGACTGGAAAAGTAGGAAATGTCCAAAGGATGAAGGTCTTAAAAAGCCAAATACAGGCTTTATATTTGATCATAGGGACAATAGGGAGCCACCATTACTGAATAGGGAGTCATTGTTACTGAATAGACCCATGCTTTAGTGCTACATAAATGTTAGCTATTATTATTAAATGGGCAGCTAGGTGGTACAGTGGATAGAACACCAGACCAGAGGTCAGGAAGACTCATCTTCTTGAGTTCAAAACTGGCCTTAGTGTGACCCTGGACAAGTCACTTAACGCTGTTTGCCTCAGTTTCCCCATCCATAAAATGAGCTGAAGGAGAAAATGGCAAACCACTCCCACATCCTTGCCAAGAAAACCCCAAACTGGGGCCATGGAGTGTCAGACATGATTGAAAGGACCAAAAAACAGCAGGGCCGTGAGAATGAAGGGACCTTGGAGAAGATCATCTAAACCCAATAATAATAGTTCACTTGGTTTAAATGTTTTTTCTTACAACTTAGCACACTCCATTGGCTTCTACTAGGATCAGATATAGGATCTTGGTGCAGTCTTAATCTCTGCTAATTTGAAGAACTAGAAACAAGGTAAGTTTCTCTTCTTGTATCCATTCAGGCTCCTCTTCTATTTTCATGTGTTGCTGAAAACTTTAATAGCTTTAAAACCTTTGGGACACCTTGTATGAATGCCTTTGTTTTAAAGCTCAAAGGATTCTCCCCACATTACATCTATGGTTAATCAGCTCTGCTTTGCAAATAGCAACTCCACTCTTTATACAAAGGACATTACAATATTTTCCTATGAAATTCAGAGGTTTCAAAGTCGAAAGAATGCTAAGTCAATGCATTTTATTATGTGCCTCCCCACCCCGAGCCAATCAGTTATTTAGGTGGCTTTTAAAATTGCTTTTCTTCTATTTTTTTTAGGGAGGGGAAAGAACACAAAACCAACTTTTCTTTGCCGTGGAAAATCTCAAAGTCTCTGATCACCTCCAGAAGTTTTATAAGTCTTAAAATTAATTTTGAATCATTTTACGTTTTAAATAAGTGTATATTACAGAGACCTTTAAGGAGGCAGGGCTTAACTTCATAAGAAATTGTGATAAAAACTTATAAAGTAACTATGACAGTATAGTAGCTTCCTTCAGCCAAGAAGTAGAATCTTAAGATTAGTGGAAGTTCAGCATTAAAACAAACAAACAAACAACCCAGCAACAAATAGAATTTTTTTTTTGGCTTAGAAGCATGTGTGAAAAGAGGGAAGTCCAGATTTATGCAATAGTTGACTTGAAATTTTATTTCGTAATGCTGATTGGGTGATTAAAGGGGCAAGAGATTGACTATAAATGTCCTGTATGACCAAGTACATTCCACATAATTCTTCTCATTGCTCTTTGGTTCACCTTCATGTTTGATTCTTTGGCAATTTGGGTGCTTTGTATAAACAAGTAGGAGTTTAAGTTAAGCACCAGTTCACAAGCTAAAAGTTTGATTGCAGTCTGTACAAAATAATAAAGTATTATAATGAGAAAATCCCTACTGGCTTTATGTGTTTAAATTATTGATGGGAATTGGTTTTGTAATCATTGCTCACTTTAAAAAGAAGTTTTATACTTTAAAATTAAGTTTCAAGAGTTTGAAGAACTCTATGTGTAAAAGTAAACAGGAAATTAGTCAATAGCAACTTCTTATGCAATTTCGAATGATTTAATGCAGTCCA
This sequence comes from Potorous gilbertii, assembly GCA_028658325.1. Classification (NCBI taxonomy): domain Eukaryota; kingdom Metazoa; phylum Chordata; class Mammalia; order Diprotodontia; family Potoroidae; genus Potorous; species Potorous gilbertii. The sequence goes on along the minus strand of CM053774.1, from coordinate 103,568,409 downwards.
TAGTTAAGAAAAAGAGGAATTAGGAAACAGATCATCACAACTGGGAGAGAGCCTACAGAGCATTTAATCTTCTCTTCCCCCATTTTGCAGATTTTTTCTTTCCTTTTTTTTTTGCTTTGTTTTGTTTCATTTTCCCCTCCAGATCTGTGACCTCATTGATTTAAGGGAAGAAACTTTCACTAGTGAAGAAACTTCCTCAGTCGATGAAGCTCTGTACCTGTTCCGCAACTTCTAGTCTGGAGTTAATGTAACCCTGAGATATGAATGATTTACTCAGATTCATAGAGCCAATATAAGATAGAGATTGTTCTGATGTCAGCTCCCCATCTCTATCCACTAAGTTTGCCTTTTTAAAAACTTTCATTTTAAAGATTTTAAAAAAAGGGGTAGAATGAGAACACAAGCATCTTGAGCTGTGTTCTGAATTAATTTCATCAAAACTTTTATAGTTAGAATGTTTTTTAAAGACCAAGATTCATGGTGTGTGTGTATGTGTGTTGTGTGTGTGTGTGTGTGTGTGTGTGTGTGAGAGAGAGAGAGAGAGAGAGAGAGAGAGATTATTAGGTAGTTCATGTAAATATTTTTACACGAGATTTTTTCTGCCAATAAGTACTGCTTTAACAGTATTCCAGAAACTTTGGCATATTGTCTCATTAGTATCACACTTTCACACAGCTATTGAAAGTTTCTGTGATTTCTTCTTTGAACCTCATCATTCAGGATACCATTATTGGTTCTATTTATATCTGCACTTTTTGCTTATGCTCCCTATATTAATAACCATTTTATTATGTTCTATAAAGAATGTGCATGGTATTCACATTTTTTAAACATTTGTTTGTAACTTCTTTATGCCCCAGCCTATGACCTATTTTTGCAAATATGATGCTGAGAAATATGTATAGTCTTTAATGTTCCTTTTCAGAGGAAACAGTCTTTTAGATCTAACTTCTTCAGCAGTGTGTTCAATTTCCTATTTTCCTTTTTTGTCTATCTTTCTGTCAGATTAATCTAGTTCTAGGAGAAGAATATGAAAGTATCTTGTAATTATGTTAACTTCTGTGTCTTTTTGTGGTTCAGTTAACCCTTCCTCTGTTATTTTAGATACAATGCCATGTCATGGATGTGCATTTAGTACTGATATTACTTCATTGTCTATATGGTTCATTTAAGCTCAGTATAGTTTATCTCTCATGACACTGAGAAGTTTAATTTTTCCTTTGTCTGATATCATAGTTGCAACTCTTGCTCTTTTGGAATCAGCTGATATATAATATATTTTAGTTTGGTCTCCTCATTTTATTCCAGATGTATTTTTGTTTTTAGATTATTTTTGGTTGAAATTGTTGGATGTCATTTTATTAGATTTCTTTGGTCTACTCACTTTTGAAGTTATTATTGTTGGGCTTGTGTTTACCCTCACTTATTTCTTTGGTATTGATTTTTTATTCCCTTTGTCTTCAAAATCAATACTTAGTCTCTGTAATTAATTTTCCTTATACTATTTTGATGCTAATCCTACAGGCTCCTCTCTATTCCCTTTCCCATTATCTGTCCAATCTCAATTTTTTTGAATTTACTTAAATTCCTTCCTCCCTTCCTTCCTTCCAAAGAGACTTCCCTTCCACTATCCCTATTCCAGTTCCTCTTCTCCATTGCTTTTATCCTATTTCCCATTCCCCTCCTCATTAAGAGACCACAGAGCAAACTTCACCATTCTCCTGTGGATTTGGTGGGTGTATATTTCCAGCTCCCCTCTTTCTCTTACTTCCATACTTCCCATTCATGGCTATATTTTATTAAAGGTTCATCTGTTCCCATCAAGATTGGGCTCAGATTTATAGAACATGTTTTGGGCTGCAATGGCAGCTCTTTTGCTTTTTGAGATAGCTTCTTACATTCCCTCTTCTGATTCTCATGGCTGAAGGATATCAATGACAATATGTTTTAGAATTACAAAGAATTATTAAATGTGTATTAGTGAGCAACTTCCCCATAGTTTAATAGCTCTTGCTTCAATTACTGGTCAGTGAAGACAGGGAATTGTAAAGAGCCCCAAAATCTATCTTGTCACTGTTTTTTCTTTATGTCTTGTTGATATTTCCTTATTGATAAAAATGAATACACCTTCACTAACAAGGGGTTTTTCTACACTATTTTTATACACTATAAAATCCACAGATATTTGTGTATGTGTGTGCAGAGTTCTACGGTAGTGTTGAAGAGAGACCTTAGGTATCTCAGGTTGGCATTCTCTTATGATTTTCGTTGTTTTATTCATTTTTCAATTGTGTCCAACTCTTTGTGATCCCATCTGGGGTTTTCTTGGTAAAGATACTATAGTGGTTTGCCATTTCCTTCTCTAGCTCACTTTACAGATGAGGAAACTGAGGCAAGCAGAGTTAAGTGACTTCCCCAGGCTCACAGAGCTAGTAAATATCTGAGGTCAGATTTGAACTCAGGTCATCCTTCCTGTAGGACTCCTGGTACTCTATCCACTACTCCACCTAACTGCTGATAAACAGCCCAAGCAACCTTTACAGAGAGCTGGTCTTGGGGTCAGGATAGGTCTAAGTTCCAGTCCCATCTCTGACACACACAAGCTGTGTGACCACATCACAAGGTCAATCACTTAACCTTCCAGACAACTCCCAGAGAATTTAAGGTTCTGTACTGGGAGGCTATCTCTCTGCATTTCTGGAGGGAGTCCCCATGCTATATTCCCCATCACCTGGTTTCTTTTTCTCACTTAAACCTATCTCAAGAAAAAAGATTTTGACAACATCCTTTTCTAATCTAAAATTCTAAACCTGACTTTTTAAAATTATTGTTTTTGTAGCATAAGGAACTCCCTAATGAGGAATAATTTCACTAGTGCAGTCTTGGAGTTACTTGAAAGAGGGGGAGGGGAAGATGGGAAGGGAATAAGAGTTTCCATATGTGCTACCACTATGGGCCAAACATTGGATCAAGCACCTTTTCCCCCTTTACAAATATGATTTCATTTGATTTTCACAATATCTCTAGGAGGTAGAATCTAAGTTCAGTTATTATTTCCATTTTATGGTTGTGGAAACTAAGGCAAACAGAGGTTAAATGACTTGGCCCGGGTCACACAATAGGTATCCGATTTGAAATCAAGTGTTTTTCTGATTCAAAGCCAGTAATAAGATAATAGGACATTGACTCTAAAGAAGATGAATTCAAATTTCACATATTCAAAGACCAGTGTAGGTGACAAATCATCATAATTTTGGAATTTTTGGTTCCCATGTTCCATCTTCTTTCTAGATCCCTCAGACAACCTCTTGTAAGGCTCCCATTTACACGCAGCTTACCTGTTTCACTCCCAATCAAAGGCTGGTTTGCGAAATGATTGACAAACTCCTTCAAACTTGAGAACTCGTTAAAGCCAAACTTGAATGAATAGCCTGTACATTCTACATGGAAGTGTTTGACAGACTCTTTGGCTCTGAAAGGGAAGAACATTTATTATCTATACATGTCTATTATGTATGTGAAATTCATCATTTTTGAAAAGAACCACACAATCCTGAGAGGATTCCAGTCATTATTGTCCAAGAACTAAGACATTTGATGTAGTGGTTGAATTTTGTCAGAGCAATGACCTTGGGGATCGGACAAATTCTGCTTTGAAGAGTACAAAACCGGATTCCCCTCTTGGATGGAAAGCCCAGGGAGCAATCTCCCTCGTGTGTTCATTGCCCTACTTCTCTGAAGGGCCCTTACATATTTAGTTCTAAAAAGGGTGTAGGGTGAGGCAGAAAAGGAATAGGGCATATGTAGAAAACACACACACACACCCCTATATGATGTTTCCTATAGGAATGGCTGTCTCCATTGATGTCCCACAGTGTTTATGCATTGAGAACATTAATGATGACCTGTATATTCATTCATTCAGATTATAAACTCCTTGAGGGCAGGAATTGCTTTTTGCCTCTTTTTGTATCCCCCATGTTTAGCACAGTACCTGGCACATAAAAGCTGCTTCATAAATGTTTATTGATTGATTAATTGCAAGAGGCAGAATGACTTGAGGCAAAGTGCATTAGGTTTGGAGACTGAAGATGGGGTCTAGGTCCTAGCTCTGACACTTCCAGGTTGGGTGGGCTTAAGCAGTACTATGAACCTCTCAGTTTTTTTTTCTATGAAATAAGAATAACAACACTTGAAATGTCTTCCATAAAGGGTTGTTATGAGGAAAATTCTTTGGAAACCTTAAAGCCAATAAATTATTATTAAAAAAAAAAACATTGACCACGTTTAAGTTTTTTCCCTCACCATCTTATTTCTAGTTGTGGTCCTAAAGATTTAAAAACTGTTTCTAATAGGCTCCTTTTTTCTGAACTTTGCAAAGGTAAGGTAGTGATGTTGCAACTTCTCGATCCTTGACTCTTAGGGAACTGAATAGGATTATACATTAGGGGCACCCACAAATCTAAATGCCTTGTTTTACAAGTGAAGAAACTGAAACCAAGGGTAATTGAGTAACTGGCTCACCCAAGGTCATGAAAGAAGTGACAGAGGCAGATTGGAATCCTGGCCCCTGCCTCGAGAGACAGTTCTTGCTCCACTGTACCACACTGCCTTCAAGAGGAAGATTCTTCTTGTAGGTCTCATCATCAAAGACAACAAAACACCCTAATGCAGCTCCCATCATGTTTGGTTAGGATGTTCATACTACACAGAATAAAGCAAATGTTGGCAACATCTGGGAACCACCATCATGTACTATCATTCAGATTAAACGCTCATATCTCATTGCCATCCTAATAAGTAAATCTGTGAATGGAAAGAATTCTATATTGTTTATTTCCTGAAAAGTACTGGACAGACATAATCCTTCAAAGATGCAGCTTTTGTCACTGGCATAATTCTAACTGTGAGTGAGTAAGGCTGATTTAGCTGTTTTATCATTCAGGTGTGGGAGCTCTTTGACCAAATTGTCCAAAATAGCAATACAGATTTGTGATCCAGTGGTATAAAAGTGGGAGGTAAAGGAGATCTAAGTGTGAGATGAGGGAGGATGTCAATTAAATCAATTATTCCTTCCCACTTAAAGTAACTACATTAACCAGGTAAGAACATACTTAGTCAATCAACCAATCAAGGGAATTATGATAGGTTTGAGATCTTTGAGCAATTTGGAAGGAGTAAAAGCCATTTGGAAGGAGTGAAAGGATTACTGCTGCTTGTTGCTTGTTTTTCATTCTCAAAAAGAACTGTGATATCAGGGAAATGATGGCATGACATGCAAGTGAACTGGATTTAAGTGAGGGAGGAGAGCTATGCAAAGTCACTAGCCTCACTTTCTCCTCCAGAGCCACCTGGGTCCAGTGGACATATATGGATCAGGACAACGGGGAGATGGCCCAGGATGTGGGGGAGGAGGGGGTCACTAGCCTTTCCAAGCTAAGGTCTTATGGAAGTAACGATATAAAGAAGGTATGTTGGGATGGGCTTAAAAGTCTCAGTTATACTCTATGGTTCTTATATAAAGGAGCCTAGTTTTCTAGTGAAAGAGAGAATAGCTCTAGTCAAATTCCTGAGAAAGAATCTTTGACTCTCCCACCTTAACCAGAGGATGACATCCTGGACTTCAACTTGGAGTTCTCATCAGTGTTCTAACAGCATACCTAAGAGTACTTCCATGGAGGGGTCAGGTAATGAAGGTGAGAAGAGGACTTCTATAAGCAAAGACTTATTCTTTTTGCTTCATGTTCTCTAAGTTTGAGCCCACTTTTCCCTGGACTTTGCATATGGTTGTTGTGAATGGGTTCCAGGTTTTGAAGGGAGCTTGTACCAACTGTTCTTCTTATATTACCTTAGTAAATATCTTCTTCTAAAAGCTATTTAAGTCTGGGTAATTATAAAAAAGGATAATCAATAAGGGACACACATTGATGGGAGCTCATGAGCCTCTGCTCCTAGAAAATTATCCTCTGTCCTAAAATCCTGAGGGAAAAAGTAATGGCTGAGGGCTGGTTGTGTCTGTAAGAGAGGGTGCTGGGAGAATGAGCCCAGAGCTTGAGTTACATAAATGTAATTACCAAGTGCTGTTGTATTGTTCTCATTTCTTGATTGGATAACATACCTCACAGAAAGAGAGTATTGACCAGTCTTCTCATTACTGTCCCTTAAGAGGTAACTTCCATCACTTCCATTTGAGAGAAGAAGTGCTTCTGCTGCATGTCGAGTGAGATTGCCATGATACCATCTAAATGGGAAAAAAAATCAAAATTACATTCAAGGAACAAGATGTAGCAATCTCTTGTTTTCTGAGTTTTTGATCATAAATGAGTTCAATAATTTCCCCTCCAGTTGGGGTGCTTAGAGAACAAATGTGTTAAATTTCTATAAGGAGAAGGTAGAACTCACTCACTGAGCCAAAAACTAGAGAAGAACTGACACTCCAGGGAGCCAGTGACATACCTCTTGTCTCTGGCCACAGGAAATAGGAACTAAAGTTTTAAGGTTAGAGATGCCAGTTTGGAATGGCAGCAAACTTCCTTTGATTCCATGCTCCATGAGTGAGCCATGAGCTACATACTTCAGAAGCAGGTGGACATCCCTGATAGTGACATGACATTGAATGGAGTAAGACCAGCTACAGAAGCTTCAGTCTGCACTGAGGGTGGGTTTAGGGTCTCTTCAGTCCATGTGCTATGCTATGAGAAGCTGAGACCCAGATCCAGAGCTCCTGGATCTCTTATCTAATGACTGGCCATAGTGGATTCCATGAACAAGGCATCAGTTAGGGGTTGTGCTATATTTCTTATCAAAAGACTCCTTGAAAGAGTCCTGGTTTTATTTGGGTGGGAGAGGGGAGGTTCTAAGCAACATGAACTTATGTCTTGGAACTCCTAGTTTTGGGCTTTCCCTGTATCATTATTTTGAAAGACCTGGGTCTAGAAAAAATTTTGGGAATGCAACCCCAACTGAGTTCCCCCAAACCACTTGATGAAATCACAAAATGTAAAGGGAAGAAAATAGAGGCAATGTTTATGGATTGAGTGATTCATCTCTATTGAATTTCATTTTCTTAGATCCAGCCCAAATACTCTATTCTGTTAAGAACCATTTGGATCCTGATGCTGTCCTCCAGAATGTAAGCTATCCTTTCTGGTTTGTTGTCATTTGAAAACTTGAAGATCACACCATCTTCGCCTTTATCCAAATCATTAATAAAAGTGTTAAACAGCAGAGGGACAAACAGAGAGATCCCTGAAGTACTCCACTGGAGACCTAGCATGTTGATATTGCACCAGTGTTATTGCAATCAATTCTGAATGCTTCTCCATCTTTTCCACTAGGACATATTCCTATCAATAGCTTTGCTAAAATCTGGGTAAAAAGAGAAACAACACCCACAGCATTTCCCTCAACTACTAATTTAGTAATTCTGTCAAAAAAAGGAAAGGATGTGAGTATGGCAAGACCTGTATTTGATGAAATCATGCTAGCACTTCAAAATCTCACCTCCCTACTTGGACCTTGTATGACACGTCTAGAACACCTGTTCTAGAATTTTCCAAGAAATTGAAGTCTAGTTCACTAGCCTTTAAATTTGAAGACTTAGTTTTGTTTTTCCTTTCCTTTTTTTTTTTAAAAAATTGGAACATTGGAAGAGGAAGTGAAAACCTTTATTTTAAAATAAAATAAAAATTTTAGTTTTGAAGAGGAGAAAAAAATATTGGGTTATTTGCCTTTCTCCAATCTGTGGCACTTCTCCCCTGTCCAGGATATTTCAATATTTTTTCATTCGATTCAGTAGACATTTCATTAAGTGTTTACAATGGGCAAGTCATAAGGACCTTACATTCCAATGGTGGGAGGGGCAAGAGAAGGATCTACATTATTTTTACCTTACATAAATTATGCAAATGATTTCATAGCCTTCATAAAAGAAAAAATTTTAAGAACATCTTCCAAATACCATTTCTCTGATTAATTCAACATTAACAAAAAACCAACACCAAACTATGCCCAATATCTCCCATAGTATGATCTTTCAAATATTTCTGATGGTGTCTCAATACTGACTTCTGCCAGCTCTTTCAGAACCTGAAGTGGAGTTCATCTGGGCCAGGTCACCTGAATTCACTAAAGGAAACTAGGTGCTCTCCTCCTCTCCAACTTTTTTGTTTGAATTCTTTACCCCTCTCCCCAGCTCCCATCCTTTATATACTAGCAACTTGAGACCTGGCTATTAGAATTTTCTACATAAACATCTGTTCTCTAATGGAGTAGCAGTTATCTTGTCATGGGGTACAGCAGCCACTAACTCCCAGTGGAGACCCACCACTCAAATCTTTGGAAAATATTTAAGAAATGGATAGGATAGGATTCTTTCAAGTTCATTACTATTTAGGAAAGCTGGAGACCAAATTTATTCTTCAGCATAAGGGAAAGGGGTACTCTTCACACTAGTATTCAACCACCTGGTTTTCCTAGTTGGTCTGATCATGGGGAAAAGAACAACTTAGATACTCAGATACTGTGGATTCTAAACCAACAGAGTCTCACCCACATTCCATGTCTAATCCACTTGTCTGACTGGTCTTTCTCAAGTCTCCTTTTCTGGATCAAGATCTATGTTTTGCCTTCTGTACCTGGGTGTGTCCCAGGGTTTGGTCATGAGCTGCATTTTTTTTCTTCAAAGATTCCCTCTCTCTCAGTGATCTCATTAGCTTCCTTGGGTTCACCTCTGTACAGATGACTTACCAAATCTACATATCAGCTTCACTGAATCTGTGGAGTTTCAGGTCTTCATAACCAACCTTCTTTTGAATATCACCACATGGGAATCACCATGTGGGAACACATATCTCAGACTCAGCTCCTCTATGATGAAACTCATTTTCTTTTTTCTAAATCCATCCTTCTTTCTAGATCCTCTGTTCTGTTGCATCATTAAGGCTCTTAATCCATCCCCACCCCCAATTTACTTTACCCACATTAATCGAACATAAGATTTATTCAGGAATGAACTAGCTGACCCAGAATATCTCTTCTGAGATTTTGTAAAATTCAAAGAAAATACTGGGTAAGGGTGGGAGAGGGAACAGAACTGGTCAGCAGTTATATTGTAGTTGAATCAAAACAGGATTAAATCAATCCCACTAACATCAAGAATAGTCTCCCTTTTCTTCTCTGCCCCTTTGGTTTTCCTAGTCTCGGTTTCTCCCCAGCCTCTGCTGTCAGCAAGAGGAAATCATTTTATGGAAGAATCACTACTGCTTGTAATACCTTTAAGCTTTACTGTCAATCAAATAGGTAGAAAAAGAAACTTGGGCATGATAAGAAAAGAAACCCTGGGTTTACACTGCTTATATTGTAGTATTAGCAACATCCCTAGCATCTCAATCATATCCCATGAATGAAAGAGACCTGGGACCAAATCCATCCATTCATCTGAATGAAATTTTACCATAATTTTCTAATCCAAAAAGAAAATGGATTTTATCTTCCCCATGAGGTTTTATTCATGATCCAGTCTGTGGGCCACTGTGCAAAAAAAAGTAGCCTTCCTCACAGGAATCATGTCAACCTTTAAAAAGAAAATGTTTGAACGTTAGTGGAAGGAAGTTCCTTCATAAGTTTCAAAGTTATCTGTTTTCTAAAACTGTGCTTCCTGGTGTCTATTTCTTGAGTACATTTCCTCTTTCAGGCAAAGATGTCATCACTCTGCATTTTTCATGTTGGTGTAAAGCTGTAACTTTTAAAAAAAAAAAAAAGGAAGTATCTTTGAAAGAAAACATACCTGCTCATCAGCTTCAACCTTTCATTAACTCAGCTCAGCTCTAATCTCAGGCCAGATCCTGAGACGAGCTCACTGCAACCTTAGGCTTTTCCAAGGTAAAACTTCTATTTCTCTTCAGCCAATGAATCCTCAAGAGCCCTTTTATGTCTTTCTTTTTATCTATAGATACTTTTGAGACAAAAATCTCAGCGTGACAAAGGCTTGAGCCAGTTATTTGAACCTGACTTTTTAAAGCAATAGCTGATTCCATAAAGTTCTGAGCCAACAAAATAACATAGATATTCCCTTGATTTTGATGTAGCAGGATTTGGCCCTTATTGCTTGAAACATTTCTAGGAGTCCTTTTATTTGTTAAAAAAAATATAGAAAACAAAGCAAAATAAACCAAGAAACAAAAACCCAAGGCTCTCTTTAGGTTCTTAAGTTAGATAGAAAGTAAACTGTAATTTGGCACAAAATCTGTATTCCACAGACGTTCCACAAATATGGGCTGGCCACATTATTTGAATACCAAATGCCTAAAGACTTTTATGGAGAAGGCACGCGAGGCAGGTGCTGACATGGTGGTCAGAAGAAGCAAGCATGTTTTCAAAGTCTCTGAAGAACTTTGGAATCAGCTGTGAGACATGGGAAACAAAGGGTCAAGCAGTATCAAAGAAGGCACTGTGCTCCACGAGCAAAACAGGATGGCAGCAGAAACATGAGATGCAGACATTTAGAGACATCTCCACTGCGAATATTCATATGCCTGACCTGTGGTAGAGCCTTCTAAGCATCTACTGGTCTGAGTAGCCACAGACTAACACTGTACCTTGACTCCAACATAGTGATGTCATTTTGTCCTCTTTGAGGGCAACAATCAACCTAGCTCCAGGGACTGGATCTGGGATGTCACTGGATAGGAATCCCTTAATGGTGAATTTCCTCTACCAATTCAGGCAGATACTTGCTTTGCTATTTAAAAATTTATCGTTGTTGAGTCGTTTCAGCTGTGTTCAACTCGATGACCCATTTGGGGTTTTCTTGACAGAGAAACTGGAGTGGTTTGGCATTTGCTTCTCCAGCTCATTTTTATAAAGAAGAAAACTGAGGCAGGCAGGGTTAAATGACTTGCCCAGGGTCACACAACTAGAATGTGTCTGAGGCCAGATTTAAACTCAAGAAGATGAGTCTTCCTGACTTTAGGCCTGGCACTCTATCCACTGCCACCTCGATGCCCTTGAAAAACCTATACATTATAGCATTATTTATATATCTTTATCTCTATATGTATATATATATGCATATATGTAATATTTATATATATATGTGAATTTGCATGCCAAACTTGCTCAGTGACCATGCTAATCTACTCTGCATTTTTCCCATTTTAGTCGATATGTTTCTGAAGTGACCCACTCTGCTATTTTTTGTAACCCATACAGTCTTAGAGATATGCCTGATGGATGCTGTGAGATTATGTAACTTGTCCAGGGTCACACAGAAAGTATGTATCTTAGATAACTAATCTTTATAGGAAAAACCTTACCCCTAAATATCTGCCCCTATCTAAGCCCTCATTTGGTTTTTTATGGTAAGTTATATTTTATCTATATAGTCTATGAACCAGATTAGAATGGAAACATAGCAAGAGTAGAGAATATGTTAAATAGTTTTCAACCTTAGGCCAGCACACAGAACAGCGCCATTTTTACACATGGTAATCTCAATAAATGTTTGTTGATAATAGTTGTCTATTCCCAACAGGATGTAACCAAAACTGCAGGGTCTCCCACTCAAGGTGTTTCATATGATTTCCCTTCAAGGAAATACGTTATTTCTGGTGTGGATACCGATACAAATTGTATTCCTTCTCTAATTTAATGGATGGCCTTCCAGAACTGTTGGGGCCAAAAATTTATCACCCTGTAGCCATGGAAAGGAATCTCTTAGAGCCTGTCAATGCTAGACTTGGAAAATAATCGTAGTTTGTCCTCAAGGGGAGATTTGAAACTTAGTAGGACCTGAGTCGTGCTCTGCTGACAGCCTTCAAGAGTCCCCCCACCATGACAAGGGAGAGAAGGATCAACTTCTTGATAGCGTTCTTTTCTTAATAGCAATGCTTACTAGTAATTCTTTTAAGCATTCTTTTCTTTTTTTCTTTTTTAAATAAATTTATTTAACTTTTTACATTCATTTTCACAAGATTTTGGGTTCCAAAATTTTCTCCCCATTTGTCCCCTCCCCCCTCTCCAATACACTGGACATTCTAATTACCCATATCACCAATCTG
>CM053774.1:103499893-103555850 GCA_028658325.1 Potorous gilbertii | reverse complement strand
GCAATTCAATATAGGCCATATCTGTGTAGTTTTGCAAATGACTTCCATAATAGTCGTGTTGTGTAAGACTAACTATATTTCCTTCCATCCTATCCTGCCCCCCATTGTTTCTATTCTCTCTTTTGATCCTGTCCCTTACTAGTAATTCTTTTAAGGATGATTCCAGTTCCTTCTCAAGTACAAAATTCTGAAATTTCCTTTTGAGCTTGGGATTCTACTTGAGGGAGGAGATAAAAATTTACTAGAAATTACCTGAGATAGGATAAGGACAGATCCTGTGATTGCATTCATTTAGGAAACTCCTCTGTGAAGAACCTCTCTCTTCTTGTTGGCAATGTCTAATCTTAGTGTTGTCTGGGGCATGGAGTGGTTAAGTGACTTGCCCAGGATCACACAGTCAGTAGGTGTCAGAAGTGGGACTTGGTTAAGGGCCTGGCTTTCCATATGCTATACCATGCTGCTTCTACTGACAAATGGAATAGAAACTAATAAAAGAATATTTTTCCTTACTTTGAATCCCAGAGTCACACTACTACCAGTTGGAAGGAACCTCAGCAATCATCTAGTTCAAATCATACCCCCAAAATAAGAATCATTTTCACAACATTGACACGGGGTCATCCAGTGTTGAAGACCAATGAAGTATAGCCTACTATGTCCTACTTTGTCAGATTGTCATCCGATAGCTCTGTTTATTAAGAAGTTTTTCTTTATATCAGCCTAAATTTGCCCCTTTCCTTTGCTGCTAAATCTATTCTTTAGAGTCAAACAGAATCGAATCTCTTTTTTTCACATGATTGTCTTTCAAATATTAGAAAACACTTATCATATTCCCACAAGTCATTTCTTCTCTAGAGTAAACATTCTCAGTTCTTAGGATCAGACAATCACAGAATTTTTTTAGGGTTGGAAGGGACCTTACTGATTGTCTAGTCTAATCTATAACTAAAAAACTGTCCCTTGTTTAACATGCCAGGCAAGTGATCATTAGCCTGTTTGAACTCTTCTGATGAGGAGGAACCCACGATACCCCAGAGCACCCCATTCCGTCTAATTCTCAGAAAGCTTCTCATGTCACAAAGCCTATATTTGTCTATATTTCAACGTCCAACCTTTATTCCTGCTTCTTCAAATGAGATAACAAGCACTTTGTGCAGGTCCTGGTATGCAGCAGGCACTTGATAAATGGTGATTTTCTTTGCCTTTTTCTTTCTGCTCTTCCTTCAAGCCTCAAATCAAATCTAGTCCCTGGTCCATGTCAGCCCTTTAAACATTCCCTTTTTCCTCCTCCCTATTCTCTTCCCCTCTCACCCCCAGACTTAGCCTCTTCCTTATTTCCTTCAGGCATTCCTTAGATGGCATAATCTCTTTATCATCTTGTATGGTGGAAATATCTTATTTTAAGGATGACTCCATATCCCACTCAACTATAAAATTCTATAATTCTGAGATTATTGGGTATTGGAATTTTTTTTGAGCTTGGGGTTTCAGTAAAGAAAGAGATAATATATACTAGTTACGTTGGTCTATTGACTAAGATAATAGGGGCTGAATTTTGCTTACTACAGCCTAAGGTGACATTAGGGGTTCTTGGAGGGGGAGGGACATGCTGTCATATCACACTGTTAAGCTTGCAGTGTACTAAGTCCCTCACCTTGATTTATTGTAGTCATTCTGTCCTTTCCAGTCCAAAAGTCATTCTCCTAGGCAGAGAGAATGGAAGCAAAATAACTTCTGTTGGCATGTACCTTTACTCTGTTGGCATGTACTGTCCCATGTATTTCAAGCCCTCCGTCCCATTTCACTTTTCTTCCAACATAGCTGTCAAAAAGCTCCAGCTCCTTGACATTGGTTGCTTTCCCCCCGATTCCTCTTCAGTTCATCCCGAACTTTAGCTCTCCAGATATTATCTTTACAAGATTGGGCCACTCTTTGCTATCTATCTGTTTTTGCCTTCCCCTTCTGTACATACCTTTTAAAAAACCAAACTGGCTGGTAAATTCTCCATGCGTTGACACTGGGCTTCTCAGATGACTCTTATTGTTTCTCTCTCAGCAGAATTGTTTTTCTCTGTGGCCTCAGAATTTAATTCTTGAGAATTTCTCATCCATCCTGAGCTGATTTGCCCTATGGAATTTTAGTTCATTGGCAGCTACTACACTTTAAAAGCTTTGAAAATGACTTTCTCCAAATCTAGGCTTCATGTCAGACTGTCTAGATTTCCTGTCCCTTTATTACAAACTCTTAGAGGGAGTGGCCACTTCCCCTGTCCCTGCAAGGTTCCCATCATTTCTAGTCTCAGCAAGGAGTTCCTCCTTGCTGGTGACAATCAAATTTTGAGCGCAATTTCCCTTGGTTTATTCCTCTACCTTTTGAAAGAACAAATTATTATTAAGGCAAGTCAAGAAGTTTATTAGTAGCTCTACCAGAGAGAAAGAGAGACAGGGATAGACCGATGAAAGAGACAAGAGACAGAAACAGAGAATCAGAGACAGAGAGGTAGAGGCAGAGAACTCTTGCAGATATTCAGATAAACTGAAATCCCTTACCACTACTGAGTTATTCCTCTCTACTAGGCTTATTGTTTGAGTATAAAATTCTTCATCTATTGCCTCTTTCTGATCAGGTGGTCTGTAACATACTCCAATGACAAAACTACTTCTGCTTTTCTTTCCGTTGTTAATCTTCACCCAAAAGCTACCTACCGTATTTCCCCCTTCTAGTTCCTGGATTTCTTCACATGAAAATAACATCTTAAATACAGCTTGCTATCTCACTTCCACCCCTTTTATTTATCTTTCTTCTTTTGAATAAGGCGTACCCCTCAGGACTCAGTAATGGATATTTATCTCACCATATATCTAAGCTAGCTATGAGGTCAAAATTGTTTCCTTGCATGAGGATTTCCATTTCCCTTTACATATTGCCTAAACATAGGATATTTATAACATGTAAGTATGTATAAAGTTGAGGCCATGGCTTCTCTTTTGGGTTTGATTTCCTATGACCTTCTGGATGTCTCTATTAGTATTCTCTTTCTTCAAATCGTCCTTTTGTAGCGTATTCTCAAAGTCCTTGAACATGATGGGTCGCCCTCCTCTGGACACTTTCCAACTTAGCAATGTCCTCCCTAAACTCTGTTTCCCGGAACTGAACTGGTTCCCCAGATGTTGTCTGACCAGGGCCAAATACAGTGGGTCTGTCAATTCCCTAGTCCTGGGCACCTTGCCCCTCTTAATGCAGCTTAAGATCTCTATAGTTTTTTTTACTACCACATCATATTGGTGAATCATACTGAGTTTGTAACCTACTAAAACCCCAAGATCTTTTTCTGAGAAAATGCTGCCTAATCATCTTCCCCATCGTGTATTCACAAAAATGATTTTTTAAATCTAAGACTTTAGAGTGAAATAAGATTTCAGATTTAGATAAGACTTTAGAATTTCCTATTAAATTTCATCTCATTAGACTCAGGTCAACATTTTGAGTGGGGGAATTCTGACTTTTGTCACCCTTTGTGTCCACTATCCCTCTTCATTATGCATTATCTACAAGTTTGGTAAGCACGCCTATTATGCTTTCATCATTGACAAAAATGTTGAATGGCACAGGGCAAAGAACAGATCTTGAAGACATTCCACAGGAGTCCTCTTTCCAAGATGATATCAATCAAACCAATATGTTTGAAGTCAATCAGTTCTGAATCCTTCTAATGACACTGCCTTCTAGCTCACATCTATTGTTCACACAAGAATAATACAAAATGTTTTATCTAATGCTTTGTTAAAATTGAAGCAAAATATACCTAGTTAGTAAGCCAGTTTGGTTAGTTTGGTACAGTCATGATGGTTCTCTGGAATTACCACTTTTAGATGTTCTATAACTATCTCTTCAGTAATGAGGTCTAGAATTTTTCCAAGAATTCAAGCCAAGCTCACTGATACTAATCTCTCCTCTCTTTCAAAAACTGGAATGACATTTACCCTTCTTCAATTCTGTGGCACTACCTCCATTGTCTACAATCTTTAAAATTCACCGTTAGTGACTCCACCATCACATTTGCCAATCCTTTCCGGATCTGAGACTATTACTTACTTGACTTCTCCAGGGCAGGTGGGGTTCTCGTCCTGTGTCCTTACTAATCTTGCATTCATATTATCTAATAGCCATTTTTATTATGTTTTTTCAGTCTAAACATCATTCTTCTTGACAGAGAACAATCTCAAGTAGAAAAGGAATCAAGTAGCTATGGTTTCTCTGTGTTGATAGTTATCTTCGTCCCATCCACCCCAAACAAGGATTCTATCCCTTCTTTAATACTCCTTTCTCTCATATCATAAATGTCTCCTCCAAGACCCCACTTTTTTCTTTTGCTCAGCTTTCCTTACAAGTCTTAGCCCTTAGCATCTCTGATTCTATTCCTAAAGGAATGTATAGCACAATTTTGTCTTCCTCCAGCTCTGCCTTCTTGAGACATCTAGGTGGTGTAGTGGGTAGAGTTCCATGGAGAGTCAGGAAAACCCAAGTTCAAATTCAGCCTCAAAGGAAACCAGATCAAAAGACATGACAGTCTCAAGAATGTAATTCTGAAGGTGTACAGGAAAATAATTCCACTGAGAAGGACAAACCTATTTCTACAGAGACCAATGTTGTAGCACAAAGAGCTCATCAGTCAAATTTGATTTTTTTGAAAGATATGTACAGAAGATTGAAGATCAGGGCAGGTAACCAAAGAGGAATTCAATTGATCTTATCAGACATCATTGGGAAGTCACACTATTTCATTTCTGCAGTTTAAGAAGGACACTGATAAGCTGGAGGGTGTTCAGAGGAGGGCTGGTGAGACCATGTTATGTGAGGATCTGTTGAGAGACCTGGAGATGTTTAGCTTGGACAAGAAAAGACTCAGGGAGAACATGATAGATGCCCTAAAGTACCTGAAAGACTAATGTGGAGGAAGTATTAAATATGCTTTGTTTAGAATTGTTAGATTTGGTTAGACTCAGAAGGCAGACCTAGAAGGAATAGCTGGATCCTGCAAGGAGGCAGATTTGGGTTCAATGTCAGAAAAATAACAGTGACAAACTTCTCAACAATTAGTACTGTCCAAAAGTGAAATGGGCCAATTTGAGAGGCGGGAAGTTCTCCCTCCTTTAAAATTCAAATATTGTGAAAACAGATTAATATCGCCCTTCCAACTAGTTCTGAAACCATCTGATTCTGTTGTTTAATTCAGACCTCTTCTCCTTCTCCACAACAATTCTATGAGGTACTTTTTCAAAAGCTCTGCTAAAATTTGCATCAAGCAGATGTTGGAGGACCATTTATTGGTGTGTTACAGTAGGAATCCCTTTTGTATTAGACTCAGGGGTCAGCAAACTACCTAGCCCAGCAATTGCTTTTGTAAGCCCTTGAGCTAAAAATGGTTATTACTTTTTAAAATAAACTTTAATTGCATTTGAAAATGTAACAATCATTCTTAACTGGCAGGTATATTTAAAAAACAGGTTGAAAAAGAACCTTAGTGTCCAATACCTTATCTTGCCAGGTGATCTTCAAAATCTTCCTAAGACAATTCAAATGGAAGCAATCCAGTTTCCTGGCATGGTGCTGGAAGACTGTTCAAGTTTCATAGGCATACAACAATGAGGTCAGAACAGTGGCTCTGTGGACCTTCAGTTTGGTAGGCAGTTTAATACCTCATCTCTCCCAAACTTTCCTTCAGTGTTCCCAAACACTGAGCTAACTCAGCAATGTGTGCATCAACCTTGTCATCTATGTGTGCATCCCTGGAAAGTACACTGCCAAGGTAAGTGAACTTATCCACAGTATTTAGAATTTCTTTGTTTGCTGTAACTGATGATTCCACATATGGGTGGAATGGCATGGTATGGTGCTGGCTATTGCTGGCTATTAGTTCTCCACCTGTGTTTCTTTGGTATTAATTGCTAGGGCAAAATTAGCCCAAGTGGCAGAGAATGGATCCATACTTTGTTGCACCTCAGTTTCAGAGACTGCAATGAGTGCAGCACAATCATCTGGGAACAAAAAAATCACGTACTGACTCTCCCTTCACGTTAATTTTGGCTTGTAGCCTTTCCATGTTAAACAAGTTTACCATCAGTGTGGTAGCTGACCTTGATTCCATTTTTGTCCTTGTCAAAGACTTCTGACAACATTGCTGAAAATATCATGTTAAAAAACATGGGAGCAAGCACACAGACTTGCCTCACTCCATGGGTGTTTGAAAAAGTGTGAGAGCCATTGTCCATTATCCAGAAGATTCTGAAGATCACCTCGCAAGACAAGGTACTGGACACTGAGGTACTTTCTCAAGCTAAACTGCCAAGCATTCGAACTCTACTACCAAGAGAGTAGCTCTGATGGGCTGGCCATGTTGTTTGAATGCCAAATGTATGTTCTCTCAGGAGAACTAACACAATGAAGGTGCTCACCTGGTGGTAAGAACAGACAAAATAAAGATACAAGGTCTCTCTGAAGAACTTTGGAATCAATTACATGGTATGGGACACACTGGCAAAGGACCACTCAGCATGGCATGCCTGAATCAAAGAAAGTGCTGTGCTCTATGAGCAAAGCAGAATTCCAGTAACTCAGAAGAAATAGGAGATGAGCAAATTTAGAGCCATCTCTACTCCAAATGTTCATATGAACTACTACCTATGTATGGTACAGCATTCCAAGCTCATATTGGTCTGATCAGCCACAGTCGGACACACTGTACCTTAACTCTAACTTAGTGATACCATTTAGATCCCCTTTGAGAATGAAAGCCAATAACCAAGCAACCAACAAAAACAGATGTAGTTTGCAGACTTCTGTACAAAGATGACTGCTGAGGTTCCTTCCAACCCTTAAGTTCCTTGAGTGTGCTATTCATCCTAAAATACATTTCCTTCATTTTTAAAAAGCACTACATTTTCCCATCTCACCCAGGCTAAAGGTACAGGGGCTACTCATGGCTGAATTCCACTCTAATGGGCATGGGAGCTTCGATCTGCTCCATTTCTGCCCTTGTCCAATTCACCCCACCTTAACCAATTTGGCAGTCTCTCACAGGCTTGCTGTATTGATGCCAAACTTAATGCAGACACTTGATTAGCCTATAGGGCTCATTGCAACTCAGTTGATCCCCTAGCCTCAGTCTCCCTCCCTCCAGTATATGGGATTACTGGCATAAACCATCATGTGTGGCATCTCGTATTTAGGATATGAGTCTTAGAGTGAAGGGCACTCAAAGAGTTTTTGGATATGATTGCTAAGTCATTGTTGGTGATCTCAAAAACCTATGTAGGACCCAAGAAGTGATACGAAACTGAGTATGAAAAATAGCAGAAGTAATGCTGACTCCACACCTTCCTTCCCTCTATGGTACTTCAGTGTCTTCTATGTAAATGGCCCAGTATTGATTGGTTAGCTCACACACTAGGACCACTTGGGACTGACCCAATCAGGCTCATGTCTACAGTCTCTCCTTCTAGCCCCCCAATAATTTTTAATTAATATTAACAATAATAGCTAGCAATTTATGTAGCACTGTAAGGTTTGTAAAATGTTATCTCATTTGAGCAATTTGATATTGATTTTATATCATAGAACTTCTTTACAATTCAAGCATAGAGGAGACAGTATTGATATTGACCTTAAATGGAAATAGAGCATTTATTTTATGTGCAGAACCTTGAAGTCATTGCTAGGAGAGATAACAAAGTTTAGCTAAGAACTAACAGGAAGCCACTGTGGGAAATGTACTGAGTCTGGAATTGGACTCTGGACTTGGAGTCCAGACCCCTGAGTTCACGCTCTAGCACAAGCTAGCTGTGTGACTTTGGGCAAGTGAGGAAGGCACTTGACAATCCAAAGTGTTACGTATCATCTGGGATGGAGGGAAGTCTTGTCTTTGGGGAAACAGGAAAGACTTCTTAGAGGAGGTAGCTTTTGAGGTGAACTTTAAAGAGTGTGTAGGAGTTCAGCTGGTATTGGAATGAGGTCAGTGTTGTTCTATATGTAAGGAATAACGCAAGCAAAGTCACGGAAAGCCCAAGAGATGGGCAGGGAACAATGAATAGTTAGTAAGAGCGTGGGTTATACAGAGGAAAGGCTGGAAAGATGGGGGAGTTTCAAATTGTGGGAGCCTCTAAAAGACTAAGCTAAGTCGTTTCAGTTTGTTTGGCAAGCAATAAAGAACATTTGTAAACATCTGATCTGGTAAGAAGGGATAGTATAATAAAGTGCTGTTTTGGAGTTTTTTAGAGTAGTTTACTGGTGTCGTGGATAGTGGATAGGCTTGGAGTCAGAAAGACTCATCTTTCTGGTTCAAATCTGACCTCAGATACTTATTAGCTGTGTGACCTTGGGCAAGTCACTTAACCTTGTTTGTCTCAGATTCTTCATCCGTAAAATGAGCTAGAGAAGGAAATGGCAAACCATTCTAGTGTTTTTGTCAAGAAAACCCGAATGGGGTCACCAATAGTTGGACCCAATTGAAATGACTGAACAAAAACAAATAATAAAATTTAAGTGCCTTGGGAAATGGGACCATATCATTCTTCTTTGTGTCTTACATAATACATAGCACAATGCTGGTCACATAATACTCAAATAAACATCTGTTGATTAATGGATTTGTACTGGGCATTATGACTTTTCTCCATTCTTTCTGCTGTTTGAGTAACTGGAGACAATGAAGAGGGGTCATTGGAAGGAATGTAGAACAATGATAGGGCTGGTAGCTGGAAGAGAGTCAAAGAAAAAAGAAAGAAATACATGATGACTGAAAGTTCTGTTCTCAGCTTGTATGGGGAGTGACTCAAAAAGACTGAACAACCCTCAAGAATGATTTTCACTCTCCTTGAGGAACCGGTAGATCAGATGTCAGTGCTGGGGAACTGGGTATGTGGTATAGATTGCCAAGTTGAAAAGATATTAAAAATGGCATTCCACTTCTTTGGTTGGCAGACAGTACTAAGTAAGGTAGGACATGGAGGTAGTTGCTCTCATAGAGGACCATTATGACATCACTATGTGGGAATTAGTATACAGTGTATCCAGCTTGTGGCTGATCAGACCAATATGAGCTCAGAGAGTGCACATGAACATTTGGAGTAGAGATATCTCTAAATCTGTGTATCTCATGTTTCTTTTGAGCTATTTCAATTCTGTTTTGCTCATAGAGTATAGTGCCTTCTTTGATGGGGGTGCTCTTTTACCAGTGTCTTCCCTGCCTCACAATCACTTCCAGAATTCTTCAGTGAGACCTTGAGTGTCCTTATATCACTTCTTTTGACTTCCATGTGAGCACTTGCCTTGTGTGAGTTCTCTGTAGAAAAGTTTGTTTTAGACCAAGTACATCTGGAATTGAACAATGTGGCCAGTCCATCAGAGTTGCGCTCTCTGAAGCATAGTTTGAATGCTTGACAGTTTAGCTTAAGTAAGGACCTCAGCGTCTGGTACGTTATTCTGCAAGTGACCTTCAGAATCTTTCCAGGACAATTCAAATGGAAGCGATTCAGTTTGCCGGCATGGTGCTGGTGTGCTGTCCAGGTTTCACAGGCAGTAGTAGGACACTATCAAAGGAGGTTTCCCATCAGAGTTGAAATATAAAATTCCCTATTTGACCTCTTTCTATCTTTCTGGTTCTTTTATGCCTCACTTCCCTCCAGGTAGTGACACTGGCCTCCTTGCTCTTCCATGAAGAAGAAATCTCATGTCCCAAGGACTATTATTGTCAGTGGCTGTTCCCCATGCCTGGACTGGTTCTTCCCTTCATCACTGACTCTTAGCTTTCCTCAAAGTCTCAGTTCAAGCCCTGCTTTGGCAGGATGCCTCTCCCAGTGCTCCTTAATCTTAGTGACTTCCCTCTGAGTCTGCTCCCAGTTTATCTTGGTTCTACCTTGTTTGTACATAGTTATTTGCATGGTGTCTCCCCCATTAGACTGGAAGCTCCTTAAAAACAGGGACCATCTTTTTGTCTGCTTCCTAAATGCTTATTGACTGGCTGACTCATGGTTAAATCAGGGCTGTTTATCCACTGTTTTGTAGCCACTATTTACTCAATAGGCCACAAAAATCAGTTTAATTTTATTTGAAGACAAAACTCATTATAAAAGAATATATAGCAAATTAGTAAAATTTAAAGAGAGCAGTAAACTTCTGAGGGTAGCCTCAGCTACCCAGGCAGTGAAGAAACAAGAGAAGGGAGGAAGTAGAAAGGGGATACAATTGCTAGGTCCTAGTACTAGCAACAGTCAGGAAAACCACAACATTCTGTTCAGTCTGATCCCTTCTTAAGGAGGTCAGTGAGCTAGACAAGGGTCCAACTGCTCAGAATGATAATCAGTTTGGGGTAGCAGAGCTCTACACTCATAATGTCATTCCCATGGATACAAAAGTTCTCAGGCTTTCCATGTCTCTTGGCTTCTTCCTCCCATGATCCTCTAGTACCTCTAGAAGATACTAGCATGGAAAATCTATTTGGGAAAAGCTACACTTCCCATCTGTCCCCTTGAAGGACTACCCTAGCAGAAACAACACCTTCCTTGGTTCATTGAAAAGCAATTATGTGGCCCTGACAAAGAGCAGCGAACCTGTTCTTGAAACAAAAGTTACCATATTTCCTTCCTTTCTTTCTTTCTTTTTTGGTTTGATAATTTAAAAAAATTTTTGCACTTAAATACAAAATGAGAAAAGAAAAAAAAATAACATTGCTATGTGCACAGCAGACCATAAGAGAGGATTCAATATAAAACAATAAATCTCCCTTTGAAGAAAACCTATATAATAAATACTATATTTGCCTTGTGTGCTGCCTAGCTTTTCTTTGCTCCCTGCTAGGTTTTCTTTTGTTCTCTGTTGTGCACTTTTTAACTTTTATTTTTCTCCTACCTTTCCCCCCAAAGAAGGCTACAATTAAGCATGGATATATATACACATATATATGGATATCTATAAACATACACACATATACACTCATATATATATATATATATATATATATATATATATATATATATATATATATATATATATGTAAGACTGTACTATACTTATATCCTATCATCTGTTTCTTTGAAGGTGGATAGCATCTTCCTTAATAAGTCCAAGTCTTTCCATGTTTTTTCTAAATCAATCAGCACATCCCTTCCTTCACCACAACAGTATTCCTTTCTGGATTCCTACATCATCTTCCTTCATAGGATCTCTGAGGTTAATTTAGGTATTTATAACAGCCCGAGTGACTTGGTTGCTCAAAGTTGTTCCTAAAACAATTCCGTATGTAGCGTTCTCTGGGTTCTGCTCATTTCACTCTGCATTATTTCGTGGAGATCTCGCCATGTTTTTCTAAAATCATTGAGTTCATCATTTCTTATAGGGGAGTAATATTCCACTTTCCTCCCTTTTCACAATAATGAGTACTACTTGAATTGTTCTGATATGCTTCAGAGACTCTGGGTAAGGAGCTGCTTGAGTGGCTGAGCTTTTCAGGTACTGGCGTGCAGATGCACTTTCTCAGATTCCCTTCATGCTCACAAAATTTATTTTACTAAGTGCCTCAGTTTTATAAAAAGTTGTGACTGGCTGCCTTCCCATGCACTCTGAAAGCCACCAGAGGAGTCTAAGGAGAGGCTATGGCAACTAGGTGGATTTTCAGATTGTTAGAAAGATTTTTTTTTTTGGTGCTCTGTCTGGGACATACACCATACCAAATGAATACTTCAATTGCTAGTGGAAAGGTTGGTTCAATCTAAATCCCTGTGGTTTCATTTACCATCCGTGTATCTTTACAAGCTAACATACTCTGCCATGGCCAACTCTCTCTTAAATCTCCTACATTGGCATCCTTCTTCCTCCTCTCCCCACTTAGAATGGAAACTTTTTGAGGCAGGGATTGATTATCTTTGGTTTTGTATTTGTGTTAGCACATAGCAAGCACTTATAGGACAGCTAGGTAGCACCATGGTGCATAGAGTGCTGGGCCTGGAGTCAGGAAGACTCATCTTCCTGAGTTCAAATCCAGCCTCAGACACTTAACTAGCCATGTAACCCTAGGCAAGTCACTTCACCCTATTTGCCTTGGTTTCCTCATCTACCAAATGAGCTGGAGAAGGAAATGGCAAGTCACTCTAGTATCTTAGCCAAGAAAACCCTAAATAGGGTCACAAAAGATTCAGACATGACTAAAACAATTGAATAACATTAAAACATTTGATAAATACTGTTTCATTCATAACTCATCTCAAACACTATGAGACTTTTCCTGATCCTTCCAGAAGTTAGTGCCTCCCCTGCTCCCAGGTTACTTTTTATTTTATGCACTCATTTTATATGCACATATATGAACATGTTTCCTCTTGAGAGAAGTGATTGTTTCTCTCTCCAATTAATAACTAAATATTGAATCAGGACCAAAGTTTCCCCGTTTCTACTTCCTCATCCAGAAATCAACCAGTGTGGGAAATCTTTCTCAAAGACTTACTCAGGCTAAGATCTAATCAGACAGAAAAGAAATTCTAAGTTTAGGCTAATGAATGGATTCCTGCCCATTGCATTTACTCAGACAAGTCTGGGAAAATGTGGATTTATTCTCTTTTGTCAGACAGGTGATATGGAAATTGATAAATCTTCTTTTCTAAGATTTGGCTAATCCAAGTCATGTACCTCCAAGACTTTCATTAGAATGAGCCCACATCTTATTATAATATTCATTTTTTCATTAATGGTTAACCAGTCTTCCAAGGGCATATAAACTGTGAGCCCACCACCATGAGAGGTCTTTGGCATTCAAGAGTATTTTTTACTAATAATATCACTAATTATTAACAAATTCTTTTATTAACAACATGCTAGCCTTATTAATAAAATGATTAAATTACCTAGAAATCAGGTCTCTCAAATTTTTCAAATATCTCATTCCATAGAATGTATGTGTCTTGTTGTTAGACCTCCTTTCTTGTCTTTGAACCCTTTGTTTCCAGCAAGGCACCTGACAGACAGTAGGCACTTAATTAGAGAGCAGTTCATTGGTTCATTGATCAATTGGAAACACACAAAAGCAGAAGAACTCATTCCCCCGTAGCTAGTTATCCCATGGGTATAACCAACATGCCTTGGTTTTAAGTCCATTTATACATTTTCCTACATAGGCTCCTGCCTCCCATTTCTTCTGACTCCAATTCATATGACATACTGCACACTATAGACAAATTAATCCTTTTAAAGAGCTGCTATGAAGGATTTTAAGAAGCATTTTTCTCCTTCCACAAAGCCTGCTTCCCATTGCCGACTCAAGGTCAGGTCTTTACTGGCATCCAAGGGACTGCTAATCTCTCCTTTCCAGCCTTCTCTTCTATAACTCTCCAACACATTCCCCAAGCAATTTCAACTTCTTACCATTGTCCAAACATCCATTTGCTTTCCAATATAAAGATTTGCTTTCGCAATTCCCTTCATTCCTCTACCTGGAATGATTTCCCTCTTCACCTTCCCTTATCAAAGTTTTCCACTCCATTAAAATTCAAAGTCTAACACTGAAACTGCCTTTCTCCTCTGAACCACACGGTCATGCTTTGTCTGCACTACTACTGACCATAGTGGGGCAGCTAGGTGGTGCAGTGGATAGAGCCCCAGTGCAGGAGTCAAGAGGACCTGAGTTCAAATCTCACCTCAGACACTTGATACTCACTAACTGTGTGACTTTGGGCAAGTCACTTAACCTCAAATGCCTCATCCTGGGTCATCTCCAGTCATTCTGATGAATATCTGGTCACTGGATTCAGATAGCACTGGAGGAGAAGTGAGATTGGTGACCTGCACAGTCCTCCCTCACTCAAAACAGTCAAGTACAAGTCATATCACTATTTCCCTGATGACATGGTCTTCTTCGGCAACAAAGGATGAACACGCTGACCATGTAATTTTTTGTTCTACAGTAAGCTGTGTCTAGGTTTTATCTGCACTGCTATAGTATAAATTTCTTTTTTTTTTTTTGGAGTCAACCTGGCTTAAGTGACTTATCCAGGGCCACATAGTTAGCACATGTCTGAAGATGGATTTAAATTCAGATGCTCCAGGGCTAGTGCTCTATCCACTTCACCACCTAGCTGCCCCAGCTCCTGTCTCTTAAAGTGGGGATTGTATTCTATACATTTCTGTATTCTATCCTAGGCTTAGCACATTTCTTTGACCTTAGTTGTTCTTCAGTTATTTTAGTGGTTTCTGACTCTTCATGACCACATTTAGAGTTTTCTTGACAAAGATACCGGAGTGGTTTGCCATTTCCTCCTCCAGATCATTTTACAGATGGAGAATCTGAGATAAACAGGATTAAGTGATTTACCCAGGTTCACACAGCTAGCAAGTGTCTGAGGCCAGATTTAAACTCAGGAAGATGAATCTTCCTAACTCCAGGTCCAGCACTCTGCATTGTACCACCTAGGTGGCCCTCGGATTTTGGAAGGTTCTTAATGTGTTGAATAAGTTAATGACAGGAGGCATCTTGGTGACAACAATGCTTCTTTTCCTTACTATGTTAATGAAATGATTTATTCTGAATAAATGCTGAACAATCATATTGACTGAGCAGAAGGATTTTCCCACATTTTCATAGCACTAGATGGGGCAGATTTCCACATTAGGCTACCTGCTAGGAGGAGAAATGAATTATGTGGTTGAGGAGAAAACTGGCTGAAGATATAAGATCAAATGACTGAGCGCTAGAAAGGATTCTAAAACTATTCCTACTCTACGTAGGTATTCCAATGATGATGTAGTGGAATAATTTTGGAACCTGGGAAGACCTGGATTTACATCTTGCTTCTGAGATTTACTATTTTGTGACTCAGACATTCCTCCTCCTTCTTCTCCTTGTCCTCATCCTCCTTTCTATCTGTCTGTCTTTGTGTCTATGCATCCATCTATCTATCTATCTATCTATCTACCTACCTATCTATCTCTCCATTAGGTTTTGTGTCACCCAGGCTGGAAGTACAGCAACAACTCACACAGTGTTATGCTCATAAATGTTTAACAACCAGCTCTCCAAAACAAAATGTACACAACACACTTGTAAACTTAATCTGCATTATTAATATTTTTTCCATCCTTTTCTTAGGTCTGGACAATCGACAGAACAATAAATCCTGTTTTGTAACATCTGCTGATTTCTGAGATTTGAATACTCATGCTGAAAAGTAATGACAGGCTTTGCTAAGAATTCCTTTGACTTGACTCCAGTACAAACACTCACTGTCCTATCCCATTGTTGACTGATAAGTAAACTTTAACCTGCCCTGTTTCTGGAGACCCTTCCTTGGCACCCCAAACGACTTATTGAATTTAGTATGAATTTAGTTGAATTTAGTCGGAAAATCCGGTAGGTTTCATCCACGAAGTTCAGAACTCCTAAGCTCAAGAGATCCACCAATCTCAGCTTTCTCACTAACAAGGATAATGAGTATGTACAATCATGTCTGGCCAATTCATTTCTTTGAGCCTCAGTTCCCTTAGTTGTATAATGGAATAATAAAACACTTATACACCTCATAGTGCATTTTTTAAGCCTTAAAGCAATAAATGTCAACTATTTTTAAGTGTCTTCATTTTATAGATGAGAAATCTCCGAGAGGTTAAATGAATTACCCCAAGTCACATAGGTACTAAAGAAGAAAGAAAAAATAAAAATAAGAAGAGTAACTGTTTGTTGAATCAGTGAATTAATAAATAAAAAACTGTGCTAAAAGGTACAATGACACAAGAAGGATGAAGAATCCCAGAGATCATTCTTTAAAGACTTAATCCTTTCAGCTCTGGAATTCCTGCCTTTTCCCCTCCCCAGCCCAAACAACCACCAGAGTTCTACTGCTAATAAGTCAAATCATCCAACATAGAATGAACACAATGCCTCCAATGTAGGCCAGTTTAGCCAGAATATCATTTTTGTCCTCTCTTCATTGTAGGGATGTAGTATTTTTCAGCAGTAGAGATGGAACTTTCCCCCTTCTGAACACTCAGGTAGCCCTAAGGGCTTTTGAACTGGACATTTAATTACAGTCAGGTAGGAAGAGGACCAGTATTGGAGAGTTGTGTACCATTTTCCCCCCTCCATCCTTTCTTCCCTCCAAAAAGAAAGAAATAAGAGTAGAAGAAAAACTTCATTTATGCTATTTTGACTTTGGGTAACTCGTTGTCTGAGTAACTCACCTTTGTGCCTAATTTCTTTAGAATTCTAGACATAAAAATGAGAATTTGATCTATTTCTCCCTAAGAGAATCTGACTACAATATTAGTATTTACTTTGCAGTATTCTAAAATGCTTCTGATTGAAAGTAGCCATTTGGAATTCTTGGGACTTTTTCAATTTCTACAAAACCAGTTTTATTTTCCATCAACTCATCAGTTCCTGCTGCTGAATTGCCAAGGTGAAGCCTCTAGTTTTTCTTCCTTGTTTTGTTTCCCACATCTCCTCTTCTTTTTCTAAGCCAACAACTAAACCAGAAAAATACCCTTTCCCCTACTTTACCACCAGCTCATTGCATACAAAAAAATCCCTCACCTTTAATCTATCCTCTGAAATTGTGAGAGAAATGGAAGCAGTTTTAGTAAATGTTGCTTTTAGCCACTTACAATTTAAGATACGTGATATATCCATTGAAACTTTGGTGGAATATATGTCTAGAGTGTATGGATAATATAGATAGATTAGAAAGATCAGAAAGAGAGAGAGAGACAGACAGACAGACAGACAGATAGACAGACAGACACAGTAACAGAGACACAGAGAGAGAGAGTCACAGAAACACACAGCAGAGACAGAGAGATAGACACACACACACAGAGAATGGGGATAGCGCTGAGATATCTAACATACATCTTTGGATCTTTCCTGGGTTGGTGTAAAGATCAAAAGAGATATTTGCAAAGCCCTTAGTACAGTCTGGTACAAAGTAAGTGCTTAATAAAAGCTTGTTAGTTTAATGTTTCTTTTTTAATTGTCCTCTCAATCCCTTCTATGACTCTACCAAGCAAATTGTATTTCATTGTTCCAGTCGAATTCTAGAAAATAGAATTATCAAAAGGCAGAATCCCAAGACCTTATGTATGATCAGTAGTCTTCAAAGGAGTTGCCATGTCTTTTAGAGGTGTATGTCAAAATAATGAGAAAATATTCCATGTTGGTTTGTTTTTTAAAGTTTCTTTTGCCTGGAAGAGGCTTTATACAAATCTCACATTTCTTGTCAAATACTACATATCATTTTGATGCAATCATTTACCTCCAAATTGTCCCAATCCAGAATGAGGTGTTGTACATTAGTGAATTTTTCAGATAACCCATTGGAATTCAAAATTTTACTGCCTTTAGATATTTTGGCATGAAAGCTTTCTAAAATGTTTTCAATGTGGTTTCTTAAAATAGAGAATGCTCAGCACATCCTCTATGGCTCAGGGTCATCATGGTGAAATCCACTCCTCTTTCTGGGCTGTCCATTACAATCCAGTTTTACATCTACTTTTGAATTGTCTCTCATCTTTCTGTCAAACTGTCAACTATCATGTCATTCTACTCGTATAGCATCTTTCTACCAGCGTCCTTTCCATTTTGCATTATTTGATTTACTATGGATTTGGAAATTAGGTAACCCAACTTTTCCCAACCCAAGGTGGGAAAAGTGTAAAATAAAAGTCATTAAATTTTGAGTGTTTGAGAAGTGGCCTAAAGGTATTGTTTTAGCGTAGAGTCTGTGTGATAGTTATTTTGGAGACCAGGAGATCTTTTCTCACTCACTTCTGTTTTGGGGCTGTGCTCCAGCAGGGCTGAAGTTCCTGGAAGTGTGTCCTTAAACTTGTAGTTGTAAAATACAAGTGGCCCAGAAATAGAATTCTCTGCTTAAAATCCCACCTCTAAAAGCAGAGAGAGGGAGGGAGGAATGAGATCTTTATTGCGGTAAAGTCCATAAATATATGATAGCTGCATTTTCAGACAGTATATTTGACCTGACTTCAGCTCCTCTCCTCATTTTATAATCCACTATTTTTCTACTCCTGTTTAATAAAGTGCCCAGCTCCGAGTCAAAGCTTCAAGTCACTCTGGGAAATCATCCTTTTGAAGGTAGCATTTATTGTCCTTTTTATAAAAATCAAAACACAACTGACTATTTTAGCCTGTCAGAAGCATAATTTACTCAATTTTAAATTTTTTTTTACTAGTTTTCTCCCCCATTAGCATTTACGGGAATAAAAGACCTCTGCACAATATCACCATTCAACAAATGCAGACCAGGAGATCCAAAAGCAAAACAAAAACTGAACTCATACAAGATTATTGCCGACACTTCCTCATTTTTGCTCTTAAGATGAAAAAAAAAAACCAATCCAACATCAAACTCACTCAAACCCCAGTCCACTTGTTTATTGTGAGATAAGCTATATTGCTTGCCATATCAACAATACATTCCCCTCACTGCCAGGAGATCAGGAATCCCCTTTAATGTCACATGCTTGATTTTTAGCGTTTACATGTACAAAGTCTAGTCTGTATTTCTGTACCCCTGTTCCCCCGAGATTGCATTTTATATTATCACGCCTTGCCCTTGGGTTTTACAACAGGAAAAAAAATAGTTCGTTAAATGTTTTGTTTCAAAAGCTAGAATAAATGAAACTACCCATCCACTGGAAGATGCCTGGCCTCTTCCAATGTGGAAAGACGAGGGCAGAGAGGGAGAGAATGGGGAAGTAAGCGGAAGGTCCGAGTCAGGTCCGGGACGCGCGGCAGTCCCTTACCCCAAGTGCTGAAGATGCTCAGCTTCTCCGTCCAACGAGTCCAGGTGGCTCATCTTTCTTTCTCTGGCTTCGACTCTGCCCATTCGAGCTGCCTCTCCGCTAGCAGGTAGGGTGGCCTGGAGTTTAAGAGAGCCAGCAAGACAAGATTTTCCTGCTGCTCACTTGGTCATTGGGCACCAGGAGAAAAGCACCCGGCCGGCAGCGCGCGCTCCTGCTGTGAGTGGGAGCCCCAACCAGTGAGGAAGTGAAACTCCCAGCAGCGCTGAGCAGCCATCCACCCAGCCCTGCCAGACCCTGAGGCAAGAGGGAGGCGAGCTACAGTCAGGGAAGTATGCAAAGACAACCAGGCAGCTGCTCCAAGCGCACCTGGGACCCAGGGGACTCACTGGAGATAGCGGGCACCCAGACAAGCTAATCAATGCAACTCCATCTGCAGGTCATAATTCACATGCAGTGGGGAGAGGACCCCTCCTCCCCCATGAGTCACATAGAACTATTTCTGATCTATTTATGAATGACTATGTGATAATTACAGTTTCGTGGAGAGCTGGAAAGAGTAGTTCGTGGCTCTCCTGTCCTCAATAGTCTAAGTTTTGGAATTCCCAGAAAAAAAAGAGACTTCAGATCTCATTCAACCCAAACCCCTCATTTTACAGATGGGGAAACTGAGGTCCAGAGATGTTCGATGCCTTACCCAAGCACACACAGATCCCTAGCGTCAAAGGTGGACGCGAGGAGGTTCTCTCACTCCCACCGCATACCTGCCTTCGCGATCAGTTTGTTTTACTTGGATAGAAAACAGATTTTCTTTGAATATTGTTTTGTTTTGCGTTTCTTCTACTAGATTGTCCTTTACTTCTAGGTATTTGCATTCCCAATAAATTATTCTCCTTTTTTACTTCTGTGGTGAGACTTGGTATTTCACATTCCAGTTTTTTAATTCTAATTTTAATTTTAATTTAATTAATTCTAAATTTAATTCTAATTTCTAAAATTTTAATTTGTGTTTCACAGGCCATAATTTTTGCTTGCATATTTCTCATTTCTTTTTTAAACCACTCTGGAATAGAATGTTGTGATTCTTTGTTCCATAAGGTTCTCTGTCTCATTAAGTACTATTTTCCTTTGTTTTGCAGTATTTAATCATGGATGCTTGAACTCATTTTCAAATATTGAAGACCCTATTTCCTTGTGATTATTATTTTATTTCCTTATGTTCAAAGTCTTTGAGTGCTCTTCTTTCTGAAATCTTTGGTAATTTCAGTCTTTTCCCCCTTATTTCCACCCCAGTGCTCACATCTGAGTCTCTGGGGGTTGGATCTCAAAGTGTCTCCTCCTAAGCAACCCCCTAAGCAGTATCTTGTCCATTTTCCTCTGTTTTCAGTTCTCTGGCCCAGCAATTCAGAGCATTATCACATGGGCTACTGCAGCCAGGGGTGACTTCTGTCATTTGGAGTCTGGGTCTCTGGGGTGGGTGATACGTGGACTAGAACTTTATTTCATTCCCAGACATGTATCCTGCCTCTTTCTGTTCTCCCAGTCTTCTGCAGAAGTCTTTTGCCGCAAAGATTGCTGCTGCTGTTCTATCCACTGAGGCCCTAGTAAACATCTATGGCCTATAACTTGGATCTTTGGGACACTGGAAAAAATGGAGTGTGGAGATGAGTTTTGTTATAATCATAAGGCTAGTGCAGCCTTCCTGCTGGTAAGCATAGTAGGCACTGGAGGAGGAGGAGCTGGTATGCTCAAAGTAGGCATCAATTCATGAGTTTACCTGATTTTTTTAATCATTTGGATTCCAGATGTTTTACCCATATCATGGAGGCAACTGAAGCTGTTTTATGTTTGATGCATAATTTCTGTTTTGAAAAGGTTTGAGAGGTTATGAGGATCAGAGAAAACATCTAGTCCGCCCTCCTGTTGGTCATATCGACATGTACCAAGTTTCAAAGCTGTCCTGATTATCTGTCTTTTCTTCCGTCTTCATTCTGTTCTGTTCATCTGTTAAAAAATATTTCAGTGAATCTTTTTCCTCTTCTTTGGCAACCTATCATCTTTTATCCAACTCCTTATCAAAACTGAAAGAAAAGAAGGACAAAGAAGGAAAGGAAATTAAAACCCTTGGAACAAATATTCATAGTCAAGCAAAACAAATTCCTAGAGTTCCCATGTTGTCTGGAAACAAGCAACATGCTTCATTTTTGGTCCTCAAGAATCATGAAGTCATCTTTTTTTTTTTAATTCAATGAAAAATTAATCTAAATATGATGAAAACAATTCCATATGTAAAGGAGAATGAAAAAGGTTTGCATGTGAAGTCATGAATCGCTATTAAGCATAAAAATGTATATAATAAATCCAGCAAAGTACTTACAAAGCCATTCTGCTTGTTTGTTTCCTTCTAAATTTCCTTGTTACCTATATTGAAAAAAAATTCACTATCTTTTCTTTCTTTTTGTTCCCTGTGGTGACAATATCATTAACTTTCCCTTCCCCATCAAATCTCCTCCCACCCCTGAAAAAAAGAAAAACAAGTTTTATAACAAATGAGCATCCATACATTTTCCAGGTCCAAAAATACGTATCTTTTTTTTTTTTTTTTGCACCTTGATGTCATCACCCCTGCATCAGGAGCTGGTCACCTTGCTTCATCAGCAGGCCCTAGGAATCATGGTTGAGAATAGGTTTTTCCAATTTCTTTTTCTTTACTATGCTGTTGTTACCATATATTTCCTTGGTTCTTCTCACTTCACTCTGCATTAGTTTGTACAAATTTTCCAGGTTTCTCTAAAGCCATTGCCTTCATTTCTTACAGTAAAATCTTAACCCATTATATTCATATACCATAATTTATTCTATCATTACTTGATTAATGAAAACCTCCTTAGTTTGTAATTCCTTCCCACCACAAAAAGAACTTTTATAAATATTTTTGTTTGTGTGTGTCTTTTTCTTTTTTCTTTGCTCTCTTCGTGTGTAGGTCTAGTAGAGGTATTGCTAGGTCAAATGATATACATAGTTTAGTGGTTTTTTAAACGCACGCCTTCTTGTCTCTGAAGCTTAAATCCAATTCACTTGCAAGTCAAGGCATCACCCTACTGATGTCACTGGTTCTCTTTAAGAATGAAAGAAGAACTACTGTATATACTATATAATGTTTATATAATTTACATATTGGCGTAGGCTCGTCCTGATTCAAATCTGTCTCTTGGTAATTTAAATCTGTTATTCAATCTAAATGACACATGCTTAGGTCATTCAAAAGTCATTCTAAGGAGGTTAACTTAGTGATATCAAAAGGATAAGTAAGCACTTAGCTGAGGTGGAGCCACCTCTCTCTCCTCCCTCCATATAACCATACTGAAACCCGTCTACTTAGTAGCAAGGAGTGGCAAACTAGCTGGGGGAAAATATGCCAAGTAGGAAGGGCTTTTCTTTATGCATCAGTCTTTTAATTCTCTTAGATGATCAGGAAGCTATATAAAAGCAGTGTAAATTCTGGGAAGCCCTGTCAATGAGTAATCAGTTTGAGCCTTTATGCCCTGGGCCAGTCAAATCTTGGAGACAGCTTCTTTATGTAGGGAGTATGTTTTGGATTCACTGTCCTGGAATCAGCCTAGAACCCCTTAAGGTTCTAGATACCCCTAGGGAGGTCACCCCTAATACAATTGTCTCTACCCCCCATTCTAGGTATGTTTTCCCTACTGTTAGCCACCAGTGATTGGTGTCCAGGTAGCTATTTTTAAATTTTATTTTAAAAATATATTTTTATTGATTTCATTAAATATTTCCCAATTACATGAAAAACTTTTTTTAATATTTGTTTTTAAAACTTTTAAGTTCTAAATTCTCTCCCTCCTTCTTGCTCCTCCCCTAACTCTTGAGAAAAGAGGCAATATGATATAATTATACATGTGAAGTCATTCAAAACATATTTCCATATTAACTATGATGCAAAAGAAAACACAAACATACAAACCCAAGAAAAACAAAATTTGAAAAAAGTATACTTCAACCTGTACTCAGAATTCATCAATTCTCTCTCTGAGGGTGGTTAATATTATTCCTTTGGAACTGTCTTTGATCATTGTCTTGATCAGAGTAGGTAAGTCTTTCGTGATTGATCATCCTGACAATGTTGCTGTTACTGTGTATGATGTTTTCCTGGTTCTGCTCAGTGCACTTTTCATCAGTTTTTATGTCTTCCCAGGTTTTTCTGAAACCATCCTGCTCATTATGTATTATGGCACAATGGTATCCCATCACAATTATGCCATAGTGTGTTCAACTATTCACCAATTGATAGGCATCCTTTCAATTCTTGGTCACCATAAAAAGAACTGTTATAAATATTTTTGTACAGATAAGTCCTTTGACCATTTCTTTGATCTTTTTGAGACATAGACTCAGCAGTGGTATTGCACAGTTTTATGGCCCTTTGGGCTGAGTTCCAAATTATTCTCCTGAGTGGTTACAATAAGTGCAGGTTTTCTACATCTCCTCCAGTATTGTTTTTTTTTTTTTTTATCTTTTTTGTCATCTTAACTAATCTGATAGATGTGAGTTTTTTAAAAACCTGAGTTTTTTAAATTTACATTTCCTTAATCAATAGTGATTTTGAGCATTTTTCATGTGACTATGGATAGTTTTGATTTCTTCTCCAGAAAACTGCATGCTCATATCCTTTGACTATATACCAATTGGAAAATGACTTTTTAAGGAAAATGGTCAATAATTTTCTTTTTCTGTTTATGTTCTCCCTAGTTTAAGTATCAAAACTATATTTATGTCATAAAAGGAATTTGGTAGAATTCCTTCTTTGTCTATTATTTCATATATTTATATATATATAATTGAGATTAATTGTTTTTAAATGTTTGTGATAAATCCATCTAGTGTGGGGGATTTTTTCTTAGAGAGTTCATTTATGGTTCATTCAATTTCTTTTTCTAAAATAGGGTTATTTTTGTATTCTAGTTCCTCTTCTGTTAACCTGAGCACTTTATATTTTTGTAAATATTCACTCATTTCATTTAGTCAATTTTATTTGAACGTTATTGGGTAAAATAATTCCTAATAATTGCCTTAACTTCCTCTTCATTGGTGGTACATTTCCCTTTTTATTTTGATACTAATAATTTGGTTTTCTTTTTACCTTTTAAAATAAAATTAGCCAATGGTTTATCTATTTTATTAGGGTTTTTCATAAAACTGGCTTATAGTTTTATTAGTTCAATAGTTTTTTAGTTTCATTTTTATTAATCTCTTCTTTGATTTTCAGGATTTCCATTTTGGTGTTTAACTGGAGATTTTTGATTTGTTCTTTAATTTCTTTTTTAGTTGCATGCTCAGTCTACTCACCTGCTCTTGTCTTTTATTTATATTCACACTTTCAGATAGAAAATTTCTCCTAAATACTGCTTTGACTGCCTCTCAGAGTTTTGGTATGTTGTCTCATCGCTGTCATTCTCTTGAATGCAATTATTGTTTGTTTCTATGATTTGTTCTTTTGACTCATTCATCCTTTAGAATTAGATTTTTTAGTTTCCAATTCATTTTTATTCTATGCTTTCACACCCCTTTATTGTATTATGGTCTGAAAAAGGTGTATTTAATATTCCTGCTTTTCTGCATTTGACTGTGAGCTTTTATGACTGAATACATGGATAATTTTTGTGAAAGTGCTGAAAAAAAGGCATATACCTTTCTATTCCTATTCAATTTGCCTCAGAGATCATTGTACCCAATATTTCTGAGATTCTCTTCATATCCTTGATTTCTTTCTTATTTATTTTATGGTTAGGTTTACCTCACACAGAGAGGGGAAAGTTGAAGTCCCCCACTAATTTAGTTTTACTGTCTATTTCCTCCTGAAAGTAAATTGAGTTAACTTTTCCTTTAAGAATTTGAATGCATTGTCATGTACTGCATATATGTTTAGTATTGATATTACTTCATTGTCTATGGTGCTTTTTTAGCAAGATATGCCTTTTCTGTTTATCTCCTTTAATTAGGTCTTTTTTTGCTTTTCCTTTATCTGAGATTCTAATTACTACCCCTATTTATTTTACTTTGGCTGAAGCATATTTGATTCTGCTTCAGTCCTTTATTTTAACTCTGTTTGTGTCTCTGTTTCAAGTGTATTTTTTCTAAGCAACATATTGTTGGATTCTAGTTTCTAATTCATTCTCCTATGTTTCCATTTTATGAGTGTTTTTGTTCTCATTCCTTTCACATTCACAGTTATGACTACTAGCTGTATTTCCCTCTATCTTATTTCCTTCTGTATATCTTTTTTTGACTCTTTTTATCCTGTTCCCCCTCTAAATTCTGTTTTTCTTCTGACCACTGCCTTTTTTAATCTGAATTCCTTTCATCACTCCATCTTTGTCTCATTCCCTTCCCCTCCTCCTTTCCTTTCCTGTTGGGTAACATAGATTTCTATATTTAATTGAATGTATACATAATACATATGAATATATGTGTATGTGTGTGTATACACACACAGTATGTGTATATATGCGTATATATATGTATGTATTTATATTCTCTTTGAACCAGTTTAAATAAGAGTGATGTTCCAGTGCTACTCATTGTCTCTCCAGTCATCATTTACCCTTCCATTGTAAAGCTCTTTCTTGGACATCTCCTTTATGTAAGATAATTTCCCACATTCTACTTCTTTCTTCCCTCTTTGCCCAATGCATTTCCCTTTCTTACCCATCCATCTTTGAAATATCATCCCAACATAAATCAACTCACTCTGCCCCCTCTGTCTGTCTTACTGCTTTATAACGATATTCTTAGTAGTTATACGTATCATCTTCCCATATAGAAATGTAAACTTTTTAGCCTTGTTGAATCCTTTATGATTTCCCTTTTATCTTTATCTTTTTTGTTGCTCTTGAATCTGGTATTTAAAAGTCAAATTTTCTATTCATCAGGAATGCTTGAAAATCCTCTATTTCATTCAATAGTCATTTTCTTTTCCTTGAAAGATTATACTGTTTTGGTATTTGTCTTGGTTCTTTGCCTTCCAGAATATTATATTCCAAGTCCCCTGTTACTTTAATTTGGTAGCTGATCTGGACCATCATGCCACAATATTTGAATAATTTCTTTCTGGCTGCTTGAATTATTTTCTCTTTGACCTGGGGGCTCTAGAATTTGGCCATAATATTCCTGGCAATTTTCAGTTTGGGATCTCTTTCAGGAGATGATCAGTGGATTCTTTCAGTTTCTATTTTAGCTTCTTATTCCAGTATGTTAGGGTAGTATTCCTTTAAAATTTCTTGAAATATAATATTTAGGTTCTTTTTTTGATCATGACTTTCAGGAACTCTAATAATTCTTAAATTATCTTTCCTTGATCTGTTTTTTGTTTCCTCAATGAGATATTTCACATGTCCTTCTATTTCTTCATTTTTGCCTTTATTTTATTATTACTTGATGTTTCTCCATTCTAATTTTTAAGAAAGTATTACAGCAAGCTTTTGTACCTCTTTTTCCATTTGACTAATTCTGCTCTTTTTTGGGAATTATTTTCATCAGTGAAATCTTGTATATATTTTCTCCATTTGGCCAATTCTATTTTTGAGGTGCTATTTTCTTCTGCATGTTTTTCTGCCTCCTTTATCAAGATGCTAATTGTCTTTTCATAATTTTCTTTTATCACTCTCATTTCTTTATATAATTTTTCCTCTATCACTCTTATTTGATTTTGAATTTTTTTTAGTTGTTCCAGGAATTCTTTTTGGACTTGTATCTAATTCACATATTTTGGGATGAGACGTTGCTTGTAACTATTTTGGCTTCATCGTCTTCTTTTGAGTTTGTGTCTTGATCTTTCTTGACACCATCATAGATTTTTATGGTGAAGTTCTTCTTTCTTTCTTTTCTTTCCTGTTATTTCCTCAATTTTCCAGCCTATTTATTAACTTTGAATTTATGTTAAAGCTGAGCTCTGTCCCCAGCATGGGGTGGGAAATGGGCATGGTGCCAAACTTCAGGCTTTTTTTGCTTGCTGTTTTCACAGTTAGTTCTGGGGGCTTAGAAGCCTTCCTAGGTGACCAGGAAGCTATATCAGGGAAACAGAGGCCAATCAGGTTCTGGGATTACTTTGTCTACTTTTAGGAAAAACTAATCCCTGTCATAGGAGAGATGGAGGAAAGATGGGCATAACCCAGTTCATGGCACAATGCTCATAGATATAATATTCTTATCAGAGTAAAGCAAAAGCTCTTATAATGAATCTAAGCAAAGAGTAGCCTTGGAGAAGATCACCATTGCTATTAAAAATTGTTTAGTGACTCAAACTATGAGTGTTCATAATAACATGCCTAACTTCTCAGAATAGATGTTTTTTTCAAGATTTCTGGGGTGGGAACTGAAGTGAAAGAAAGAAAAAGATCCAGGATACATACAATCCAGGGAAAATTCAGCAAAAGTTATATTGGTAAAAAGCATCATTAGAATAGAGGGTGAGTTGTTAGTATTAAAGGACCCATACCACTGCTGATTGACACAGAATTTAATTAACATCTTAATTATGGATCCAACCCCTTGGCTAATATGAAAATAAGGAAATTTCCCCCAGAGGCAGAGAGCTAAAGGATGAGTGGTTGTCAGTGACTCTGAGAGCCAGAGAGAGGCTTAGAGAGCTTGGGATTCCCCAGGGTGGTGCTGTATGAAGAACATAATACATAAAACCATGCTCTTCAATGACAGTCACATGCCCAAGATCCTCGTTGACAGATGACACTAGCCTTCTTCCTGTAAGCCACACTATTTACTTGTTAAATTCAAGACATGCATGGATCCATTTTCTGGTCAGAATTCTTGTAACTAACCACTTCAAAGTGTAACTGCTCATTTTTTACTTTGCAATTTTAACTGTCTTTATGCAACCCTCTTTCCAAAAGCTACACTTTTTAGATTCTGGGCTAGAGGTATATTTAGGGTCTTTAACTGGTTGGAAACCTTGATATTCTAGGTTTCTAAGCCCACCAGTCACTGCTATTCTCAGTCCACAGTAGAT
This sequence comes from Potorous gilbertii, assembly GCA_028658325.1. NCBI lineage: Eukaryota > Metazoa > Chordata > Mammalia > Diprotodontia > Potoroidae > Potorous > Potorous gilbertii. The sequence goes on along the minus strand of CM053774.1, from coordinate 103,528,018 downwards.
GCTATTATGATATGATTGGAATAGGGGTTTTGATTTTCCTGCATTCTAAATGCAGGTGGGGGAAAGAGGAAGGTTGAAAACAGAGAAGGGAGCGTTTTGTTGATAAAAAATAAAATTTAGTTAAAAGATAAAAAGAAGTGATAATATGATAGAAGAACAATCTCTACCATACCCATCAATTTTAAGTAGATGGTTGCACTTGTACCATCAACCACTCTTAGACACTCTAGAGAAGGTTAAAGTCCCTATTAATAACCATAGTTTCTGAGTTATTTAACTCTTACTTAGATTTATGATGCTGAATGTAACAAACACTTAAAGCAAATTTAATTGAGACACAAAAAAGAGATATGTATTTTGGGGTTCATAATAAAACATGTATCAATTAAGGAAAGATGGAAGGATAGACATTTATAGTCAGATCAAGAATGTTCAGTTTTGGATTATGGATCATAGGGCCAGAGTTGGAAGAGGACATTTAGTGAAACCTCATTTTACAGATGAAGAGAGTTATTTAACCAAAGAGGTTAAATAACTAGTCCCAGTGTGGAGCCCCTCTAGGTCCTCAAGTGTAGCCCTTTGACTGAGTCCAAGCTTCAGTGAACTTATAAACCACTACAGTATCTTTGCCAGGAAAACCCCAAATGGGGTCACAAAGAGTTGGACATGATTGAAACACAAGAAGGCTTCCATTAGGACAAAGAAATTCTTTTATTGTTATCCAGTTGTGCTCAATTCTTTGTGACCCTCTCAGGTTTTTTTGGGCAAAGATGATAAAGTTGTTTGCCACCTACTTTTCCAGATGAGGAAACTGAGGCAAACAGGGTGAAGTGACTTACCCAAGGTCACACAGTAAGTTTCTAAGACTGGATTTGAACTCAGGTCTTCCTGACTCCAGGCTGAGTGCTGTATTCACTGTGTCACTTAGCTGCTCCTGATTATTCTCTATCATACTTCCTATAGGTCTTGTTCCAAGTTTCCTCTTCTCTTAGCAAGCCTCCTACACTACCCACTCTCCTGTCCTACCCTTACAATAACATTCAGTTATTTTGGGGAGTCACATCTATGAGACAGATTTATAAAATATAGCCTATATTTATAATACTTCTGCACTTGTGGATGTAATTATGAAGTGGTTCATTCTTATATCAGTAAGAAAGCAAAACTCTTTAAACATGGGTTAGGGGTGGACCTCCCTTGTATGGCTCCCACTTTGCTTTCATACTGCAAACCAAGATATCCTAAGTAATATAAGGACAGGGTCAATCATAGGTGTGTATGAGAAATAATATTAAATTAAGCAATTGTATTCTTTAAAAAAACATAATTAAATGAAAGTAAGTCAGGAATAGAGTAGAGGCTGTCCATTCTTCAAGATACGTTTTTTTTCAATCTCAGTGCCCTATTGAGTATTTCCAGTTTTAAACTGTCCTGCCCTTTTCTGCTTGGATATTGTCCCTCATGGTCTTGAAGAAGGGAACTGCGGATGTGGCAGACAATGACTGACTGTGCTGCTGAGATGGGACAATTGCCACCCTCTCCAAAGACTGAGCTCACCCTTCTTATCTTCTTTCTTTGCACACCCTCTCAGTAACCTCAGTAGCTCCCATGGATTTAATGTAGTATCTGTTTCTATGACTCCCAGACCTATCAACCTGGCCATAATCTGCCTCCTAAATTACATTCTGTGTTATCAATTGTCTCTTGGATATTTCAAACCACATGTTCTCTACACATCTCAATTCAACATCATCTAAAACAGAATTCATCATCTTTTTCCATACTCCACATACTAAAAAAAAAACCAAACCCATCCTCCCCTTCATAACTTTATTGGGGGGCACCAAGATCCTTCTAGCCCAGGGGTAGGGAACCTGCGTCCTCAAGATCACAGGTGATCCTCTAGGTCCTCAAGTACAGACCCAAAGGGAAGCTCCTGCACTTGAGGACCTAGAGGGCTACCCATGGCCTCAAGGCCTTAGGTTCCCCACCCCTATTCTGGTCATTTATATTTCACAACCAAGGAGCAGTTATCACATCCTCAGCTTCCATTCTGAAATCCACCTATCCAAACTGGTTACCAAGTCTTGGTGATTCTATATTAATTGCATCACTTACAGTCATCTCTTTCTTTCCCCACATCTATTTGTTTATTTTATTTGGATTAATGCAATGAAACAAGAATTTCCATAGCACAGTGTAATAAAAAAAGATGATTGCACATGAAACTGCAAATCTATTGTGTACAACTTACATAATAAAGCTATCATGTAAATTTATTTTTTCCCCTCCCCCCAACCTAGAGATGGCTGCCATTAAACATAAATAGGCATATACACTCACAAGAAAAATCATTCTATACATACTTCTATTTGTCAGTTCTTTCTCTGAATGCAGATAGTATCTTCCTTCATATGTCCTTTATAGTTAATTTCAGGGTTTATAGTTGTCAAATTGACTTACCCACTCAAAGTAATTCTTTAAACAATGTTGCTCTTACCGTATACAATGTTCTCTTGGTTCTCATTTCACGCTTCCTTGTTTCATGCAAGTCTTCCCATGAACTCGTCATTTCTTATATCACAGTAGTATCCCATCACAATCATATCCCACAACTTGTGCAGTCATTCTCTAATTGATAGGCATTCCTGAAATTTCCAGCCATGCCCTTTTCTCCAGTCCCATAGGTACCACCTTAGTTCTGGCCCTTATCAGAGCTTTCATTTGGACTGTTAGAATAGTCTCCTATTTCTCCCTGCCTCTAGTTTCTCCTCACTCCAGTCTTTCCTCTTCACAACTACAAAAATAATTTTCCTAAAGTTGACCATTTCCCTCCTCCATTCAGTAAACTCCAGTGGCTCCCTATTATCTCTAGCCCTTAAGGTTTCTTCATCTGGCACCTTCATCTGGTAGACAAGAGTTCAAGAAAACTTTGGACTTGAATGTAAAAAATTATATCTTTATTTTCATTACATTTAGTTTCCTTTATATCCTATATATTTTATTTTATGCAGTTTAAAATATGATTCTAAAAAGGGGTCCATAGGCTTCACCAGTCTGCCCAAGGGGCAGCCTCAAAAAAGGCTAAGATCTCCAACTCTAAGGTCGCATTCGTTTACATCCTCTCACAATCTATTTTTAGTCTGCTTTTCAGACTTATTAAAGATGACTCCCTTTCACATACCCTATGGTCCAGCCACGTTGGCCTTTCTGTTTTTCCTCTCACACAGCATTCCATCTCCTGTCTCCATGTGTCTGCTCAGACATGTTCCCATGATTGGAATGCACTTCCTTCTCATTTTCATCTCTTAGATTCTTTAGTTTCCTTCAAAGTTCATCTTAGATATCACCAACTACATAATGCCCATCCTGATCCCCTCCCCCTCCTCATTATTTATGCATTTATGCATTTATTTTATTTTCTACTGTTCATCACTTGTTTATTATTTATTCTATTATTATTTACTGTTTATAATTTATTATTATACATTTATTATATTATATATACTATTTATGTATTTTTACATATTATTTATGTATTTATTTTGTTTATATGTACATACATATAATTTGTAAATATTTATATACATACTATTTCCCCTAATTATAATAATAGCTAATATTTAAATAGCACTTACCATGATCCAGGCACTGTGCTAAGCACTTTACAAGTCTATCTCATTTGATCCTCACAACAACCCTGGGAGGTAAATATTCTTATCCCCACTTTATAGATTAGGAAACTGAGGTAGCTAGGGGATAGGTGACTTGGCCCAGGGTGATCCAGCTAGTAACTGTCTGAGGCTGGATTTGAACTCAGGTCTTCCTGACCCCAGCACTGGCATTCTGTGCCACTCAGCTGCCCCTAGATAAAATATTAGATCTGAGAGGATAGGGGCTATTTTATTTTGACTTTGGTATCTCCAGGGACTAACATATTGCCTGGCACATAGCAGCTGTTGAATTATTACTTGTTCATTGATAGAAGAGAACATTTGGAAGAGGTATAAAACAGTCTTAATATATTTAAGGAGCTGTCACATGGAAGAATGCAACATTTTCTACTTAAGTCCAGAGGACAGGATTAGATTCAAAGGGTAGAAGCTACAGGCATTGATTTAGTAAGTCAATAAACATTTATCAAGTGCCTTCTATGTGCCAGACTCTAGAGACTAGTTCAGGGCTTCTTTCCACTCAAGACACTTTTCTGAATTTTGGCAATGCTAGTTTACCTGAGGGCACGCAGAGTGCAAAGTGCACATGCTTTGTGTTCAGTTGCAGTGAAGTTATTCTGTGAGGCATGGTTAAACACCACCAGAAGCACCTCAGACTCATTACCTGTTGGATTTTGAATTAATTTTTGATCGTTGCGTTTTCAGAAACCTTTTACAGTTGCCAAATTTTTTGTGATCCCATATGGGTTTGAAGCCCACAATTTAAGAAGTTCAATATAATGAAGAGGGCTTTTTGTTTATTTTTTTTTAACAGAACCACCCCAAAGTTGGATCATCTATCTCTCTTAGGATGTAGGGAGTTTCTGATCGCTGTGTTCCAACAGAGGTTGAATGATTGCCATTAAGGAAGTTATCAAAAGAAATTCCTGAATGAGTCAAGAAGTTAGACTATATTAACTCTTCCATCCAAAAGATTCTCAACAGTTTTGTTCTTATGCATGAGGGAGACAGTGTGGCACAATGGAAAGAACACGGGTTTACTATCAGAGGATCTGGTTTCAAATCCTACATGATGCATTTGCTACCTAAGTGACCTTGAGAAGTCACTCAATCTCTCATGGCTTTAGCTTTCTCATCTTAAAGTGGAGATGATAGTAACATCTACTTTACAGAGTTGTTGTAAAGATTAAATGACTGCAAAATCCTTTGTGATCCCTATTATATTGCTATATAATATAAATTGCTAATATAACATAAATATATTATATTATATTGCTATCTACATGCCTATTATCTTTATTTTCATTGTTTTTGTTGTTACTTAAACTGTTACTTGATTTTCTCATCTATGAAGTGAAGAGGTTAAATTAAATTAATTTAAATTAAATTAGATGAAATGATATTGAGGTCTTTTGAAACTTTAAATCTGTCTCCACCATGATGGGTTTCATTGTCTTCTTTGTAAAGGTCTGACCTTCCAGTTCAATGATCCTGAGCATATCCCAGACCATCAGAGTATCAGCCAGTACCTCTGGGGCCTCCCAAGCAATGTGGTGTTTGCGAAGCAGCTATTTCATTTAGATTATTAAACATATGTGTATGTCTGTAAGAACTCTTTATTTGACATGACTCAGGATTTCCTAGAATTGCATGAGTCTATCTCATCAGTCAAGGCAAATAGATTAAGTGATACTACGCTCCTTTCTGCAAAACTATTGCTTCAGCACTTTACCATATTAAGGCAGTATGCATTAAAAATATGCAAACATCTGCCTATGAGTGTTAATGTAACAGGTGCTGTGCGTGCGTGTGAAGTGAGGCACCATCTGTATGGAAAGGTCATGCTTAATTGTCTTGGCATCAATTTCTGAATAATGAAAGCACGTATTAAAATAAAACTTAGACTGAACCAGCTTTTGTTTTCAAGTTTGCAGAAGTGGTTTCTGGCTCACCCAATGAATCCAGATCGTGTTACACACTTTAGTATCTTGAAGGTCTAGTCTAAATCTTTATTTATCTTGGCCCAACTTTACTTTAAAAGTATTCACTCTGGCCAGTAGAGGTCAATATAAGCAAGAATTATTTTAAACAACCAGACAGCTATCCTGGTTATCTCTGGAAATGGCCTTCCCAGGGGGTGCTAGGAGAAAGGAGATAGGAAAAGGTATCAACCTGATGTGCTGATTGGTTTTCTCCAACTATTTTGCCCCTTTCTGTACTTTTTAATTCTTTGTTGCAAGAAATGGGGAAGGGATGTGTATTTGAAATGAAGATAATGCAAAGGGGAGAGAGAAGGGACAAAGCATTTACAAAGCGCCTACTATATTCCAGGCACTGCTGTAAATACTTTTTACAAATATTATTTCAATTGATCCTCGCAACACCCCTAGAAGGTAGGTACTGTTATTATCCACAGTGTGCAGTTGAAGAAACTGAGGCAAACAGTGGTTAAGTGATTTGCCCAGGGTCACATAGCTGGTAAGTGTCTGAGGTCACATTTGAACTCAGGTCTTCCTTACTCTAGGTCCAGGGTTGTATCCACGTTTCCACCTACCTGCCTCAATACAACATCTGGAAATATCAATAAAACTTTAAGGCATCACCTTTAAATTTACTTTTTGTCATGAGGGACTTCCAGGGCCAGAGTAGAAGGAGAAAGAGTAATTATAAAGTAATCTTTGGAAGCTAGGTGTTTGACACTTTGGGCCAAGATAAAGACATTTTGGAACTTTGCTTCAGTTAAGAATCTGGTGGGGGTCCATGCCATAGTTGCAAAGTTTTACATGGAAAGACGCCATTTTCAATAGTGCTCATCTACCAGCCATCATTAACACATACAGAATTCATCCCCAAATGTTATACAGGTAGGAATTATAAACAGGTTTAAGGAAACTCTACATGAAGCTCAGGAAGAAAGCTCCATACTGAGTTGCTAAAGGGGAGTCCAGTTTATTGGGGGCAAATACCTAAATATTGAGTACCATATCATGGAAGTAAATTGTAGAAATAGAACCAATCATTTCAGACTGTGTGAAATTTAAAAATTTTTATATTCTCAGGAGCTCCAGAAATTTTAGAGTATGCATAGACAACTCCAGGAAGAACTTTTTGGGGAAAAAACAATTAAAAAACACTTTGAGTTTAATAAATTTAATTTTAAAAATTAACAAGGATTTGTTTTTTCCTCCTTATGCCCACATTTGGAGAGAAAGAAAGAAGGAGGGAGAGTGGAAGGAAGGAAGGGAAGGAGGGAAGGAGGAAGTTAGAAAAAGAGGAAGAGAGAAAAAAGAGAGGAAAGAAGGGAGAAAGAAAAACAAAGTTAAAAAGAAGAAAAAGAAAGAGACGAAGGGATGGAGAAAAGAAAAAAGGAGGAAGGAAAAAGAGAAAGAGAGAAAGAAAAAAGAAAAGGAGGGATGGAGAGAGGGAGAAAGAAAGAAAGAAAGGAAGGGAAGGAAGAAAGAAATAGAGAATGAAGAAAGAAAGAAAAGGAGGGAGAAAGAGCAAGAGAGAAAAAGAAAGAATCAAAGAAGGAAAGAAAAGAAAGAAAAAACCAATCTCTTGCTGCAAATATCCACAGTCAAGCAAAACAGATTTCTACATTGGCCATTTCCAAAAATTATGTCTCATTTTTGTATTTGAATCTATTATCTCTCTGTTAGCCGATGAGTAACCTCCTGTTTATATCATCCTCCAAAATTGTGGCTAATCATTGCATGATCAGAGTTCTTGGGTCTTTCAAAGTTGTTTGCCTTTGCAATGTTGGGTCATTGTATACACAGTATACATTGTTCTCAGTTCATACAAGTCCTTCCAGGTTTCTCTGGAACCATCTCATTCATCAAAAAAAGGGAACATTTTGTAATGAGATCTAAAGCAGAAAAGTCAAATGAACCCTAGTAACGATAGCTTCTAAAATATTATCTTTACCTGCTGTGTTCATTCAACAAAAGAAACATTAGACTCTGAGGTTTCCGATTATCTGACTGGTAAGGGATGACAAAATTAAGATAATAAAGAACTTCCTTCTAGAAAAATATTGCTTGTGCCTGAAATGTAGGTAGTTAATAGATCAAAGCCAGAGGTGAGCCTGTAGAACTTTATCTCCATTGGTCAGACTTGCTAGATTGGGGATTTAATGTTTCCAAGGTAGAGTTTAACATTCACTCATTCAACGTCATTCATTAACTGCCTACTTAATACTCAAAAGCGCAGTCAGACATTCTGCTCAGCACTGGAACTAAAAACATAAAAACAATCATTCTAAGCACCCAAGGAAGTTATTTCATTTTGGAAAAATCACATGTACACAGTAAATGATAAAAAGGCAGCCTGTAGGATGGAGAGCTGACCTTAGAGCCAACAGGTTTGGTACATACTTTGTGTGAATCTAGGCAAGTGAAAACTTTTCCATATCACAAACATTTGTCTCCTGAAGATCATATATTCTAATCTATAATCGTTTGGGATGAATTCTATATATTTTGTTCATTATGACTGGTGGGTGGACATTACTCAAGAAGATGACATATCTCCCATCCCAAGTCTCCACCTGAAATGAAAATGTTGGGATTTTCTTCTAGTCAAAAGAGTTTATTTAATAGTATGTAACAGATTAAATTAGGAAGTTTATAAAGTAATGTATATTATGTAATGTATAAAGTAACATGTATTACTCTATAGCCAAATTAGTCATTAGGACAAATAGTAAATGGAGTGCTTTTAATTTTTTCTCTCTTAATTTATTTTCAATTTCCTCTCTCTCTCTCTCTCTCTCTCTCTCTCTCTCTCTCTCTCTCTCTCTCTCTCTCTCCCCATTTCTTTCTTTACAAATATTACCTTATTTGATCTCAGAATATGTGAGGTAACAACTATAATAATTCATGTCTTACAGTTGAGGAAACTGAGGAAGACAGAGGTTAAGTGATTTGTCCAGGGTTACATGGCTAATATATGTCCAAGGCAGAATTTGAACTCAGGTCATCCCGACTCTAGGTCCAACTCTCTATCCACTCCACCACCTGGATGGAATAACTCAGTTTAGCCTATACATAAACACATCTGGCAATCTCTAAACCTTTTGTTGACTCTAATTCAAAGTATAACTTCACAAAACTTGTTAAAAGCTAACTGTTAGCAAACTTTTCTTCATTTAAGAATTTTCTCTCACATGGCTTCATGAAAACATGGGTCCTCCCAGTCATTTAGCAAGTATTTATTAAATGCTTACTATGTTCCAAGCACTGTGTTAAGGACTGATGTGAAAAGAGAAAAAAAAAATCTGACAGCTATTTTCCATTTTTATTTGGCAGTTGTCCTTCCAGTTTTACCCTCAGTTGTCCTGAAGATTTGATTTAATTGGGTCTCACACCAAGTTTTCTTTCAAATAATTTCCCCACCATTTCTTCTCAATGTCTAGTAAGGAAATATTATATATTTCCCTCTCTTAAGTTTCATAAGAGTTTGAGAGTGAGTTTATATTCTAAATTGATGCTGTGCTTGAATGCCATATTTCTTTGTTTGTCAAGGTGATCAAGTGTCTGTTGCCTGAGATGATTTCTAGAATTTTACCATTCTCCCTAGGATAATTGTTTATACATTTATATTATTAACATTTATATTTTACATTTATACTATTAATAACATTATATACCTCACATTGATATTTTACATCTATGATGTCAATTATATTATATAATATTTATTATATTTTGTTGTATTACATTACAATATGTTATTAATTATATTAATCACATTTATTTATATTATTTATACATTTCTTTTATTAACTTCTGGAGGAAATTGTGAATATTCCTACTGATAGCTGTTCCTTTTCCCACTTCTAATTTTTTTCATCAATAATTTATTTTAAGATAGCAAGTTGGAGCTGTTTTACTTGTATGCCATGATAGCCTTATTTATATTCTTATTCTTTGATTTAATAAGTAGATGAATGATTGGTTTAAAAATGACTTCCACGTGGACAATCAATTATTTTCTGTTTATTCAGGTATAGCTAAATAACTACTCTAAGAGACTTTTTATGAGCTCTCCCTTTTCTTCCATTTGATGGCACTCTCTAGTTCTTGAAATTGTTGTTCAGTCATTTCAGTCATCCCAACTCCTTGTGACCTTATTTGGGATTTTCTTGGCTAAGATACTGGACAGGTTTGCCATTTCTTTCTCCAGCTCATTTTGCAGATGAGGAAACTGAGGCAAACAGGATTGTGACTTGTCCAGGGTCACACAGCTAGGAAGTGTCTGGGTCAGATTTGAACTCAGAGTGATGTGTTCCTGACTTCAGGCCAGGCGCTCTATCCGCTGCAGTGCCACCTAGCTGTCCTGTTGTGTTTTATAGAATTATAAATGTAAAGTGTCTGACAAGGGTGCTTTATATGATTCTGTGCTTGCTATCTTTATGTACAACTACTTTGCATATTTGTCTCATTTTATTTGCTGAATGACTAGTGCTTATTCTAGCCTTACTGGTCAATTGAATTCAATTTCATTGCTTTTAAAAAATGTAAGTTGACATATTTGAAACGAATTGTTGAATAATGACTGTTGAGACATCAGAAGTTTCTTGATCTTATGAGTAGACGTGGAATGTAAAAGCATAAACATTATGAATTATTTAAAATTATTTTAAAATTTAGAATGACATGAAAAGGAGTTAGGGAAAAGTGAAGTGGTTGCTAAAAGAAAAATGTTTGGAGAAATTAATCACTCAGCATTTTTAGAATGACCAGACCCAGTTGATTATGTAAATAATTCAGTGATAGCATGGGAAAGTTCCAGGAAATTGACACGAACACCCTCCTGAGGAGTTGATTATAAAATTTAAAGTCTATGTTTTTGTCAAGTGGACTTGCAAGGAGAAAAACTAAGCATTATAACCAAGTCAGAAAAACATGCTTTACAAAGAGGTACCAGGTATGCTGATATGCATCATCACAAAAAATTATCAGAGACCCAAACTAAAAATCCCCGGACTGGATCATGTACTTACAAAAACCCAGAGTACCATTACGTGGCTGTCCTAAATGCTGAGACATTTGCTAAGTTCAGCATTACCATTTAGCATGAAATTGATTTCCTCTCCAAATCTGTGATAGGAGTGGACCGCTTGGATAGCAAAAAGAACTTTTGTAGAAAAAGTCTACAGTGTTACAACCTGAGATAAAAAAAAATCATAACTTGACCAAGTGGACAAAGGTGGCCAGTGCTAAAATTACATCTAATAGCAAATTCCTGGCAAGAGAATAAGCACTTGACTGGTGGGTAGCTGAAAGAAGATGCCAAAAGTATTTAAACAATGGACTGAGGGTGTGTATGAAGTAACCCAAATCAGGACAACTCCATTTTGACTAGGGACCGAACATCTCTTATTTCGTCTCCATACAACAATAATATTTTTTATCATTTTTTCTCTTTTTATTTAATTAATGTTTTCAGTTTTCAACAATCACTTCTGTAAGTTTTTAATTTTCTCCCCCTTTCTACCCCAGCATGCAATTTTATATGGGTTCTACAGATACATTCTTATTAAATACATTTTCACATTAATCAATTATGACATATATAACATTAATAATACATAATCATAATAGATTGACACTAATAGCACAAAGGTAAAAACTTTTATAGAACCTTTTTAAAATGAAGCTGTGAACAAAATTATTCTCTTTGGGAAGACAAAAGACCAAAAGAGAAAAGATTGCAGTAGTTTGATACAAGAACATCATCCAGAAGAAGTAGAACAGTTTTCTATTATAAAGGTGAGGTTTTGTTCAATCGTTTCCAACTCTTTGTGACTCTGTGGACTAACTCCCCATGGGTTTTCTTGGCCAAGATAGTGCACTGGTTTGCCCTTACCTTCTCCAGTTTTAAGCAGGGCTTAAGTGACTTGCTCAGGGTCACACAGCTAGTGAGTGTCTGAGGTGAGATTTGAACTCTGACCAATGCATTCACCTAGCTGCTTCATAAATGGGAGGTTGATGGCCATAAATATGACAAGTGTTCTCAAGGGAAGAATTTTCACTTGGTTTGGAGGAATGCCCCAACAACAATCACTGAGAAATAAATGACAACATGATATCCGGGTTTGTTATCAAGAACTAAAGCAAGATGAAAATTTTGCTGAGAAACTGAGGCTTCTGAAGAACCATGGAGAGACCTGAAACAGAAACTAGATCACAGATAGACGAGCTTCAAAATGAGCTATCTTAGCTAAAGAAGAAACTGGAAAGTAAAGCAAGTAAAGACACATAGTTACAAGAAATCAAGATAATCATCTTTTTGTTGTAAAGAGACAGAGACTGAAACAAACTTCTACCTTAAAACAAAAAGCTAATACATTAGAAATGTTCAGGAAGAAATTGTTCAATTGAAATTTATGCTCAATGACATTGAACTTGCTTCCTTATTAGCAGAGAGAACTTTTGGAAGGAGTGTTGTTTTGAATTGATTTCAGGCATAGGAATCCAGTAACTTTGCCTTAGATTAAAATCCCACCTTCTATAGGAAGACTTTCCCAACTCCTCTCAATTCTAGTGCCTCCTCTCTGTTAATTATTTCCTATTTATCTTGTACATAGGGTGCTTTGTATTTATTTGTTTGCATGTTTTCCCCCAATTAGATCATGAGCTCCTTGAAAATAGACATTACTCTTTGCCTTTTTTCGTACTTCAAATGCTTAGCACAGTACCTGACATATATTAAATTATTAATAGAGTTATTGATTGATTAAGAGAGAGAAGGCTGAACCCTGAGGTCATACCTTTCCTGCTTTACATTTTAGCTGTACAGACCCATTTGGTACAGAAATAATCTATAGAGATGAAAAGATGCTACTAGCCAACCTATACCAGCAATAAATTAAGGTTTAGTAACACAGAGCTATAGATAGGAGGATATTGATTACCAACATTCGTCATTAACCAAGTTAGCTACAGATATAAAAAAATCAATAGTTCATATAACATTAGAATCACTTGATCCATGACTAGGCTAATTTATGATTTTGCAAAAGAAACAAGTGATTATTCAAGCTACCAGTTTATTGGTAAATTATATATGATATTGACCTGTAATTTCAACCTATGCAGTTGTGTGTTTTATGAGTGGCTTGTTTCTCTGTACAATGGTTTATTACTATTGTATTTTCTTCACTGGTACATTTGTCTCTTTGATATGTAATTTAGCAGGCAGTCCACTGCATATTGGACTATACTGTTATATAGAGTGATTGCTGTTACTATTGATTAAGTTGGGTTTTCTTGTTTTTTAGAATTATTTGATTGTTCCCAAATAATGGATATGTATATACTATTGTGATTTGTACATGTATTAGATCCTATATTGAGGGTTTTTGTCATTGTCATGCCAGTTTGTCAGTGCTTTGTATTGTATGTATTTATTGCATTTCAATAATCAGTTGATAAACACTGATTAAGCTCCTACTATTTGCCAGGAAGTGGAGGGAGAGTTAGTACATGACTTTTGCTTGCAGATGATTGTACATTCAATGCAGTTTCTGAGACTGAGATGCAACAAAATATGGATCAATTTCCCTACTGATTGTGCTAACAACACCAAGAAAACAAAGGTTCTCTGCCACTCAGCACCACAGGACCACTGGTTATAGCAAATGGAGAAATTCTCAATGCTGTGGATAAGTACACTTACCTTGGCAGTATACTTTCCAGAACTGTAGGTATGTAGATGATGTGGTTCCATATATGTATTGCCCAAGCTAGCTCAACATTTGGGAAGCTCTGAAGAAAAATTTGGGAGAGAAGATATAGTAGGCTGTTTATTAAGCTGAAGACCTCCAGTGCCATTTTGCCGACTTTGAGATATTATGGGAGGGGGAGAGAAAAGGGCCCAAGATGGAACTCTGTGGTGCATTCACCTTTATTGGACATGACTTGGATGAAGCAAAGGAGAAAGGAAACAGAAATCAAATAGGTGGGAGGAAAATAGGGAAGAGAGCAGTGCCAGGAAAACCTAGAGACAATAAAGTATCAAGGAGAAAAGGAGGATTTTGAATGAAAGATGGATAAAAACTGAGAAAAGTCCATCAGATTTGGCAACTGAGAAACTGTAAGTTACTTTGGGGAGAGCAGTTTCGATCGAATGATGAGATTGGTAGTCAGATTGAAGAAAGTTAATAAGAGAAGGACAGGAAAGGAAGAAGAGGCACCTCAATAGACAGACTACCAAGGGAGTTTATCACCAAAGGCAGAAGAGACATGGGAAGATGACTAGCAGAGATGAATGAATCAAATGAGGATATTTTGGGGTTGGAGGAGACAATGGACATGTTTGTTGGCATTTGGAAGCAGCTAGTAGATGGGAGAGAGGAAAGATTAGTGAAAGAGTAGGGATGATTCAGGGGCAATCTTCTGGAGATGAGATTAAATGTAATCTCACTAAATGTGATTAAATTAATCAAATTAAATTCAATGTGATCAAACTTGTGCATGTGGAAAGGTTTGCCTTGGCAAAGAGGAGAGCCATCCCTTCATGAAAGTCAGGGTGAAGGAGGAGATAGTGACAAAAGCTTTCTGAGTGGTGTGAGATGAGGAGGAGAGAAGAAAAGGGAGTTCTAAGCAAATGTCCTCAATTTTTTTCCCAGCATGAAAATATGAAGCAAGATTCTCAAGTGCAGGAGGAGAAGGGAAATAGAGATAAATAAGTCACTGTAGTGAGTGGGGTAGTGAGTTAATTAAGGATATATATATATATATATATATATAAAGATTGCTTTTGTAGGCATGACGGAGACTGGTTTAGGTTAGGTAATAAATTTGTAGCAAACCTACTATAAAATGGCAGTTTCTTTCAGTTCATTCAGCAGTAGAGGTGTAGAAATGCAGGCAGAGGATAGTGAAAATTATCCAGTGCTGCGATGTGGTAAGGTACACGCAGCAATGGGATAAAGGGGTCAGTTTCCCAAGATAAGAGGAGGCTGAATTTGATGTACCCCAAGTGATTTTTCAGGGACTGAAAATTTTTTGTAAGTTGGGAGAAACATAACTTCATCTTAAAAAGATCCTCTCACAGAGACTTTGGATTTCATTCTTTTTTTAAATTTTTTATTTGTCTTCTTGTATCTTAAAGAGAGGCTAAAGTCTTGAGGGCTGACAATACCTGACTTTCTGAGCATACTGAGGAAGCTGTTTGTGAGAGGATTCTGATTACAAGTCTTTTTTCTTTACCTTCTTGTTGGCCAAGAAGGAGCTGACTGTTGTTCAGTCCTTTTAAGTTGTATCTGACTCTTATTGACCCAATTTTGGGTTTTCTTGGGAATAATATCGTAATATTTTGCCATTTCCTTCTCCAGCTTATTTTACAAATGAGAAAGCTGAGGCAAACAGGGTGAAGTGACTTGCCCAGGGTCACACAGCTAGGAAGTATCCAAGACTGCATTTGAACTCAGAAAGATAAGTCTTACTAACTCCAGGCCTGGCAATCTATCCACTGTGACACCTACCTGCACCATTGGCACTGATACATTATGTAAATTTCTGTTGTTTTTTACTTTTAATAAATTATATAGGCAGTAACACTTATGTTTTTCTAAGCCAGGGAGTTCAGAGTTTGAGAAAAAAAGAGGAAATGAAGCTTCTGGGAAAACAAGTTTTTCCTCAGTTGTACTGGGAGAGCCACTGGAAGTTAATGAGAGTTTGCATTTTTAAGTGCTTTCAGAGATAATTTCCATTCATATCTACTGGAATATTATTGTATCTGGTGAGAAAATGACAAGTCACTGAACTGAGGGACAGAG
Source organism: Potorous gilbertii (assembly GCA_028658325.1). Taxonomy (NCBI): domain Eukaryota; kingdom Metazoa; phylum Chordata; class Mammalia; order Diprotodontia; family Potoroidae; genus Potorous; species Potorous gilbertii. Next base: position 103,512,556 of record CM053774.1, on the reverse strand, counting down.
CCTATCCTGTAAATATCCGAGAGGCATTAATTTTACCTTTCAACACACACCTACGCCCTTGCTTTGAATTGCTATAGGTGAGTAAGCATCAAAACCCTGCTGCACTGACTTAGGTGAGCATTATATCTCCCTGAAGGAATGCAAATTGCTTAGGAGCAGGAACAGTTTCATTCTAGTCTTGACGTCTCCAGTATAGGAAAAACAGGTCTCATTAATGTAAATGATGAATCCCCTGAAGTGACCACTTGTATTTGAACTTGAACTTTTCAAAGTTATAATTATGTAAACTATATTAATTAGTTCCAATCCAATGGAAATATGTCCTAATTTGACTATGTGACCACTTCAGGAGATTCATTATTTACACTCTTTAGGACCTAATTATATCTTCCACATAGTTGTTGTTGGGTCCTACTCTTCCTGACCTCATTTTAGGGTTTTCTTGGAAAATATACTGGAATGATGTGCCATTTTCTTCTCCAGTTCATTTTATAGATGAGAAACTGAGGCAGACAAGGTTAAGTGACTTGTTTAGGGTCACATAGGGACTAAGTGTCTGAGACTGGATTTATACTAAGATCCTCCTCACTCCAGGGCTGATGCTCTATCCACTGTGCCACCTAGCTGCTCACCTCTCACATAGCAGTAATAGATAGATAGATAGACAGACAGTAGATAGATAGATAGATAGATAGATAGATAGATACGTAATAAATGTTAGGTGAATTGGATGTAGTTAGTTTTATCTTTTGGTATGTTTTTCACGTCTACATCCATCGTGTTCCAGTTCGCTGTATGAAAAAAGTCTTTACGACATCCTTGCTAGGTTCTTTGCCTGGGTCCCTCTCTAGCATCCAGCAGATTATTTTGCTCAGTCATTCACTGGATGAAAGTGTTTGCTGTCATTTTTCTTGGATTTCTTGATAATTATTCAGGTAATAGAAGAGATGACTTCCTGGAAGGCAGTCAATAAGAAGTCAAAGGTAGAAACTCTGGAGCTCCCAAAAGAAAGGGCCATGCCCTTCTAGATCAAACGTGGTGAGAAAAGCAATTGCTCAACCTGAAGCTGCAGGGTCAAAGCAGGGCAGATTGGTACATAAACCTGTAAAACCAAGATCCAGCAGGGTGTACAGGAAGGGCTGGCAGAGTGAAGGGTGAGTGATGACAGGGAGTGCCTCCAAGGGATTGTTTGCTGCTTTAAACATGAGCCAATGGACTGGGTAACATGAGACTGGACATATATTCACCTTGAGTGTCTATATAGTTTATTTAAATTCTCTCATGCTATAGTAACATTTAATAGTACATTTGAATTGGCTAGGTGCACTGAGCAGCAGTGGACAGAATGAGAAAGGGGAGACAGAGGAGAAATGCAATACCTATTGGAGATAGTCCTTTACGGAGAACTCTACTATCCTCATTTACTCTCTTGGGATGCAACCAAGAGACTGAGCTGATGCTAATTTTGTAACACCAGTCTTTCCACATCCACTTACCTCCCATAGAACCCAGTGTGCTACTGTGGCCAGGTCCCTTTATGTCAAAGAGAGAAACAAATTAATATATTATTTCACATTACGTACAGAATGACTTAAAACATTACTTGTTTCAGGGAGACTTGCATTTTTAAAGAGGATCATTGCGAGAAGACTATGGTTTATTCCCAAAGAATTAAATTTCAAGAGCCAATGTATGGGAATGGGTTTTTTTGACAGATAACTTGAATCTCTACATATCATACCATATGGACACATGCCCACTTTGCTAGAGATAATTCTAACTAGTGGCATAAGTAAATCAGTGTCATCATGAGTCACTCTATAGGAGTCTTGATTAAATTTTGTTACATTATTATCAAAGTCATCAAGCATGTCTTCAGTACCTACTATGTGCTAGGTGATGGGAATATCAAGACAAAAATGGAATAGTCCCAGCCCTAAAGGAGCCTGGTCTCCACTGGTGGGAGATAACATTACTTATCTATCTATCCATGTCTGTTTGTCTATCTGTCTATCTATCTATCCATTCACATACATGTGTATATGTATACATACTATATATATATGTATGTATGTATGTATATGTATGTATTCCGGGAAAAGGGCTAGATCTGTGATTTCCTTGAGATAGTGAGCTCCTAAGAGGAAACTTCCTCCTCTAATGTCCATCTGTACTTTCTTTGCAACTTAGAGTCTCAGAAAGTTGATTGGGGGCTCAGTTATGCCCACCTAGGGTCTCCTAGGCAGGAGATTTCAGAGGTAGGGATGAATCTAGAGTTCCTGGCTTTAAGACTAGATCTCTATCCATTATACTATGCTGCCTCTATCATTAAAATAAAGACAAAGTAATGCCAGGGTAGAGAGGCAGAGCAGGAAAGGAAGTACTAGCAGTTAGAAAAGAGAAGATGGGATTCAGATAAAGCCATGGTGTCAAACTCAGGTAGAAACTGGGGCTACTAAACCATACATAAGGATTCCTCATTTACTTGGAAAATCACAGATTAACAATATGTTCTATTGAAGAAGGAAATGGCAAACCACTCCAGTATCTTTGCCAAGGAAACCCCAAATGGGGTCAGGAAGAACTGGACACAGTCAAAAACAAGTCAACAACCACAACAACATTCTATTTTATTTTTATTTATGTAGTCCAAGTCCTAAAGCCCATTGGAATGGGCATCTTTCCTCAATGGTGGAAACTATGCCCTATGCCTGTAAGGGTGGGAGGACTGGGTGAAAGCGGGAGGAAGGAGAGCTCTCTTCAGACCCTGGATATTTTCAGGTCTCTTGGGTTTCTTTGGGTTCTGCATGTACTTTAGGTGCTTCTGACTTTTGAGAGAGAAAATAAATAATGTCATCCCCATTGAAAGTTGCTGAAGGGAAAATAAGACTTAGGAAGGAAGCCAAAATGAGAAGAGTTAACAATCTCTTTCATATCCCTTTCCCCAGCCTGAGACACTAGTGACTTCAGGGAATTTCCCTTTCGGTGAGATTTTGTACTCTCTCTCGGTTGAGATGAATTACCTTTCTCCCAACGGGAAAGCTCCATCACTCTGTTGTCTGGTATATATTCTCCTATGTACATTTTCTCTGATTTCTGTTTTGTCATTGACTTAGATAAATAGATTTCTTTGCTATTTGCTGTGCTGTTCATTTTAGAACAGGTATTTGGTGGGAACCCTCCTCAGATAGGGTGAATGGATTTTTTAAGCACCAAATTCCCCCATATAGTCTTAAGTACAAAGTCCCCATTTCCCTTCACAGAACATCTTCCTTCACTCATAGGGAATACTGATCAATGGAACTCCTCCCAATCAAATCAAGGTCATTTTTTTCTTCTCCCCTTTTCAATCCTTCCCTCCTCCTCCTCTTCCCCGCTTCCCTGTTTCTCTTCCGGAGAAACCACAAGGTTCCATTCCCCTCATTATTATACCTTGATTTAACTCAAACACAAAACGCACTCCCCTCAGTCTCCCAATCTTCCCTCCCCTTTCATGCACCCTCCCATTTTGTAATGCAACAAACAAACCATTGATTCACCTGTGGGAAAAGTGATACATCAGACAGCCAAATGAGCAATAGAAAGAGTGACAGTGCTGGAGTCAGGAAGGAGTTCAAATTCAGCCTCAGATACTTTCTAGCTTGTGATCCTGGGAAAGTTGCTTGATCCTGTTTGCCTCAGTTTCCTCATCTGTAAAATGAACTAGGAAAGGACAAACCACTCCAATATCTTTTCCAAGGAAACTCCAAATGGGGTCACAGAGAATCAGACATGACTGAAATGAGTAAAATTTGGTGGGAAAGGAGTCAAACTTTGGATATGAAGTTTGAGTTTTTTATTATTAAATAGCATGATCCTAAAAAATGCATCCCTTAGACTAGTAATATTCAAGGGTGCAAATGAATATAATTCTACTCCTTTCTAAAGAGAGCTGAGTGAACAAGCTGCAATTTCTTCTTGGCAGGAATTAAAGTTTCCCTTGGAGAAGGTGGGGAGAGAAGATGCTAGAGATATCTGTTCTGTCTCCCTTCAAGCCATCCAACAACACCTCCATGCTAAATGTGGGGGACAGCTTCCCAACATCGACTGTGTTAAATATCTCCCAATTACATTTAATCTGGTTTTGGCCACACTTGGGAGTACCGTGGGTGGGCTGTGGACTGTATATCTGATACTTTTGATGTAGTAGATGGTGTTTATCAGAGTTCTGAAGGAAATATTTTAAAAGGTAAAGATGAAGAATAAATGTTATTCCAGGTATAAGGGTGACCAGTACAAAGGTATGAAGAGAGAGGTTGGGGCTGAGGGGAGGAAAGGTGACTTTTACAATATACACATAGATACTTTGGAGGAGGTTTTGAAAGTACTCTGATCAACCCCCAGAATGATCATGCTGGGTTGGGAAAGGACATTCCTCTTTCTTGATTTAATAGAGGAGGAAACTGAGGTCTCAGAGAGGGGAATTCTTGATTACTAGGTGCTAAGGTCAATTGTTTCTTTACATTTGGCATCCAGAAGCTTGATAGCTAGGTGGGAGAAGGAAGGGTTGTGCTGGAGGTTGGGGTGTGTGGAGAAATGGTAATATTGATAGTAATATTTGGGGGAGAAAGTTGACAGACTCTCCCTCTAAAACTTCTCAGCAGGAATATCATGTTAGATCTGGAAGAGTCCATAGGAACCATCAATGCAATGTCTTCATTTTATGGAAGAACCAGAGACCCCCAAAAGGAGAGAAAAGGACTGCTTTAAAGCCACACAAGAAAGGCACATTCTACTCTTACTGAATTGGAGACTGACCTGAAGAGGTCAGTTGAACAGAAATCTCGTTATTTCATAGGCTGTTAAAGCTTGAAGGTACTTTAGAGATCATCTTGTCCACTCCCCTCATTTTACAAAGGAGGAAACTGAAGTCAAGTTAGTATTGGGGCAAAGAGTATACTAGGTCTCTTGATTTCTAACCCAAGTAGTTGGCCTGTCCCCAGGACAGTGGTCCTTCCAGAGCACTTGTCTCTCGTCTTATGACTCAGCATGAGCAATGGATCAGTCCAGACACCCTCTCTCTAACCTCCCTCAGCCTCCTACTATCATCAGCAGGCAGGTCTGAGAAACCATGGAGGGCAAAACTTAGTAGGAAAAATAAGAAGACATTCAATTATTGAGGATGAACTGAGAGTTAATGAATTGTAACCCAAATCTCAAAGAGCCAGAAAGGGCTTTAGAGACCATTTTACTGAACTGGACACAGAAGCCCAGAGTTAGTGTCAGAGCAAGAAGAGTGACCCAGGAATCCATTTCCAAATTAGTGTATTTTTAGTTATGTTGTTGAAATTTGGCTTCCCTTGGGGTCAGAGAAGTACCATCCCTTGATCCCATGATTCAGGACAAGTACCTTAGCAGAAAGGAGAGCCCTTCCATCTTTCCAGGCACACCATGCCTCCCTAACTAACCTTCCATTCTCTGTTTATTGGGAAAGTATGAGCAGCTTGGTAAGCACTTATTAAGTACCTACTATGTGCTTGAATCTGTGCTAAGCACTTTGCAAATATGATTTCACTTGATCCGTGGGAAGTAGGTGCTTTTATTAACCCCATTTTAAAGTTGAGAAAACTAAGACAAAGAAAGGTTAAAATGATTTACCCAGGATCACCCAACTAAGAAGTGCATGATTTGAATTCAGGTTGTCTTGACTCCAGGTATATCACTCCATCCATTGAGATACCTAGACCCATTGTCTAGCTTGAGAAAGCAAGGCTTTGATGGAAAAGAAAAGATAGTACAGGAGATAGAGCAGCATTTCTTCTTAGGGATAGGAGGAAAGAGCAGAATTACCAAAAAGGAGTTCAGGATTTTCTTCTCCTTTGCCTCTCTTGAAATGCTCCCTCTGTCTCTGTTCTTCCCAACAGATGGTGCAGATAGACTGTGGAGATCTTTCTGCATTTTCTCCATGGGGCATCCCAGCCTCTCTGCAGGACCTAGCCCAATTATGGCTCGGCTGTCAAACAGATCTTGCTTACCCTCACCTAATCCAGTTCCCTAAGGGCAACATGGTCTTACATTAATGCCTTTTAAGAGTTTTAAAATGTGGGAGGAGGGATGGAGAGAACAGTAATAGCTGCGGGATTGACAATCTTGCTACTGCCTTGCACTCCTCGTAAATCATTGTGTCCTATTTCCCGAGCCCTCAAAGACAGTAATGTTCCATTCATGGCAAAGCCCTTTACTATGGTTATTTATTGTATTATCAACTACAGCAGCTGCAGTTTCCAAAGGCACTATGTGTTAAACCTTGGCCAGGATGTCAATCAGACCATGTAGCTCTTTATTCACATCGCCCTGTTCATGGAAGTTCACAGGAGCCTTCATGCAAAGTTATAATTAGGACTTGAAAACCACATAAGCAAAGCTGAAAACACAATTGTAGCAGGAAAAAATTATGGTGCATACTTATTAAAGGTCCCACCTAGAATTCTTTCAGTTTGTAGAAGGAAAAAGCCACGATGATAGACTTGTAATCAAATCAAAACAAAACAAAAAGAAACCCAAAGGCAAAAACATTTATTGTCTACAAATTGACTTGTGTACATGGGGATTATGTTCTAGAACCAACTGAGGCAGAGAAAATTGAGACGGAGTTTCTTGGTTTAAGCTTTCTATTTCTGATTTCAAGGTTTGTTAGTCTAGTCTTGGACTGTCTTACTATGTCCACCCTCCATATGTGAGCAAGCAACATTGGTCTGAAGCTTTGGGAGAAGTGGGAACTGTGAAGGGTGCTGATGAATGCCTTTGAAGAATTAAGTGGGCAAAACTTACTTCATAGGGACCAGAGGGTAGTTTTGTATGATCCATAGTTAATCAACAACATTCAGTGAAATTCTCCTGTGTGTAGAATACTGAGCTAGCAAAGGAAGTGGGGGAAAGGGCATTTTTGTTCATCAAATCGCTGATGTGAAGTGAAAAAGAAAGCTCTGGATTTGGAATGAGGGGATCTGAATTCAAATCCTGTCTCTGCCATCTCTTGGAAAAGTCCTTCAGCTTCTCTGAGTCTCAGTTTCCTCATCTGTAAAAAAGTGTAGGCTAGATGACCTTGACTTTCCCTTCCAGTTCTTAATCTATGATCTTGTTAGTATCTGCTTTAGAGGACCTTACAATATATTTGAACAGATACAAAAATTGCACATCAGATCTCAGAAAATAAACACAAAGATGTGCTTGACTATTTTGATTGAGGGGACCACCATTTTCTATCTAGGTCCACAACCTTGGAGTCATCCTTGACTCCTTATTCTCCCTTATCCTACACATGGTCAATCAGTTTCCAAGTTTTGTTGATGCTATTTGACATCTCTCATCTACATTTCCTCCTCTCAATTCACATGGCTATTACTCTAGTTCAGGCTCTCATCAACTCTTGCCTTGACCACGGCAAGAGCCTAAATTGGTCTCCCTGACTCAAGTAGAGACTCCCTCCCCACTGATATCCTTGAGGCACAGGTCTGACTATGTTTAATGGTCTAATTCATTGGCTCCCCATTGCCTCTAGGGTCAAATCCACAGTCTGGCAATGAAACCCATTACACTCTGGCTCTCGCCTACCTGTCCAGGCTTAATATGTACTCCTTCACATACTCTATGATGCACAGAGATTGGCCTTCCCAACCCTAATCCCTGTAATGACCATTCTATCTCCTATTGTTTCATTGTCCATTCCTCATGCTTAAATGCAGTTCCTTAGCACCACCACTTCTTAAAACCCTTAGCTCCCCAAAGTTCAGCTCAAGCTCTTCTGATAAGCCCCAGCTCCTAGCATTTCTCTTCTCTTCCCACCCTCGTTGCCTCAATACGTTGTACTTATATTGTTTCTATTTTATAAATATCTCTATTGCAGGCCATTTTCCTGGATGCTCAAGGTCAAGGGATTTTTAATTTTTGCCTTTGTATCCTTAACACTGTGTCTAGTACATAGCAAGTCTCAGTGTTCACCATAATAGATAATAGCTGATCCAAATTGGACATAACAAAACAATAACATCTAATTCACCAGCTTAATACAGATTTGGAAAACTGTTCATTTGGGCAAGGTTTTAGAGTATAAGCAGAGATCTAGGATGGCACGTGGGCCAGTTAAGCCTCCCTTGACTTTTCAGCTACATTCATTCATATGTGCTAGAAGCAAGCTTCAAGCTGTGTTTGTCAGGAAGAATGCAAACATTCTTGCTGGGTCATTTGCAGACTGGCTCCCTTTCTGAGGGAGGGATGCTGACCCAACATCTCAGATTGCAGAGACACCTTGTCCAGGGTGGGTTCTGTTCTACAGAATCATGATGAAATGGGGAGAACTCTAGGACTTGGAGTCAGAAGGTCTGGCTTTGAATTCTGGTCCTGACATTTGATTTCAGTAGTAGCTGATGTTTGCACTGTGCTCTGGATAGTGAACAAAGCCCTTTACGTGTTACCTTACTCAAAAGTCAGTGGAACCGTTGGTCAATAAATTAAGGTCCTTGAGTCTCAGTTTTGGCAACTATGAAATAGAGATAATAGCATTTATACCAAAGATCTTGTGTGGTTAATATGTGAAGATGCTTTTTAAAAAAAAAAAGATTTTAATTTTCAATTCCAAATTTTCTCTCTCCTTCCATCCCTATCCCATCCACTAAGAAGGCAAGAAATATGATACCCTAATATTATACATATGGAGTCCTGCAAAACATATTTCCACATTAACCATTCTTGAGGGAAAAGCCACAAGAAAAATAAGGAAAGTGAAATAAATATGCTTCAATCTGCACTCAGTTTTTCTTTCTCGAGGTGGATAGCATTTTTCATCTTGAGTCCTTTGGGATTGTCATGGATTCTTGTATTGATCAGAGTTACTAAGTCTTGCACAAGGAAAATGCTTTCTTCTGGCTCCTAGGGATGCTCCACGAGGGCAGAATGCAGCAGCAATCAATATTTGTTGCATTTAAATTGAATGACTCTCTCTGAGTCCCACAGCTGCTTCAAAGGCAGCAACCAGATCACTTTTAGAAGTTTGATTCAGGCATGACCATCAACTTGGTGAGTGGGAGGGAGGGAAAACTATGGTTCTTTGTACTTGCCTCAGAGCATCGTGTTGCTGAGAAGAGTTGAGTCATTCATAGTTGATCACCATTCAATGTTGCCAGTACTGTGTACAATGTATTCCTGGTTCTGTGTCAGTTCATATAAGGCTCTCCAGGTTTTTCTGAAGTGCTGCCAGTTCATCATTTCTTATTAAACAATAATATTCTATTATATTCATATGCCACAGCTAATTCAGCCAAACCCCAGTTGATAGGCATTCCCTCAGTTTCCAATATTGTGTTACCACAAAAAGGGCTGTTATAAATATTTTTGAACATGTAGGTTCTTTTTACTTTTTTATGATATCTTTGGGATTTTGACCTAGATTGCTCCTGTTTCATGAGAAATCTCTTGCAATAAAGTAAGCCAACTAAGTAAAATTTATAATACAGTGACCTTATCAAAAAGTGCAGATGACATTTCATACCTATAGCACACCTTCTGCCATTTCTCTGTTTTTTTCAAATGAGCAGAAATCTTTTATCTCCCTCTCAACCCCAATGGAAAAAAATTCCTTGTAACAAATATGTAAAATCAAGCAAAACAAATTCTTTCAATGGCTACACACACATATGCACACACATATATGCCCACACCCCTTCATTCCCCCAACATATGTGTATATACATACGTATGTCTCATTCTGTAGCCTAAAGCTGTTATATCTCTGTAATGGTATGTTTCATGACCAGTCCTCTGAAAATATAAATATTATTAAAAATGAATAACCTTTAGGACTTGTGTAACTGATCATGAAATGCACAAAACCAAGAGAACAGTTCATAAAATTACACTGTAAAAAAGTTTTGGAAGTTGTAAGAGCTCCAGTTGGAATGGTGATATTGATGCAGTTACTGTTCCCAGAGCAAGAGGTAGAAATGAGGAGAGGATGGGGGTATTCATGTGAGGTAACAGCAGGGCAGGATGCCAGCAGAGCTGGGTGGGCTGGGGGATGTCCAGATGGGATGTTAGCCATAGACTGCACCCATCTAGATACAGTGGCCATTCAGTGTGGCCCCAGTTACTAATTAGAAACATTCAGCCCCAGGGTGGAGTGTCAGAGCTGGGTGGATTAGCTCCCTTTGAGTGGTGGTAGTGAAAGACATAATCTCTGGAAGTTGGGGCTGGAATCTGAGGTTGAGTCTGCTTTGAAACTTACTACTTTTGTGACCATGATTGCATCATTTTTCCTTTTCCAAGCCTAAATTATTACATGTGAAAATGAAGATAAAAATACCTCACTCATAGAATATTTGCAATCAGAGCCATGGTTCTACTTTTCTGTGCTTTTGGAAAGGACCACAAAGGACATCCAGGGCAGATTGGAGAAACCATCTTCAGTTGTAGAGTGGGGGGATCATAGGTCTCCCCAGTTTTCCTTGGGAATCTCACTTTCCCACTTCCATTGCCCATCTGGCAGAAGAGGTATTTGCTAGTGAATACAGCACTGTCTTTGGAATCAGGGAGAGTTCAGTTCCAAATTCACAGGACTTAATCTCCCAGAGCCTCTGTCTCCTTCCTGCTTTCATTTCTTTGCAATGATTTTCTCTTCTTTCCATCTCCCCTACATTTCCTCAATGCAGCTTTCCTGTTCATCCCCTAAGGCTAGGAACTATGGAGAAGCTAGAGTTTGTTCTACTTTCAGAGGTTCAGTAGGGGCTCAGGAGGAGGCACTATTTTAATCCCCAAAGTGCTCCCTAATTTGCCACCTCTCCCCAGAGAGAATGTGTTGAGAGGAGTGTTGTTGGCATGGAGGAGACCAGCTCAGTGGTTCTGAACCCTGAGGTAGAGAGAGGGAGAAGAAGGCCAGAACTGGGCATCCCTCTGCACCCCGGTCCAGGTCAGAGCTTTGGTATTTCTAGTTCATTCTCTCCCCACCCCACTAGAGGAACCCTATGAGAACTGGAGATGAACTACTTCTCCAGACAGAGTGAAAGTCTGCCCGTATGTCTCCCGCCCGCACCTTTCTAATCTTTGATCCTACCATAACTCTGCCCAGCCACCAAATGCTACCACTTACCTTCTTCCTTAGTGGAGTACAAGTACTCTGACAGCTGTCTTTCAAATAAAATCTGACCTTGGGGCAAAATCTCCCTCACCTTACCAAGGCTACCATCTACTTGGGATAGTTTCTCAGGCTTTTCTGAATCCTTGCAGTAGGCTGTCTCTGCTCTAAATATATTTTTTTCTGCTCTTTTCCAGAAGGGAAGATACTCAGGGACAGGGAAGACAGGAGTTTTCTCTGTGATATCAGGAACCAACCAGATGTACCTGAGAAACTGGGAGACAGAACTCTAGAACCATTGGCAGGTTTTTAGAAGAGTAGCCTCTACATGGATGATGTCTGGGTGTAATCTAGACATTGGTGATTAAAATTAGGGTGACTTCTAAGGTCTCTTCTAACTCCAAAACTATGGAACTATAAACAAATAAACAAAGAAACTTAACTGATCTACCTATAGATAGATAGTATAGCTCCAGATACAGATAAAGATATAACTATTTAGGGTGTCCCAAAAGTCTTAGCACAGTATTAAATTTTTCCCTACGAAGTTCAGAGAGTTGACTTAATAAAGTTGGGTGCATCAACTCACCTTTCTGAGTTCAAATCTGGCCTCAGACACTTAACCCTATCTGCCTCAGTTTCCTCATTTGTAAAATGAGCTAGAAAAGGGGGGGAGGAGCCAAGATGGTGGAGTAGAAAGACACACATGCTAGCTCCAAAACCACAGCCTATAAAATATCTGTAAAGAAGAAATATTAACAAATTCTGGAGCAGTGGAAGCCACAGAACAATGGAGTGGAGATTTCTGTTCCAGAAAGACCTGAAAAACCCTCACTAAAGGTTCGTTGCGCACGGGACCTGAGCGGAACCCAGCCTTATCTTGGCCGCGTGGCCCTGGGAGGAGCAGATCTGAGCAGGCTTCAGGGACGGAATCTCCGGCAGCTGCAAAGTTCCCTCCACCCACAGGTGCTACAGGTCAGTGAGAGAAACTTCTGGACTGGCCGAGAGGGGAGTGGGGTGTCTCCATAACTCAGGCCCCCTCGGGAGGCAGCCGCAGAAGCAGTGGTGACCAGGGGCTCCCAGAGCAGGCAGGATCTCAGATCCATTACAGAAGGTCTCTGCTTAAACCCCCTGAGGGAACTGAGCCTGGGAGGCGGCCCTGCCCCCACCTGAGAACCTGATTTAATCTTACCCTGAATAGCAGCTGGGCCAGCCACTGATAGCCCTGAGGCTGGGGAGCAGCATTTGAATCTCAGACCCCAAGCACTAGCTGGGTGGATCTAGGCAGGGGTGGACAGGAATCTCAGAAGTCAAATAACTGGCTGGGAAAATGCCCAGAAAAGGGAAAAAAAATAAGACCATAGAAGGTTACTTTCTTGGTGAACAGATATCTCCTCCCTTCCTTTCTGAGGAGGAAGAACAATGCTTACCATCAGGGAAAGACATAGAAGTCAAGGTCTCTGTATCCCAAACAGGCTCAGGCCATGGAAGAGCTCAAAAAGGATTTTGAAAATCAAGTTAAACAGGTGGAGGAAAAACTGGGAAGAGAAATGAGAGAG
>CM053774.1:103473533-103499393 GCA_028658325.1 Potorous gilbertii | reverse complement strand
TACTCTCATCACATTTGACTAAAGGAAGAAATAAAATGCACACTCATTTTGGTATGAAAACCTATCTTACAATACAGGAAAGTAGGGGAGATGGGGATAAGCAGGGTCGGGGGGATGATGGAAGGGAGGGCAATGGGAGGAGGGAGTAATTAGAAGTTAACACTCTTGGAGAGGGACAGGGTCAAATGAGAGAATAGAAGCAATGGGGGGCAGGATAGGATGGAGGGAAATATAGTTAGTCTTACACAACACAACTATTATGGAAGGCATTTGCAAAACTACACAGATATGGCCTATATTGAATTGCCTGCCTTCCCAAGGGAATGGGTGGGGAGGGAGGAATGGGGAGAAGTTGGAACTCAAAGTTTTAGGAACAACCGTTGAGTAATGTTCTTGCAACTAGGAAATAAGAAATACGGATAATGGGGAATAGAAAGTTATCTGGCCTTACAGAACAAAAGAGAAGATGAGGGATGATAGAAGAGAGGGCAGATTGGTGATATGGGTAATTAGAATGTTCAGTGTATTGGGGAGGGGGAAGGGGACAAATGGGGAGAAAATTTGGAACCCAAAATTTTGTGAAAATGAATGTAAAAAAGTTAAATAAATAAATTTATTTAATTAAAAAAAAATGAGCTAGAAAAGGAAACGGCAAACCACTTCAGTACCTTTGCTAAGCAAACTCCAAAAGGGATCACATAGGGTCAGACATGACTGAAGAACAACTCCACATACCTGACCTTCCAGATTCTTTTGTGTAACCTCCTCTAAGTCCTTAAACTGCTGTAATGAATTGAGAGGATGGCTGTGAGGAAATTAGTCTGTAAACCTTATGTAGATACCTCAGTGGGAATAATTCCTGTTCCCAGCCTATGGAATCCCAAAGATTGGATTAAGAAAACAGACGAAACCAAAATCTCAGAACAATAACCTCTTAGAATCACTTAAATAGACTTGTTAAAAGAAGACACCCTTCCCATTCCAAATTCCTCCCCAGGCAGGCATTAAGGCAGCCCTGGCCCCTTAGTGACACAACAGAGACCTATCTTCTTTCTCATCTTCTAGCACCATTTTCCTCACTCCTGAAAGAGAAGTCAAAGAAAAAACACACTGAGCACATGGAGTTGGCCTTGTTCACGAATTTATTTTTAGAAGAGATTTTAAAGAAATCTCCTAACCACCTGTGGCAATTCAAGATCCTAGAGTGCTCTTTTTGTAAGCATCCTGGGGTTAGCTCCTAGCACAGTGGCCGTGCTCCAATTGGGGCCACTATATTTAGCCTGCCTAAAAGTTGTCCCTTGCACACAAACCAGAAGCCACTTTCTCATTTCCTGAACTTGTATGCAAAGTTGCCTGAGAGTTTTAAGTCAGGCATTGCCATTGTCCTGTTCTGCAGCCTTAACTAAGCCATTCAGTCTCTGGGACTAGCCATCCACAGAAGAGAATGATTGATGGACAGCCACCCTGAAAATTAATTGTAAGGGTGAGGAGAGGGGAAAATTTTTCAGACTTTTCTGGCCAAGAGTACGTAATAAAGGCAAGATTGTGGCTAGTCAGGAGAAATATAAGGGCCTGGGTCCCTGGGTTTATCTTTGTCTCTCTGCCTTTCTCTCTCACCACTGGTCTACATGAGAAAGAGCAGGGATTTTGGAATTGAGAAACTGGGGGATGGTGAACCCTAGAACCACTGGCAGACTTTTAGAAGAGTAGCTTGTCCATGGATGTTGTCTGGGTGTAATCTAGCCATTGGAGATTAAAACTAAGATGGCTTCTAAGGTCCCTTCTAGCTCCAAAACTATGGAACTATAAATAAACAAACAAAAAACTTAACTGATCAACCTATAGGTAGATAATATAGCTCCAGATAAATATAAAGATATAGTGCTTTAGGATGTCCCAAAAATCTTAGTGCAGTATTAAACTTTACTAGCATTATATAGATGTAATGTGTATACACACATATATGTGTGTGTGTGCATATATATATATACATATATATATAATTATATGTATATACATGCTGCTAGGTAGCACCAGGCTAAGAAGACCTTAATTCAAATCCAGTCTCAGATCCTTATTAGATGTGTGGCCCTGGGCAAGTCACTTAACCTCGTTTGCCTCAGTTTCCTCATCTGTGAAATGAGCTAGAGAAAGTGACAAACCATTTAAGTATTTTTGCCAAGTACTCAAAATGAGGTCATGAAGAGTCAGACAAGATTGAAATGATTAAGTAACAACAACAAATACATACATATGTGTGTATCATCATACACACGCGTGTGCCCATGCACACACACACACACATATATATATATATATATATATATATATATATATATATATTTATAGAGATAGATATTCACTTTGACCTGATAATCATGCTATTGGGAATATAAACTTGAAATCACAATTTTTTTTTAAAAAAGAGAGCTTTAAACTTTATTATAATAGCTTTATTATAATAGCAGGAAAAAAGAAACAGCCTTTTAAAAATAGATGGTAAGAATTGCCTGAATAATAAAAGACATACAACAGTCTAATATTTTCAAAGTTCTTTAAAATGCATTATTTTTTATCCTCATGAGAGCTCTTTGATGTAGGCGCTATTAATGCTCCCATTTTCCAGATGAGGAACCTCAAGCTGACTGATATTTTCTCTAATTTTATGTTTATCTTGTTCCCTTTCAGCATAAATTCCATCAATAGTCAAACTAGTGAGATAGTATAATTTGCTTACACATGACAAATATGAAACATACACAAATACAGAAAGATACGAAGTGGTGCAAAGTGAAGAAACAATTAAAACTGTTAGGAAATAAGGGAATACACATTTAACTAATGCCTTCTACATGCCACACACTATGTTAAGCGCTTTTGTACACAACCACAGGGTTGAATGGGCAGAAAAATTACACAGGAGTAGGTCATTAAGTGATTTTGGTTATTTTATACATCGAAATCTTTTTTAGTGAAGTTTGATGCATAAAGAGTAGTAAGTCTTGTTGAAGTTAATCTTTTTCAGTGGGGATCGCAAAGAAAATGCATTTTCCAAAGTCCAAATCATAGAACTTTGAACCAAAAAAGAGAGAGTGACTTTGCTTCAGATGACCAAAGATGATAAACAAAATTTTCTCTATGTTTAAGATTCCCTGCCTGACCCATAATTAATTCTAATGAGCTTTTGTTGAAACAAAATTCCATCCTCTTCTTTAGGTTATGAAGCTGAGTGCTGAGAAAGTGCATTTAATTTGGAACATTTTTCTAGTTTAAATGAGAATTCATTGAGGGCACACACTATCTCTGGGGGGAGTTGAAAACTGCTCAAATTTATTTTCCAACTAAATATTAAGTTACTTCCAAATCAGTGGGCCGATCAGACTTTGAAATCTCCTTCCCATTTGGTAAGGGACACTTCTTTCTAAAGTTTACCTCTCAGCAGGACTATGTTTAACTTCTAAAGACTTGCTCCTTTTATTAGCTGATTTTACCTAATGTTGAATTGCCTTTGTCTCCTCCTGTCCCTCACATTTTCAGACAAAGCTATTTCTAGGGGAGGATTGAAGGAAAGATTCCTCAAGTGCCTTTTTACTGCTCCAGTGTGAAAATCAAGGTATTGCTAAGGATAAAAAAATTTTAAAAAAAATCTTTTTCTATCATGACACTAAAAAACATTTTCTTTCCAAAAAAGCAAAGAATGAGAGCTCAACTTGTCTTTTGGAAAATGACTCCCAATAATTACCTCAATTTCTGCCTTATTTTTATCTCCCTCCTTCCTTCCTTCCTTCCTTCCCTCCTTCCTTGCTTCCTGACTTATTTTTCTAACAATATTTGACTTGAATAGGAATTTCCTAGCTTCTTCTCTGGAACCATTTAGAAGGCGTAGCAGAGTGGAAACAACTTTACTTTTGCTTGTCCACAATATGAAGTTTTTTATACTTAAACCAATGCTACAAGGATCTATAGCAGGGGTGGGGAACCTGCAGCCTCAAGGCCACATATAGCTGTCTAGGTGCTCAAGTGTGGCTCTTGGATGGAATACCCTGCTATAAACCTAGAGGGCTGGCTACATGTGGTCTTGAGGCCACAGATACTTCAGCCCTGATCTATAATTTTCTTAGTGACATCTTCACTGACATCTATTGCAACTCCTTTGTCACTTAGCAGATGGTCTTCAAGAGTAGCTGTTTAAAAAATCCACAGCCACATAACCAATTTGATTAAAAAAAAAGGGTCTCTGAACTAAGTTAGGCTGGTCCCTTTCTAGTAGACATGTCATCACCCTACCAGAAGCCTTTCCATGCTCGTTGGCATTGCCTTTCAAAACTCAGGGTTACACCAGAATGAGACATTGGAGGAAGACATCGATAGAAGATTTTAAAAATATAATATAAAAAGGCTACTTTGCATGAATACACGGAACATTACAGACAACTAAAGTCTTGTGTAAGAAATGGGAATTAAATATTCTTTAGCCTAATTTGTAGGTAGGTGAACTGAGCCTCACAGAAATCTAATCCTGGACTCAGCAGGAAGGAAACGGAAACAACCAGCCAGAAATGTCCTTTCCTAGATTCTGGACTCAGAGAGGGCATATTTTTAAAGTGTGTAAAGAAAACTGGACATTTCATCCTGTTTCCAGCCCTTGGTATCTCCGTGACTTTGGACAAGTCATTTTATTTCTCAGGTTTTGTTTCCTCATCTGTAGAATCCGGACACTGGACTAGAGAGTGTTTGAGGACTTGTCTTTCTCTAAATCTAAGGTTCAATGACATGGAAGAAAATGTGTTTGAACTTCTGTTCAGTCCTTTACTGGAGAAGGAGGGGCAAATTATAACCTCTTCTCATCTGTAAAAGTGATGGATCATAGGATTATGGATCTTGACTATCATTGATGGCATGGATTTCATGCCCCACCTCTTGTGACTGAGCAACACAGGGAACCTCTAGAATAAAAGGAAAATTCCTTTCTTTAGCTTTTGAAGTCCTTCAAAACCTGATCCCAAACCATCTATAATACCCAAATGAACTACAAAGGACATATGAAGGAAGACAGTATCTTCATTCAGAGAAAGAACTGATAAATAGAAATATGTATAGAATGATTTTACATAGGCACACATATTTGTGTCTAATGGTAGCCATCTCTAAAGAAAGAGGAAAGAAAGAAAGAGAAAAAAAGAAATTTGCATGACATCTTTATTGTATTTAAAAGGAATAGCAAATTGTGCATAATGTACAGTTTCATGTGCAATCTTTTTATTATACTATGTTATGGAAATGCTTGTTTTATTACTGAAATTTAAAAAAAAAAGGCTTAAGAACTCTGGTCAAGGAAATGACCTACCAAGATTCCAGGGGACCAATGATGAATCTACCCACTTTGGGACGTGATGAGAGGTGATGGAGATCACACAATGGAGATGCAGAATGAGACACATTTTCAGGGCATGATCAGTGTGGGAATTTGCTAATTTTGACTAGACACATTTGTTACAAAGACTTTTTATTTTCTTTTAAATGGGTGGGGAAGATAAGAGGGAGAGAAAATAAAACCTTGCTACTTTGAAAAAAAATAATAAAAAATACAAAGGTAGGAATTTAGAGAAATACTTTAGAGTAGAAATTATTTCGTTTATTATATCTGTATCCGAGATCAATGTATATGATAAGTAGTTAATAAATGCTTGTTGGTTAAATGATTTCTCTGAGTCTGTGTTTTCTTATCTGTAAAATGGATCTGCACAATAATACCAGTTCTAACAGTCTCACATAGTTGTAACCATAAATCACTTTGTAACCATAAATCTCTGTCTAAATGGAAGTGGATAGTTTTATTATTTTTTCCTAATTCTTTGGGCCCCTGATGTAGCCATTGACCATAAGAGTTAATTAAGTGCAGGTGTCCTCAAAGACCATCTGCACAGTGGAGCGCCTTGTGCTTGCCCCATCCCCACTAATCCCAGAAGGCTGGATGAGATAGTCATGCTGTTCTAAATCAGTTTGACTAACGGGGACTTTGTTTAGACACCTGCTCCCTCTCAGTACCCAAAGGTAACTGATCTTTCTGTGCATGTACGTGCCCAGTCAGGCTTCCAGATCCAAATAGCCAACTAAAATTATCCTGCTGGAGGGACCTATTTGAATCTGCCATTTGCTCCTTAATTTTCTCCAAAATGCCACGGTGAAATGAAAGCTGGGCTGACCCAGAGATCTCAGCTCACTTTCCTTTACCTTATACCCTAAAGCAATCATTTGGGTCCTTGCCTCTGATTGACTTGAAGCTCCCTGAGGATAGGGGTTGTGTATTTGTCTCTCTTCTGCAGCAGTCTTTTTATTTTTTTAGACTTCAAGTGCTTTATTGTATTAGAATAGAATAGGTTTTAAGTGTCTATCAGATAATCCCTCACCCCCTCAATATGATCTCTCTCCTTTAACCCATTTCCTTTCTATTGTCCATTATCTACTCCCAGTAATCACATTCCGCTTTCCAAGGTGCTTATAATTTAGGATTTTCTCTTTGTTTCCCTGCAGAGATTACTGGAAGACGCAGAACTGTCCCATTCAGATATACACTTTATGAGAAGGTTGTTTTTTCCACCATTCTTTAAATGTTGATAATGTTGCATAGGAGATTCCTAGACCTGGAATCCCATACGGTCTCAAGGCTCAGAGCATAGATGGAAAATACCAAATTCCACCCATCCTGGTGCCTGCTTTCCCCATGCTTCCTCCTCATCAAGGTTCACTCACAAGCCACTGGGTCTAATACACCAAACAGAGACAATCTCTTTCTTCTCTCATGCCCAGTCACTCTACTTCACACTTGTCACACTTTTAGTGAGTTATACATTCTCTCATTTGAAATGAGCCAATTAAATTCTGCACTGACTCAATCCTTCTAATCACCATGATTAACTCTCCAGTCATACACCATCCTTCCTCTTGCACCTCGTAGGTGTTTAAATGTCTGTTGAATATTTTGCTGTGAAGTGGTGGCAGTCCCCAAAAGGGATGATTAAAGGGAAGGACGAGTCAGAAGCCTAGGTACAAATCCTGAATACTTGCCAGCTAGGTGGCTCAAGAGTTAGTGTTGAACTTGTTTGAATTGGAATCCTGCCTCTGGTACTTACTAGCTATGTGACCCTGACGTTTGCCTCATTTAACCTCAGCCTTAGTTTTCTCATCTTCAAAATGAGTTTAATAATACTACCTAACTCAAAGGGTAGTTGAGAGAAGCTGTTCTGAAACAACTGAAAGCCTTTCTTTCCAAACCTTTAAGCATTATACAAATACTAGCTGTTATTTTTATTAGATGTGAGACCTCTCCGGGTCTCAGCTTTCTCATTTGTAAAAGGAGATGGTTGGACCAGATGAGCTTTAAGGTCCTTTCCAATTATTATTTATTCAGGGAAAAATGAAGAAAGATTCTAATGACAGCTGCCTTGCTAACCTAAGTACTTCCACAGCAGAGGAATCCCCATGATCACTATATATATTTGTGGTTAACTGCTTGCATATTGTCTCTTCCATTTGACTCTGGAATTTATTTAGACCAGGGAATGTTTTTACCTTTCTTTGTATCCCCCAGCGCTTAGTATAGTACCTAGCTCTTAGTAAAATGCTTAAATTTTAAATTCACCTATAATGAGATATACACTCAGATAAAAATTAGCTAATAAGAGCAAGTCTGTTTCTACCACTTTAAATTCAATTTACAGTAGTGGTGGTAACATACTGAAAAGAGATGACAAAATACTCCCATCCTAGGAGAAAAAATCTTGGCTCTTCCAATTGATACAACCCACAACTCACTGCTAATGTTCAGTTTGTCAGTTAACAACAGATTCTAGTAATCGCAAAATTTTCACAACCCATCTGTTAGATGCTCATAAAAGTTGTTGATTCTCTGACTTCCACTGTAGTGGAAATAGCTATCAAATTTTTTTTACTTAGAAGTATAATCTCCAGCATTATTAACCTTGCTGAGTGAAAATACGAAGTAAACCAAACTCACCTATTCATCAGTTTGCATTGGACAGAGTGCTGGGTCTCTGGGTGGAGTTCAAATCCCACCTCAGACAAGCTGTGTGACCCTGGGCAATTCACTTAACCTCTGCCTCAATTGTAAAAAATGGAAATAATCATAGCAACTATTCACCAAAGTTGTTGTGGGGAACAAGTGAAATAATATTTGTAAGGCACTCAGATCAATACCTGTCTCTGGTAGGTTCCCACTTAGGGTAAGACTACAAAGTCAGCTATCTTCCTGGTGCTTGAGTTGCAGGTGGTCTTCCAGATAACTTTATACTAGTTTGTATGATCACATTTATTTCCATCAAGACTGTCTGGTAGAGGATAATGAGAGATTAATAGCTCAAGTATTTAAAGTCAAGTAAAAATGACTATAACTTAAAACACAATCAATGACCAATGCCAAGTGGCTATAACATTTCTCAAAATTTCCTCATCCAGCATCCTGATAATACAGTCCTGTCCTCGCCTCCCCATTTGATACTTCATATTGGACAGTAGAAATAGAAAATTCCAGTGCTTTACTTTTCAGTTTCATGAAAGAGACACAATCTGGAAAGAGATCAAGTATTTGTGAGAACACAATCAAGAAAGGGCTGGAAGAGATTTCAGAGGTCTAGCCCCTATCCAAATCTTCAATCTCCCCTACAACATTATACAGGGTTCTCCAGAAGTCTTAGTGCTTTGATAAGATTTAAATAGTGCCAAGATTTAGGGGACAACCTTATATATATTATCCAGGTTCTGCTGGAGCCTAGGAATAGCATTGTGGAGGCTAGAGATACAAGCCTTAGAGCCTTGCTAAAACCCATTGACTTACATATTAATCAAACCCAAGTCTGGTAAAATTGTTACCATGATCAAATGATAAACTTTTAAAGTCACACACTAAATAAAGACTAGCCTACCCAAATAGATTAGAATTATAGCTCTGGAGCTAGAGAAGCCTTCAGAGACCATGTGGTCCACCCTCCTCCCTTATTTCAGAGATGAGAAAACAGATCTAGGGAGATTAAATGACTTCTCTGAAGCCATACATGTACTAAGAATCAGAAGTAAAATTAGAATCCATGTCCTCTGACTTTCCCCTGTACCAAGATTTGTCACCATACTTTTTTGTAAAAGCAGCACTTTTTGAACTAATCAATCAACTAATAAATATATTTTGAGCACTTGCTATGTGCTCGAAACCATTGGGAGTTTTCACTAGGTATACTGAAGATCAATTGTTTGTAACAGAGGTCCAAGGGGGAAAGGATTGCATTTATCATGAGGCTTGAAGCTCTTGAGTTTTCAGTTCTCATGAGATGGTGTACTTGCAGCACCTTTCCCAGTGTTAGCTGAAAAGGTATAAATTTCTCTTATAACCCACTGTCGCCCTGCACTGGCTAAAGTCGGAGTTGAAATACTCCCTATTGCCACCTCCTTACTGTCCTTCTCCCACTGTCACTCAGTAACCTCTCTTCATTTCAATTTCACAATATTCTGCCCCTCCATTCCACCTCAAATATGCATAGAGGTAGAGATGGACCCTTGCGATTACGTACGGGTATTCCACTATCATGTTCATGAACTCTGCAATGCCTTTATCATACACACACACATACACATATATGTGTGTATACATATATACACATATATGTGAAGGAATTTATTTATTCCTTTATCAATCCTTTATCATTTCATCTTTCCCTAAGCCTTGGGACTCGTTTCTCATCCTCACTATGGCTTTTTCTTTCTGTCTCTCAGTTTTTACCATCAGAGGCAACAATCTCCTTCCTTCCCTATCCCAATCCTTTTGTGAATCAATTGGACTCTATATGCCCCACTGATTTTGAGTCCCTTACCCCCTTGCCTTTTCACCAATCTTGCTTTGCCAAGCTCCAGCCTTGGTTTGCTCCTACTATCTATCTTCATTCCTATTGACACGCTGCTTATCAGAGCTAGAGTGAAGTATGAACCTGCCCTAATTATGAATTTGTTATTTGATTTCAATAAGGTCCTCACTGCAGCACGGCAATCCTCCTTTTTCTTATTTGATTTGCTCTCCCACTTTCCAGGGTGACTCACACTACGCCCTTGCCATCCTGGAGAGTGAAGACATTATTTTCCTCATCCTTTTACTTGGAAATGAGATACTAATATTCGAAATTTTGTGCTGAATTTATTTTCAACAGTCCTTTACTAATTGTTTGAGTACAGATTAACTGCTGGATTATTACAACGCATATTCTTTGTTTGGTCCCCTGGTGTGATGTGATGATACCAAGATTTTAACCCCCTATTCTCATATAAATTAAGCTAGTATTTCTTTTAAAATATTAAAACCATACTTAATATTTGATTTACTCATAGAATTAAAAGTTCAGACTATTGACATCACTTCCTGTTCATCTGAGTAAAAAATCAGTCACAAGATAGTCTGAGAATCTGAAATGTGTAACTGGTAGGCAACAGGAGGCTACTCAGGAATAGAGGAACTTCATTTAGAAGAGTCAATTCATGGTGTCCTCAATGCATATGTACTTGTTGAATATCTTCCTTTATCATGGCTAAGTAAATCTCCTTTTGTTAACTGCTCAGTGACTGAATGCCTCACCTTTTTTTTCCCAAGAAAAAATGAAACTGGCCTGAGTTTATTGTGCAAACTGAGTTTAGGTATTTCTAACTAAGCCGAGATGGGGGCTTGAGCCAAATGACGCATACGTATAATTTAAATATCCCCACTTAGAACCCAGCACTTCAGGTGTGCATCCAGAATTGCAAAGCTGATCAGAAAACTGCATCAGGGATGCTGAATTCTTAAGGTATTCCACCCTAGTTATATAGCAAAATTGTATCAGTTGATTTCTCAATCAGTTGATTGAGAAAATATATGACAAAAAGCTTTTTAATCGGTATCTTACTAATCGCAGCGGTTTTAACATGCACTTGATTTTTTGTAACCCTAAAGTTTTAACCAAAAGACTCTCACTCGTAATTTTTGTGGTGTCCAAGTTTTTGTTTGGTCAGTTTTCAGGGAGTCCTGTGATTCTTATATTATTCTTTCTTGACATTTTCTGGGTCAGGTTTTTTTGATTGTGCATAGTTTTTATTTTCTTCTATCTTTTCAATCTTTTTACTTTTCTCTAATATTCCTTATTTTCTCATGGAGTCATTGAGTTCTATTTGCCCCATTCTTTTTTTTTTAGAGAGAGAGAGACTGCTACTTGCATAAGGTTTACTATCACCTCTTCTAAGCTATTTTTCCTCCTAAATCTTTCTTCCAGAACTTTCATTGTTCTAGAATTTAATTTTAATTCCTTTCATGATGCTTTTTCTTACCACTCCTTGTGGCAGTCATTTCCCTCCTCTGAGTCTTTACTTTACTTGATATAGAGTTAGAATATTCTTCTGGGTTTAACACTTGGTAGCTCTATTGACTCATAATATTTCTTCATTGTGTTTAGTGTTTTCTTCTGTTTATTCATATTTCCTGCTTATGTTCCTGATTTGGGACTTTGTGCTCAGTATAGGCTCCACTCCCTCCTACAATCTCAGATGGGGTGGTCATGCCCTTTGTGGCCATGACCGCAGTTTTTAAGGTTCTGCCTTCTGGCTTCCACTTCATTTGGTGTGTACCCTGTGTAAGTGTACTGTAAGAATATTGAAGTTTTCAGACCGCCCCCCTGCAGAGATTCCCTGCTCAGAGTTTCTGTGGACTTCTTGTCCCACTCTGGATCTTTCCTATTAAATTCCTACAAGTTTTGGATTGCCCTAGTTAGAGGATTATAGAGAATCTAAGAGTTCTAACCTGTGCCTGCATTAGCTTCCTGGCAGGACGGACTCCTAATGCCTTCAGACTTCCAGACATCTTTTGTACAGTCAGGACCAGAACGTAGGTACTTACCGTTGTTTCTCTTTTGTTTTTTTTGATTGTTATTTGAACTCTTCCCTTTTTGGATCTTTGCTGTAGTATATTTGGGGTACCAGGGCTATTCTATAACCTTTCACATTACCATCATAATTGCAAGTCTGTTTAGAGTGCTTCTAAGCCATCTTACAGCTCTAATACGTTATGATTCCATGACAGGTTTTATAAGCTTTAGAATATATAAGACTGAGCCATACAGTCTAGAATTTCATTTGATTCATGACACTCTTTTCTGCCGCCTAAGCTGATGATTCACTGACCTTCTTAGGGGTTTCTGATGACTACTAGGTTATTTCCCAACACTGTCATATATCTAAGGAAGTTAAAGATGTTGCAAATCATTCAGCAGGTGCATAATCTTATCAAGGAGATATTATACTATAGTGTAGGGGTTTTTAACCTATGGTCTATAAACTTAATATTTTAATAACTACATTTCAGTATCACTGGTTTCCTTTGTAACCCTGTGTATTTTATGTATTTGAAAAAAATCTGAAAAAAAGTCCAATTTCTACCAAACTATCAAAGGATTCACGGTGCAAAAAAAGATTAAGAATCTCTGTAGAAAGAGTGTTGAATTCAGGATCAAAAGATTTCTAAGTTTCACCATTACCTTTCTGTACATCATCAGATAATACAATTAACCTCTCTGCCTTTTTATCCTCCATCAGTAAGATGCTTTCCCCCTGTCCCTACCTATTTTGATTTGCTTTGCCAACCTTTTTTTATGGTTCATATTTAGGTATAGAGGGAGAAAGGTATATTGGTGTGATAGGACCAGGTTTTCTGACTTCCCCTGGAATATGAGTTCTCTAGTTTTTCCCTTAAAGGTGACAAAGCTGTCTCTAGGGCTTGACTGGTCCAAGGATAGAAACTCAAGCGTCATTGCTAGCAAAGCAGCTTTCTAGTCAACTCTGACTATATTGTTATAACTTCCTGGTTATCTAAAAGCATAAAAAGTCCCACCTGAATGGAGTCAACTACTTTCAGACTTGGCAGACACCCCAAGATTGTTCAAATCTCACTACTGACTAGATGTGTTTCCATATGGAGATGAGAGGGGCCACATCTACCCGAGCTAAATGCTATTGTGTCCCTGGTTGAAAAATCCTCTCTATGCTAAGGCTAAACCTTCTTTTATTATGAGTGCAGCATTTCATTCCAGAATCAAACCCGAGCTAATGATTAGTGGTCTGAGTCAGACCTCTCTGAACAATTGGAAATTGATTGCCTTTATTTGAAAACAAGCTCTTTGAGGGCAGGGAACTAGTTTTTTTATTTTGGTCTTTGTGTCTGCAGTACTGGTAGCTAGGTGGTGCAATAGATAGAGTGCCAGGCTTGGAGTCAGAAAGACTCATCTTCCTGAGTTCAAATTTAACCTTAGACATTTAATGGCTGTGTGACCCCAAGCAAGTCACTTAACCCTGTTTACCTCAGTTTCCTCAGTTGTAAAATGAGCTGGAGAAGGAAGTGAAAAACCACTCCAGGATCTTTGCCAAGAAAAATCCAAACAGGGTCAGGTTATGAAGAGTTGGAAACGACTGAATAACAAATGATTTGACAAAAGTTCCATGGCCAGTATGTATCAGAGGTGAGACTTGAATCTATGTCTTCCTGGCTTCAAGACTTGTAATCTTTTATTGGGAAATAGGAGCATCTGAAGAACTTCTTAAGGAATCCCCATTACCTAGAACTATATATTGGATTTCTTCCATGAAAGTGGTGACTGCCTTTGCTGAGCAAATGTTTTCCTTATTAAAATTCCTTTTTTTGAGATTTATAATGAAAACATTATTAACAAGAGTATTTCCATTAGACTTTCAAAGAATCTTGAATAATTTTGATGTTTTCAATAGAGAGTTTTTAAGGTGGTATAGCCTACTGAATAAAATGCCTTTTTATAATAAGAAAAAATGGCAAACATAGTAGGATGTTATACAGGCTGTCCCAAAAGTCTTAGGGCAACTTTAAACTTAAATAACTCAAATAGAGTTAGTTTAAAGCTTCCCAAAGATTTTTTGGACATCCTATATTTTCTACATATTTCAGACAATCACCGATGGTAAAATTGTTGTGTGCTGTGGAGTATCATTTGTGAAAGCCTCCCTTTGCCTAATGAATGCCATCATGGGGGATTCCTAGATGACTGTAGATGTTTCTCATAAAAAATTATACATAGATAGGAAGCTACATGTATGTCATCTAAATCAACTTTTTCCAATATTAATAAAGTTTTGATTTTTCCCTTGCTCCTGGTGTCATGTTCTCCTTTAGGGATGCTTTGAGAATCAATCCCATAATGCTATCAAAACTACATTTTCTCCTGCTTGGATTTATACAAATTTAGTCATATCTAGCTACTTTCCCCATATTTGTCATCTTTAATGCCATTCATACCTCTTCTAAAAGCACATGTGGGAATGCTATGATTCAGATGGAGTAGCTCTATTGTTTTTCATGGTGAAAAAATTTTCTTATAAAAATCTTTGCAGTTTTTTTAGGTTCTCTTTTGTTGTTGTTGACTTCCATTTTCATTCTGAAAAGCTCTTGGGATAACTCTGCTTAGTTGTGTCACTTGCCAACTCCCTAACTTTATATTTCCCTTCGTTCTTTTTCTCTGCTTTATGAAATGATACTTATTTCAATATTTCATCATCCTTAATTGTAAGATGTTACAAAGGAATTAATATTCTAAACTTGTATTGCCTTTGGTTGCTATCTTGTATTGCCCTCTTTCTCCTTACCATATAAGCATTTTTTTAATAAGTTTTGGTGCTTTTTAATCTACTCATTATGGCAATTGATTGATATTACTATGGAGTTATTGTAGGCTGTTCCTATAGTCTTAGTTCATTTATAATCTACTTTTCACTATTTGTAAACAAATAATACTTCAAAACAAAATTTTTCAATAATTTGAGTAGGTTGGGGATAAATTATTTTAATTACATATCATGTCTGTTTCTCATTTTTATTTCTTCATCTAGTTTTTTATTCATTTTCATCTTCGCTCTAAAAAAATTAATGGACTCACCTCCCAGATAGCTGATTCAGAAACAACTTTAACTTCAGTCATGAGTTATTTCCTGTCTGCTAAAATATAAACTTATTTTATGATAGTATTCAGTATTGCCTTATCTAGAGTATTTGGATTCTTTTCTTGAGGAAAATATAGCTGTAAGTCTTCTGTGTAGTCTCTCACTTACTTCTCTTAGTGTACATCCTGTTCTGTCTTTTCCAGTAAATTTCTCATCATCTTTATCTGCTTCCATCCCTGCATTCATGTCACCAAGTGTCAATGTTAATTTAATTTAGAGGGTCTTGCTGAGTTCTTGGTAAGATTTCTCTTTCTCTTCATCTTTCACAACAGATACATAAGGTGCAATTATTTTCATGGTGGTCTTTACAATACAAAAGGCTCATGAAATGATATTTCTTATTGCCTTCAGATGTATGTCAAAAACCAATTCAGACTTTTATTTGTGTCTCCAATGAGAACTTGTGCTCTGTTATTCAATTCAACTATAATTTATGTGTGTGACTAATTAACTAATTTTCCCTTAGCCCTGTTGATCAGATCACACAATGACAATGGGTTGTTAACGTAGTAAACAAAATACAAAGTAAGGTTGTTCTGTTTTTACCCCTTTTTGAGAAGTGATGAAGTTCTCCTTGATAGATTTAGAGGGCAGCTTGCTTCTAGTTGGTTGAAAATTGTCACAACCCTGGTAGCTTTTAAAAAGCCAATTTCTTGCCATTGGAATTATTTGCAGAAGGAATACTTTCAGGAGTATGACTCCTGGCAGCAGAGAAGAGAGCTACCTATGAATAAAAAAATAGATCTTGAAAAAGAAACTTTTTGTCTTTCCGCTTGTATCCCTACCAGAAGGCAGCAGAGATAGAAATGGAGAGGCATTTTCTTTCTCTTCTCTCCTCCCTATTGGCCATGAGATCTGCAAAGATACTTGCCTGGAAGGAGATACCACACACAGCATGAAGAAGGTCAAAAGAGTTTTGAGGCAGGAGACCTGTTACTTTTGGTAGTAGAGACAAGAGCTGGCTATTGATTCAGTAGAGTGCATTTAGGTGTCAGTGTGGAAAGGAGCAGGCTCAGGGATCCCAAGTGAACAACCTGCCCAGCAGAGATGCTGTGGGAGCTGGGGAAATGGAAACAGTTTGAATATGCCACGAGAAGAAAATGGGCTCTGAGGCTCATTGTGCTAAAGGCATGAGTTGCACTGGTTTCCTGTGTTCCCTATTCTGTGTACTAGTGTGCCCACTGGTGCTGTATGTAGCAAAGTGTGCTACAAGCTTATGAGGGAAATATTTTATCACTAGAATCCATCTCAGTTTGAATTAACTGTGTCAAACGTATGCCTGACACTGTATCCACTGAACCAGCTAGCTGCCATTTCCATTTCCTAGCATACTTGCCTTTGAGTTGGTGTTTCCATGGCCCTGTTCCCATGTCCTAAAAGTAAGAACTGGCAGATGCTCATAACCTGTGATTTTAGGAGTGTGAACATGGAAGCTGAGAATGCAGGGAATCCAACTGGGGTCTCAGTCAAGGGTTAACCTGGCTGGCATGCTACATTTATCTTTCTTTTGATTTCATTTACATTGAGAATGCCAATTTAAAAATAATTCAGTTCTTTTAGTGTCACATTCTTTCATTGGTCAAGGGACCAGGATCTCACATGTTAAAATTTGAAGTATGAGCTGAGCAGCTGATCAATACTGTTTTTGAAGGATTACTGAAGCTAAGTACAAGGGAGATTCATCACAAGTAATTTGGACACATGACATGAAACAAACAAGAAAAAAATTCCAGACTCCCCTTGGTCCTCTGCAGAGCCTTTTGCTTCTCTAAGTGGTGGTGAGAGAGGCAGAAGTTCACACAGTTTTTAGGCCTGCCTATAAATTTTAAAGCCCAATAATTTAGTGCAATTCAAAATGCAGGGCTGACAAAAACTGAACTGAAAAACAGCTGAGATTTCAGAGTTAAAAGAAGTTTCTTCTTGGATGGTAAATTTCTTTTAAAATAATAGCCAAACACCTCTTTCCCCTTATAAACAGATCTTATCTGCTCACCTCACATTTCCTTCTCATGTGTGTGATCTTTAAACATTTCAAAAATAAGTACTGTGGGAGTTCACTATGAATTATATAGACATTTTAACACAAAAATGTTAACTTTGAACGAAAATAGCCCTCTCCTTTTCACCCCATAATTTACCATCTTTTCTTTGCCTTCTAGTAAAGAAGCATGACTGATAATGTCTTATTCATGTTTCTATATACAGAGTATATTGGTCCAGAAATACAGGGAGATAAAGCATATACAGTGGGCTCGTGTGGGTTTAAAAATGGCCCTTAATCACGGCTCATGAAAAAGCCATGAGCCAAGTTTTAATTTCAGAACTCTGTGGCTTTATGACTCCCCTTTTGAAGTATATAATGCTTTTTGATCTCCCCACTGCTGCTTGTACTACATTTAGAATCCTCCAGTGTGTGCTCTCCTTCTACCCAAATGTGGATGGGTGAGACCCAGGGGTGGAAGGAACAGTTCCATGACTGTTCATTCCTGCACCTGTTGTTGGATCTCATGTCTCCTGCTACCTCCCGCCTCCCACTTGCTGGGCTACCTCAGTCAACAGAGCACAAGAGTCAATCTTGGGTCATGGAGTGATGTGCTTGCAGCCACTAGGTAGCATAATGAGTGGAGTGTTAGACTTGGAGTCAGGAAGGCCCAAGTTTGAGTCTTATTAGCTATGTGATCTTGGTCAAGTCTTTTAATTTATTTAAGCCTTGGTTTCCTCATCTGTAAAACAGTGGGGTTGGATTTGATGTCCGCTAAGCACATCAGCTTAAGCCTATAATTCTTTGCCACTGGTTCCACTGTGGTTGCTGTTCAGTCATGTCTAACTCTTCGTGACCCCATTTGGAGTTTTCTTGGCAGAGATACTTCCTCAACTCATTTTACAGATTAGGAACTGAGACAAATAGGGTTAAGTGACTTGCCCAGGATCACACAACTGGCAAGTGTCTGAGGCCAGTTATGAACTCAGGAAAATGATTTTCCTGACTATATGCCTGATACATGATCCACTGAGCCAACTAGCTGCCATTTCCATTTCCCCCCATGCTGCCCTTTGAGTTGGTGTTTCCACGGCCCTATTCCCAGTTCTGATACTCACCTTCAGCATAAATAATAGTGGTTCCAACATAATCACTCAAGACCAGGAATCAACGTAAGACCAGTGGCTAGATCTGGCCTATATATGGTTGGCAGTGAATTAGGGCATCAAATGAACTTTGTGGCTGAACCCTCAACAGATCTTGAGCAGATGTTCAGCTACCGTGAACTAGCATTAATGTTCTGCATTAGGGATACTAATTTTCAACCCACTGAGATTTCAATAATGAATAAACCCTACATATGTTGAAATTCAATAAATCTGTCCTTGAAACAAGGAAGAAAAATGCTCAAATAAATTATCCTTTGCTTATTTTTTTAATAAACTGTTCACTTAATTTGTGTCCAAATTGCTGGACATTCACGAAAATTGATAAATGAAAGCGAATCAGCCCAATGCTGTAGAAAGATAGCTGGTCTTGACATAAGAAAGATTTGGGATCATGGCTCACCTCTGGTTAACATAGAGCCTGGCACACAGAAGATGTGGAGTGAATGCTAGTTGACTGACTGGCCCTGATACATATTGATTAAGTGAGTCTATGAAGATTGCTTACTTTCTCGGTGCCCCCTGAATCTCTTGAAGACTATAAATTGCAGAACAGAAGCTGATTTTTGGCATAGGTAGGTGGCACAAATGGATCAGGCCTAGAGTCAGGAAGACCTGAGTTCAAACGCAGTCTCAGGCACTTACAAACTATGTGACCCCAGTTGGATAAGTCCCTTAAATCTGTTTACCTTGGTTTCTTCATCTGTAAAATGAGTTGGAGAAGGAAATGGCAAATAACTCCAATATTTTTGCCAATAAAATTCTCAATGGGATCACAAAGAGTCAGACACAGCTGAAGACAGGTAAACAAAAGTTACTGATGTTTGCATTTACAGTAATAATGAAAGTGAAGGGAGGGAGAGGGGAAATCCTCCATTTGTTAGCACAGATAAATGAGGAAATATTTCAGACTCATAGAGAAGTTTATGAGCAACTGGAGGTGGTAGTTTTATATGGAAAGTACCCTATTAATTTTAATTGTAGCTGCCCAGAAGGGAAACTGTCAGTGATAGAGCTGATCTAGGTCAAGTGGTTTGGGGAGGTGTTCAATCTTTTGTCCATTCATGGAGAAACTAACTACTCCTAAAAAAAATTCTCCAGAGCAGCTGAAGCTAATAGAGTGAACACCCTCGCAGACCACATTTGCTAATGGGCTGTGCAGTGCTGCAGGTCTCCCAGAGAAGACAGTCTCCAAGAAGGAAGCAATAACTCAGCAACACGTTCATCAGCTTTATCAGGCATGCTACTGATGCACGCCAGAGACAGGTGACTTCTCTAGAAACAGCAAAGAGCCACTGCAAAATCAGAGTTGCTTTAGTAACAAGAAGACAAACATTTCAAGCCTCTGACTGGTACAGTGAGAGGGTAGGGACACCCAAATAAGGACTTAGAGCAGGGGCATTGCCTTTTTTGCTTCAAGGACTCCTTTGACAGACCCCTTCTCAGAATAATGCTTTTAAGAGCATAAAATTAAAAAAAAATAGAATTATAAAAGGATCACTTATATGGAAATACAGTTATCACTTAAAAAAAAACAAGGTCACAGAATTCAGGTTAAGAACTCCTGCACTGGAGAGATTTCTACCTTATTTATTTTAAATGCTGATCATAGCTTTCAAGCCCCCACATTAATATAATCCCAGTCACAGTTTATTCAATGCCTTTCTCATAAAGTAAGAAATGCTAATATTAGTATCTCCATTGACAGATGGAGAAAGTGAGGCATAGAGTGGTTGAGTGACCATATGTCCTGTGCTCACTATATGATCATTTATCCTATGTCCGTAGGTCATACGGTGCTATGGCTATTAAGGGGCAGTGCTGAATTTGCAACTGGATATTTTGATTCTACATTCAGTGCTCTTTCCCCTGCCCCTCCACTTACAGCTCTCCTTTCCCACACCCCACATTTATTTTATTTTTAATTTATGGAATAACTCAAGTATTTGCATGACATTTTCTAATAAAAAAGATGATTGCACATAAAACTGCAGATCTGTTATGTACAACTTGAGATTCCTTTTAAATATATAATAAAGTTATCATGTAAATTTCTTTTTTCTTTCCTCTCCTCCTCCCCACCCTAGAGATGACTACCATTAGACACAAATATGTCTGGGCATATATGTACATGGAAAATAATTCTATACATATTTCTAGTTACCACTTCTTTCTCTGGATGCATATAGTGTCTTGCTTTATATAACCTTTGTAGTTAATTTGGATGTTTACAATACTCAAAAATGACTTATTTGCTCAAAGTCATTCTTAAAACAATATTACTCTTTCCATTGCACCTCAACTCTTTTTTTTAATGTTTTGTTCATAGTTTCTTTCCATGTGTATGTATGCCCTGTCCTCCTAATCAGATTGTAAGCTTTGTGTGGGCAGGGATTTTTAAAAACATACTTTTGTATCCCTCATAGCATCTAGCATAGTGCTAAGCACATAGCAGGTACTTACAAGGTATTTGTTTGTTTATGGGAAAAGAATTTCAGGGTTGTGAAATATCCCTTGGTCTTAGAGTTCATTCCATAATAATTGAAGTTGTGTATGTGAAGGCTACATTCTATATTCATCTGGATCTCTATTAGTGTGATCCACTGAATCAGTCACTTAGTCGATCTGTACCACATATTTCCATTGTGCTAAAACCAATGTCTACATTTTATATAATTATAACTTTGAATAGTACAAATTTAAACACATACTACTACTTAAGGGAAACCATCATTCATACTAATTAGGATCTAGTGTTGTCTACACACACATACACACACACATATATGTAGAAATCTTAGTGTTGCTTTGTTTTTTGGAAATTTATGTCATTATAAAAATAGTAAACTATATACATATATATATATATATTTTTTAAATGATGTATCTTAAATTTAATTATTTATTGTAAAATTGTGTCTTTTTCCTGCATTGAAATTTTGATGATGTAATATTTCATCATGTAACTGTATAGTTTCATATTGTAAACAAGTCATCACATGCACATATTCCTCCTGATACATACTGGACTTCTCAACAACGTGTGACACAGCTCACCTGCCAACACTAGCTTGTTAAGGCCTGTCCGCAGACTTGACCACAAATCAGTTATAACTTGCATTTCATGTGTTTATTTAGAAAATAATATGATCACTATGATATTAACTCTGTCACACAACAGATGAAATGTGCACAGTTTTTCAAAATTTTCTTCTCTTCTTTCCTTGTGTTTCCACTGCCCCTTTTATTTTTAACTCCCCTAATTGCATCCAAAGCTACTACCCCCTCACTCCTCATCATTATAGCACCTCTCAGGGGTAGTATCACCTGCTTTGGAAATCTATACTTTAGATAGCTCCCTCTACCTTCACACCCTTCCTGGAATTATTAATCATAGTAGTTTTATTTATTAATGAATAATAATAGTTGTTCTAAAAAGCTTTCTTCTTTTTTATTTTCCATGTGCCCAGTCTCAGAGTCATCTTTGAGAGCTCACTTTCTCTCCTCCAAGAACGAACTATGGTTAAGTCCTATTGCTTCTTTCTTATGAAATCTGATCCTTCCTTCCTTCCTTCCTTCCTTCCTTCCTATTTCTAAAGAAATAATTCTCAAATTTCCATTTGATCCCTGACTCCATTCTACTATCTCATCCTTCCACTGAGAAATTAAAAAAATCACAAGTTTTGTGGAAACTTCTTCTATAAAAAAGCCATTCTGAGTTCCCAGAGCTTTGGAGATAAAGTACCAGGGAGAGAACTGAGAAGGTGACTGCCTTCATAAACCCCAGAATTTAACCTTGCAGCAGAAAGATAAAAGGCATTTTTGATTTTTTTTAAATGGGAGTAATAAAGCATCCTCCCTACTTAAGATTCCTCCATCATTCTATAAAAATAACTATAATCCATGACAATATAAGATCTGGTAGAGACCAGAGAAGTCCTAATGGACCACAGAAATCACATGTCTGAAGTTTCCCAGGATAGTTTCCTCCTTTAAAATTCTATTCCATTGTAGACATACTAAATATTGCCTTTTCCTGAAAAAATCTTTAGATTTCAGGTCCTGATTTGTGGTCCAGAAAATATGCTCCTCTATTACAGGGACCTAAGATCTAGTGTTTGCCTTCATGAGAAATAAAATCTAAAAGGTAGGAATGACACATGGTGTCAGTCTACTTACCAGTGGTTTGCAAACAAGCAAGATTTTCTACCAACATAGTAAGGACACATAACCCTTACTTGTAAGGTCGTCAGCTATTGTTGGATTTTGCTTTATCCTTCATCCTGGTCCATCCCCAAACAATAATAACAAGAATTTCAAAAACCCTGAAAACCACCTTTGAGAACAGTTCTCACTCTCACTTGGGTCATTAAGGGTATGACTTCCTTGGGGATTGCTTGCAAGTAAAAAGAACAGTCTGTTTTTCACATGGAACATTTAAAAGCAAGTCATCTATAGGACTTAATTTAGAAACAACCTGAAAAAAGACAGTTAGCAACTAATGAAGGTTATCCGAAGTCTCACTGGGGCAGTTTTTTTGGCTTTAGTGGGACTGCACAAAAGCTTTTCTTTTTCTCTTACTTCCCAGCAGTATAGCTAGTGAAAGACAGCTGAAGCAGGTCAAGTAAATGTAGTTTTTCTCTTACTCACCACTGTTTGCAGTGACCTACTTAAAGAAGAGTTAAATGTAGCCTTCAGGTGCTAGCAGTGCAAATCTGTGAATGGTCATTTACTGTCCCATTTGTGTTATACTCTTTCATTCTTTATGGGCTATTGGGTCCGGATATGTCATTGGATATGATATTGTTATAAATTCTATTGCAAGAATACATTCAATTACAAACTAACTATGGTGCCAATGCTGTGTATTACAGATGTTACTTTGTAACCTTTCAGATCTGGAGAAAAGAGGGCACTCGTGGTGTTCTATATGTTGGTATTCTTGAGCTCATTAGAAAACACCCCCATGGTAACAGGACATTGGATTCTGAGGTACCTTGTGCCTCAGAAAACTAAACAGGTTAATTCAAGAACCGACCAACCACCCCACTTGCCTGACCCCACCTAGTAACATCCTGGCTATTGGGCTTTGCTGGGCTCAATTGCTCTGATGTTATAAGTCCTATTCCTGTCCCACCCCCAACAAGGCAAGGTGCAGTCCCCTCACTGATAAACACCATTCTCCCCTACTCCAACTAGCATCATTTCAGTGCCAGAGCATGTGCCTCTCCAGGTAACACAGGCTGCAAAGACAAAAACGTCAGTCACTGTCTTCCATTTATTTCCATTCTATTGGATCAAAGGAATGAACACAACCAAAACACTCTGCAAACCTTTCTCCCCTCTAAATGTCAATATTTATTTATTTTTGACATTCAATTTTTAAAAATTTTGAGATCCAAATTATCTTGCTCCTTTCAGCCCTTCACCCAAATAACTAGACAAGTAATATGATATCCATTATACATGTGAAATCATGCAAAAAAAGTAAAGGAAAGTGGAGAAAATTATACTTTAATTTGTACCCCGAGTTCTCAGTTTTCTCTCTGGAGATGGATAGTATTTTTTATCATGAATCTTTTGCAATTGTCTTGGGTCATTGTTGGATATTGTTAGATATTAGAGTGGTTTGCCATTTCCTTCTCTAGCCATTTTATAGATGAGGAACTGAGGCAAGCAGAATTAAGTAACTTGCCCAGGATCACACAGCTAGTAAGTGTCTGAGGCCAGATTTGAACTCAGAAAGATGAGTCTTCCTGATTCCTAGCACAGTACTCTATCATTCATTGTATCACTTAGCTGTCCCTAATAGTGCTTTAGTGTCTCTATTTTTCCCCATCCCCTCCAGCACTTTTCATTTTCCTTTTCTGTCATATTGGCCAATCTGATAGGTGTAAGGTCATATCTCAGAGTTGTTTTAATTTGCATTTACCTAATCAAAAGTGATTTAGAGCATTTTTATATGACTATAGATAATATTGATTTATTTCTTCTGAAAACTGCCCATTCATATATTTTGATCATTTATCAATTGGGGAATTAGCTTTTTTAAAAAAATTTGATTCAGTTGCCTATATATTTGAAAAAATGACACCTTTATCAGAGAAACTTCCTGTAAGATTGCTTTCTTCAGTTTCTTGCTTTCCTTCTAATTTTGGCTGCATTCATTCTATTTGTGCAAAATCCTTTTGAGTCTGTGTAATCCAAATTAAACATTTCATATCCCATGATCCTCTCTGTCTCTTGTTTGGTCACAAGTAAAATTTTCCATGCTCTTCTAATTTGCTTATGATATTATGTTTTATATCTAAATCATGTACTCATTTTGACCTTATCTTGGTATATAGTATATACCAAAGAATTGTTTTAGAGAATTAGGAAAAATAGTAATAAAATTCATTTGGAAGAACAAAATGTAAATGATATTAAGGAAATCAAAGGAAAAGTATGTGAAGGAAGGCATATCCAATTTATTGGTTTGCTCTTTCTCTTTTCTATTGATGCCGGTGTTTAGGGATAAGAATTTCCCCTAAGTCCTGCTTCAGCTACATCCCACATATTTTAATGTCTCATTTTTGTCTTTTTTTCATGGGGTTATTGATTGCTTTTATGATTTGTTCTTTGACCTAGCCATTCTTTAGGGTTAGGTTATTTATTTTCCAATGAATTTTTAATCTATGGTTCCAAATCCTTTTTATTTTAATTTTTATTGTATTATGGTCTGAAAAGGGTGCATTTGATATTTTTGTTTTTCTCATTTGATTATGAGGTTTTTATATTTCTGGTCAGTTTTTGTGAAAGCTCCATGTACAACTAAGAAAAAGATAAACTTTCTATTCTTCATTTTTCTCTAGAGGTTTATCACATACAACTTTTATAAAATTCTATTTATCTTCTTAACATCTTATTTATTTGAAGATTAATTTTATCTACTTCTGAGAGAGAAAAGTTGAAGTCCCTCACTAATATAGTTTTGCAGTCTATTTCCTTCTGTAATTTTTCCTTTAAGAATTTACATGCTATACTCTTTGGTACATGCATATTCAGTACAGATATTACGTCATTATCTATGGTAGCAAAATATAGTTCCTCTGATTATCTTTTATTTTTTAAATATATGTAAGACTTTTATTGTAGCCAATACAGAATGTTTAAATGACTGTATAAAAATTGATTTGTAAGCATAGGTAGGTGACTATATTCTTTTTTTTTAAATTAATTTTTAAATGTTCTACAATCACTTTCTTAAAATTAAGATTTTTATCCCCCCCACACCTTCCACCCACTACCCACCTCCTCCCCATGACAACATACAATTCTGTATAAGTTCTACATATACTTTCCTATTTTCACTATAGTCATGCTATGTAGTTGCACTAAAATAAATGGAAGAAATCATATAATAAATCAAAACATAATACACTAAAACCCACACACACACAAACATGATCTGCTACATTCTGCGAATGACTTCCATATTTCTTTCTCTGAGTGTGGAAGGCATTTTGCCTTAGAAAATCGTCATTGGGATTTTTTTCTCAGTAAGTTCTTGTGTTATTACAAAGTTCCAAGTCTACCAGAAAAAACTGTGGTCGTTGCTGTGCACAAAGTTTTCCTGGTTCTGCTCCTTTCGCTCAGCATCAGATCATATAAGTCCTTCCAGACCTC
>CM053774.1:103442929-103473033 GCA_028658325.1 Potorous gilbertii | reverse complement strand
ACCACAAAGAGAGCTGCTATAAATATTTTTGTACATGTGGGTCCCTTTCTCATTTTTATGATCTCTTGGGGATACAATCCTAGTAGTGATATTGCTGGGTCAAAGGGTATGCACATTTTTGTAGCCCTTTGGGCATAGTTCCAAACTGTTCTCCCTGATTATCTTTTTAAAATTAGGTCACTTTTTGCTTTGGCTTTGTTTGAGATCATCATGGTTACCTCTGCCTTTTTTACTTTAACTGAAATGGAATATATTTTGCTGTAACCCCTTATTTTAACTCTCTTTCCCTCCCTCCCTCCTCCACTCCCCCCCTCTCAAGTGTTTGCCTTGAAAGAAGCATATTGTTGCATTTTGGTTTCCGCAATCTGCTTCTATTTTATGGGTAAGTTCATCTCATTCACATTCACAACTATGTTTACTTACTATATGTTTTCCTTCATTCTATTTTATTCTGTTTATTCTTCACTCTCACTTTCTCTCTTTTTTCTCTCTCTCCCTCCCTCCTATTTCTCCTCAAAAGTCTGTTTTGTTTCTAACCACTGCCTCCTTTAATCTGCCCTCCCTTTTATCAACACACTTCCACCTTTCTCTTGTCCTCTTCCCATCCTACTCACCTACTTGATGAGAAAGATTTCTACACCCACTTGAGGGGGTATATGCATTCTTCACTCTTTGAACCAATTCTGATGAAAGTGAAGTTCAAGTGTTGCTTGCTCCCCCATTTCCCCTTACACTGTAAAAGATCTTTCTCACAATCTTTTTTTATGTGAGATAATTTCCCCATTCTTCTTCACCCTTTCTCCTCTCCAGTGCACCTTTCTTTCTCACCCCTTCATTTGTTTTCAATTTTGAGATTATTCTAATATAATTAACTCACACCTATGCCTTTCATCTATGCGTACTCCTAACTCCTGTAATAAAGATAAAGTTCTTAGCAATGTAAACAATTTATTTCTATTGGGTCTCATGATTACTCTTTCATGTTTGCCTTTTTGATGTATCTCTTGAACAGTGTTTAAATGTCAAGTTTTCTGTTCTCCTCTGGTCTTTTCATAAGGAATTCTTAAAAGTCCTTTATTTTGTTAAATATTGATTTCTCTGCCCTCCCCCCCCCAGCCCCCTCCTGCCCAGAAGGACTACACTCAGATTTTCTGGGTAGGTGATTCTTGGTTGTAATCTTAGCTCCTTTGCCCTCCATAATATCATATTTCTACTCTTTAAATGGGAAAGTTGCCAAATCTTGTGTGATCCTGGTTGTGGTTTTACAGTACTTCAGTGGTTCATTTCTGACTGCTCCTGATGCTTTCTCCTTGACCTGGGAACTCTGAAATTTGACTATAATATTCTTGGAAATTTTCATTTTGGGGTATTTTTCAGGACATGATCAGTGGTCTATTTCAGTTTCCATTATACCCTCTGGTACTAGACTACCAGGGCAGCTTACTTGGTAATTTCTTGAAATATGATGTCTCGGCTCTTTTTAAAAAAAATCATGCCTAGAGCATGATACCTGTTCAGGTGAACCAAAAAATTCTTAAATTATCTGTCCTGAATTTATTTTCCAGGTAAATTTTTTTTCTTTTGAGATATTTCACATTCTTCTATTTTTTCATTCTTTTGACCTCATTTAAATGTTTCTTGTTATCTTATGGAGAGTCCTTTTATTCTGCCTGCCTAATTCTAATTTTTAAGGAATCATTTTCTTCAGTGAACTTATATACCTCTTTTTCCATTTGATCTATTCTCCCTTTTAAGGAGCATGTGCCTCTTTTACTATTAGGTCAATTCTGTTTTTTAAGGTGTTATTTTCTTCAGTATTTTTTTTTGTGCCTCTTTTACCATGCTATTATCTTTTAATAATTTTTTTTTTTGCATCACTATCATTTCTTTTCCTAGTTTTTCCTCTACCACTCATCTCTTTCTTTAACTCTTCCAGGAATTCTTGTTGGGTTTGGGTCCAATTACCATTTTCTTTGAGGCTTTCATTGTAACTCTTCTCATATTGCTGTTTTTTCTTTAATATGTGACTTGGTCTTCTTTGACAGTGTAGTAGTTTTTTATGGTCAAATTCTTTTTATGTTGTTGCTAATTTTTCTAGCTTATTTCTTGACTTTGATCTCTGTGTTATAGCTGAGCACTGCTCACCTGGGAATGGGGGAGGCCCTGCACCAAGCTTCAGGATTATTTTGTGTGGCTATTCTTGTAGCTGGTTCTGGGGGGCCTGCAAGTTCTCATCGTTTCCAGCGTATTATGATCCAGAGACATATGTTGTTTTGCTCTCCTGGTCTGTGCTCTAGTCTTAAACAGGAAGGGCTTTTGTTTCCCAGTAACCACAAATTCTAATTCCTTTGGACCCAGTACCTATGACCAGGGCTCCTGCTCCCTTGTGACTGACCATAAATGCTCCTCTCTGCTCTGGAGCAGTCAGTAGAATTGCCAAACAGTTCCAGGCCCTGCATTGAGCGCCATCAAAGGTCCTCTGCCATCTCTTTCATTATTACCCCTCCAAATCCTAAAAGTGACTTCATTTTTATATATCATGTTACAAGAGTAACATTTTACTATTCTATTTTACAAATGAAGCAATTGAGGCATGGAGAGTTTAAAGGACTTACCAAAGATCTCACAGCTATTAAGTGTTGGAATCAGAACTTTATCTCTCTTTCTCCTAACTTCAGGTCCAAACTAATTTCTCTACTTCCTGCTGATATGGTAGGTAAAGCAGCAGATTGATACCTTTGTTCTGTCTCTTATTTAAAACTCTCCCCAGTTCAACAAACCCCACACAGCTCTTTTACAGTTATGAGTCATATGGTTTAAAAAATGTTCTTAGTGGTTTACAGTCTCCTGTTCTGAATTACATTTTGTCACATAGCCCCATTTGATCTTTAGAGGATTGCATCTTCTTCTATAATGCTCTGTCCTACACCACACCCTTCCTCCCTTCCCCCAAGTAGCTCACACAGAATTCTCTCTACCCTCCGTGACTGTTTAACAAACATCATTGCCTGACAAGGTCAGGTGCAGGTGTATAGGATCCCGTGGAGACCTGATAGGTAAACAACCAGTATTAGAGTGATCTTTGTGATATTGTACACATGCATTTTTTCCACTTCATATTTTACCTTGCAGACTCTTCTCATTGTTTGGGGTAGTGGATTGTCAAACCTGAAGCTGAAAGTTGGAGGAAGTTGGAGGAGAGAAAGAAGATAATAAGTGTGCCTAAGGCTAGGGCAAGCAAATGTGACCTAGGATATGGCCAACACTGGTGTTTTTAGGAAGATCAATGATAGAAAAGGGGTTGAGGGAAGCTGGATGACATAGTGTATAGAGCACCAATCCTGGAGGCAAGAGAATCTGAGTTCAAATCCAGCCTTACACACTTCCAACCTGCGTGACCTTAGGCAAGTCACTTAACCCTGTTTGCTTCAGTTCCTCATCTGTAAAATGAGCTGGAGAAGGAAATGATAAACCACTCCAGTATCTTTGCCATGAAAACTCCAAATGATGTCATAAAGAGTCAGACTGAAAAAACAAAATCAACGAACAAAAAAAAAAGGAGGCAGGGATTATGGGCTACAGGCACCAGGGCACTTGGATGTATTTCCCTGTGTCTGCAGGAAAGGTCTGGAAGACACAAAACTTCCTAACACAGATGTACATATTTCCCTGTGACTGTGGGCTAAACTAAAAGGAATTGGATAAAGCCACATAGCCCATATCCCTAGACTAAATATACCAGTACAACCATCCACAAAGTGGGAAAAACTAGGGAATAGAAGTAGCTATCTCTTTGAAAACCAGAGAACTTGATATATCCCTTAAGCTTCCTTGGCTTTTGGGTAGAACAAATAACAACAGAGAGTTTCGGGTTTACTGGGACTTGGTTCTGATTTCATGCTAGTGACCCGCAGTGCCCCTATGGTTGTATCATCTTAAAATGAGTTCTTCCCTCTTATTATTTCATTGTAGGATAATAGATTTAGAGATGAAGTGGATCTCTGAGTTCATCTAGTTAACCCCCTTTATTTTGCAGATGAGAAAATTGAGACCCAGAAAGCTTGAATGACTTGCTTATGGTCACATAGCTAGCAGGTGTCAGAGGCAGGATCCAGCAAACCAGGAACTGTAAGTCTAGTGATTTGCCCAAGGTCATGCTGGCAACAGGTTTCAGAAGTGAAACACAAATCCGGATATTCCTTACTCTAAGGTGAGTCTTCTATCCATTCCATCATGGTTGTTTCCATGATTTAGATGGTTTCTGTTTGAAAAAAAAAAAAGACTGATTTACTTAAAGGCTATATGCATATTTATGAGTAGTATTGTGGCATATTGGTTAGAGAGCTGGTCTTGGAGTTAGGAAGACCTGGATTCAAGTCCTGCCTATGATACATAATGACTGTGTGATTCTAAACAAGTCATTCAACTGCTTAGTTCCCCAGGCAACTTGCCAAGACTTTAAATCTCAACAAAGGCCCCAATTGACATTGGAAGAGGGAGAATCCTTTTCTCTAAAATAGACATTTTAAAATGTATTATATATGGCAAAGAGAAGTCTATTCCAAAATGGAGGGAAAAGCAAATTTTAGAAGGGGATTTGTAATGAAAATTATCTTAACCTTGTATAAAACTTTGTTGTCCCCAGCTGGAATGGAATGCAGTTTTGATATACATGTCATAAAGTAATTACTTAAAATTTAGAATTAGTTTGAGGATAAATTAAATTTTGCATAACAGGAAATAAGTATGGGTCACTTGTTACCCTCAAGAAGTTCTAAAAGCAAAAATAAGAATAGATTCATGAAGAGTTTAAATGAATATTTAGGTGACAAATTCAGAAAAGATTTTAAATTTTCACTTATTTTCTTTTCCTTGTGTTCATATTCAATTAAAAGAGAAAAAACAAACCCCCATAATAAATGTACATAATCAAGCAAAACAAATCCCTGTCTTATCCGTGTCCAATGTACATCTTATTCTGTTTCTTGGGTCTATTTCTTCTCCATCAAGTGGTGGAGAGCATCAATATACATAAACAAGTATAGATATTTCTTTTCCTTCTCTCTTTTTATCGGTTTTGATTTTTTTATAATTAAGAAAATTATTCTTATGTTTTTCTCTACAGTTTTTCTATTTTGTAAAATTTATTTTTACAAGCATTTATAAATACACATCTCCCTCTTACTATCCCCTCCAAATTGAACACTTAAAAAATTAAAAGAAAGTCTTTTAAAAATATAGTCTAGTAAAATAAATTTCCACATAAGTCACATCCAAAAATATGTGTTGCATTCTGCATTTTAAGTTCATCACCTCACTGATAAAAGGTGGGTGACTTGTTTCATTTTCCTTTGGACTTATAGTTAATCATTCCATTGATTAGAGTCCTAAAGATTTTCAAAGTTGTTTTTCTTTATAATGTTGCTAGCATTTTACGATTTGTTTTCTTACTCTGTTTCCAACTTCTATCTTTGATAACGTCTTTAGCTTTTAGCTAACTTTTCCTTATGGGAAAAGTAAGCTTTGCCATATTCTTTAAGATCAAAGTTGCAAGTTTAAAAAAATATTATTATTAATTAACAAACAATAAACATTTATTTTTCCTTTCTTCTCCCAAATTGAATGACAACAACAAGAAAACTCTTCTAACAAATGCACATAGTCAAAACCTAAATAATTGGAGAAATACTAATTGCTTGTGAGTTGGTAAAGTTG
Organism: Potorous gilbertii; assembly: GCA_028658325.1. NCBI lineage: Eukaryota > Metazoa > Chordata > Mammalia > Diprotodontia > Potoroidae > Potorous > Potorous gilbertii. Next base: position 103,467,318 of record CM053774.1, on the reverse strand, counting down.
GTATAATAAAAATGACAATATCATCTAAACTAATTTCTTTATTCAGCGTTGTACCAAACTCCAAAAGAATAGTTTACAGGGTTAGAAAAATGAGTGAATTCATGTGCAGGAGCAAAAGTTTGAGAATTTCAGAAGTAATAACGAAAAAAGTGGGAAGGGATGGGGTGTAAAGCCATTATCATTAAAACAAGGAGGCACTCACTAAAAAAAGAGAGACAGAGAAAGGTCAACTGGTGAAACACATTAGTTGTTTGTCTTTTATTTTCGAAGAAGATGGATGACTTCATTAGGTGATGTCTTGACTCCTGCATGAACTGGATTTAAGTGTGGCAGAGTTGCATAAAGTCATCAACCTTACTCTCTCTTCCAGAGCCATCAAAGTCCAGTGGCAAGGCAAAAGCCAAGATGACTGATGATGACCCACATTGCAATGGATGAGCTTGGCATCTTCAATGTCCGATCAAGCTCTAAACACTCCACAGCATTTACTTCAGTTGCCTCGTGGCCTTTGGGACAAATTGCTCTCATCCCACTCATTCCGTTGGGGGACATCTTCACAAGCTTGGGCTAGACATTCTCCTAACTCACTGATGGGTTCGAGGTTCAAAAGATGGCCTCAGTCTGGCTTAGCTTCTCTGCTGAGATGGCTTAGTGGGGTGTGGTTGCTGCTTGTGCTACAGCTTCTTGGAAACACAGGTAAGATTTGAGTGCTAGGTAGACCCCAAAGGTGGATGAGCAGCCCTGAAAAGGGCTCAGCAAGTCTTCACCAGAGGTGGTAGTCCTCCCTGAATACCTCATACACCCCAATAGATTAGTAATACAATATACAGAAGCAAACAAGCATAGAAGCCTAGTGTTTGAAAAATCCAAAGACCCCAGTTATCAGGAGGAGGACTCACTATTTGACAAAAACTACTAGGAAAGCTGGAGAGAAGTCTGGCAGAAATTAGACTTAGATCACCACCTCATAACATATACCAAGGTAAGCTCCAAATGGATACATGCCTTGGATACAGAGAATCATATCATAAACCAGTTAGAGAAGTAGGAAGAAATTACCCTTTGAATCTATCAATGAAAAATGACTAAACAAATGATAAGTTCACATGGGATAAAATAAAAAATTTTGATTACGTAACACTAAAAAGTTTGCACAAAAAAGAACAAATGAAAAAATTGGAAGGGAAACAGCTAACTAGGGGAAAAGGTCTGTAATGATTATGTCTGATAAAAGTCTCATTTCCAAGATATATAAGGAAATAATGAACATTTCTAAGATTAAAAACCATTTCCCAGTAGGTAAATGGAACAGGTAATTTTCAAAGGTATCGTTAGTCATAAGGAAAAATGCTCCCAATCACTAATAATAAGAGAAATGAAAATTAAATTTGAAGCTCTATCTCATGCTGATGAGAATGGCCAAGAGGATATAAGAAGTGTTGGATGGGATATGGGAAATTAAAATAGTCTTACTCACAATTAATGGTAAATGCATCAGTGTAGTTTCATGAGTTACGGCTTTAGCGATTGGGGTAATCACATAGTACCTGAGTAGCCTTCTCAGTGGGGTTGCCTCCAGGTGTCACAACATATTTATTCAATCATTTAAAATATTTAGATAGTAATTATTACCTAAGTGCAGAGTCCTATTAGTGTGGGAGAGAAAGTACCAACTAAATGCAAAAAGTATGATGATTTGTAGAGTTATTAATATCAAGAAGAGGAATTGAGAGCCACAGGAATGTATGACTCAAGCCAAATTAGAGGAAGAGAATGGGTCCTGTACTATCAACACAGGACGTGAACAATGGATGGATGCCTGTGTCTTTGCTCTGCAACAAGAGAAATCAGGACTTTCTTTTATTTAACTGAACATGTACAGAAATCATGTCTCTGACATATTTTTTTAAAAAGCTCATATGCTTATAAAAATGGTAATTTTAAAAACTGCTTCAAATGTAGTTTATTTTGACAAATTCTATATTTTGCTGCCCTTATAAAATTTATTAGATGCCTCTCCCTGAAGATAGAACAAGTTAGTTTAATTTTAGTTATTAAATTTTTTCTTTCATATTTTACCCCTGCATAAATATTTTTGATTATAGAAGGAACATGTGAGAATGAAAACTGGGCAAGAAGGGAAAGGAGAGAATTTTCACTTGAGCCTGGGGAGTTGACTCTGAAATTTGGGGGCTGAGAGAATAAATCACACAAAGAGATGCTATTATTTTGTTTTTGAAAGCATATCCAACAGGATATAAAATATATACCCCAGCCAAGGCTCCAGGGAGTGAAATGAATTGTTATTTAATAACTGGAATCATTAAATAATGAATAGTATTCAAAATTACAGAATTTCAGATCATCTTGGCCACCCTCCCACCATCGGTTTACAGGTGGGAAAACTTAGACACAGATCTGCATAGAGACAGTGACTGACTTGCCCAAGATATCATGGAGACCCAGGGTCTCTGTCCGTTACTCTTTCTATGACAAAACTTTAATTTACCACTTTGAGTGGTGAAATTCACAATCAGTATGAATTTCTGTTGCTATATAAGTAAGAAATTTTGTGGTCCTGCGCAACATACCCAACATACACAGGGTGGGGCCTGCTATCACAGATTTTTTTCATATGCTTTTCTAAAAGGAAAGGCAACTTTTGAGGGGTTAACGATCTCTTTTAATCAAGCACATGGATCATTCAGTCAGTTCAGGGGAAAAAGTCAGCACCCTGAACTTCAGAGAAAATACAGAGGACTCAAAGGTCGACAGACATGCTTCCAAATGTTGACATATCAATAGACAGATCTGACTGTCTGACCATAGTTACCAGAGAGGGAAGCACCAACATCTGAGTTTTCAAAGCTGGGGCTCCTTAGCGGCTTCCCAAAGTCTCATCTGGCCAAACAAACACTTGCAGTCAGTAAGGCCCAAAGTAAAATCTCATCCTCAGAGTCTTTATACACTTCTCAGAGCCAGAGGGCATCACAACCCTAGAGAACCAGAGCCTCATTAACAAAAGGTATGGGTTTTTCTACAAATCTTCCCAGACCCATTAATAGGTGGGCAAGACCTTTAATCACACTAAAATAATTAACAATATAAATGCATATACTTTTTCTAGTTAAATAAACTCTTGTTTATCTACTCTTAGTAAAGACTCTTGGATGATAAAGGTATGATTCAATCAGACGCACTTGATTATACTAAAATAAAAATAGCAAAAGCTCCTACTTTGCTTGCCATCACACCCTGTCCACACTAGGTCTAATGGGTGAATTTGGAAAGGAATATAATACAGCACAGAAATTCATTTATAAGGAATAGTCCTCTTCTTCTAGTATGGATATAGAGAAAGATATAATGAGGGAGACAAGAAGCAACTTCCCAACTCAGTGGGGAGCCTCTCACATGATCCAATCCCCCCACTTCACCAATGTAGGTACCTCCCATTGCACAAGATACTGTCTCTTCAAAGTTGTCTATAATTGGACATAAAAATGTTCATTTTAAATGCAAAATGAGAAGGTTTTATTGATAGAGCATCAAGCATTTATCAAGTATTTACTCTCTGCCAGGTACTACGGTAAGTGCCACGGACACAGACAAAAGTGAAATGGTATCTGCTCTCAAAAACCTTACATTCTGGCTACTAGGTCTATTTCCAAAGATAATTAGGGAAAAGAGAAAAGAATCTATATGTCCTAAAATGTTTATAGCTGCTCTTTTTTGTTGGGCAAGGAATTGGAAATTTCAGGGGTGCCTATCCATTTGGAGAATGACTGAAAAAACTGTGGTATTTGATTGTGATAGAATACAACCTTGTTCTAAGAAACGATGAGCTCAGGGATCTTGAAAAACATGGGCAGTCTTGCAATACAATTCTAATTGAGTATCCTTTGTTGCAATTAGTTACTAGTTTGCCTTTTGTTTGGATTAGGATGTTTACATCGTGGGTTTGATTGCAGTCAGTGATGTTCTTTCATTGTCAGCTGCCAGAGAAAGCATAGGAAATGACTGATTCCTGAAATTCTGATGAATTAATCTCTCACAGTTTGAGCCCATAGTCCATTATTTCTAAGAAAAGTTCAAATTTGGGACTTTTGTGGGTAACAGGGAAATTGTAAGCATTACAAGTATCTGGATCCCTGAGCTATATTACAATCTGGCACACCCTCTCTCCCTCTGTGACTTCCATGTTGTAGGAGGCAGTTAACTCAGACTATTTATAGATAAAAACAGGGGTGGTAAGGTATCAGGAGACAATAGGTTATTGTTGAACCTCTCCTCTGAAGTCTTTTCCTCTGAAACTATGATGAGGAAGCCTTTGGTGCAAGGAGGGATAATAAAGAAGCCAGATAGCTTTATTCAACAGTTAAGCCTTATCAACTTTTTGCTTTCTCCCAATTTCCATCATACTACAGAATTAAGATTACATGTCAGGGAGGGGCATACTCTGTGTAAAATTGGGCTCTAAGCTTACTAAGCATATATTGTCTTCAAATTTTGGGGTTAACTGTTGGCTATAAGTAAATATTATATGATAGGATGTGGTGATAGCATAAAATGAGGTAAATAGATGTAGATGGCCACACCTGGAATATTAAATTCAGCTGTGGATACTTTACTTGTGAAATGAGAGAAGTGATTATTTCTCCCTCATATTGATAATCAATTATTGAATTAAAAACAGGATATTTTCAGAAGCTGGTAGGTTATTCAGTCTCTGAAGAACACGGCTGATAATGAGACTATTCTCCTCAATCTTGGTTAGACGCTATCCAACCTCAAAAGTAATTGAATCTAAGGTAGAATTTAATCTAATTGTGCTCTGCAAAGGTATGAGCGGGGACAAATTCTTTGCGTAGATTGCTCACACTGGATAATTTAGAAATGAATCACATGAACAAGGTTACATTCCCCAGACCCTCATTAGAATAGGTCCACCTTTTATTGTAATATTCAGTCTCTCTCATTAAATGTTAACCAATCAGAGTTGATTGCCACCCTCAGAACACCCACTCTTTCAAGGGCATATAAACAGTGAGCCCACCCCCATGATTCATCTTTTGTTATTTGAGAGTGTCACTGACCTGTTTAATGGCTAATATGCTAGCATTACTAATAAAATGATTAATTCCCAGGAATTCTGTCTCTCAATCTTTTTAAACATCACAAAAGATACTGATAAACTGTATCTCACCTAAAAAAGGGTGAATGATTAAGGGAGCTGAAAACATCTCATGGTAATAATGTTTAAACATCTCTAGTTCTTGGAATAATTTCACCTTTCCACACATCTTATACCTTCCAATTCAACCCTCACCCCCTCACCCCTTTCAAAGTTCTTTGCCATCCACTGAGCCTGGGATCCCTGTGTTCCTGGAAAAAAACACTCATCTCCTAATTCTGAGCATTTTTTTTTTTACTGGCTACTCCCATGCCTGGAATGCTCTCCTTCCTCATTCTCACCTTATTCAAGTCGAGCTAAACTCCCACCTTCTGCAGGAAGCCTTTTCTAAAGCCTGTTAATTCTAGAATCTTTCCACTGTAAATTGTTTCCAATTATCTATCTATCTATAGACAGATATAGATTTAGATATACGCACAGAGAGAGATACACACATACATATATATATAGATACATATATGTATGCATATCTTGTTTGTATAAGTGTATTCATAGCATCTTCTTCATTAGACTATGAACTTTTTGACAGCAAGACTGTCTTTTGCCTTTCTTTATATCCCCAGTGCTTAGTGTACTGCCTAGAACACAGTATGCACTTAATAAATGCTTATTAATTGACAGTTAGCTTGGTGAAGATGAGACACATAGAGGACAGAAGATGATAGGCTCAAAGACCTTCAAGGTCATCTAGTCCAAAAACCTCATTCAAAACTTAGGAAATGGAAGCCCAGGGAAGACATGTGACTTGTATCAAATCACACCAGTAATGTTTGCTGCCATAAACTTGAAATTGAATTGGTCTTGGTCTACATAGCACCAGAAGGCAGTATAATTCAGTGGGGATGATACTGTCTGTGGTAGCCAAATATCACCTCTGATGCTTACTACCTGTGTGCCCTTAGGCAAGTCCCTTAATCTCCTCAGGCCTCAGTTTCCTCATCTGTAAAAATGAGGGACTGGACTTGGATGCCTTTCTGTCCTAGACTAATCCTTCTGTGAACAAAGACTAATAAGTGGAAAATGGAGGATGGAAGATTTGGACCCAAAGAAGAACTTAACAGTCAGAGCTTCTTTTAGGCATAAATAAAATGAAAGTTTTTTGTGCAGAGGGGAAATGGAAGAGGAAGCCTTAAGTAGAACTTACACTTTCGACATACAGACTGAGGAAACTCAGACCTTTTTGTAAACTGATCTTGAAGCTTTGGGTAGGCACTAGGTTATTTTTATTTTTCTGATGGCTATATTGTCTGGCATCTTCACACCAGTCTTCAACTGTGCATAATACTGATGAGCCCTAGTTATTCTTAATTTTTTTTCTTTTTTTCTTTGGATCTCCTGTGTCTAGAGCAGAGTCTCATAAGTAGTATTAATAAGTGTTAAAGGAAGGCAACTACTAGGAAAAAATATGACAGACATTATTAGATAGTCACTGTAGTAGACACTTTTGGTTAATTGTTTTCCATTGTTACAAAAGCAGGTGGATATGGAGGACCGTGGTGGGTTCTGCTCCTAGGTAAGTTTATGGTTGGTGGTCCTTTTGATTCTGGGGTTCTGAGCCAAATGAGTATCTTGCTCTCAGTTCAGAGTTAATATGGTGAATCTTCAGGAACTGGGAACCACCATGTTGTCTAAGAGGGGAAAACAAGATTACATCAGTTATGGAGTAGGTCAAAGCTTACAGGCATCTGCCTGTAAACATATGTTGTCATTGAGTATGCAGTTAACTGTTGGCTATAAGTAAATATTATATGATAGGATATGGTGGTAGCATCAAAGTAGATAGATGAAGGTAGACCATACCTAGAGCCTATGAGGGGTCCCTGAAATTCCAGCTTTTTATTTTTAAAGAGACAGAGAAAGAGAGAGGGAGAGGCAGAGAGTGGGGAAGGAGAGAGAGAGAGACAGACAAAGGCAGAGGAAGGGAAAAAGAGGGGACAGGGAGAGGACTGGTGTAAAAATAAAAGCCATCAATAAAATATTTGTTTTTAAATGTTCGTTGAATTGAATTGAACTATTGTGAAGACCATTTTCCTTTAGCTATTTGGTCACTCCATAAGTACATCTATTTGATAACCAGTGTCCTTGATGTTTATATCAGGGGAGAGGCTATCCTAGAACAGAATTTTTCATATAGACAGTTTCCATATGCTTAAGGAGAGTGGGGGTGGGAAAGCCCTTTCTTTCATTGAGCTCCATCTAATGGCAATCCCAGATTTTTCAAAAGAAAGAGATGCTCCTCCATAAAGTATTATGCTTATAATGAACAGGCCAACTGAGGGCTTTGGAGGCAGAATTTTTCTCAGTCGTGAAACATGTTTTGTCATTTGCTCATTGAGGAATCTGTGTGTGGACTGATTACAGCTTGGGCACAGAGGGATGCAGAAAAAAGGGCATTTCATTTTTATCTTGTGGTCTGAGGATTTACCTCTGCATTCATTACCCTCAAACCTGTCTGTCTCAGAGCTGGAAGGGATTTCAATCTGTCTGAGCAAGACTCCTACCACAGGGGACAGGGGGGTGCCAGGCTGTTGTGAAATCCAAGAAGATGGCAAAACATCAGTGTTAGCTCTGAGGAACTGAAGGGTACCACTGGGCCAGCAACTCATTGAACCATACCAGACAATCCAGGAAAAGAAAGGTGTTTGCATGTTCATGTTCCGGAACGTAAGGAGGTGTTGCTCAAACTCACAGGGTTTTTCCCATGGGCCATTGGGCTCCCTGGTGGAGCAGGGAGCCCTGCAGACATTCTACTCTGGAGGGTGTCAGTGTGCACACAGTGCTGAGTCACTGGCCTTGGCAAACTCTGCAGGCCAGGACCTGGCAGGCAGGTGAGAGACCGAGAAAAGATGATATGCTGATAAGCCCTCCTGGCTTTTCAAATTCAGACTCCCTTTGTTTCAAGCCAATGACTTTTCCCTTGCATTTGATCCCATAGATTTATGAAAGTGCTTTCTAGTCTTGAAAGCATTTTGATATATACATGACCTCATGGTACTCCTTTAAAAAGGAGTAGAATCTTACATTCTGTGAATGCATGCACATTTTCATTTTATTTTTAAAATTTATATATATATATGTATATATATTTTGTTTACTGTGAAAGATATATGAGGACCCTGATTGATGCAATGACCAAGCACAAATCCAGAGGAGTGTGGAGAAAGCCTTCTGATAAAGAGGTGATGATGTAGACTTTTCAGGTCACAGTCAATGGTGGAATTAGTTTTGCTTGTTTGATTATACTTATTTGTTACGTGGTTTTTCTTTCTTTTTTCTAGTGGGGAGGAAGAATGGAATAAAGAGATAAGATAAATGTTTGATAATTAAAAAATAAAAGTTTAAAATGATATTTTCTATTTTTTATATCACCTTGGTTTCTTAATATACCCTCTCCCCATCCCCTCACCAGAGAGCCACAAAATAGAGTCTCCATCCCTTACAGAATTCCTCCATCCCTTAGGACAAAGAATTTTTTTTAAAAAAAATGAGTCCAGCAAAATTAATTGACATGTTAACTGAGTCTGACAGTAAATGCAATGTTCCATACCCATACTCCCTCACCTCTTCAAAGAAAGGAAGGAGGCATATCCTCATGATTTCTTTTCAAGTCAAGCAAGGTCCCTCAAATTTTGGTAATTTTTAAAAATGTCAGTCTCCAGTAGAGAAATCTAATCAATTTTGTAAGGCTTTTTCTTTCCCCAAGGACAAAATCAAGACTCCCGAAGGGGTATTTACACGGAAGTCTTATGGAAATGATATATCCCATATTCAAAGCAATCCTAGAGCTCAGGAAGACTGACTTCCCGGGGAAGAGGAACCGGATATGTCCCTAAATTCCCATGTCCCACAATGGTGTTTAAAAGAATATGATTGTGCAGTGAAGCCACGCTGCACTTAGAGTGAACTACAGACTCAGTAAGAAGTAGGCCCCTCTAGGGAACATTGCCAGTTCCAGGCTTTCCTTTGTACCACCTACTTTGTTAATTGGAGAGATTGCCCATCCTATGACTTATCAAGTAAATATTTCCTCTCAAGAACTCTAAAAGACGTGAATGATATATCCGAGGCAGGTGTTTGAGTTCCAGAACACCCTTCTATATCCTATCTGACCAACTGGAGGACCCTCTGTTATCTCTTTGTTATTGGGTGGTGGTAGTGGTTGCTCCCTATAGTCTTGGATCTTGAAAGGCATTGCATTTCAAGGGTCTTACTATATTTATCCCTTTGCTGCGGGAGTGATTTGCTGTTTTATTGTCTGAGGTCAATGACAATTTAAAGATGGTCTATGGCAGAAACTGGCGGAGAAGGTGTTCAAATAATGAACACAGGAAAGTCTCCATATTGCAGTCTCCCTGGACCCCTCTCCTAACCTCTTCCATAATCCTCTATTTATTTTCCTAGTGAGAGTTCTGGATTTCAACCACCCAAGTATTTGGTCCCAGGCTAGTGCTCAGAGATCAACGTCTTTGTCTTGAAGTCAAAACATGATATTTTGAAGGATCTTAGAATTTTCAGTGATTGAGGCACTTTTCCTATGATGATGGTCACACTGGTAGGTTCAGGTTCTCCCCCTTGGGAAGTGGGAGGACGACGTAACTTATGGGGAATTGGGCTGTCACATGCTAATACCAGTAACAATTGACATTTCTATGTTGTTATAACAAGGCCTTGAATCACTCTAATGGACAAAGCTTCCTACAATGTTTTCTCAGTGGCTTACGGGTCATCCCTTCTCTAATACCATTAATGGGATGAAGCCCCCATTGGGAACTTATCTGTTCTGTTGGGTGCCAGTGACTAACACCCCAGTTCCATTTAACCACTTAATATTTGTTAGCTTTTAGAAAGAGGTATTTACTTTGGAGATACAGAAAGAATGGAAGTACAAACATTTCCCCTCAATACCTTGAGGCCACACTTTCCCTACCCTACCCCTATCTCTTAGGAAAGTAGGCTTAGCATAATTTCTACATAAAATTGGTTCCCTCAAGTTCCCATCTAGATGTAGCATGAGTGTTGGATAAATCCTTGTCCCAACTACTGCTAGGCTGAGTCCCTAATGTCAGTCCCAAAGATGCATGTGCTCCTCAGGACATCGAGTTGACTACAAATCCCAGACACGGGATGCTGGGATGCCTAGAGGCATTCAGAAAAAGAACAAATGGTGAAGCAAAAGGTCCCAGGGTCTGTATTTCGATCTTGGTCTCGCTAGGGAGAAGGCCCAAAACCTTTCTCCTTGACAATCTGTCTCTCACTAGATGGTACCAGTGAAAGAATCAAACGAAGAAAGCAGCCAATGAATAAAAAAATGAATAAGGCACCTACGGTTCTGCCTATGCAACAGCCAATCGAAGAGACTTCTAACCATTTTGTTAGCAGACTAAGCCAATTACAGAATATCCACGCAGGTTCAGGTCATTCCTAAGCACTTTCAGTACATGTCATCATGACTTTCCTAATAGCATGTACTTCCATGTGTCCGATAGTATAGAGGGACTATGTTCATGTACCAGTCCTGGATACACAGCTTTAAAGTTTGTGAACACTTTACATGCATGACTTTATTTAACTCTTACCCTAAACCTTTGAGAAAAGTGTGACCAAGTAGGACAGATTCCCATTTTCTGGATGAGAAAAACAAGGCTGTGTTTGGTTGCTTAATGATGGCTGTTGTTGGTTGCTTAATGACTTCCCTGACTAGGATAACCCAACACTTCTTTCAACTCTGAGCATTTTCTCTGGCTATCCCTCATTTATGGTATGCTTTCCCTCCTCATCTTTGCCTCCTGGCTCTTAAAGAGCTGTCTCTTAAGACAGCTTAAATCTGCAGGAAGTCTTCCTGCAACCTTCCCACTCTCCTAATCCTACTGCCTTTCCTCTGAGATGATCATCTATTTGTACTCTTATATCATGTTCATAATATTATTTGCATATCTCCCCCCCGCCATTAGAATGTGACCTCTTTGTCTTTTTTTTTAATTCCTTGCCTTTACGTGACATATGGTAAGGGTTTAATAAATGTTCTTAATCTTCTTGCCTATAAGACTAATATTTTGTCTATGCTACATTGCTTATTGCTGCAACACAGTTTCCAAACTGATACAAAAGCCCATATGCTCCTTTGCATGAGATACAGTCAGTGATGAAAATAGCAGAAAAATATGTTTTGGGGTACAGGAAGAGATTTATATTAAAAGTCAAAGATGTAAGATATTGTCACCTCTAGATGAATATTTTAAGGTTTAATATGAGTAGAAAAAGAACTTTATTTTCATATACACTGATAATATCTGTGTATGAAGAAGCAGCTGTCAGAATTTAGACAGTTTTGGAGAGAATATGACCTGTGCTACAGACATGAAGATTTGGATCTCTGTGTCAATAATGTATATGATACCTTACTTCTGAGAGAACAGTCTAATGTTTAAAACGGAAGAGAAAGATTTTTAGAGATTATTATTTATTAAAAGTTGGCAAAGTATGAATGCAAAGAGTCTATAGTTTCAAGGCTACCAAAGCGTAGGAAGATTATGACTGTGTAGAGAATGTTAAGTATTTCAGCCCAAAATTCAGATTCTGAATGTTTCAATTATATTTCTTGTAAACAACATACTAGCATATTCTGTTTTCTAATCCATTTTGGTAATCTCTTTCATTTTGTGGATGATATAATCTCATTCACATTTAGAGTTTGTGATTCCTTACCCAAATTGATTTCTGTCTGTTAAACCCTATTCTTCCTGTACTCGTTTGTTTCCTTATGGAGTTCAATGTGTTTCTACACCAGTCTTTCTGTTTGGGCATTTAACCCACCTCCTCAGCCACTCACCTTGTTCAGTTCGTCTGAGTGTTAGTTCTTGAAATGTCCTATCCTTCCAGTCCCCCCCCCCTCCCATGTTGGTATATTCTTCTGATGCTTCCAAAATATGTGAATATAGTTGTTTCTATTGATTTTTCACCATTTCTTCCCCTGATTTCCATTTCTTCCTTTCCTCTCTTTTTCCTCTCTTAAAACCTACACTGTAGAATAAAACTATGCATTTGCCTTTCTTTACTGCCCCTGGGGGATTCTGAAGGAACACATCTCATTTCATCCTATTTGAATCCTTTAACTCCATATTAATTGCTCAAACATATTTAAATGTCTAGCTTTGTCTTATTTCCTGTATTTACATTTCTAAGATTTTACCCAGTTCTGGTCTTTTCATTTGGAACTCTTCTGTTAAAAGTCCATTTTAAACCCTGTAGAATTATACTCAATTTTGCAGGTTAAATTTTCAAGCTATTTTTAATTGTAAATCTTTTTCTTTTGCCTTTTGCAGTAGTGTATTCTGGAGAACCTGAGTTCAAATTAGCTTCAGACACTTACCAGTTGTGTGACCCTGGGCAAGTTACTTAAACCTGATTGCCTCAAAAAAAGAAAGAAAGAGAGAGAGAGAGAAGAAAGGAAGGAAGGAAGGAAAAAAGGAAGGAAGGAAAGGAAGGAAGGGAAGGAAGGGAAGGGAGGAAGGAAGATTGTATTCCAACATTTTCTCTCCTTTAAAGTAGTTTAACATAATCATGTGTGATCTTAACTGTGGTTTCTTGGTACCTGAGCTCTTTAAAAAAATTTGACTGCTTATAGTACTTTTCTCCCTTTTCCTTGGAAGCTCTGGATTTCTTCTTGATGTTATCAACTTATGGTGTCTTTTAGTAAGTGATCAGTGGATTCTCTCTATTTTCACTTTGCCTTCTGATTTCAATAGCTCTGGGCAATTTTCTATTCTGATTCTTGAAATATGACATTTAGGTTTGTTTTGTTTTTTGATCTGGTCAGAGTTTCTTTAATTATCTCTTCTCAACTTGTATTCCAGGTCACTTAGTGGGTACCTTACATTTTCTTTTCTTTTGAATATGTATATATATATACACACACACATGTATACATGCATGTATATATGTATGTATACATATATGTATACATACATATATATTTGTAATTATGGAATCATTGAATTATTTTTGTTCCAAACACTTCTTTTTTTTCCATAGAATCTACTATTTGGATAAGATTTTCTACCTACTTTTCTCAGAAAGTATTTTTTACTGACTTTACTTTTTATTCTTTGATTTTTTTTTCCTTCAAAGCTTTAACTTCCCTTTTTATCCCTTGTCTCATTTCTTCTCCTCACTATTAAAGTCCTTTTGGCCAAGGCATTGTTTTCTCTGATGTTTGAAGAGTCACTCATTTCTTCTTGTTTAACCTCACAGCATACTCTAAAGCTACATGATTTCTTTATTGTATTTAGGATCTTCAGTTAATCCTATTTTCAGCCTCATTTTCCACATTGGGACTCTGTGCCAGCTTTAGACTCTGCTTCCTCTTCCTCTCTTAAATCAGGGCAGGTCTTTCTTTCTCCTGTTCCCTCTGTAGTCTGAATAAATAGGCAAAGCATTTATTACAATATTACTGTATGCCAGCACTGCCCCTGGTGCTGGGAATGTAAACATAAATGGAGAAAAAGAGCTTACATTCTAATGGGAGGAACTATCACATAAAGGGTTGGAAGAAGGAATTGATACAGGTATCAAGGTCATTATGCTAGGAAGGAAGTGGAAAAATCCAGAGAGTAAGTAACTTAAGCAGCTCTTGAAGTAGCATCCTGGTCAGATACTCATCAGTCAGAAAAGAGGGCCATGGAGCAAAGGCATCTCCAGAGTGAGAAGGGTGGTGGTGAGGACTGGAGAGTGAAGAATAGGAAGTGAGCATGACCTAGTGTTTCAGAAGATGGTTGTCTGGGCCAGGGGTACCATCGCCCCTGTAGTTCTGGATGGGGTAGCTAGTACTAGGCCCCCTGTTTTGTTAGAATCTTTGGCATTTTGGTCTGTCTTTCAGTGGCCGTATTGTTAATGGGATATAAGATCTTCTTGGCCCATTAATAGGCCTCATGTGGAGTCCATTAAGGGAAGTTTGCTTAGGGGAGGCTTGCTTGTAGGAAGGTTTGTACACCTTTTGGTACTAAGTTGATTGGACACTGAGTCACAAGTGTTGTGATGCCTTCTGGCTCTGAGAAGTGTATATATGACCTGAGTTGGTATTTTACTTTAGGGGTTCACTTATGAGAAGGACCATTTATTTGATTCCTTGGTCAAGACTCTGAGTAGTCATATGTTCAGATCACTTGACTTCTGGCTCTCTCAATCCAGTGGTGTATGTAAAGTGCACAGCAATATTGCTTGTATTCAGGAAGTCAGAACCCTATCTGTTGGTCTTTATGTTAATTTTTATGCTTCTGTTTTCTCTGATGTTCAGTGTGCTGACTTTTCCCCTGAACCAGTGAATGTAATTAAAGAAGATCGTTGATCCCTTAAAAGTTACTTTCCTTTGAGAGAAGCAGATCCAAGAACGTGCTCTAGCAGGCTATCTTGGGTATGCTAGGGTGCTTGCTGTTACAGTGGCCCAACTTGAGCTTTGGCTTGGGTTCTTCTCTGTCTCCTTCTCCTTGCACAGCCCCCAACCTGGAGCTGATTCCATCCCCTGCTATAGCCTACACAGTTCCCAACTGGTTTTTTAAATTTGTTGTTGTTTTTAGATTGCATTGGTTTCTGGCATCCTACATATCCCATGGTGCTTCTGTCTCCATTCTGAGGATTTTGGTACTAGGCCTGTCTTTATGGAAGAATTCGGATTTTAAGGCATCTTGTTGGGTCCTCTGGTTTTGGAACTACTGTCCCTGTCTTCTGCTGTGGTTGGCCATAGCATAGGCTGCCCAGACACTATGACTTTGGGCACTGGCTTCAGGCTCTTGGTGAGCCTCCAGCTCTCTGACTGCCTTGTCTTAATTCTCTTCTTGCTTCCTCTGTGAGCTGTATGAGCACTGTAGTAGTCCTGTCTACTTCTGTGGCTTGGTGACAGGCTGCTTGTGTGTGCCCCTCAGGCCCCTTGGAAGATATGGGGGGGCATCCATTCAGGCCTGGTCTCCTTTTACAGCAAGCCATGGGGGTTAGCCCTGTCACCTATTGCTTATACAGGGGATCCTTCAACACCAATAACCTGCTAGCTTTAGGCTTTCAGTTCATGGAGCTGGACAATTCTTCTTGACTATGCAGAATGGCTTTGGGTTGTCTTTTCTGTGTCATCCAATCCTAGACTAGATGGAGGAAGTTTCCATCAATCCTCTTTGGTTTTCTTTATCCTTCTTACTTCTTCTGCATTTCTAGAATTTGACAAATATTTGTGGGAATTATGGACTCCTGTAGGACCATTAAGTCAATAAGTTTTTTTTTTAGTTTTTAGATTTCTAATAATTCTAATAATTTCAAACACTCACAGAATTGGTTTTTTTTTAATTTTTAGGAGATAGAAGCCCAAAACTGTTTTATTTTGTTGAGCCTAAGACTATGAAAGATGAATAAAGTCTAGAACTGGGTTGTGTACATAGGTCAAGTTCCTTCCAAGACAGAAGTACTTCAAAAGATTGGAGAAATGAGAAATGAAGGGATCCTAGAAAACATCATTTTCAACCCCATCATTAAAGAAATATTGCTCTATTTAGTGGATAGAGAGCCACACCTGGATACAGGAAGACCATGATCTCATATACTTTTATGAAACTGGATAAGTCACTTAACCTCTGTTTGCCTCAGTTTCGTCATCTACAAAATGGGGATAATGACAACTACCATCCAGAGTTGCTCAAATGAAATAATATTTATAACATGATTTGCAAATGTTGAAGTACAATAAAATACTAGCTATTATTGTACTATTATCTTTATTTCTGAACATATCCACTCTCCCCCTCGCCTAACCAGTTAGCCTTACCAATGCACCAAGAAAGCTTTTTAAAAGAAAACAACATAGCGAAACTCACTGACCAAATCTGGCTCTACAGGCAATGTTCCCTATCCATAGTGCCTCACTTTTGGGCACAAGACAGGCAGGTATGCTTTCTCATCTCTTTTCCAGGGCCAGTTTTAGTCATTTTAATTACACATTTTTCATTTCATTCATACAATGTAATTTCATTTTTCAGTTCTCACATTTTAATTTTTTTTGTATAATTTGTTTTTACATAATCCTCATTTCCAAAGATATCTTTCCTCTAACCAGAAAGTTATCCCATGTTACAAAGAATAACAAGAAAAAGAGAAGGAAAAAGTAGGACAGCAAGACTCAGCAATCTATCAGCTAAAATCCACCAGTCTGCCGCCTTCTTCAGAGCTGTGTTTGGTCATCTTAATGATACAGAGTTTAGTATTGTTTTTTGTATTTTCTATTTCTGTTACAGTCATTATGTATATTGTTTTCCTGGTTCTTCCTACTTAACTGGGAGTTGGTTCATATGTTTCCTATGTTTTGTATTTGTTGCTCAGTTGTTTCAGTCGTGTCTGACTCTTCATGACCCCATTTGGGGTTTTCTTAGTGAAGTCATTGGAGTGGTTTGTCATTTTCTTCTCCAATTCATTTTGCAGATGAGGAAACTAAGGCAAACAATTTACAATTCTTTGCTACTACCAAAGGGCTGCTATAAATATTTTGGTGCATGTAGAAACTCTATTTCTATCTTTGACTTCCTTATTTCTGTCATTCTTTATATCAGTTAACCTTCTCTTTGGCCTTCCCATGGAATAAAAGGATATGGGCATTCCCCATATGACTCTGCCTCCCCATGGAAAAAAAGGATATGGGCATCTGAGTCACTTTCTTTGCAAAATTAAAAGTTGCTTTCCAGAAGATTTAGACCACTTCATAGCTCTTTCAACAGGATATCAGTATGCCCATCTTACCACAGCCCATCCATCATTGGATATTCCCATCTTTTACCATATTTTTCAATTTACTGATTGTGTTGTGATTTGGTGATTACTATTCAGTTGCATCAATTATCCATTGCTCATAGTTTGCAATCTTTATTTTTTTGAGAACTGTTGCCAATTCTCTCATTTTACAAATTAAAAAGGAAAGTGAGACCTAAGAGGGAGGAGGAAAATTATTTGGGCAAGATTATATCGTAAATGGGAGGCAAGTAAGTGGTACAGTGAATAGAAACTCATCTTCCTGAGTTCAAAATCCGCCCCAGACACTTACTTGCTGCGTGACTCTGGGCAAGTCACTTTATCCCTATTTGTCTCAGTTCATTATAAAATGAGCTGGAGAAGGAAATGGTAAACCAATTCAAGAAAAACCCATGGATAAGCCTTTGGGATCATGAACTGAACAATGATAATACATAGTAAATTATAAATCTGGATTTCAAATGTACCCTCTTCCCTGAATTTTTCTTTTTCCACTAAACATATATATACATATATATATATATATATGTATATATATATATATATATATGTATATATATGTCTCTCTCTCTCTCTCTCTCTCTCTCTATATATATATATATATACACATACATACATATATATGTACATATACACACATATATGTATGTGTGAGTATATGTATATATGTAGGTAGATAGATACATACTATTATATATGCTGCCTTTTTTGAAAATTGTATGTTTTGATTTTTTCAAGAAACAGAGACTTTTGTATAAAACATTTCTAACAGGAAGCATACAATATTTTAAAATTTGTGATACTGAGTTAACTTATGCCACTCAGCAGCTTAGATATCACTGAATAGTAAGCAGTTCACAATAGAAGGGAGGAGGCCAGAGGGGCTGATGCCTTCTAAGCGGCTTTGGCTTTCAAGGAAGCTCTGGCATTTCCCTCAGACACGTAAATTCACATGCATCCACAGGCCCAAAGCCAGAAAGAGATTACTCCAGGAATAAAATCAGGCCATGGACAAATAAGAATTTGGGTAAAAATAGTAAGCCCAACTTGTCTCAAATATCCTACATCCAGGTTTCTGTCATCATGTGCCTCATCACTTTCAGGGTATTGAGTGAGAAAAGAAATGTAAGACTCTCACAGGACAGAATTTTATTCAGAGTTGAAGAGGTTTTTAACTATTCTTTCTCACTGTCCCTGCTTCTCTCTGTAAGATGAAGATAGGAGTTTCCTCAGAAATACCCTCTTCATAACAGTCTCCCACCCCACGTGTGATGAGGATGGAATTTTTAACCTTTCATTGACTTAAGAATAAATAGTTGATTTAATTTGAATTTCTCTGATCAGTTGCAATTTAGAGCATTTTTTTTCATTTTACTGTAGATAACTTGGATTTTTTTGTTTGAAAACTACCTGTTTGTATCCTTTGACAATTTATCAATTGGAAAATGACTTGTTTCTTTTATAAATTTGACTCCATTCTCTAACTATTTGAGAAATAAGGCCTTGATTTTCAGAGATATTTATTGCAAATTGCACCCACTCCAGTTTTCTTCTTTGCTTTAAATTTTTGTTGAATTGAAGGGAGGAAGGGATAGAATTTGGAACTCAAAAAAAATGTTAAAATTTTTAAACATGCAGTTGGGGGAAAATTATATATACATATACATATATATATATATATATATATATATATATACATATTAAACTGAAAAATTTTTGAATCTCAAATTATGGCTGTGTCTAAATGCTGTCAAAATACCTCAATTACAAGTTAAAAATTCTATCCTCATCTGGAATTCATACTAACACACATGTATATTCATAGGAATTAAATTTCTTTATTTAAAATTTATTTTTATTTTACAGTTTCAAATTCTGTCCCTCTTTCCCTTTTCCAGCCACTGAGAAGCCAAGGAATACAATACCCATTATACATATGAAGTCATGCAAAACATTTCCATATTGGCCATGCTGCAAAGAAAAAAAAAAAAGGAAAAAATGGAGAAAATATATACTTCAATCTGCACTCAGAGTTCATCAGTTCTCTGTCTGGAAGTGGATAGCATTTTCATCATGAGTCCTTTGGAATTATCTTGGATCTTTGTATTGATCAGAGTAACTAAGACTTTCACAGTTAATTATCATTGGAAAATTGCTCTCCTAGTTCCACTTACTTCACTTTGTATCTGTTCATATAAGTCTTCTCAGGTTTTACTGAAAGCATAATAGTATTCCATCAAAATCACACAAAATCACTTTGGCATCCCCTTAGGTTCCAATTCTTTGTCACTACTAAAAGGAGCGACAATAAATGTTTTTGTATATATGAGTCCTTTTCCTTTGATCTCTAGTAGTAGTAGTATTGACCTAGGAGAAGTATTGCTGAGTCAAAGAGTAGGCACAGTTTGATAGCCCTTTGAACACAGTTCACTCAAAGTGATAATGCGATAAGACCTTAACCTAAAAAGGCCAGGATCCTGGGCCATCTCCAGTCATCCTGATGGACCCAAATGGCTTTGGAGAAGAACGTGAGGTTGGTGACTTTGCACAGCTCTCCCTCACTCAAATCAAAGTCAGCTGCAAGTTATGTCATCATCTTGATGTCATGGTCCCCTTTGAGAATGAAAGACAAATACAATATCAATTTTCTTCTGAAAACTTTCTGTTTGAAATGTTTGGAAAATGATTTTTGACCATTTGTATTTTGGGGAATGGCTCTCATTTTTATAAATTTGGCTCATTTCTCTCATTTGGCTCATTTAAGAAATAATACCTTTGTCAGAAAAATCTGTTGCAAAATTTTTTCTTCCAGTGTCTTGCTTTCCTTCTAATTTTTGCTGCATTGATTTTGTTTGTATGAAATCTTTTTAATTAATGTAATCAAAGTTATCCATTCTATTCCCCATTATCTACTCTATCTTTTGTTTTGTCATAATCTCTTCTTTTTATAGATCTGGAAGGTAATTTTTTCCATGCTTCTTAGTTTTGCTTATAATCTCACCCTTTATTTCTAAATCATGTATCTATTTGAATTTATTGTGGTATATGGTGAAAATATTGTTTTATGCCCAGTTTCTGCCAGTTTTCTCAGTAGTTTTTGTCACATACTGAGTACTTACCCGGGTTACTGTGATTATTTGCTTCTGTATATTGTATATCTAATCTGTCCCATTGACTAACTGCTCTATTTCTTATCCAGTACAGATTGTTTTGATGGAAATAAGTTTTTGGTAGTGAAAAAGACAATATGACCAGACTCTCGAGAACAGATTTTCTTAACCAGAGAGCTGGGAATCTAAAAAAAAAATCTGATAACTATATTTTAGTGTAATTGCTTTTCTTTGATCTCTATGCATCTTATTTAATGCATTTAAAAACATTATTTTCAGAGGAGGCCCAGGGATTTTACTAGACTATTGCCAAAAAAGATCCATGACACAAAAGGGTGGAGCTTCCTTATGTTATAACTAACTTGCTCCATCCATCTGATTTTCCCCTTCCTTGTACCATAGAGCTAACAGCTGAGAGAAGTTTTACTGATGACAAGGTAAACAGTAATTCCCTGTCCTCCTCCGTTCTCAGCTCCCAATAACTCACTTGTGGAGGGGAAAGAGAACTAGGTTCAAAAGTTTACAGATACTGTGCTCCTTGCTAAGAATGATCTAGCTTACTTGGATCTCAAGTCAAATTTCCTCATGTCCTTCTCATTCCTTTTTGCTATTGCAGCTAGGTGGTGCAGTGGATAGAGCACCAATGCAGGAGTCAGGAGGACCTGAATTCAAATCTCACTTCAGACACTTGACACTCACTAGCTGTGTGACCTTGGGAAAGTCACTTAACCCCAACTGCCTCATCCTGGGTCATCTCCAGTCATCCTGAAGAATATATGGTCACTGAATTCAGATGACTCTGGAGGAGAAGTGAGGCTGGTGACTTGCACAGCCCTCTCTCACTCAAACAAAGTCAAGTACAAGTCATGTCATCATTTCTCTGATGGCATGGTCTTCTTCAGCAATGAAGGATGAACATAAAATAGTTTTTCCTGTATTGTGAAGCGCTGCTTCTTTCTTCCTCATCCATAATATTTCACAAATGAGCTTTTACTTTAAAGTGATATTGCCTTTGGTTATCCTGTCTTCCATCTTAGCAAGAAAATCAAGTGTTTACAGAAACTAGATAGTTTCTGGGATCTCTTGGCCTCTTCACTGTGGCTGTCTTTTACATTAGTTAACCTTTTCTGAGAAAATCCAACTTTCCATAGGAAACCTGTAAAGTTCGTCAATAAATATTTATTGTCTACTACAAGCCAGGCATTGTACTAAATGCCAGAGATACAAATGCAAAGAATAAAGACAGTCCCTACACACAAAGATCTTACAACCTAATGGGGGACCATAAAACACAAGAGAAAGTTGAGATGGGAAGGGAGGAGGTATCCAGATTGGGGGTATAGGGAGAAATCCAAATGAATGTAGTCAAGTAGGAAATGAGGAGATATCTGTCAACCCAAACCCCCCCTAATTCTTGGGCCTTTTCTCTATTTATCATCTCCAGTTCATCCTGGATATAACTGATTTGTATATAGCTATTACCTAATTGTCTCCCACATTTGGGAATTTTTTCCCCCTTTCTTTGTGTCTCTGATTCTTAGCACAGTGTTTGGCACACAGTAGACACTTAATAAATTTTCATTGATTATTTAATTACTGACAGAAATGATGATCACCAACTACGTATTTTTATCCATTTCCTGTTTTTTTTTTAGTGTTGACATCTTGTTTATGTGAAGTCAGACAGAAATTACTAAAATTACATGCCGTCTTTTCATTTTTATCCTTTCTTACCTTTTATTGCTGATTTTGACTTTTGCTCTGGATGTTCCATGATTGGAATGCATACAACAAGTTGTTTCTGATATGACTTCCATATCAGTAACCAGTCACTTCTAGTCCAATGAGATTTAGTCAGTTGTTTGTTTTTTTTTTTGTAATATTGTTTGACACTTGCCATATACAGAACTTTCTAACTCCCTTCTTGAGGAAAATTGTGTGAAGTTTCTGAAATCTTCAGGTCTTTGTCTTCTTTTATTCCTTAACCCTGAATCATATTTGCATATATTTACACACACACACACATTCGCACACACACACACACACACACACACACACGTACACACCCTTGTGCCCATTTTTGCAATGTAAGTCCTTGAGCATCAAGGTGTCTTGATTTAGACCACAGGATTATAATTTTAGACCTAGAGGATACCTTAGAGGTCCCCTAGTTTAACCCTTTCGTTTTGCTAATGAACACCCTGGTATCTAGTAAGGTTAGTGACTTGCTCAAGGTCTCATTTGTAGTTGGGGAAAAAACCTCAACAACTCTAAAACAGTATTTGATCTCAGGTTCTCTGACTCTAAGTCAGCACTTATCAGCACTTTCTTGATTTGAAGGAGCCAGGTGATTCTTCATTCATTTTCTCTACTTTTTTTTTTTAGCTCTACAACAGATGTTTTGGCACATAAAGCACAATAATCCTCCTGGGGGCCTTTTCCCTTTTGTTCACCATGAGCACTGTAAGGCAATGTTCTGTGTTCTCATCATTGCCTTTGGATAATCAACAAAATCCACTCCACTGATTTCTTTATTTGGCTTTCCAAGGAGAAACTCTGCTATGTCCATTTTTAGCTGTGACTTCCTTACGTCTTCTGATTCTATTTATAATAAGAATATTAATATTGAAGAGTGACAAACTGCTGAAGTGGATTGAGACCTGGCTTTGGGAGGACAGAGAGTCCTACTTCTGACACATACTGCCTGTGAGACCCTGGGAGAGTTATATAGTGTCTTAGGAGTCCCCTATGCCAAAGAAATAATAGATTCAGTTTTAAAAAACACTATTGACATTGTTCAGTGGTGTTGATGATGATGACAATGATGATGATACAGCATTTTATATGGTGCTTTAAAGTTTGTAAAGAACTTTACGAATATTATCTTGCTTTACCTTCACAACACCCCTGGGAGGTACACCCTAATATTTTCACTATTTAACATATGAGGAAGCTGAAGTGACTTAGCAAGGGCCACACAGCCAGTAAAAATCCGAGACTGGATTTGAACTCAGTTCTTTCTTGACTCCATGTCCAGTGCTCTATCCACTATACCCTTTAGCTTCCTCAGTAGTGCATCTTTTCATTAGTCATTGGAGACATCTCCCATTTAGAGCATCCACATTTAAATAGATGCTTATAAATAGTCTAAAGATTGTGTGACCCTTAGGAACACTTGACTTCCTTTCCCATCATCTCTCTACCACAATTTTGGGAGCAGAAGAGGGCAGAGTGCACAGGATTAAGGTCCATTTTTTATTTATATCTGTTTCATATGACCCCATAGCCAAATAATTCATCACTTGGTGGCCAGCTTTCCTGTGATTCTCCTAGGCTGGTCCCCAGGCTACCAACAGGGCCTACTGGTGGGCAGGCCCACACTGAAAACCTTTCCAGCTTGGTAGAACATGCCAGTCTTTACATTTTGCTTTTGCGTGACCTTTGAAAACCCAAGGTAACCTCCATTCTACAATGAGCCTTCAGAATAAGACTTCATAGTAACAAATACATAGTAACAAATACAAATACATAGAAGTGTGTGTTGTAATAAAGGGTAGGAGAATGTAGGTAGAGGAAAGCTTTGTGGTCTTCACTCTGCAGAGAAGCTGTGGTCTGGGCACCCTGACAAGAAAGAAGAAATGGTGGCATCCCAAAGCCTGAGAATACATGTCAGAAAGTTGAAAGCCAGGTTTGCTACTGGAGAAAAATAGGAAGTTAGAAGACATGGGCAGTCTGTTGGTGATGTGATCCCACTTCCCCATTTCAAGGACGGGAAAACTGTGGCTCAAAGAGGTTGAGTCATTCTAAACAATTGGTAGAATCAGGCCTTGAAAACAAGCCCAGTTCCGTTGCATTTTTCATGATGCTCGACTGCTTCACTATACCACACTGATGTATGACATACAAACCACTCAGCTCTTTGAAGAATGTGCCTCATTTTGTCTTACAAAATGGATCTGTTGGTACTTCTTTCTGATTTCTGAGAGAATCAAAGAGACTATATTAAGAGAGGACTGGGAGATTTCTAAGAAGATTTACTTCTCTATTCCCCATTACCTGTATTTCTTATTTCCTAGTAGCAAGAACAATACTCAACAGTTGATCCTAGAACTTTAAGTTCCAGTTTCTCCCCATCCCTCCCTCCCCACCCATTCCCTTTGGGAAGGCAGGCAATTCAATGTAGGCCATATCTGTGTAGTTTTGCAAATGACTTCCATAATAGTCGTGTTGTGTAAGACTAACTATATTTCCCTCCATCCTATCCTGCCCCCCATTGTTTCTATTCTCTCTTTTGATCCTGTCCCTCC
>CM053774.1:103354077-103442429 GCA_028658325.1 Potorous gilbertii | reverse complement strand
CTTTAAGTTCCAGTTTCTCCCCATCCCTCCCTCCCCACCCATTCCCTTTGGGAAGGCAGGCAATTCAATGTAGGCCATATCTGTGTAGTTTTGCAAATGACTTCCATAATAGTCGTGTTGTGTAAGACTAACTATATTTCCCTCCATCCTATCCTGCCCCCCATTGTTTCTATTCTCTCTTTTGATCCTGTCCCTCCCCGAGTGTTGACTTCAAGTTGCTCCCTCCTTCCATTGCCCTCCCTTCCATCATCCCCCCCCACCCTGCTTATCTCTACAGGACAAAAGAGAAGATGGGGTAAGGGAAGGGAGGGATGATAGAAGAGAGGGCAGATTGGTGATATGGGCAATTAGAATGTCCAGTGTATTGGGGAGGGGGGAGGGGACAAATGGGGAGAAAAATTTGGAACCCAAAATCTTGTGAAAATGAATGTAAAAAGTTAAATAAATTTATTTAAATAATAATAAAAAAAGAAGATTTACTTCTCACACATGTGAGCGAGGGGCATTGATGTCTCATTGTAACATGGAGGTGACTATGGATCCTCAAAGGCATTCTAAGCAGAGCTCTGGTGAATTCTACCAGACTCAGAAAGATTTCACGTATGGCCCCAACTCTGACAATGTGTCTGTCTTTGCTAAGTCTAGCTAAGACAACTACTCCAGAAGGTTGGCTACCAAGTGATAGACTCTTTGTTGTTGTTTTCATTCATGTCCAAGTTTTCAATGTCTCATGGACCATAGCACACCAATAGTATTCATTGGATTTTCTTGGCAAAGATACTGGAGTGATTTGCCAATTTCTTCTCCAGTGGATTAAAGCAAACCAAGGTTAAGTGACTTTACCAAGGTCACACAGCTAGAGAGTGTGTGAGGCTAGGTTTGAACCTCCAATAGATTCTTCAGGCCGTAACAACTTACGAAACCACTTTCTAAGGTATGAAGGGGTGACAATATGCCACAGGGAAAGGACTAGCTTCTCTGATGAAGTCCCAGATGTTTTGAATAACGATTAAAATCAGAAGTACACATGACATGCCAGGGCAGCCTCTCCTTTCCCTTTCTGATGCCCAAGGTCTATCCGTTTCCCTGTGTTAACAAAAAAGAAATAAAAGCACTTGGTAATTTCTCATTCTGATTTGGCAGTTTTTTGTCTTTCCAGGTCCCTCTGGAGACTTCCTGAGGATAAAGGCTGCCAAACTAGCTTCCAGTGAAAGAGCTGACTTTCAAGCTATATGCTCCAGGAGTTCCTCTGGGACAGGGATGACTGATGTCAGCTATCCTTGCAGATTGTTTACCAGGTGTATTCTTCAAACGGATTCTATTCCCCAAGTGAACATAGTTTTCAGGAAATGGCAGATAATTTGAATATTCTTTTGGCCTCAATAAAACCCAATTTTTAACACAACTTAAAACATAATTAAAAAGATAAATCTATTGGGGAATGGGATGGGGACCCGATAGTGTATTCCAAATTCCGTTTTGAATCATTCCTGCTTTATTTATTGTTGTTCAGTTGTTTCAGTCACATCTGACTCTTTATGCCTCATTTCAATGTTGTCGTGGCAAAGATAGTGGAGTGGTTTGACATTTCCTTCTCCAGCTCATTTGACAGATGAGGAAACTGAGGGAAATAGGATTAAATGATTTTCCTGGGGTCAAAAAGCTAGTTAAATGTCTGAGGTCAAATGTGAACTCAGGACAATAAGTCTTCCTTACTCCAGCACTCTAACCACTGCACTATCTAGCTGCCCCATGTCTTGCTTTATCTATAGATGAGCAAAAGTGCAAAACAGACCTTTGAGAAGGATGGGGACCAAGGGTCTGGAGCTGTTGGATGTCCAGGAATCTAGTTTCTATAAAAGCAAAGGGAGAGAGATAGAGAACAGGGCAGAGTACTTACAGAGCTCATCTTGGAATCAGGAAGACCTGAGTTCAAGTCTTGCATCTGACACATGTTGGCTATATGAATTGCTTGACCTCTCAGACAACTCTCTAGACTGTCCATTATAAAGGAGAGATCTGATCTCCTTGAGAGTGGGAATGTCTTAACCAAGAGTGCCCTTTGTCAGTGAAATCACAAGTCTGGTTCCATTGATATGCTAGAACCAGCTCTAAATGACTTGAGAAAAGACTGCTAAATTTTCAGTGAGCTTTTATACCTTGGATATCAATTGAAATAATCATGCATAATGTGGGCCCCTGCTGTGCCTTTCTCAGTTCTGAATTGTTATTTTCCTGAGGCCCCAGGGTGGTGATAACTTAAGGACAGAAGGGGACCTGAAAGATGTGGTTTCCATGGTTACCATTCCTTCATCACTAGTCCCAGATAGGAAGTACCTATACATAAGGAAAAAGGACAAGTCCGGAAGAGACCCTAACTCTGAGAGCCCACATTTTCCCAGCTAGCACCCAAGGTTTGATTTTCTCCCAGTAACCCTGGGGAGAGAGTTCCCATCCGTTTGTGAGGATACATGAGGGTTGATTGCTACTTAAGTAAGGCTGGGGTTTCCTGACTGCTAGTGGACTTTGAAGGTCCTCATCCAGTCAGCCTACTACGCTTTTCAGTCTTTCAGGACAGAAGAACATTGTGGTATGCATGGATTCATCCTGGAATGCCACGATGATGAAACCTCATTTAAAGATGTAATCTCATTCCTTTCTATTGCTGACTGGGTTGCTATGAACTTTACCTCCATCTACTGTGACCCAGACCAGTGTGAAACCCACATGTGAATGAGGGCCAGGCAAAGAGAGACAGGGCTCATAGAATTGACAGCAGTCTAGGAGTTTAGATCTACAGCTTCTGCAAGTCTCTGGCTGGTGAGAAGGATGGAGCTTCCTCCAGTTCTCTGTGGCCCCTCTGTTTTCTCTTGATTAGAGTCCCAGACATATGATATAGTATAAAAAACACTTGACTCTAGTGTCCAAGAACCTGATTTCAAATCCCCACTTTGACATTTGGCAAATCACTTAAATTTCCTCATCAATAAAATGAAAGGTTTGGTTTAGATGGTATTTAGGGTCTCTTCCAACCTAATTTTATGACCTGGTAGACTCCTCTCCTTGATCTTTCCCATAGCCTACAAGGAGATGGTGAATGTTTTAACCAGCATCCTAAAAGGCAAAATTGGGAGGACTAGCTAAAGGAAGCTTTGGCACACTGGAAGCAGGAGGCAGAATGTTCCAAATGGGAACACTGAAAATATTTTGCTTTTATTTTTATTACATTAAACAAACTTTGTTGTCATAGTTGGCTGATTATATGTACCCTGTAAATATGTGGGGGTTTTTAGAAACTGTCCTTATAGATATATGAAGTGGGGGCTCTGAGCTGTGTGCAGTAGATTTCATATTTTAATTTTTTTGAATGAAATTTTATTCTCTTAGAATTCTTGTATGAATCTATATGCATCAAAATATGCTTTTGCTTTGTGATGGAAGGGATAGTAGACACAAAACTAGCATTACAGTTAGGAAGACCTGGGTCCAAGTCATATCTCTGATGCATACTGATTGTTTGACCCTGGAAAAACTAATTACCTTCCCAATGCCTCCAGGCAACTCCAAAATTATGTTACAAAGTAGATGTCAATCTGCTTCTATAGAGGGAGTTTTCTTCCTGGGAGTTTCCTACACCAACAAAATCACAGGTTTGGTCCAAAAAATATTGTCATCTTATAGTCTAAATACAGAAGCTGTCCAACATATATTACTTTATTTGCCTAGCCATTTGGAGCTATATAGCTTGGTGATGGGAAAAGCTTTTTGTGCATGTGTATCAGAAACATCTTAGAGAGATTCACTTGATTGGTGGCTTGAGTATAGCACCACCTGGTGCATAACTCACATATCATAACTCTCTTGCTGGGTAATTAATAAAGTGACACCCTGCCTTCCTGCAAGCTTAAGGAAGGCAGAGCACAAACCACCATGCGTGGTTTGTAATGCTGCAATGCTCCAGATATCACATGGGGCATCTACAAAGTGTCATATACAGACTATAGTTGTCTTGTATACAGAAACTGGAAATATGAAAATCAGCACGAGACCTCGAAAAATGAAAGATAAAAGAAAGCATTTTATCCTTATCCAACCTTGTCTGGAATACATTAAGATCCCAGTTTACTAGAGATCTAGCTTTTTGTCCACAGACTGTGTCTTATCTTTAAAAAATTCCCACAATATATCTCATCCATGTTATGCTGCCTCTAGAGAACTAATATTAATTATTAATATTTCTCAAGCAAGCTTCTAAACTAAAAAGTAAAGGTATTGACCAGTTTGAAAAAAAAAATCTTGTTTACCTGAACACTGTGTTTTAAGATATTTTGAATTGATGTTCTTGTTCACAAGTCAGTTTCCTCTATTTGATTATTCTAAGTTGTACAAATGGAATTTGATAGAAACCAAGTTATTGGGTCAGTCAAATTAAAAATCAAAATCTGGTGAAAGGCATTGTTGGTGTGATGAAAAGACCGTCTGGAGATCTGAATTGAATGCTGCTTTTCTCATTTGCTAGCTATGTGATCCAGAGCAAGTCATTTAATATTTCCGAGTCTCAATTTCCTCAGGTGTTAAAATGCAGATGATAGTACCTGTATTACCTACCTCCTAGAGTAGTTGTAAAGAAAACACTTTGAAAATATTAAAGTTTTAGGTTGAAGAATCAGATGTGACTGAAAAGATGACTGTAAAATAAAAATTGCCTGGATTGGTAAAATCCCAATACCTTCCAGAATCAGTTTCACAATCTTATCTATGTCTATGGATCCAGTTAGGAAGAAGGAGAATACTCATTTATTAAGTGCTTACTATATGCCAGGCACTGTGCTAAGTATGGGAGTTTGAAAAATCAAGAGGAAAGGCCTCCAGAAGTCCAGGAATAAAGTTTGTGCCAGGATTTGCTAGAAGTCAGACTTTGGGGAACAAAGTCCCTAGGAAGCCAAGACTCAACCCAACAGTAGTAGTAGATGGAGACTCAACCCTCCGATGCCTGTACTACTATGAGACATAAATGTGGTAAAGCAAATGCAGAAAGTGTTTTAGGTCTGAGTCCCCTGCCCCCAGGTACTGACTTATGAAGACTGAGTCTACTTTCTGATGAAGCTTGTTTTTCTAATGAACATTGTTCCTCAAAAAAGCTTGTTTGTTTAGTTTTAAGCTAACACTTCTGTGGGGTCTCTTTTGACCAGTCACTGTTATCTTGATAAAAGATACTATTTGTTTCTTCTGTCTTTTTTATTTCAAAGCTGCTATCACCTAGCTAGGTGGTCCAGTAGATGAGGCATTGACATGAGTTCAAATGCAATCTTAGTGTCCTAGCTGTGTGACTCTGGGCAAGTCACTTAACCTCTGTTTGCCTCGGTTTCCCTATCTGTAAAATAAAGACAATAAATAGCAACTACTTCCAAAGGTTGTTGTGAGGATCAAAGGAGAGAATATTAAAAGAAATTATTCATTTTGAACTTTCAAACATAAAGATAAAAAAGTAAGATTTCCATGTACACAGCACAACCTAAAAAAGAGGATTCACTATAAAATCATGAATTTACATTTCACAGTTTACTTTAAAAGACCCAGCGCTATATAAGTATGACTCATTTTCAAAGCTACTCTGCTTTCTCTGCTTCCTTCTACATTTTCTTTTATTTTCTGCTGTGAACTTTTTATATTTCTCCACCTTCCTTATCCACCTCACCCTAGAGATGGTTACCATTAGACACAATGAGTGCCTAATGGGTGTGTGTGTGTGTGTCTATATATACATATGCACATATATGTATATATATATATATATATATATATATATATATATATATCCCTACTATATATACTTTTATTTATCAGTTCTTTCTCTGGAAGCAGATAACATCTCCCTATTCATTTTGATCTTGAATGGTTTGCCATTTCCTTCTCTGGCTAATTTTACAGATAAGGAAACTGAGACAGAGAGGATTAAATGACTTGCTCAGCATCACACAGCTAATAAGTGTCTGAGGTAGGATTTGAACTCGGGTCCCCCTGACTCCAGGACTAATGCTCTATCTGCAGCACCATCTAGCTGTTCTTAGAGGATATTTATAAAACAGTCTGTAAAATTTAATACACTATATAAATGTTGTTGTCATTTTCTAAGATTTCTAAGATTTTTTTATTTCTCTTCAAATCTAAACTTACAGGATTTTGGCTTTTTAAAAAATTGCATTTGCTTTAATCAAAGGACCTTGTGTGTCAGCCACACTCTTTTCTCAAAAAAGATTAGATAATCCATATTCTGGTGAGTCAACATATCCAATTGGCCAGCCAGAAAGTGATTCTTTGCCCATAGTGTCAGCTGTTGTAAGTATTCATGTCAAAGGGCAGTTCTGATTTGCACAAGAATGGGCAAATTTGGAGTCAACAACCCTGGATTTGTTGAATGTCTTCCTTCTAATTATAAATTCTGCTTGGAAGCCTGTTTTCTTCTAGAATACTTTTCCAGCAAGTCCTGATTCAGCAGTATAAATCAAAGATTTAGAATGAGATTATATTTCTTGCAGGCATGCTTCTGGTCTCCTCTGTCTCACTGGGGGTATAATATTCACTAGGAATTTTTCCATTGGTGTATAGTGTGAATCAGATCACACACATAGTCTGGTCCTGGCTGATGGTGAGGGGTGTGTCCTGCTGAACTTCAAATCTAGTGCAAATTTTCTTCAGCCTTTTAAGTTCTCATTCTCTCCCCAGCTCTTCTTCAACCTTTCAGCTCTCTTTTAACCACTCAACTTCCAATTCAAAAGAGAGATATTTCATTGTGCAAGGAGAATTTCAGGTGTATGGGAAAAATCTGTTTAAAGGAAAGCTGTGAATTTACCAAAGAAATGCTATATTTTTGACAGGTGACCATCAAATACAGATTCTTAGTAAATTGTATTAAGCTCTGTGCCAAGAAAATTTGGTGACTTAGATAACTACCCTTCCAAGAGAAATGACCTATTATAATTTTAGTGTATACAAAAAAATCGCCTTTTTATGGTCTATTATAAATAGATAATACTGCTAATATGTGTACATAATATGCAATATGTATGTCATATACATGTTCCATATGTATTTTATATATATGTTATATATTCACAAACACACACTTTCCTTCAGGTAATTTTTCATGATTTGTTTGCAACATCTCAATTTAGGAATTTAGTGAGATATTGAAAAGAGGTGGGAGTAGATCAGATTTCACTGGTATAAAGAACTCCTAGTATGGAAAATCTCTATCCAATTTCAATGATGCCTGCCCAGCAATTTATAGTCTATGAGAGTTGTTTAGGAGCACCAAGAGTTAAAGCAATTTGGTCAAGGACACAGTCAACATGTGAACCCCCGTTTTCCTGATTCCTGGTTTCTCTACTCTAACATATTATCTTTTTTTAAATATGTAGAGGTATATCACACATACATTTTTAATATACCTTTGTTGCTCTTTTTTTTTTCAAGAAAAAAATAGTTTGCTTCATTCTGTGTTCCAATTCCATAGTTCTTTCTCTGGATGTGGAAGGCATTTTGCCTCAAGAGTCCACTGGGAATTTTTTAGGTCCTTGCATTGCAGCAAAGGGCTAAGTCTACCAGAAAAATTCCTCACACATTGTGGTTGTTGCTTGTTAACATATAATCTTTCATGAATATTAGATAAGGAAAAGAAATCAACCTAATTTTCCTCTCTGTGCAGTGGCAAACAACAAACATGTAAAATGTTAGATAATCACTCTGCGGAGGGCAGTGTTTTTTCATTCACTCAAATATTTATTGAGCACTTGATAAATCTCCTTTTCTCTCTCTCTCCTTCTCTCTCTCTTTCTCCTCCTCCTCCTTCTTCTCTCTTAACTATCTCTCATTTATCTGTCTAATCTATTTTTATCTATTTTCTATCTAATTTATCTTATTTCTCTCTCACTCTTGCATGGTAGGTAGGATTTATACACATATATCCATAATACCAGACAATCTAAGCAGTATAAACTGTCATTAGAATTCAGAGAAGCAAGAGATCCCTCCTGACTGGTGTATTCTGGAAAGGCTTCCTGGAGGTATTGGGCTTCAAGCAGAGCCTTCAAACTTTTGATCTCCTCTCTGCAGAGAGATAGTCACCCAAGGAAAGAAACATTGTCGCTTCCTCCAGAGAATAATGCAGTCATGAACTTAAGAAAGAACTCCCCATAGCTAGGTGTTGTGGATTTCCTCCTTGCCTGCATGTATACCTTCCTCTATCATTGTTCTCTGAATCTGCATCTGTGGTTCTCAGGGACCTGATGGGAATTTGAGGGATAGTATGCTTCAAATTTTTGTAGTGGGGGTGAGGGTGTTCCTGTTCTAGTTCATACTCTATCTACCATATATGTAAACACCTTTTCTTGAATATAACTTAGTCTAGTAAACTAGCTGTTAATGAGATGAGGGTTTGTGAGCAACAGTACTAGAAACTCAACTTTTCAGGTTTACCCCTTGAACCCCAAGAGGAAGTAATCAGCTGATCTTTTGGGGACGCAATCTATTAATGCAAGCATGAGGAGAAGGAGTGGTCCCAGATTGGCACTACATTGTGTGGACTTTATCCAGGATAATTCTGAAGCCCTTCACCTTTGTAAGGACCTAAAACAGAGAGATTCTCTGTCTGGGGTTCTTATTCTTGGCTACCGCAGTTTTCACAGACAATTTGTCCTTTTTTCCTCTTTTGTTTTAGACTGTAATTGGGGAATCTGCTTTTTGGTATTTCCTTACATGTCAGTCATGAGATAACTTCTGCATGATTCAATACTTAAACACTATATATTACCCTACTCATTTATTCAAAAACACCGAACTCATTACACATAACTCAAAATGTTCACTTATTTTTTTCCCTTTTCCTTTTAAGCAGACAAATTACTTGTCTCATTGTGATATAAACTGAGACAGCTTATCCGACATTCTTGAAGGCTACAAGTACAGAGAGTCAGGTTTATTTGCTTGCTTAGAAATCTCAGAGCCTAGTTCTTTTTTTGAAAACTCAAAATTTCTTTTGGCATTTTTATTATACAATGTTATGGAAATGCTTGTTTTGTTCCATGAATTAAAAATAAAATTTAAAAAAATAAAAAAATAAAATTGACACATTTGTCCAAATGAACTCTAAGTCAGAAACTTCATTGGGACTTACCACATCCATTGGTAGGAATCCTTTGGGGGTAAATTTGGGGTGTCCAACAATAAAAGGATTCGGAAGAATTTTTGTTTGGACCTTCAATGGTATCACCTTAAAGGGATCCCTGGAGATATTATGATGTGCCGTGTATGGAAAGGGACATGTTTTATCCAGGTATTTAGTTGCATCACTCTGTACATTCAAAAGAATCAATTACTCAACAGGGATTTATTAAGCATTTACTATGTGCTACACATGGTGTTGAGTGCTAGACACACAAAGAAAGGCAGCACTAAAATTGGTTCTTGACCTCAAGCGGCTAATGGGGAAGACAATATACAAACAAATGATATACATACAAAATATATACAGAGTAGATGGAAGCTAACCTCTCTATTAAAGAGGGCTGGGAAAGGCTTCTTGTGCGTCAGATTTCGTTCATTCATTTATTGCTTTTATTTAGTATCTTATTTTCCCTCAGTTTATGTAAAAACAATTTTTAACATTAGCTTTTAAAACTTTGAGTTCCAAATTCTCTCCTTTCCTCCCTTCCCACTCATCCCCCTGAGAAGGCAAGCAATTCCATATAGATTATACATGTGTAGTCATGCAAAACATATTCCTATTAGTCATGTGAAAGAAAACATTGCAGGTGAGATTTTTGCTGAGTACTGAAGGAAGCCAGGAGTCAGAGGTGAGGAGGGAGGATATTCCATCATGGAATGCAATCACGGAAGAAATTTCACCCAGGGTAGTTTATTTTCTCACAAGTATGACTAGGACTTCAGGACCCTAATCTCTGGAGGAGAACCCCACATGTTCTGAGGGCTCTGAAGCGATCAAGCTTTCTCACAGCAAAAAGAGACTTGGTTTTATTTTTGCAGTTGAGGAAAAACCCTTTGCAATCTACAAGAGAGGAAATATCCCATAAAATTGTATCTGTAATGTATCATCATGTATTTGAGAGTATAGAGGAATATTAGTTTCCTGATTATGAATTATGAGCTTTCTACATGGATTTTCCTGGAATTCTTTAATAAAAAGAATGGGGAAAGAAAAAGGTTTGAACCTCCCCAAGTCTCTAGATAGCTCTCAGTAATTTGAGACTGGATTTTCTCAAAAGCTGGGGACATTAAATGTCACATTGGGAGTTTGGAGGAGTTCTTCTTAGAGAACTGTGACTTCAATCAATCAGCCAATTGACAAACAAGATTCCATTTTTAAAATGATTAAATAAGATTATTTTACATGACTTGACATGTATAATTGATGTCAAATTGCTTGCCTTCTCAAGGAGGGAGGAGGGGCAGAAGGGAGAGAATTTGAAACTCAAATTTTTTTTAAAATGTGTGCTAATTTTTTTACATACAATTGGAAAATATGTAATGGAAGAAAGAACAATATTTAAAAATAAAATAAAAATGAAATTATCCCCCACCCTCACCCCCTCTTAGTGATCCATTTATATTATATGAAAGCCTTTTTAATTGGATCAAGAAAGGTGATCTTCAGCAACGAAGGATGAACACACACACACACACATTAAGAAATGAACAGCACGCTTAGCTAACCAAACAAGCTAACTGCCCTCCTGAGCCTTTAAATAGTGGGAGAAATTTCAGCAGTTGTTCATTTCATGCGTAGGACACTTAAGTGGGGAGGACTCCAGGCTCAGGAACACCTTGAAGAGTCAGACCCTTGCAACTGTATGAGAAGACAGCAAAGTAGTTGGGGTGGAAAAACTTATAGTGAATGTTGTATTCTCCTCTCCCCCCGCCAACCCTCAATCACTATGTTATTGGAGAGGCTGAAACAACAGCAGACAATGCACCCAGATAATGCATGGAGAATGGAGACAAACAAACACAGACACAAGTAGACAAAGAAAGATAGCCATTAGAGGGAAGAAAAACTTCAATGAGCTTGATACCTTTCTACCAAAGGAACGTGGACTCAAGAATGGATTTCCGCTAACTTTTGATCCTGTTCAATAATTTTTCAGTCATGCCCTACTCTCTATGACTCCATTTGGGGTTTTCTTGGCAAAGATACTTGAGTGGTTTGCCATTTCCTTCTCCAGGTCATTTTACAGATGAGGAAACTGAGACAAATAAGTTTAAGTGGCATACCCAGGGTCACACAGCTAGTAAGTGTTTGAGATTGGATTTGAACTTAGGTCTTCCTGACTCCAGAGCCAGCACTCTATCCACTGCAATTACTTAGCTTCCCCCTCCCATTAACTAGGAGTTGAGAATTTATTCTTTGGCCACAAGTGTACCCTATACATGTGACTCTCTCTCTCGCATCATGCTCTAAGTTTGAGTATATTCTTCCCGGGGACCTTGGGTGTTTTTGTGGGAAAGTATGCCCAATAATTTTGAGGAAAATATTTTGCAACCACTGTTCTTGCTAGACTATATTAGTAAATATCTTTGTAAAAGAAAATTGAGCCTATTGGCTGAAAATCCATGGGAAACACCCCAGTTGGGGCTCATGAGTGATAATACTAAAAATCCCAGTTTCTTGGGGTTACCCCTAGGACCCTGAGAACGACTAGTTGGCTGTCCTTTAGGGACTTGTCTCATCAATGGGGAGGGAGTCTCAGAGTAGATGCTATACAAGCAGTATAGGTGTGGTGTAGTAATGGTCTAATGTCTTTGCAGGACATTTCGCTGTGGAAAGTCCCAACAACTTTGTATATTTATTTGAGTCTTATTAGGCTGTCTTGCATAGCAGCCTCAGAGCCATCTACTCTGAGTAGAAAGACTACTTAATAGTTCAAAGCAGCTGCCACAGAAAGCTTCAGGTCTTGAACTTGAGTTTCTGGGAAAACCCGGAAGCAGACCTGGCAATTTTCCATTAGGGAAAAGTCTGCCAAGTGTTCAATGTCCAAGTATAGTCAATACTGGATCGAAGAACTCACTTAGAAATGATGCATTCTAATACTAATTTGTCTCCATTATCTCTTAGAATAAATTATCTTTTAAGAAAAAATATGTGTAAATATACATTATATATATATATAATTTTCATTGATACCTTGTTTTTATATTACTTTCATTTCCAAATGATCATTCCTAGTTCCTTAATTAGCGAGCCATTCCCCCTAAAGAAAAGATCTGGAAAGAAAAAAGACCACAATGCTGTTCAGTGTGACTGAAACAGTAATCAAGTTAGACAGTATGTAAAATATTCTATATCTGTACTTCCTCACCTCTGCAAAAAGGAATGACAGTATCACTTCCCCTCTCTTCTCATCCTCTGGATCTGGTCATAATAAATAGTGGTCAGGTTAGAATTTTTGTTCTTATTCTTCTTTCCATTTACATTGTGAATTAATTACTTTTTAAATGTTTCCTTATCCTGAGTAAATGTCCCATTACTTTCCATAAGGTAAAAGTCTCTCCCAAGCTCATTTAGTCTTGGAAAACGGTGTGTGTTGTGTTTAGAAGGCTCCTTAATGGGAGATTCAGGAAAAAATATGGGCAAGAATTACAGGATGTGTGGATGAGTTGCAATCCACACTAAGTGAGAAAATAACCATGTTGACAAGATAATATGCTCATGTTTAATATCTTAAAGGGAAAAATATAACTAGCATTGTCATTATCTTATAGAACATTCTATGGAACACTAAAATTCTGAGGAATGGTTTGTAAAATGTTGGTACACAAATAGAACAGACCCTTCAGTATTTGGGGAATCTGTGAAAGGCTGATTTCCTTCCTAATTTCTGAAAACAGTATATTGGGAAGAACTTGTAAAATTTAGCAAAAAGATAAATGGAGGCATCTTCTCAGTTATATCTCAATATTTATCATATTCAAAATTAAAGTATCTTAATATTATTATGAAAATACTTTTGACCTCACAGATCCCTAGAAATGGTCTCAAGTACTCCACGGAATCCCCAGAGCACACTTTGTGAATCAGTGCTCAGCATAAACTTTAAACTACCACCCTATGTAGATGACCTATGATATAGGGAAAGGAGTTCAAATCCTGCCTCTGGTACTCATTACCTCTCATGTGCACGATGACAATAGCCTCCTAGTTGGTCATTTCCCTCTCCAGTCTATTCTTCATACATCTGCCAAAGTGATTTTCCAATAGCACAGGCAGATCTGACCATGTCACTCTATTACTCAACAAACTACAGAGACTCCTAATTGCCTCTAGAATCAAATGTAAACTTCTCTGTTTACAATCTGTGTCCTTCCTACTTTTCCAGTTTTCTTATATATTGTTCCCCTGTATATAATACTCCACAGTCCAGCTATATTGGCTTCCTCACTCATTATCCCCATGAGCTGGTGTTGGCTGTCCTCCACTCCTGGAAAGCTCCCCCTTCTCACCTCTTAGTTTCCTTGACTTCCTTCAAGATTCAGTCTAAGTATGACTTTCTGTATGATGCGGGATCTGTTCCCAACTCCTTCTCTCACCCCCAGTTGTTGGTAGGTTCCCCCTAAGACTAATTTGTATCTACTCCATACATATCTCCTATATATTTTTTGTATACTTGTTGTCTCCTTTATTAAAATGTAAGGTTCTTGAAGTCAGGAACCCTTTTACCAGTTCAGTGGTTAGCCAGGTACTGCTGATGTACTGAGGTAACACAGAAGTGTTACCTTTTCCAATTCCTGTTCTTCACAAGCCCCTGTACTACAGTAAAAAAGACATGAACAGACACAGACTGACTTAGGAGTCTGTGAGCTCATAGCTTATGCCAGGTGGAGGGAAGTGAATCCTCCTACCCAAGCTTCCAGAGTTCATGGAGTTGCTCTTACATTTCAAGGCCAGCAGGAAGATGGGGGCCTGAGGAGTAGGAATCATCCCCTTTGGTGTATCTATGGATTTCTGGCTCAGTAGCCAATTATAAGAGAAATAATGGCTGACAGGAAATCGACAGACATCTACACCTGTTCTGAATGTCCACCTCCACCATCCATACCCCAAAAGCACTGTGTTTGTATTTTCAATGCTCAGTATAATGTCTGGCCCATGAGAGGAAGGAAGGGAGGGAAGGAGGAAGGAAAAGAAGGAGGGTGGAGGAAGAAAAGAAAGTAGAAAAAGGAGGGAGGGAAGGAGGGATGGAGGAAGGAAAGGAAGGAAGAAAAAGAGGGAAAGAGTGGGAGAAAAGGAAGGAGGGAGGAAGGAAAGAAAAAAACAAACATTTATTAAGTCCCTGATATATCCCTGCCAGGCACTGTGCTAAACACTTTACATAAATTATTTTATTTGGCCCTCACAACAAACCTAGGATGTAAGTGATATTATCTCCCTTTTACAGATGAAAAAATTGAGGTAAACAGTTTAATTATCATACAGGGTCATATGACTAGTAAATGTCTAAATTTTAACTCAGGTCTTTTAAACTACAGACCCATCATACTCTGTCTGTGGCATTCCCTGCCTGCCACATACTCACATAAAACACTTAGTAAATGTCTGCTTATTGATTGATTGATTGTATTTGCTCTTTGTGTGACCTTGGGTAAGTCATTTAGCATGTTTTCTTATCTGTAAAGTGAGAGACTTGGACTAGCTCACCCCAGAGATCCCTTACAGTTCTAAATCTCTGATTTGATGGTGCTGATTTTGGCCCCTGCCCGAATAGGAACCAATAACTAGCTCCTATTGTGCATAGTCTACAGAAGTCTCTACAGGATATGGGGAAAGGGAATGAGAGGAGAGAGAGAGGAAGCCCTAAAGGTTCCTCTAAGAAGCAAAAGGTAAGAGTTATGGCAAATAGTGTTGTAGAGAGTATCTGTAATATCTTTTCTCAGTTAAAAGCCAAAAGAGCATTGACTCTGGAGCCAGAGGACCTGGAATCAAATACGACACATGACTCTGTCTGCATGACCATGGGCAAGTCATCTAACTTCCCAGAGTTTCTTATCTGTAGAATGAGCGGATTTCTCTCAATAGCTTCAGAGGTCTTTTCTCAGTTAGATCTATGCTCCTAAATTCCAGTTAAGGGAAATGGATTAGTGACAAACTTGGGAGCCTTGTTCTGTGTACACTTTGAACATAGTAGCATCAGCAGCAGTGATTTACATCACAAGAACTACAGGAAGAAAGGTACTGCTGCCTAGGAATACTCTTAGGGATGAACAGGCATAAAATACCATCATAACAGAAGTATCATGATTGAGATAATGAGGATGTAAGGGAAGGCACTGAGTGACTACATAAACATCTAACTGGTATGTGCTGTAGAAAACTTAACCTTCCAGTTAAAGGAAGAAGAAGACGACGACGATGAAGAAGAAGAAGAAGAAGAAGAAGAAGAAGAAGAAGAAGAAGAAGAAGAAGGAGGAGGAGGAGGAGGAGGAGGAGGAGGAGGAGGAGGAGGAGGAGGAGGAGGAGGAGGAGGAGGAGGAGGAGGAGAAGGAGGAGACGAAGGAGAAGAAAGAGAAGAAGAAAGAACCAAACAGAAAGAAATCCAGAAAACAAATGTATATCACAAATTCGAGATTTCCTTAATCAGCAAATGAATGCAAAAGTAAAAAAGGAAGCAGGCAAAAAGTGCAAAGAACAAGATAGTTGTATTCCCAGGTATATCAATAACTTCTCTCTCTCTCTCTCTCTCTCATTCCCCCTCTTTCTCTCTCTGTATATACATACACACACACATATATGGATAGATATATATGTATGCATTTATATGTATTTATATATGTATGCATTTATATTTATATATGTATATAAAAATATGTATTATATATGTTTACAGGTATGTAAGTATATATGTTTATATGTATATGCATACACATATATGTATGTATATGTGCACATATGTGCCTGTGCATAGTATACTATATATTCCTCTACTATACAGTGTCATAGGTCTGTTATTATATCTTACAGAAACTTTATACTTCTCCCTGGCCCCAGCACAATACTCCCAATAGATTGTTTAATAAACTTTGAATTGAATTATATTCTCTATAGCTAGATGTGTAAATTGTTGCAACTAGAATAATAACAAATATAACTAGGTGCATGTGTTCATCCTTCGTTGCAGAAGACCGTGCCCTTCAGAGAAATAATGACATGATTTGCATTTGACTTTGTTTTGAGTGAGGGAGGTCTGTGCGGGTCACCAGCCTCAATTCTCCTCCAGAGCCTTCTGAATCTAGTGATCTGATATTCATCACGATGACTGGAATTAGCCCAGGATGAGGCATTTAGGGTTAAGTGACATGCCCAAGGTCACACAGCTAGTGAAATGTCAAGTGTCTCAGGTGGGATTTGAACTCAGATCCTCCTGACTCCTGCACTGGTGCTCTATCTACTGCACCACCTAGCTGTTCCATCTAGAAGGCGAAGGCTTGGAAGAATGAGTTTGTAGGCACTCCCTAGCAGTTGGAGGATTTACTTATCTCTTATTGAGTAATCAGCAACTGAACACTCAGTACACCTTTGGAGTTTCTCTTTCTGTTCTGGGCATTGTCTTGAAAATCCAATGAAAACCAGCCTGATTTCAAAGAGCCTCCTCCCAACCATTCCATTAACCCTCTTACACTTCTTTATTTCCAACCTTTTTATCTTGCTGTCTGTGCTGAAATTTAAGAAAGACCCAGAGCACCTGTTAGAGTTGGAAAGTACCATGTTCTCTGGGTTATACTAGCCAGTGGACTGGCAGCTAGGGAACACACAGTCATTCAGCGCTTAATGCACCAGGCATCTATCTTTTGCACATTTGGCAGAAAAATGCCCAATACACTGTAGTTTCTTGTATGTCTGACTAACCACTCATTTCTTTAATTGTTTCATTGTCTGTAAAATGAAGGGGTGGTTTAGGTTTCAGTAAGTCGGTGCTCTTATGACCTAGTTTCAAATCTTAGTTCTTCTACCTTTGTGACTCTAGAGAAATAATTTTGACCTCCCTGAGTCCTACTTTCATCATTTGTGAAATGAGGAAGGTGAACTCAGAGATCTTTATGGTCTCTTTCAGATGCAAATCTCTGGGCTTACTGTGTGAACCTAATCATTTCCTTACGGATGCATTTTGTAAGTTTGGATTTTTTCCCTCTAATATTCAGAAAGTGGGATAAATCTGTACAAATAAATATATGCCTAGAGAGACACTCTATGGTTCACCTTTGTGGATAAAAAATATATGAGGCATATGGATATTCACTGAATTAATTCTATCCTTGTCCAGAAAAAGCAAAAACAATATTTTTAAAATATTAAATATTATTATGAAATATTAAATATTAAACTATTTTTAAATATTGTTAAAATTTTAAAATATTTTTAAAAAATAATATTTTTTAAAAAAATTAAAAACAAAACAAGACCTCTTGGACGATTATGTTGTTGATTTGGATTGTGTGACTTCTCTTGTATTTTCTCGACATTATATTGTATTAGACTTTTTCTTCTCACTCTGTTTCTCTCTCTGTCTCTTTGTCTCTTGCTCTCTCTGTGTCTCTGTATTTCTCTCTCCTTCAAGGCAAGGACTTATAATCCTAACTCTTTGGATTGATTTCATGAGCCAAAAGGGAGAAACTGGTTAAGGGTAGAATGAAGTTCTGGAGATCAGAGAGGTGATGGTCTCTTCACAGTTGGTACTGATTCCCTTAGCCCTGAGTGGTTTGGGGGGAAGTAAGCTTCTGCAGGTGTCATCTTTCCAAGCAACCACAGAACTCGGATCCTGACCACTTGTGGTGATTCAGGTTTCCATGTGGCTCTCCATCTGAGTAGGGGGTGCTAAACCCCAGGATCTGGCACCATTTCAACTCTGCCAATCATATCCTCCCTCCCTACAATTCTGTGGTTTCAATGGGAGCTCATGTTACTGACTTCCTGTCCTCAACTGCTGTAGGTTTACACACAACTGGGGCTTTATCCCTGTTTTTCAGGATGAGTAGGGGGAACTCTCAAATACAGAACTGAGAAATAATCGTTCCTTTTGAGACACAAGGGGGAGCATGAGTGATTTGTTTTACTTAACTATGTTTATTTGTTACATTTTTTCTTTTTCTTTTGTAATTGGTAGGGTTGGGAGGAAAAGGAATAGAAATACTGATTTTAAAAAGAAGTTTATTGAAACAATTTTTAAAATGCACAGACCAGAAGAGATCAAGTTCAAAAGGAAGGGTAGATAAGCAGTACAGTTTTGAAAAGAATGTCTAACATCAAAAGCAAGTAGTATTAAGTGGAAATTCACATACAGTTTTCTTTTGTGTTCTGTTGTTTTTATGGAAATGTTCTTTTGGGGGGAATGTTTAAATTCAAAATAAAAAAATAATGAATTTTAAAACAAAGAAAGGGAGATTCAAAGGAACATTCCATACTTTTTCTTTATCATCAGAATCCTCACTTTGAAGGATGCAATCAGCTTTAAGGAAATAAGTTTTCTACGAGGACCTTCAAACAGCAGTGTTAGAGAGCAAAAATTTAGAAATGCCATCTCCTACACCACTAAAAACAGTCTTCAGAAGCCAATGCCACTC
This sequence comes from Potorous gilbertii, assembly GCA_028658325.1. Taxonomy (NCBI): domain Eukaryota; kingdom Metazoa; phylum Chordata; class Mammalia; order Diprotodontia; family Potoroidae; genus Potorous; species Potorous gilbertii. Next base: position 103,423,802 of record CM053774.1, on the reverse strand, counting down.
ATACCTAAGTCTGATACTCTTTTCTTTTATGACTCTTTGAAGAGTCTCATTCTTAGGAATTCAACAGCCTAACCTAAAAGACATTTTCCAACTATGCTTAGTGATTTCATCTTTTCTTTCTTTCATTCAAGTCTCATTTATTTAAGCTGCCCTAATCCTGAGGGTCTCTCCAGGTAATTTCATCTGGAGAATTAGATGGTGACAGTGGCTTAAAAGATACAAATGTCAACTTGTTGACTTGATGGGTTTTTTTAAGTTTATAAATTATAGTTAGGAATCCATGTATCTAAGTCCTATAAAGAAAATAAATAAATAAAATAAAAATGAAAAAATAAATAATGATATTATATAAATATGAATTTTATATGTGTGTGAGCATATACATATATATGTGTATATATGTGTGTGCACATTTATATACATATACTTATACATATATATATATATATATATATATATTTATACACCCACTTAATACCCAGCAGGCAAATTGCAAATAGCACACAATGGTGTTTATTGCACTTCTCTATATATAGAAAGGCCAAGTCTGATAGAGGCTTTACTTTGAGAGCTGTTTGACCCTTCCTTTCATCGCTATGTGGTGGAAAGCACTTTGGCTGGCCCTAAGCTCAGGGTAAGGGAGCAAAGAACCACTGGACATTCACTTCATAGACTTCAGTTCTTGTGACCAAACATAGTGCCTTCTGCTACAGGAAGGTTTGCCTAGGAAGGGGATTGATTTTCATTTGGTCCTGCAAATAGACTCAATGAACTTGACTAGCAGAAAGAAAGCTAGAAAGAGAGAGAGAGAAAGAAGGAGAAGAAGACAGAAGCAAAGAAGCAGATAAAATTAGAAAGAAAGGGAGAGGAGGGACAAAGGAAGGGAGGGAGGGAGACAGAGAACAAAAGAGTGAGAAAGAGACAGATACAGAGAAACAGAGACAGAGACAGAGAGAGACAGAGAAAAAAATACAGAGACACACACAGACAGAGGGAGGGAGAGAGGGGAAATTGTGTGTCCTAATGCAGGTGAATACTTTCCAAAAGACAGCAATTCCATGTTTCAAGTTCACAGCACAATTGACTGGAAACTTGCTTATACTTTCATGATTGAGCCTAGGATTTTGACAAAACAAGAATCTACAATCCAGAATCTTCTTCCGTTATATACGTAGCCATGCTGATTCACAGTGATTGATCAAGCATTTATAAATTCACTGAACCTTATCATGACAAAAGGCATCCTTTTCTTATAATATGTGTTTATGTATATATACACGTATATACACAATATATGTATACACACTTATATACACATATATACATATACATACCTGCATATGTATCTGTATATCTCTATCTCCATCTATCATCTATCTTCATCTATCTATATCTATCCACATCTCTATCTATCTATCTATCTATCTATCTATCTATCTATGATACATACCCTCTTGGGAAAGACTATCTGTTTCTGTTTTCACAACACTTTTAGATTAGAACAGCATCTAAGACCAAAAATGTCCCCCTTTCATTGGCCTGCATTAGAATTAGAAGTCCATTGACTGATTCATCCTGGGGGTGACACAGAGATGACCATAGGCTTTCAAAAGTTACATGGCAAAGTACAAACTGGTCTAAGTTATGCCTGGATGGAAATGCTCTGATTATGTGATCCCAGCAACAGATTGTATGTTTTCTGAGGACTAGCCTCCTTAACTACGGGGAGATTCATCACCAGTAGATTAGACACTCAAGGTCAAATTCTTTGACTGTAGCAATCAATGAAAGAATAAAAAATGTAAAATGGTCCTCTGCTCTGGGAGCCCTTTCTGACTCTGCAATGACATCACCAGAAAGATCAGAGAAGGGGGCAAAGGGTGCGAAGAATCACACTGGATAGCGAAGAAGCTATCCAAAAACATTAACTTAATCATTAGCCCACTCAAGCGTGAAATTCTCGTCTAATCACTAATAAGTGCTTGTGTTACTAGACCAAGTAAACGACAGCTATCTTGACAGCCTTACTCTAAAAGAAACTAAAAAAGAAGAATAAAAGTAACTCCAAAGTTCTCCTTGAGGAAGCAAATAAAGGAGTTGGAAGAGTTGATTTCACTGATCACCCAATTGCAACAAGAAACATTTTTTTCATGAGACAACTTCTCATCTCATATGAAATACTCATCCTAAGTATTTGCAAAGAGATTAGTATGAAAATAATTGCACCATATGTGCCACTGTCTCTCTGTTACTAGGGAAAAGGAATTAAGAAATCCTATGAAGAGATAAATACGATTCTCCAAATTAAAGCAATGTAGACTTGAATATTTGGTGATATCAGTGCAAAGGCAAAGATATAGTGGAAATGGTTAGAAACATGTTGGAAAATATGACTTGGGTATGAGAAATGAGAAACTGAATATGTGTAGACTATAAAACGTTTTCTTCAAGAAAAGAATCAAGAAGGATTAGATATGGTTACCTCAAAAAACTGATTGTATTTTAATGGACAGGATATCACTCATTACTAATGTGGGAGTAGGAATTAATTGGTTCTGTGGACCATCAGACCACTGACTTGTTAAGAGTGAATACAAAACCAGAGGGAATAAGAAAAAATAAGAAAAAGATGTAACGTATTTAAACAATTCCAGCCTGACATATTTAAATGAACTGTTGAATAAAAAAATGGGAAATAGAAGGGAAATAGATGTCAACACTGATCACAGTAATCTCATACTGAAGTTTACAGGATGATAAATAGTTGCCAAAATGAGACAAAAGATTCTTGTAATTGTTCCAGTTAGCAAATACTAGATCTTCTCGCCAGAGAGGTATGGTAGCCATGGGAAACACTTTTAGACTATAAAGTTCTTGGTAAAATCTTATGGAGAATGATAGTGGAAGACTGAGCAATGTCCCTTCCTAAAATACTATGAAGAGAAAAATGGAGAGATTTGGAGCAATGAAAAGAAAAACGGGGCTAGGTAAAGTAAAAGAGCACAAAAAGAAAGAGAATCTATGGAGATTTAAGGGAAAAAAATGTCCTAAAATTTAGAGTTTCCCAAGAATGAAGTGAGTTTCCTTAGGAAGCAGTGACTGGTGAGTCACTGAACTTCACCAAATAGAAGCCTTTTAAGTGAATAACTTAAGATCGTCAATTTAGAGCTGGGAGGGACCATTTTATGGATGAAGAAACAGGTCCAGAGAGGGTTATTTTTCCAAGATGATTTTATTCTGACCTGAACACAAGATAGCACTGTATTTCCATATATATAATAGCACAAATAAAATAGAATTCTGCACAAAACTAGGGACCTCTATTACATACAACTTGCTTTTCTTTTTACTATGTTAATTCACTTTTCTATATTTTATAATAATGTTCCATCGAAATAGTGCTTAAGCTAGTGAGTCATGTTTGCATTTTCTTGGACTAACTATAGTTAGAGCCAGCATTTTATGTCACTTTAAGGTCTGAAGAGCACTTTACAAATATTATCTGCTTTGAGTATCATGACAACTCTGGAAGGTGGTTCTCATATATATTCTCATATAACAGATGGGGAAACCGAGGCAGAAAGAGGTTAAGTGACTTGACCAGGGTCACATTTGTAGCAAGTGTCTGGAACCAGATTTGAACTTGCATGCTCCTTACCTCAAATCTACCTATCCACTGGCCATGAAGCTACCTCTAATCTACTCATTCTTGCTAGCTAGTTTCTATGCTTCTCAAGGAATTACATCCAATATTGATGTAGCAAAGTTGGTTAATCTTTTAAAATCATAATTTGAATTTTTGCACCCTCTGAATTTTAGTAGCCGAGGGCAAAAATCCAGCCACTTGATCCTAGTTAAGACTTGGATCTTCCAATGACTTTTATACTCACCCTGAGATGATGAGGGAAAGGCACAGCAGGGAATCATCTTCAAAGCTGGATGATCATGTTTCTAAAGTGAGTGGCAAAGTGTTTTATGATGTCTCCTCCTTACTGTGGAAAGTCTGTAGGCTATTCCCGTAAAAATGTGGATATAGTTAGATTAGAAATGGCTTCCTTGCCCTGGACCCCCTTCCCTAGCTGTTAGCAATAGAGAGACAGTCACTGAAGTGAGCCAGAAAGTCCTCGGCACCTATTTCTATTCATAGATCAGTGTGTGTGTAAATATGCAGATACCAACTCAAGCATTATGGAAAGAGTATATGCTTACAGAGACCAAAATAGTGTGGACATTAAAGTCAGGCATTTATCTCAACAGGGAGTGCAAAGCTTTTCTCTCACTAGAGATTATTAGTTTTAATTTAAATGTTTTAAACAAAATATTCTGCAGCTAAAAAAAAATGTTGTCAGAAAACAGAAGCATCTACAGGCCTTCAGTGTATCGGACCCATACTCTTTCCTCCTTTTTCATTTCACTTAGATGTGCAGTGAAAGTTGGAGCAGCCTCCATGGATGTTTGATTCATCCCAGCTCCTGATAAAATGCACCCAACATTTTAGACCTGGATTTGACTTTTACTTTTCTTAATCTTTGAAAGTCCACATGAACAACAGGAATTACTCAATGCTGTATAGTGCTAAATGCTAGATTTGGAATAGGAGGACCTGAATTCAAATCTAGGCAGCTACCTGTGCAACCTCAGATTTGTGACTTAATTTCTTTGCATCCAGTTAGGATGTTAGATCAGATGACCTCCAAGGACCTTTCTACCTCTAAATTCTATGGTCCCATTGAAGTCAACAAGCATGTATTAGGCACCTACAGTGGAATAGCTAGGGAGCACCACGAATAAAATACCAGGCCTGGAGTCAACCTGACTCAAATTCAAATCCTCAGATATTTCCTGGTTGTGTGACCTTAGGCAAGTCACTTACCCACTCACTGCCTCATTTCCTCAACTACAAAAACAGTGATAATGATAGCGCCTACCTGCAGGGTTGTTGAGAGGATCGAATTAGAGAATAAAGCATGTAGAACAGTATCTGACACATAGTGAGCCCTTGATAATTGATTATTGCCTTCCATGTTTCCTTTTTCAGGCACTGGGAATCATTCTAGTGTGAGCTGCTTGAGGACAGGAACTGTCTTTCGTCTCTTTTTGTTTCCCCAGCTCTTAACATAGTGCCTGACACATAGGAGCACGTGATAAACGTTTATTAATTAAATTGATGATACAAAGGGAAAAATTAAACCAAATAAAACCCATTCCCTGCCTTCAAGGAACTTATAGTATAATGGGGGAGCACATATCTGTGTACAATATATGTACATATACGTACATAAGATATAGATATATATGTAGATATAGATAGATATGAATACTGGAGATAATTACAGAGGGAAGGTACTTGCGTTAAGGGACACTGGGAAAGATTTGTTTTTGATTTGTAAGGTTGTTACAGAGTTTTTATGGGGTGTACAGGGAGGACTTGCACCCACTAGCATGAGGGCTGCCAGCCCTTTGCAGGGCTGCTCAGCCACCTTTGACATCTACTTTCCCACCAAACTTTCATCTGTGGCTCCAAGAAGCTGTAGCATGCACAGTGGCCATATTCAGTAAATCTTCATGGTAGATGAGCTAAACCAGGTTGATGGGAATTGACAGGCCAGGCCTGAAACCTGTCAGTGAACTGAGCAGTGGGGAGAAGGAGCCTACCCCAAATATGTGAACACTTCCCCTGGTGGGATGAGTGAATGAAAGCAATTTGTTCCAAGGGCCATGAAGGCAGTTGAAGCAGTTGATGTAGAACCACCTAGATCTGGGACAGACATGGAAGATGCCAGTCATCTACTGCATCCTGGGCCATCATCAGCCCTTTTGACTTGTTTCCTGCCAGTAGACTTTGATGACTCAGAAAGAGAGAGGGAGGCTGATGGGACTTGGTGCACCTCTGTCTCACTTAAATCCAAATTATCACTGCTTCTCTTTGAAAAACAAAGGATGCTTATTTAATAAATGAATGAATGAATAAATAAATGAACAGAGTCCAATCAATGGAGAATAAAGACCTTTATTGGGGCAATGACAAAAATCACGTTTGCTTATATTTATTTAATTAGTTGCCTACTAAGTCCAGTGAAGTCAGGGATAATGTCTTAGATAAACTTTGTACCTTCCCCAGGGCTTGACAATTGAAACTTAAATGTTTACTGAATTCAGTTTAGATTACTCAAAGCTTTTACAGGCTTTTGTTTCCAGTTAGCCAGGTCAAAGGTTGAGGTTGAGCACAGTCAAACCTCATTCATTTGGGTTTTACTAATTCAAAATGTGTAATAATTTAGAAGATAATATTTCAAGTTTTTGAAGATTTACAAAGTAAATTAATAAGGTGACTAAGACTGGAAGAGAATAACTTAAGGGAGCCCAGTACTTTGAAAGCAAACATGGATGTGGGCCTTAAATACAAAGTGGAGGAGACTGGTTTGGGGGTTTCTTTGCTTTTTTGCTGGCATGAATGGGGAGTCGTTGATGATTTCTTTTTTTTAATTTAATTTTTAATACAGTTTATAACAGAAAAAACAATTCAAACTTTTGGTCAGGTGATACTTCTTTTTAAAGCATTTATCATATGGACCACAAAAGAATTTTTTTTAAAACATTAACCAACTGAGACACAAGTAACATGCTAACTTCACAAGCTCTTGACCTAATTGTCTCCACAGTATTACTAAGAATTAAAAAACCCTAACTTATTGTTGTTGGATGCCTAATTGCTTAATTTTAGACTTAATCTGGGATGTTCCCCTACCAATAATCTATAATTTAATAGATCTGATATTAAGCTTACAAAACTTTTGACTATAGGAAATTGCCACCAAGTGTAGGGACATTTCAGGGATACAATATCTCCCCAACTTCATGTCAATTCCAGGCAGGATTAGATTGTCCACTTGCATTCAGTCAGACTTAAAGTCTGCCAGGTGTCAGTGGGGAAAGAGAGTCAGGAGAATCCTACCTCAGCCCAGGCTGAACAGCCACTATCCCACCCTTCCCATGAGATCACCTTTTGAAGTTCATACCAGGATCTCATCAGCTTACTGTCATCCTGGATTGGAGACTCAGATTGCCTTTCTTGCTACCCATACTTGGAGTTAGACTCAGAAGAACAGTTACTTAATAGTCCAATAGCATCTAAAGATGGCAAGTTCCAATAACCAGGTTTCAAATATGATTATAATTTCACTTTGGCTAAGGAACATCTTTTGAGGCAAGTCTTAAATGGCTTACATGCCTTTCTATACGTGTTATAATTCCTCATTAAATAGCAATCATAAAATCAAATTTACCATTAAAACCTTAACTTTTCCATCAATGACAAATTTTACCCAAGGTTACCTTCCTCTAGGAAATTTAGACTAAAATTCTTTTCCCCCAACTAAAGATGTCATTGATTTATTCTCAGTAATTAATTCAGTCAATAGTTTTAATACTAATTACTTTTGCCTCACTTTGTAACATGTCCAATTTTTCTCCCCTTCACTCCTCTCTCCCCACTTCCTAATACTTTGCATTCTGATTACTCCCTCCCTCAACGTACCCTCCCTTCTATCACACCCCACCCTTCCCTTATCCCCACCTTCTCTCTTTTCTTGTAGGGCAAGATAAATTTCTATACCCTATGCCCTATATTTCTTATTTCCCAATTATATGCAATAAAAATCTCAACATTTGTTGCTAATACCTTGAATTCCAACTTCTCTCCCTCCCCAGCCCCACTGAGAAGGCAAGCAATTCAATACAGACTAAATATGTGTTGTTTTGCAAAAGACTTCCCTAATAATCATGTTGTATAATACTAATCATATTGCCCTCTGTCCTACTCTATCCCCCCTTGTTTTTCCCCCCACAATTGACCTTGTCCCATCTCAAAAGTGTTTATTTCTAGTGACTCCCTTCTCCCATTTGCCCTTCCTTCTAACATTCCCCTCACCCCACTTGTCTCCTCCTCTCCTACTTTTCTATGGTGTGATATAAATTTTCATATCAAATTTAGTGAGCATATTATTCCCTTCATCAGTCACATGTGGAGAAAGTAGGTTCATTTTTTTCCTTTTCCCTTCTCCCTTTTCTCCTCCATTGAACAAGATTTTTCTTATCTCTTTAATGAGTTATAGCCTGCCCCATTCCATTTCTCCCTTTCTCTTCCTGGTGTTTTCCTCCTTCACCCCTTAACTTATTTTATTTTATTTTTTTGTGTGGATATCATCTCTTCTGATTCAACACACCCTGTATTCTCTATCTGTATATGTGTATGGGTGTGTGTGTATGTACAATCTCTCCATCTACCCAAATACTGAGAAAAGATTCAAGAATTATAAATATTTTCTTTCCATGTAGTAATGTAAACAATTCAGTTTTAGAGAGTCTTTCATGATTTTTCTTTCCTGTTTAGTTTTTCATGCTTCTCTTGATTCTTGTCTTGGGAAGTCAAATTTTCTATATAGATCTGGTCTTTTCCTCAATATGAATGATTGAAAGTCCTCTATATCATTGAATGATCATTTATTCCCTTGAAGTATTATACTCAGATTTGCTGGGTAGGTGATTCTTGGTTTCAGTCCCAGTTCCTTTGACCTCTGAAATATTCCATTCCAAGCCCTTCAGTCCCTTAATGTTGAAGCTGCCAGATCCTGTGTTATCCTGATTGTATTTCCACAATACTCAAATTGTTTCTTTCTAGTTGCTTAGAGTATTTTCTCCTTGATTTGGGAACTCTGAAATTTGGCAACAATATTCCTACGAGTTTCTCTGTTCAGGTCTCTTTCAGAAGGTGATCGGTGGATTCTTTCAATATTTATTTTGCCCTCTGATTCTAGAATATCAGGGCAGTTTTCCTTGATAATATCATGGAAGATGATATCTAGGTTCTTTTTTTGATCATGGCTTTCAGGTAGTCCCATAATTTTTAAATTGTTTCCTCTGGATCTATTTTCCAGGTCAGCTGTTTTTCCAGTGAGGTGTTTCATATTATCTTCTATTTTTTCAAATTTTTGGTTTTGTTTACTAACTGCTTGGTTTAACTCATTGTCATTCATTTCCCTGAACTCAATTTTCTCTTTCAACATATTATTTTGTTCAGTAAGCTTTTGAACCCTCTCCTCCATTTGGCTAATTCTACTTTTTAAAACTTCCTTCTTCTCATTGGCCTTTTGGACCTTTTCTTCCAATTGAGTTACCCTCTTTTTAAAGCTGTTATTTTCCTCAGCATTTTTTTGGTTCTCTTTCAGTAAGCTGCTAACTTGTTTTTTAAGGCCGTCTATTGCCTGAACCCAATTTAAGTTCCCTTTGGAGGTCCTGGAGGCAGAGGCCTTGACTTTCTCTGACAGTATGCCTTGTTCTTCCTCATCCAAAAGGATGGGGGGGAGACATCTGTTCCCCAAGAAAGTAACCTTCTGTGGTCTTATTTTTTCCCCTTTTTTTGGGCATTTTCCTGGCTAGTTACTTGACTTCTGAGTTTCCTCTCCACAACCACCTCGCCTTCAATTCTGCCAAGGCAGCACTGAGGGCTGAGATTCAGATGAGCTGCTCCAAAGCTTCAGGGTCTTAGGTGGGGGCAGGGCTGCTATTCAGTGTGAGATTAAGATCAGCTGCTCAGGAAGGGGCAGGGGCACCATCCAGGGCTCAGTTCCCTCAGGGGGTTTACAATGAGACCTTCAACAGTGGATTTGGGCTACTGCCTGCTTTAGGAGCCCCATCTGCTGCTGCCTCTACTGCTGCCACCTGAGGAGCCCCGAGTTATGGGGATACCCTCGTCAGCCAAAAACACCCTCTCACTGACCTTTGGCACCTGTGGGTTGAGGGATTCTATCCCTGAAGCCTGCTTGGATTTGTTCCTTTCGGTGCCAGGTGACCAAGACTGGGCTAGGCTCTGCCCTGTGTTCAGTGTGTGACAGACCTTTCCCATTGGTCTTTCAGGTCACTCTGGGACAGAAATTTCCTTCATTCCCTTTTTCTGTGGATTCTGCTGCTCTAGAATTTGTTGAGAGTTCTTCTTTACAGGTATTTTATGGGCTGTAGGGTAAGAGCTAGAGTATGTGTGTCTTTCTACTTTGCTATCTTGGCTCCGCCCCAATCATTGATGATATCTAAGCACAGTATTCACATGATGAAGATGGTGTTCCCAGAAGATTAATATTGAAATGGTGTGCTGGATGTCGGTGGAAGGACCAAAGGCTACAAACTGGCAAGTAGTCTGTGGCAAGAGTCATGTATAATGTTTTAAAATATATATTGTATAATTCAATCATTTAGATGAGCTTTGCCCCAAGCTGATTATCTCCCAGAGTCATTCAGAACAGTATAGTGAAGGCTGGGCTTCTGAGGAATCTGTAGCTGGGTGACTTCTTATAAGAGGTCTCATAGAGACCTTGGCCAACCATGGACTGGTGGGAGATTCAAATCTAGGCTATAACACATATGGGTTATACAAACTTAAGCAAATCACTTACTCTTACAATTTTCAAGGCAACTCGGCAAATAGCAGTTCTTAAACTTGTTTGCCTTTGTATCCCTTTACATTCATGGCTGTTGTCCTTCATTCTTGAGGCAGATCAAATTGAAATCACTATGTTAGAGTCAAGTGACAGTGGGTTCAGCTGTGGCTGATCAGATCAATAGGAATATGGAATGCTCTACCACAGATTGCGTATAAATAGTCCATGTGAACATTTGGGTGGATTCTCTAAATCTGCACATCTTACATTTCTTTTATGATATTTCAGTTCTGATTCGCTCATAGAGCACAGTACTTTCTCTGATGAGAGTATACTATGCTGGACAGTCCTATGCCTGTGTCTCCCATGACACACAATCAATTCCGAAGTTCTTAAGAGAGACCTTGAGTGTGTCCTTGTATCACTTTTTCTGACCAGCATGTGAATGAACTCTAGTTTTAAAGACTCAGCTTGTTCCAGTAAGGCTGCCAATGAAGATAAGTCACATCCACCTATGCTGTTGGGGAGGAAGAGTACCTCCATCTTGAGAAATCTGGACATACCCAAGCAGGCCCTCATAGGGGAGCCTCCATGTTTGATGAAATAAGCATGTTTCAAAGATCCCATTAAAGCATATAAATTATATATGCATATAATCAAAGCATATAATTATAATGAAAATAGTTTTGACTTTGTAGATTCCCTAAAAAGGTCTTGGGAACTCCCAGGGACCCTTTGACAACACTTTGAAAACCACTGCTCTAAGACAAGTTGCTGAGAAGCATCGGTATAAAATTCCTTCCTCTGGGAGTTCCCTAAGCTGATGAAATCACAGGTCCAGACCGTATTACTATTTTTCTGAAATAAGAAATATCTTGATATCTCTTTTGTTTCCTATTATCTTCCAGACCTCAAATACTATAAATTCTGTAATGAAATGCTCTTTTACCCTACTGCACATTTCCTGTGACCACGTCTTTCCCTCCATCCTCAAGGATCACATTTAATTGAATCTCCTTCACCCTAACTCCATTCATGTTTTCATGCTGTGCTATATAATTTGAGGTCTATATCCTTCTTATCAATTCTGATATCCTAATATCCATTCTTACCTATAAAAATTGCTCCAAGCTAATGACTTCCTCTCATTACAGTTAGAAATGACTCCTTATAACATAAAAAGTGCCTATTCTAATTATGTATGCACAATACCAAAACAAATAGCTAAAGAATGCAAAATTCAACCTATGGCTTCAAGTAACTGGTTTGACCAATGTATTCCTTTACTCGATTCTTTTTTAGCTAAATAGACCTGATTTGAGGCATCAGATGGATCTCCGTTTATATAGTCTATTGTCTATGGGGCAGCTAGGTGATGCAGTGAATAGAATACCAGTGCAGCAGTCAGGAGGACCTGAGTTCAAATCTCACCTCAGACCCTTGACACTCACCAGCTGTATGATCTTGGGCAAGTCACTTAACCCCAACTGCCTCATCCTGGGTCATCTCCAGTCATCCTGATGAATTTTTGGTCACTGTTCAGATGGCTCTGGAGGAGAAGTGAGGCTGGTGACCTGCACAGTCCTCCCTCACTCAAAACAAAGTCAAGTACAAGTCATGTCATCATTTCTCTGATGGCATGGTCTTCTTCAGCAGGGAAGGATGAGCACACTATTATCTGTATGGCCAACCCAACTCACTTCCTAGAAAGTAGACTGGCATTAATATATACTGAAAAGATATGACATACCCTTAAGTGGTGAGTGTGTATGTGCATTGGATTGGGGAAGGTATAATGGATCTATCTTTCCTCCACAGTCAGACTAGAAAAGGACCCAGAATTCCTCAGAGGATAAGTGAGGAAGCACAACTTATCCAAACAAGTATTGATTTGCTGACTGATTTCTTAGGAATCTTAGGTAAATTTCTCTCCCTTATCAATAGTAATAGTTTTCTGGTCATCAGTTGAAACCTGTGTGTGTGTGGGGGGGGGGGGGGTGGATGCGTGTGGGTGTGAAATGGGACTGACTCTCTTTTCAGAGGACATTTTAATCTTATCACTATTTGATCACAGGTAAATATAATGATGCTAGGATGGGTAGAATGGAGTGGGCTTCATCTGGAACAGTTTCCTAGAGGAAATGAGTTTTGAGTAATACCAGTAGGCTCTGAGGATCATGTCTTGAGAGTGAGGAGAGACCTCTAGTTCACGCCTCTCATCTTAGGTGGTATAGTCAATAGTGTTGAACTTGGGTTCAAATTTGGCCTCAGACAATAACTGGCAGACTCAGTTTCTTCAGCTATAAATGGGAGTGTCAATAGGAATCATGAAATTATATATACTATATATAAAATATTATAAAATGGCACCTACCACATAAGATCATTCTGAAGATAAAATGAGATAGCACAGCTAAAGCAGTATTCTTAAGATGTTGATACATGTTACGTACTCATACTATTTTGGAAAGAAGAAACCCAAGATCCATGAAGATGAAGTGAAAACAAAGGAGATGGGACTAATTTGCATGATTTTTTTTAACGGTGATATTTAAAAAGAATAATTCCAAAGTTAAAATCTGAATAGTTTCATTGGACACATACAGGCTGTGAAACCATTGCTAAGTCATTTAAACTTCTCAGTGCCCTCAGGTAACTCTTTGCAACAATAAATTACCACTTGCCCATCCTTACAAGAGGGAAAAGTTTCCATACTTGGAAGGCCTTCACACAGATGATATCATAGGTCTGCACGCACATAGACCAAAAAAAGAAAAAAAAAGGATTTGAAGATAACTCTCCAGGGAGTATAAAAATAAAAAAATAGAAATGACTAATCTCACAGAGAAAGAAGGAGACAGCTAGAAGTTATAAAGTCAAATACACAGCTCTCTGTGCAATACTACAATTTGACTTTCTAATTCAGTAAATGTAATTCTGTTCCAATGAAGACACGGTAAAACAAATAATACTAAGCAGTTCCTTGGATGTGCTTGGCACAGTCTCCTCATTTTTTAAAGATGGTGCTACTTACTCACCCTCAGAGCTGTACATGCTTTGAGCTGTTTTTCCAACTGTGGGGATAGTTTTACACTAATCCATCCACCCTCACACTTGGAGACCCTTGTGACCAATGGCATATGATTTGCAAGACAACTGGCCTGGACGAAGGGGTCAGCATGTTGCTGTGTGGTACCCGCTGATGACCAGTCAATGCAAGAACTAAAATTTCTTTAATACAGGGTGTGACCACTGCTCTAGATAGTGTATCAGATGGGGAGAAATAGGTCAATGCCTACTGTGTAGCAGAGGTCTACAGAAATGAACATTTCACCTATATTTTACATATATTGGGAAAACCTAATCCTTTGCAGTTAGACAGTGCCTCCCTCCCCAGTCTTCAGTCACGATTTTGTTGGAAAAAGGGAGTCACTTTGGCGGGGAGAAGAATTGAGAGGTGTTGTACCTTTTCTGGGAATAATCATTGGTCCTCCTAGTTCTAGATTAGTAGGATGTATGACCTTGGGCATGGTACTCTATTATTATTAGTGTAGTTCATAACTGCCTACAGGTATGATTCCTTTGAACTGTCACCTCATAGATCAACTAGGTCTTCTCAATGTCCTTGAGACTCAATTTACTTACCTATAAAAATAAAAGGTTTGGAGTATGTGACCTCCAAGGTCCTTTCCAGTTCTGGATACAGGATCCTATGATTCATGTCCATCTGAAGTGCTTCAGGTGAGGTCTTACCTACACACAGTAATACAGTTGAGCTATCATCTTCCTTATTCTCTACCCTATGCTTCTTTTTAATGAAGTTCAGGAGAGAATCAGATATCCTGGCTGTTGTGCCATATGGTTAACTCAATTTGAATTTGCTCAACACTAATATTCCCATATCTTTTTCACTGGAACTGCTTCCTAAACATGGATCCACCTTTTATACTTGAACCCATTTTTTTGGACCCATATGCAGAAATTTCCAAGTGTCCCTATTACAAAAGTGAACCATGGAATTGCAGATTTGGAGGAGATCTCAAAATCTTTCTCTTCCAACTCATAACTGAATAAGAATTCCCTCTACCTCTACTTCCCTCTACTTTTCTCAAAGATCTTCCATGAGAGGGTCCTATCCCAAGACAATCTATTCCATTTTAAGTTAGCTATCATTTTTAGGCAACTTTTCCTCATCTAGTACCCCTTCTGAATTACTCATCCAATTGGCAAGTTGGGTTCTCAGGGGGCAGCTGCTACCTAGGATTCTAGGAGTAAACCTCTTGGTGGCTACTCTTACTGTTGCACTTTGCGCCAGACCTGGAGTCAGGAAGATCTGAATTCAAATCTAGCCATACATACTTACTAGTTGTGACCCTTGGACAAGACATTTGACTTCTGATTTCCTCAGCTTCCTCAACTGTAAAATATGAATGGTAATAACACCTACTTCTCAGGAGTGTGAAAATCAAATGAGACAATAATTGCAAATCACTTTGCAAACCTTTAAGTGAAATATAAATGCCAGCAATCATAGGGGCCATGTGGAGTTTATTGAATAGCATGGCTAACACTGACACACCTGAGCTTTGGGAAAATCCCTTTGGCAGCGTGTGGGGGATGGATCAAAGGTTGTATGGGAAATATTGCTATCAGAATGGATCAATTCAAAGTGCTGGATCTAGAACCAAGTCACTGTCCTCCTGCTTAATTTTGGATCACTCATCATTTAAGTATTTATTAATTGCTTATTATGTTCTAGGCACCATGTATAAAAATACAATGAATGAAACAATCCCTACTCTCATTATCACAACTTATTTTGCACCTGGAGTCTCTGTGTCTGTCTGTCTGTGTGTCTTGACATGGTTTCAGGCTGGGATAGTGATGGTCACAGACGTGTTTCTATTGATACTAGGCTGACTTGGGAAGTCTGACTTTGACCAAACAAAACTGCATTGAGCTAATTTTTCTTCTTTAGCTAACTGCTTCCTTTACTTAGTTCCCATTAGATTATCAACTCTTTGAGTGTAGGGACTGCTTTTTGCTTCTTTTTGTATCCCCTTTGCTTAGCCAAGTGGCTGGCAATAGTAGGAGATTAATAAATGTTTATTGATGGATTGATTCTCTGCCCACTGATAGCTGGATTTTGTGTCATACACATATATTCCATAACTCTGTTTAGTTGTGTTTTTAATTTTGTGGCTTTTAGACCTAGGGATAAGGACTGATCCTATGATTTCATCATTATAAAAAACTCTTGAGTGAAGAAACTCCTTCCAACCCAAGTTGGCATCCTCTGAATAATTGATAGTCTTAGAGATGAAAGCTTAGATGATTTTCCAAGGGTCCCACATGGCATAGATGTATATGGCTGAGGAAGGACTTAAAAATCCTGCATTTGGGGCTTACTCTGTGGTTTTTAAAGAAAGAAAATCACTCTTTGAAAACATGAAAATGTTTAATTATTAAAGAGCAGAATTCAGAGACCACTGAAAATATTGCAATGACTGTTAGTATGGTAAAGCCAAACATTTCAAGTATCATTCTAGCCCACAATGAAATAGGATCTCTTTCCCCAAAACTCCAAGTATAGCATAGTAGATAATGAAAAATGAGACCCTAAACTAACAAACTCTCATTGCAAAATTGCTGAATTGATCCTCAGAAAACAAGCAGAGATCCTCAGAAGGATCTGGCAGCTGGAAAAGTTGTTATTAATTCTTCTACAATGCAGCATCTTGAGGTTGGAAAAAAAGACCAATTAAAAAAAAACTAGTTCATGACCATGGCTATGAAGAAAAAAATGTTTGTTGTGGAGAAGACAATGCTAGGAGACTGGACTGGAGAAAAAGGTAATTTTTACTGACAAAATTAACTTTATTACTGAAGACTATACCAAAAGCATTGTCAGACATCCAGCTAGGTTTATAAGATTTATGTATTTTCCTTAGGTTGTAAAACATTGACCCCAAAGCTATTTGAGGTATTTTTTTCCATTGCATCTGGAAGTCTTGTACCCTTTGAGGGAATGGCAAACTCTGATAAATATATTACAAAAATGAGAAGCAGAATGGTTCTGGAATTATGGGAAATTCTCAAATGGAGATAATATACTGCAGAATATTGTGCACCCTGCTACATACCAGGAAAGGATCAGAAAGTGGTCCAAAAGACAAGAGGTACATATATTTCAGTGACCTGGAAATTAGTCTGATTTAACCCCTATTGAAAACTTGGAACTACAAATCAAGGACAGACTCAGAAAAAAAGACTTCGTCAAAAGCAGACTTAATATCCAATGTGATAATTATGGTTTCAAGCTGATAAACGAAAAAATATTTTAAATGAGAGTAGGTAAAATCTTTTGCAGTTAACACCAAATTATGTGATTGCAACAAAGGGTCATCTTGCAAACTGTTTTTTTTAAAGCTATGAAAAGTTGTAAGTTTCATTGAATGTTAATAAATATAACTTTTACTTTCAGTTCATTTTCATATGACTATATTCATGCTCATCTGTCATAATTCTGCACAACTGGCATTTTTCACCCACTTGGTTTTTTATATATAGATGGTAGGGCCCAAGTCTTTTGAGTAACTATAGATGTAGTACAGGGAGCTCTCTATCCTGAGTCTGATGCAACCAGTCCAATGTCACTTATAGAAAGGAGCATTTGGACCATCCCATCATCTCTAAAAAATCTGCTTTTTATCTTGGATTCTGACTTAACTCTCTTCTGTGACTGTAGCATACATCTAAGTAAGCATCCATCCATCTTCCTCTTTTCTGCCTCCCTTGATCTGATGCCAAGAGGGCAATTGGACAGAATTTTCTGTTAAAGTTTTTGGTTGCTTCTTCCCACAATGTTCATGACTTGCACCGTATACTTTCACCCCCAAGCATAGGCTGTTATCCATGTACCACCCCACCACCATTCAACTGTTCCCTTCCCACTCTCTGCCATCCTTCGTTGCCAAAATGGTGGTTAAAATAGCTGCTCCTCACTTCAGCTGTTCCCTGAAGTAGCAAGAATGTCATCTACATCACCAGTGCTCTTTTTCCTTATGTTCCTGGAATAGTTTGATCTGATACCAAGGAAGGAATGAATTTCCAATTGTAGGGGGTTATCATCCAAGTCATATGTTACTGAGAAGTCAAAAAAAATGAGAAATTAAAAAAACCCAAAACATTGGATTTGGCCATTAGGTTGTCATTTAAGAGAGTTGTTTCACAAATTTGAAGCCAGTTTGTAAAGAATTGAGATAGAACACCCCTTAACTTTTCTACCTTGTGGGTGATAACTGCCAAGAGGCAGGTTTTGGCTTTAGTTGCCCTAGGCCCCTTAAAGCAAAACCTAGCTGATCATTTTGTCAGATTGCAGAAGATTTCCTGTTTAGTAACTGCTTGAATTTGATGACCTTCTAAGTTACTTTCAAAAATCCTGACATTGGGGTTTTATAGTTTTGTGAGGAAAAACTAAGCTTCAGGTTTGACAGCTTTATCCATAAATTTGGCAGTGACTTGGATGACAGAAGTGTGAGAGAAGACTTTTTTAGGTTAGAGGAGGCAACCTGTTTGTAGATAGACGAGAATGAGTCCCTGGAAAGATAGACATGTGCAGCAGTAGTGCGAATGAATGAATGAAAAAGCATGCACTATGCCTAATGCCTGAGGATAGAAATACAAAAGCAAAGCCAATCTCTATCCTTAAGTTTACATTCTAATTGGGTCAGGGGTTGGGAGTTGGGAGACACCACATGCCTACAAATGGGAACAGTTTCCATACTTGGAGGACTCACACAGATGATTCCATAGGTCTGGCCAGGGAGGAGTGTTTTGATCCAGAAAGTTACCAGGATGGTGAGTGAACATCTGGGAGTAGATGAATACATCTCTTCCAGGATCAGTCAGTAGCTGCTGCTGTTTCTCCTTCCTTCTTGAAAAGGACATGACATCAGGGATGTGATAGCACGATATGCAAATGAATTATATTTAAATGAGGGAGGGCTAGGCAAGGTCTCCAGCCTCACTTTCTCCTTTGGAACCATCTGGATCCAATGACCAGATGTGGATCAGGACAACTGGAGCTGGCCCCAGGATACGGTGGGTGGTGACGCTGGGCCTTTTCAAGCTAAGGTCCTTACTAGTCTCAGTTTGACTGAGGCAGCCCCATTCCGTGAATAAGGCTTAATAAAAGCTAAGACAGAGAATAGTCTCTTTACGTAGTCAACAGCAAAAATTTTTTTTAATACATAAATAAACAAATCATCCAAAGCAATACAATCACAATGTTAATCAACATCAAGTCTCCTCATATCCAGTAACTCATTTTCAATATCCATTTAATCACTTTTTAAGTCCCATTCAGAGAAAGTGAGTGTGTGTGTGTGTATGTGTGCATACAAGACACCAGAGAATAGGGAATGAAGTAACCCATGACTACAGCCTTCCTGAAATAATAGGCCAGGAGAGGCCATTGCCATTTAGGACAATGGGGCGGAATTCCAGTTATGAAAGGGTTAAAACCTCCAGGACTCCAGTAGCATCAGAGACAATTGTATTAAAGATTTCTTTAGTTCCTATATCCAGTGAGCTACTAAGATTTGTTGCTTTTTCTCTCCATAACAGACTTGTCATCTGCTCCTTTCTCTCCCCTTACATGTAGTGCTGTGTAATAAATGTGTTTTCATTCATTCATTCATTCATTCATACCACTACTAAATGTCTTTCTCTCTCCTGAGACTCCTTTCCAGTCTCCTCTATGCTGAAAAAAATCCCTTCTTCCCCATATGTCAACCATGCCACCTTGGTCTTCCTCTTTCGCTGCCAAATAAATAAAATTATTTACATTGATGTCTTCACTTACTATCTACAGTCCTTACAAAAAAAGTCAGAGAATAGCAGAATTCGAAGATCACTTAGGGGGTCATCTACTCCAAGCAATACCTACATAAGGAAATCATAATTCTCATTTACCTGCTTTCCTTAGCAAGCCTCGGGGCTGATTTTATTAAGCCACTGAAGCACCCTCCTAATTGGTTTGCCTACCTCTAGGTTCCCTCCTCTCTGCTTCATCCTCAATGAAGATCCAAAATTGGCATTCCTAAAGCATAAACTGACCATATCAGTTTCCTCCTTGAAAAACTTCCATGGTCATGTTTTGCCTTTAGAACAAAATGTATGTTTATTTGTTTGATGGGTCAAAAAGAAAATTCTTCATTTGGTCTTTCACCCTGATTAATGAGGCAAAAATCAGGACAAAGAAAAATTTAAAGGATTTTATTATAAGTGAATCAAGGTAGCAACATGTTGATGGGCTGATCACTGACCTCAAGATAGGGGTCAGTTTTCATAGGTAGCTTGAAGACAATTCAGATAGGTCTACCTCATCAGAAGAGGTTGGGCCCTTGCATCTCTATTCCTCCCCAAGGCAGCAAGTACAGATGACAAAAGTGACAGAAAGCTGCAGACTTGGTGTCTCCTTTCCCACAAGGACTTCCCCCAATACCAACTGATAAGCAGGGTTGGGAACAAGGGGACACTGGGTCAACATAACTTTCAATGAGTCTTTTAAGTCTACCATGATATGATTCCAACCTATCTTTCCAAATTTATTTTACATTATACCCTCTCAACACAATCTATATTCCAGTCAGCTGGTTTCATGACGGCTTCCATCTCCAGTCTCAATACTTTTGCCTGAAATGCAAATTTTTCTCACCTCCAATTTTTGGGATCTCCAGTTCCTTTCAAAGTGAATTCCAAATGCCACCTCTAATACCAGGCTTTTCCTGATTCCCCAGAGTTGTTAGCACTCCCCGCCTTAGCCCCCAAATGATTATGTTTTGACTTTGTATGCATCTGATATTAACTGTATAAATCCATCTAAAATAAAAAATAAACTCCTTTAGGACAATAAAATGAATCCCTCTAGATAGAATACCTGATACTGGAGGACAGAGGCTGGTTTCGTTTAAATTTATGTTCCCAGGTCCTATCACTTAGCCTGGCAACTGAGTAGGTATTTAAGAAAAGCTTGATGAGTTGTTGACTCGATGGCATTTTGGGAGGGATGACTGTCAGATCAGAGTCCTAGGAAGCGCAGGAAGGGGATTGGGGATACAGGCAGATACAACAGTTTGATACCTCTTCTCTTGTGACTGGAAGGTTAAAGTAGGCACCATTGCTGGGGAGTTTTAAGGAGTGAAGGAAGACAGTTAAAGGAGATCCTATCATCTGGCCTCAGTTTTCTTAGTCAAGAAGTCAAAACTTCTCTGTATGTTTGCTTGGAAGCCCAGGATTAATTATGAGAGTTCTTTTACCATATGTCTGTGACTTTAATGCCTTGTATGTTTTCCTGTAGTATCTAGTAATAAAACTCTTTAAAAACTGAGAAAGTATGTGTGCTACTTTCAGACAGTTAAGGTGCAAAATTCTGAATTCTGAGGCTCCAGGCTCAAAGGGGTGCCCTCCCTGCCTATGGCCCAAAAGGGTTGACCAGCAAGCCAAGGTCTGACACTTGCTAATGGAAAAAATGAATCCAATATGGAATCCAATATATCTTTGACACTGCAGCCCTTTTCTGGGAAGGTGGAACAATTCCTGGATTTAGAGTCAGAGAAAATGATTTCAAATCCTGCTTCTACTGGTACAATGGGAAAAATACTCTGGAGTAAGAGGAACACAGACATCCACCCCTGATAATCATTGCCTATGTTGCAATGGACAGGTCACTAAAGCTCCGTGGGTCTAGGCTTCCTCATCTGTGCAATGCAGAAGCTAAATTAGGTGGCCTCCAAGCTCCCTTCTGGTTCTATGGTTCTAGTGACCAGTTGTGTGTGATCTTGGGCAACAATAATAAATGGACTTTATATAGAGCTTTAAGATTTGCAAAGCGCCTTACATATATCATCTCATTTTATCCTCATGACAACCCTAGAGTTAGGTCTATGGCTATGACTATCCCCAATTTACAAATGAGGAAACTGAGGCCAAAAGGGATTAAGTGACTTGCTCAGTGTCACTAGTAAGTGACTGAAGTAGGATTTGAACTCAGATCTTTCTGATTCCAGGTCTTCCACTCTATCTTGACACATAGCTGCCCTTTTTTGTACCTTAGTTTCCTCATCAGCAAAAGTGTAAAGGGTTGGATTAGATGACCTTCAAACTCAAAATTCTAAATTATGGATACACTCATCATCTTTTATTAGATGATGGTCCAGCTGTCATTCTTAATTTCTTTAATCACTCCACTGTTTACACGTTGTGATGTGTCATACAAAGTTAACAGGTAATAGCACAGAATATTCCATGTGCAATTAAAAATAGTATATCTGAATCACTCCCTTTTTTACCCTCTTTCAGTTCCCTTATAGAGTTATCCAAGGGGTGAATTTTGCTTAGTTCATGAAGTGTCTACACAACATTAGTTAATATTAGTGACCTCTGTCACTACTAATTGCTCAAGAACTGAGATCAGGTAAGCAATCTTAAAGCTCATCTGTCAAAAATGACCACAGAAATACCCAAGAGGAGTGTGCTCTTGCTGCCCTGAGTGACTGGGAAATATTCCAGTGTATACCGACAGAGAAACTTACATGGCCACTGACTGCTAACGTGGATGGGAAGTGAGTTGGGTGTGACTCTTTTCACTGGAGAGTCTCATTATTTTTTTTTTGTCATTTGATATTTTATTGTCATTTGTTAATCACCCAGTTTTGTTTCTTTGTTGACATTGTTTTTAATAGGTTTCATGTTTTTATTAAAACTTATCTCTGGAAGTTGCTTCCATTCACAAGATTTCCACTAAAGATATGTTTTCATTTTCTGGTATTATAGTTAGACTGTAGTAAGAAAGGAGTGGTTGGATAGAGTTCTGACCCCCAGTCAGGAAAACCAGAGTTCAGATCGAACCTTAGACATTTACTGATTCTGGACAAGTCACTTAACTCTTTTGCCTTAATCCAGGCAGGGAGAAGTGGAAAGTGAGAAGACAAATTCTTCTTTGTACACTGAAGAACAACAGTCCTGGTTTTTCTAAGCACTTTTCAGCAAAGAGCAAGAAAACTCACTAAGTATCTCTAAGGCAAGGGAAGGGAGGAGAGGAGGGAAGGGAGAAAAAAAAGGGAAAAAAAGAAATTGACATGATAATTTTGCTATATATTTAAAAGGAATACCAAGTTGAACATAGTAGATTTGCAGTTTCCTGTACAATCATCTTTATTATTGTACTATGTTATGAAAATGTTTGCTTTATTCCACAAATTAAAAAATAAAATAAAAAATTCTCATCTGTTAAAAAAAAGTAATATGTCCCTCAGAGCCCAAGTATAATCATACTCTTGGATGGGGGTAAGGGGGACCCTGAAAAGGGAAACCAGACATTGAATATGCCCTTCTGGCCCTAAGGAACTAAAGTGTTTCCCTAAACTCCTAATCTACACTGTGTCTGCACATAAACAAATGATTAATTTGATCAATTAAGAAAAAAAATCAATCTAATTAGTTGCTTGTTGTCAAATAAGCTGATTGACTAAAATTTTCATTTGTTAATCTGTTGTTTTGGTGCCTTGTAGATGTGTATAGTCTTCCCATGTGGGGCTCAGACTTGTAAATAGGCATTTTTGGCAACTGATACAAGAGTCCAACACATCTATCATCAAAACAAGCAAAGAGGGAGAGCCTGGGACACTGGCTCCCTAAGTGAGGAGGGTTCTGGGCACAACCTACTAATAGCAATAGAGAGACCCAGAGGGGTCAGTCAATGGTTAGGGGAGACCCTGGAACGTGGGAAGACCTTTGCAGGGAAGGTTTCCATCTGGGGAGAAGCAGGACTTAACTGGAGATTTTAAAATCAGTTTTTTTGTTTGTTTGTTTGTTTTTTTGCTAACTAGTTTCTGTGATGCTGAAGGAGCGAAAGTACTATTAAACTGTAGCTATTATCATTTTAATTGCCCTATTTAAAAATCATTGTTTTATTTGGGACAGAATCCAGGTCTTTCCACTTTAGCTACAGCCCTGGTGGGAGACTATATACATCAATAAATATTCATGTCTGTACACGAGAGGCTGAAAATGGACGTTGGGATTTGGAAGAAGCATCTTTAATAGCTTCGATTCGCACTGGGATGGTTTATTCTCTTGATCTATCATTGTGCTTTTTTGGCAAAAAGCCAGTGTGGGAGAGACTATTAAAGTTGTTCTTTTAGACACCTACTTTGGAAGGTATATCTTTCAGGTGGTGTTAGGCACCCCACTCCCTATATGCCCACGCCTGGATCCAGAGGGAAGAACATTTTTGCTTGTGGGGGTGACATTCTTGTTTCAAGGGAATGGTGGATGATGTTATTTTTGCTTCCCACAAATGGGGATGTTTAAAATAGGGCTTTATTCCATCGGCATAAGTGACACATAGCCTATGTATAGTGGGGAAGTAAGGTCCTGGCAGATGAAGAGGATTTGATCTCGACAGAATACAAGAGCTGTGGATGTCTACAGATCACAACCAGGGGAGCTGCGTCAGGGATCGCCAGCAAAGAGCCCAAAGCCTTACCCATCCTTCTTCTCAGACCACTGGATGGACTGAATGGATGAACCTCAAAGCCAGTGAGCTGGGATTTGGGCTTCATTTCCGGAGGGTATGCTACTGGGTGTGTTTCCTCTTTGAACCTCCCTCCAAGCTGCATGGGACTGACTAAGGGTAAACTTCGTTATTCTGGAGTGTCTTTTGACTCTGTGCCCTGAAACTCTGGAGGAAGGCCAGTGTAATCTAATCAGGGACTGCAGCTGAGGCTATATTTAATTAGGGGCTTATTGTCTGGCCATGGTTTCACAGATTTGGAGACCTGTGGAAACTTTTGCTGGGGAAAATGGAGGTGGAGTGCCCATTTCTGCCCTCAACCCTTTTCAATATTTCTACCTTAGTGACTGTTTGTAAAGTTTTACAAAATCTCACTTTTATGTGAAAAATACATCTTTGTCCTTTTTGTTGGTTCTAAGAAGATTCTAGATGATACCTTCCAAAAAACATTGGGAATTGAAGGGGGAGAGTTAGAGAGGGTGACTTTGGGGTATGTGGAAAAGGATCCTTTTCCCCTATTAACAATTGTGTTGTCAGAATGCATCCTCTTCAGCTGCTCTTAAGAGGAATTGGATGACTTTCCCAGAGAAATGCCACTTCTCAGCACAAGAGAAATCTGGAAACTTATCCAGGAATTCTGTGCATGAAGAATGTGACATTAAAGAGATACAATGAAAAATTGGGAGAGAGAAAGATCAAAGTCTCATTAATTTGGGACTTTGAAGGGTGAAAGAGATGGGGAAGTTGAAGAATAATTTACTAGTTTCTTAACCCATCTAAAGTAGAGATTATAGCCTGTTCTGATTGTTTTGAATAAAAACATATATAATTCCCTTCCATCACACCTCCCCACTCCCAGATCTCTATCCTCTCTCCCTCTGTCTGTCTGTCTCCCTTTATCTCTGTGTCTCTCTGTCTCTGAGTGTGTCTCTCTGTGTCTTTGTCTCTCAAAATTCTTTGTGAAACCTCTCCTCTCCATCCAGAAGTTTGGTTTCAGTATGCCTGGAGACTGGACACTAAAAATATTTCTGGAATGACGTGAACCTCTCTCACCCCATTCAGGACCTGGACAAGGCTACGCAAGAACCAGCACATGCTTTCCCTTCATTTCTGGGTGTCTCCCGGTCGGGCTACAGATGCTGCTCCTTCTGTTACCAATGGCATTCAGTCTCATAGCTGTGGACAGTGCCAAGCCAACAACTGTACGGCAAAGCTCAGCTACAAGACCCTGGCAGCTATCACGGCAGGAACAGCAGCCCCCCCAGCACAGACCTCCACCACCACCTCCGCCACCCCATCCAGGGGCCTTCCCATCTCCTTTGGGTTTGCCCAGGCCCCGCCACAGGGGCTGAAGAAATTGAATCTGCTATCAGTGGTAGACACGTCCCCAGTTGGGGGGCCAGTCCGGGCACGTGGGTCCCTTCTCCAGGCAACTCTTCGTCCCAGAGGGGGCCAGAATAGGATCCAAGACGTCTTCAGCTCTCATCACTGTCTCCTCCTGTCACTGCGGCCTGAGCAAGGGATCATTATGGAAGTGACCACTCCTGACCTAGCGAAGGAACCCAAACTGAGTGAGATCGGGGATGGGGAGTGCAGCAGACAAGGCAGCCAAGACCTCAAGCAGCAGCAGCAGCTGCCGCTGCCAAAACCACCGGGGGAAGCAAAATATGTGGAGATCTGTGGCCCCGCTGGCGCAGCCACAGAAAGCCCCAGGGCTTTGAACTTAACTCTAGTGGGTGACCCTGGGAGCCCCCAGAGTGGAGCTAGCAACCCCCTGGGGGAGTCCACTGCCCCCACTCCCCAGACTCCTACCTCCTCGGAACTCTCTGGCGGCCATGGGGGTCCCAAGGCCTTTCCTTCTCTCTCCTCCTCTGCCTCCTCTTCGCCAGCAGACAAGGTAGGAGAAACCTGCTCCCCACACCTGGAGGCCACGACTCCATCCATCGGTGGTCCAGCCTCTTCGTCTTCTTCCTTAGGTTTCGAGAGTGAGAGCGGTGAGGGCAGTGACCGTGAGCCCAGCTGCCCCGAGGATTACAAGCCAGCCCACAAGCCCAGAGGAGGAGAAGCCAGAAAAGGAACAGGAAGGGGAGGCCCAGCAGGGTTCAGGGCCACCCCTGCCCAGTGCCAGGGCTGCGGCCACCCCCCACCGAACGAGGAGGCTCACTATATCACCACCCATGAGATCCAGCTGAGTGAAGTGGAGCAGGACACAGACTTTGACCTCGGATTGGCCTCTCGCTGGGACTTCGAAGATAGCAACGTGATCTACTCCTTCGTGGACTACGCTTCCTTCGGTGGTAGCGATGAGACCCCCGGGGACTACACTACCCCGACCGAAGACAGCTGCTACCTAAGCACTGGCCCGAGCACCAGTGCCACCAGGTCTCCCACCCCCATCAGTAGCGAGCCAGGGCACGCAAGCATGGCGAGCGATGGCCGTGACACCAGCAGCACCGAAGTGGGCAGCACCCTCTCCGAAAGTGACACTGATACTGCGGCTGCTGCCACCCCCCTGTGTGAGCCCCCAGGCGAGCCCCAGAAGGCCGCTCCAGCAGCAGCTCCAGCAGCAG
Source organism: Potorous gilbertii (assembly GCA_028658325.1). Classification (NCBI taxonomy): domain Eukaryota; kingdom Metazoa; phylum Chordata; class Mammalia; order Diprotodontia; family Potoroidae; genus Potorous; species Potorous gilbertii. Next base: position 103,397,220 of record CM053774.1, on the reverse strand, counting down.
CAGCCCCGAGCAGCTGTGGGAACGCTCCAGGCCAGATCCGCCTATCAATCAAACCAACTTCCCGGGCTATAAATGAGCCTAGCAACGTGAGGGCAAAGCAAAACATTATTCACGCTGCCAAGCATGAAGGCGAAATGAGCCTCCGCGTCTCCCCAGCTGCTGAACACAATTCAAGTTTGCCCAAGCCGAACTCAGCTGCAGCCACAGCTCAAGACCATGCAAAGAAGTTTATTGCCGTACCTGCCCGCCTGCAGACCAGGTGCGGGGCCATCCGGGCGAAGGAGCTGGTGGATTACTCGAGTGGGGCGTCCAGTGCGGTCAGTGAGCTGGACGATGCCGACAAAGAGGTGCGTAACCTGACATCCCGAGCCTTCCGGAGCCTAGCTTACCCTTACTTCGAGGCCCTTAACATCAGCTCCAGAGCTTCCTCCACAGCCCTCTCCGACGTCAGCTTTGGCCGCTGGTCGACCTTCCTGGATTTAAAATGTGGGGGTCTCGGGGCCAGGGTGGAGCAGAGCCTGCTGAAGAACAGCGCTGCTTCTGTAGCTGCGGGGCTGCGCAAGGGTGCCGGGGCCCGGACCTCTGCAGACCAACTCTATATCCAGTCCAAGAAATCTCAGACCAAGGCCCTGGAGTTTGTGGTCAGCAAGGTAGACGGAGAGATCACCCACGTGGAGACACCTTTGTGCTTCCAGAAACAGGTCCAAGGCGGCTCCCGAGTCGTCACCCTTTTGGAGACACTAAATTTACGCAGTGAGAGCAAAGCAAGTTCTGTTGCTGGGTCCGGGAAAAAAGGTGCCAAGGCCCCGGGGTCAGTTTACACAGATGATGGCTCCGAGACCTCGGAAAGCAGCAAGCCTTCCTCTCGGGCAGAAGGGACACAGAAAAAGTCCAAATTTGCTTCCAGTCTTCTCAAAAATGTCATCTCCAAGAAGATGCAGCGGGAACAGGAGTTCAAAATGGAGCGGGGAGAAGTCTCAGATACATCTCACAAGAAGCCCACCGGCTCCTCCAGGGAGCCCGAGGACTCCTCTGGTTGGGAGAGGCCCCCCGAGAAGGGTCTGCAAAGACAGAGTTCCCACTACTCAGAGGCCAGCTCTGAGTACACAGTGGTCAGTGTCTCAGATGCTGGTGGGGACACTCCAGTCCCTGAAGATAAATCTCCAGTCTTTCAAGCAAGTGCTCCCAGGGAAAGCAGTGATGGATCCAATAGGTCCTTAACCGACCACCGGCCGGAAGAGGTGTGTGGCATTAAGAAGAGCGCCTCTGAAACTGTGAAGGGCATCTTCCTTCGCAGCCAGAACAGCGCGTTCAGGTCCTGGAAGGAAAGGGAGGCTGAGAACCTGCAGAAGGCTCCCATCAGGAAACTGAAACTCTCCAAAGGTGGAGACTGGAAGGCTGACCTTGGGGAGATATCGGCTGGTAAGTCAACAATCATGTCGCGACTCTTCGTCCCCAACATCCAGCACACGCCCAAAGACAAGCAGCCAGGAAAACAGGCCACTAAATATCCTACAGCCCAGGCTGCCTCCACAGCTGTGATCAAACCCAAGGTCCCTGAAATCAAGATCCGCCTGGGCAGCGTGCAAGAGCCCAGTGCCGACTTTAATATAGCCAAGTTACTCACCCCGAAGCTGGCAGCTAACAGCACTTCAACCCTTTTCAGGACCATTGAGGACAACAACAGAGCTCAGCAGAAACTTTTCAGGGGGGAAAGCTTGGAAAAGGTGCCCCAGTTCCAGGTACGAGATGTGAGGGACAAATCCAAAACTCAAGGGCCGCTCCACCAGGTGAGAGACGTCAGGAAATTGATTAAAGCATCTGGGGAAAGCAGTGACAAAGGAAGTGTGACCCCTGAACAGGGAACCTCGGGACCGAAACCCAGGCAACTTTCTGCAGGCGGTGGACAGCCCAAGTCCCTGTCCCCAATGGTGATCACGTGTCAAGCCGTCACCAACCACAGAGAAGAAGGCATGGAACGAGATCTAAGGGAAAGTATGGGCAAAGCTGCCACTAGGACCCTTCCCTCATCTTCTCCAGAAGGTACAGTCTTAGTTCACAGGGCGTCTGGTCGGTTGCCTGTGGCCACCATTGCTCCCAATAAGACTGAACACGGTTCCCACCTGCCTGTACTTAAGATTGTCTCCAAGGCATCTGCGCAGAAGACACCAGAAAAGTCCAAAGAAGAAGAGGCCAAGGAGGATGTCAAAGCTCCCAAGTCAACGCGCAATGCCCTGGAGAAACTCACGGCCGCGGTGAGATCCATGGAGGAGCTGTATAGCTTCAATAGGTATGAATGGAAACGCAAGAGTGACCCACTACCCATGATGACTGACAGTCATGTGCTGTCCCTCATCGAGAGTGAAGAACGCGAAGGCCTTGGTGGGGAAGCAGGCAAGCCAGCCAAGAGACTGGTCGAGGTAGAAGAACGAGGCACAGGGGGGAAGAGTGGGGTGGTCATGAGGGGGGTGGCCCCAGAACGCCTTCAGCGAAGAAACTCCAACCCCAACGCCGAGAGTGTGTCGGCCCGGGCTGCGGCCTTTGAGAACATGGCTAGGGAAAGGCCCCGATCTCTCTACATTCCCCCAGCCCACAAAGATGTGGAGAGGACCCAGCCTCTGCAGCCTTTACCTCCCTTACCTAGCAACCGACATAGCTTCACAGTGAGTACCCAGAAAACGGCTGTGGTGGCAGGCGGGATTGCGGGCAAATTCCCTCAAGGGCCCGCCCAGGAAAGCTCTTCAACCGCAAAAGGGATTAAGTCCCAGGGACTCCGGTCCCTAAAGATCTCTCCAGCCACCCGAGCACTGCCCCCTGAAACCACTACCAAGAAAAATGGCAGTGATGGGGAGAAGGGCTTGGACTCAGCCAGCAGTGACAGTGGGAGCTACCTGAGCAGCCCTCTCAAAGGGAACGTGGGGGGTGCCGAGGTGCCTGGGAGAGCAGGAGCAGTGGCTTCCTCTGCCGCCACTCTCTGCAGCCTGCCGCCCCTAAGTGCCCGCAGCCAGGTCTCCGGTAGTGCCAAGGGTGCCCAGAGCAGTGGGGTCAGTCGGCCTAGCTGGCGCAATAAAACAGACAATGCTCGGGACCCGTCCACCACGGCCCCAGCCGTACCCCAGAGCCCTGAGCATCCCCCCACAGCGGTCTATCACCAGCAGCCATTGCCTTTCACCCTGCACGGGGCCCAACCACAGGTACTGTGCTTCTCCCCTCCGAGCATCTCTGCCGCACCCCCTGCAGCAGCAGCCACAGGCCCAACGGACCCCTTCGGGCAGCCACAGACACAGCAAACCCAGAGAAAGATGCTACTAGATCTGACCACTGGCCAATACTACCTGGTAGACACACCAGTTCAACCCATGACAAGGCGACTGTTTGATCCAGAGACTGGGCAGTATGTAGACGTTCCCATGACCTCCCAGCAGCAGGCAGTGACTCCCATGACCATCCCCGTCCCTCCTTTAGCTTTGAGCCCTGGTGCTTATGGCCCCACCTACATGATCTACCCTGGCTTCCTGCCCCCTATGCTGTCCCCCAATGCCCTGCAGCCAACGACCCTCACCCATACTCCTGGGGGAAATGAGCTTTCTCCCATGACTAGAGATCCCTCTGGCAAAGATGCAGTAGCCCCCAGAGATATGGCTTTTGCTGAGACCCCATATTTTATTGCTATGGGTCAGCCTCCCTCTTCTACTTCATCCTCTGGCCCCACAGCAACCTCCCAGCTTGTGGGGGCCAAGGGTTTCGCCCAGGTGCACGGCAAGCCTGTCATCAGCATCACCTCACAGCCACTGGGGCCAAGGATCATCACGCCCCCGTCCTTTGATGGTACCACCATGAGCTTCGTGGTGGAACACAGATGATGAGCAAAAACATTTATGGGAAAACAAACAGAAGCTGTGTCAGGTAAGTTTTGAATTTCAATTGTTTAAAGTTCATAAATTGTAGGGGTAGGAGTTCTCAGCCTCTTATAATGTGTCATGTCCCCCTTGGGAGTCTGGTAAAGCCCTTCCCAGAAGCGTATTTTGAAATGTAAGAAATAAAACACAAAAAATTACAAAAGAAACCAATTATATTGAAACAGCTATATATACATGTATATGTATATACACATATACATTGTTGTCCACATATATAGTATATATGTGTGTATATATAAATATGCATACACACAATCCATTGCTAGGGCATTAGGGTTCACAGGGCAGAGGAAGACAGTCTTATCTTTTGTCATGTGGGCATTTCAGGGAGTTTAGATTCTATCCCATTCCAATTACCCAGGAGCTAAATTTCTAGTGGGCCACCTCTCTGAGACTAAAGGGGCCAATCTGCCTTGGCAGTCAGCATTCCTTCCTGGGAGCTATATATACCTATACTAATGATATCCCAGGTTCTTCTTCTTCTCCCCTTCACGTTTCTGCATCATCCATGCCATCTGTTTCTTCTGCTATGCTGTCCTCCAACCCCGCCATGTGCCTCTCCACCTCCTCCCCTTCTGATTTCAATCACTTTACATTTCCTTAGAACCTAAGGGCAGAAGCAAAGAAAGGTGATGGGAAGTTATGTTTTAGTTAATTGCTAAAGCTCTGATAAACAGTGAAATCTGGGAAGAAATGAAAATGAGTTTTGCGGATTGGCTATGGGTTTTATTTTTCCATACTCACTCCAACCTTCTCCCCTGGTGTTTCTGAATCCCCACCTCCACCCTTTTTCTATCACCTCCCCACCCCCAACCTCCACTGTGGCACAATAACATAAAGTAGTTGGCCTTTTTTTTGCAGTAATTTGAGCCATTGCTTCCTACTCATCTTTTTATTTCCATCACCTAGAACTGTTCCCAGCACCAAGTACATATTTATTAACAACCAAATTGAGGAATATCATAAGTCTGATTGCTTTTCAATGGGTGCCAAAGGCAATTTGTTATTCTTTTTAAAGGTGGTTATTAGAAACCAGATAGCCCTTCTCTTCCCTCTGCTTCATCTTTCTTTCCTGTTTGAATTAGATAATATTTCTAATTGAAGTGGCATTTCATAAGTTCTTGGTCTTTAGCTCTGATATTTGACTGTAAGTTCCATTTATGTCTTCTGGCTATTACTAGAGGTATTTGACACACACGCAGGCACACGCATTCTCTCTCACAGCAGTTCCCTCACACAACTTGACCTTTCTGAAAGCTAAAGATGCCAATGTTGCAACATACGCCCACTTGCTAGCTGGGTAGCCATCTTTTGGCTGTTCATGAAGAGAGACCCAGGGATGACTATGATCCTAACCTGGGATTTTGTGTACTCTGGGATACCAACTACTCCTTTTAGGACTGGCATTCTGCTGATTTCAGTGGGAGAAATGCTGTCTTTCATTAGAAAAGGCAATTAGATAAAATAAAAATGCTCGCTTTCTCCTTGCTTATCCTCTCAGACACGAAGCATAGCCCATGTAAAACATAGACTCTTCAGCTTGCTGGGAAACTCTTCTTGTTAAGCCACTTAGCTGAGCACCCAGGATTCGGCAAGGAGTAAAGGGGGCATACACACGAATCAGTCCTTTCTTCAAATCAAGGACACCTCTCCGCAAATTCGTCTCCAAATCTGATTTTTCAGGGGCATGGAGGACAGTGTATATGTGGAGGGGCTGGGAGAGGGGGAGAAGGCTGTCTTTGCCCTGTGGGCATTTGGGAGAAATATATAATCCTTTCTCCTTCCTCCCAACCCCATTATTAGTTTTTCAGAGAATTTTTTTTCTTACTTCTGCATTGTCCAATTCTTATACATATGTCATTTACAAATTGTAGGTGACTTTAAGTGAATCATACCTGGAGATTTTTCTCACTCCTTTTGACCACTTAGAAACTGAAGAAAGGTCAGTTCTCTAGAATGGAAGGAAGCAGGCATTGCTAAATGAAAGCTGGAGTCACCAGGATCTGAGAAGTCTCTGGGCTGGAATATTCCTCATCTGTAAATAAAATGAGAGGTTTAGATTAGATTCTAATCTATGTTTCTATGATCCTAAGAGGAGCAGATTTTTGGTTTATGGGTGGGCCTGAGTAAATGGCACCACATGGCTTATAGTGTGTGCATGGGTTTAGTGTTATAAGGTCTATGTTTGAATACTGACTCTGGCACTTACATTTTTTTCACAAAAATATATTAATATCTTTTGGTTTTACAACACATCCATTTCCAAATGTTTTCCCTGTCTCTTTTCCCTGCCTTGAGGCTGACAATAAGTTCATGACCATGGACAAACACCACACTATGGTATTTTTTCTGAACATCCATCCACCAGCCACTTCATAGAGTTATTGGAAAGAAGGTATTTTGCAAACCTTAAAGAGTCATATCAATTTTATTTCATTTGTACTTACATAGAGAGCTACCTGTATGTCATCACCTCTGATATAATGCAAATTCCTTAGACTTCCTGAATTTAAATAACATCTTAGACACTGCCTAGATGAGTGACCCTGGGCAAGTGACCGAACTTCTCACCTGCAGTTTTCTTATTTTAATGATGTGAGGACCAAATGAGATAATTAATATGATAGGTTATTAATAATGAATATACACAACACAATATATTATATCTTATATCTTGAATTTAATATATTATATTATGTCTAATATATCATATATGACATATCATATTGTATCTAATATATCATAATATTTTATAATATGATATAATACATTATAATATAATAGATTAGATAGGATATATTGGATAGACTATATAAACTTTTAATAAATACTAAGTTTTCAAATCTATATAATGCTATTATTAACATTTTTAATGATTTCTTTGTATACCGAGGGCCTAATAGAATGCCTGATACACAGCACACATTAAACAAATTCTTGTTGATTGATACATGTGAGTTCTTACCTCCTATAAATTGAGGTAAAGAGAAAGGTACTAAAGAACAACGGTGTTCCTCCATATGGTATGGGAAAAACCCTGCATTAGTAACCAGAAGACTTGTGAATTAGAGGCCAGAGTCAAAACTGTGCTGAATAACAGACATATGACGTTGAGCAAAGCTCTTGTCAGTTTCTCTGGGTCTCAATGTTTTCATCTGTAAAATGGTCACAATAACATCCATCCCCACCCACCCTCTTTGATTTTTGTGAGAATCAAATGCAATCCATTAGCATTTATAAAGTCCTTGCTACAGACAGGTAAATTTGTAAAGATTCAAAGACAAATGTGAAACAATCCCTACCCTCAAGGAGTTTGTAATAGGGAAGACGTGTACATATTGAAGTGGAGTAAGCTTTTGGAGACGTCCTTTACCTGCAAAGATCTATCTCAAAAATCCTGTTATGATGTCTATGGGCAGGAAGACTTCTGTCTTCCAAGATCTGGTACATAGGCATATGCCAAGTATAGTTACAAAGTGGAGTACCATGACAGGGGACTTGAGTTTGAGGAGGCACAGCACAACAGGTAAGGGCTTTATTGAGTGAAGGTGGCATTTGATGTGAGATTTGAAAGGAAACTAGTGAGGAGGGAGAGTAAAGGCTCAGATAGATGGATAAATCATGGAAAGAGTTGGCTAGCAGAGGAGAAATGGGTAAGATGGCTAGAAAAATAAGGAGAGGCCAAGTTGTCAAAAGATTCAAACCTCAAACAAAGGAGTTGATATCCTACTATATCCTAGCAGTAGGAGCAATAAGGAGCCATTAGAGAGGGAGAGAGGAATGGGATGGTGTGATCAGACCTATGCTTTAGGAAAATCAGTTGAGTAGCTCAGTGGAAGATGAGAGGCTGTAGGGAGAGGCTTGAGGCTGGGACACCAAATGAAAGGTTATTGCAGTATAGTCCATGGGATGAGGGTCAACTCTAATTATCCTAAGTTTAGAACTTAGGATCTTAAGGCTAGATGGGACCTTAGAAGCCATAAAGTACAACTTCTCAATTTTACAAATCAGGAAACTGAGGCACAGAGGGGTTTAATTGGCATGTCCAGAGTCACATAACTTGTGTCTGAACTCAGATCTTTCTGCTTACAAGTCTAGGACCCTTCTATGGTGACTCTGCTTAGGTCTTAGAAAGTTGCCTGAGGCACAGAGAGGTTAAGGGACCTCCTCAGGAACACACAGTTATTATGTGAACTCTGATTTTTCAGAGTTTGAGGCTGGTTCTCTATACAGTGCACTGTGTTGATTCTGAGGTTTTTAATACTTACACTAAATTAAAGAGGGAAGTTTGGTTTGGGTCCCAGTTAATCTGAGGCAATTGAATTCACAGTTTTCAAAGAAAAAATTATGTAAGGAGTACACATTGAGAATGAGTAAGTGAGTTCATAATGTCATGAATCTGACAACTTCCATTAAATAATTATGAAGTGTTTACTCTGTACTAGGTTCTTGGGATCCAAAGTCCAAAATGGGGTTGTCCCTGCCCTTTAAGACTTTAAATTTTTTGGCAGTTGGAGGGGTGTGATGATGGGTACTCTATGGTCCACTGGCACTGGACTATTTGCTGTTCCTCAAACACTACTAACCATTTCCCAGCCCTGTGCATTTTTACCAGCTATTCTCCATTCCTGAAATGCTCTCCCACCTTATCTCCACCTCCTGACTTCTTTCAAGTCTCAGCACAATCCTACCTTCTTCAAGAGAGCTTTGCCAGCTTGCATTAATACAAATGCCTTTCCTCTGGGATCATCTTTAATCAATCCATCTGTATCTTGTTTGCATACAGTAGTTCATATGTGGTCTTCCCTGTTGGACAATGAGCTCCTTGAGAGCAGGGGCTGTTTTCTCCTTTTTGTGTGTCTGAACCTAGCACTGATTACTGTGCCTGGTACATAGTTTTTGTTATTTGTTATTTGGTTATTTGGTCAGTTGTGTCTAACTTTTCATGACCCCGTTTGGAATTTTCTTGGCAAAGATACTGGAATGGTTTGCCATTTCCTTCTCCAACTCATTTTACAGATGAGGAAACAGAGGCAGACACAGCTAAGTGACCCAGCTAATAAGTGTCTGAGACTGCATTTGAACTCAGGTCTTCTTGACTCCAGGCCCAGTGCTTTATCCACTGATCTACTGGCTGCCTCTATATAAATATTAACTTATTATAATAACTACTTTCTTCTTTAGTTTCTGTAGAGAGAATCAGCAATTTACATTTTGGTTAATACCAACTTTTTGTTTGTCATTTCATTCACATCTGACTCTGTGACTCCTTTTGCAGTTTTCTTGGCAAAGATACTTTTCCTTTTCCAGCTCATTTTACAGATGAAGAAACTGAGGCAGACAGGGTTAAGTGACTTGTACAGGGGTCACACAACTAGCAAGTATCTGAAGTCACATTTGAAGGTTTGAGGTCAGGTCTTCCTGACTTTAGGCAATGTGCCTAGCTATTCAGCTGACTTGCTGACTTGACTTGAATATAGTACAAACACCCAGGAAAGATCATACATTGTTTCAGGATCTGAGTGATAATTTTATTGGCAAATGCAGTGATGATGGTCAGCAAAGGCCAAAGAATTCTGAGCTGTCTATTTGTAACAGGCCAGACAGCCTCAATGTAGGGGGGAGGCGGCGGGGGCAGCAGGAGAGCCCAGAGCAGACCAGTCACAGTCAGCTTGTCCCTTCTTCTGCCTGCTGAGTTTGCTTACCTACCTTCTTGGCTGCCCACTGTAATGGAACGTCCCTGATCTTGGAGTCAGAAGAACTGAGTTCAGCTGCCCATTCTGTGTTGTTGGCTGTAGCAAAAGCAAGTCACTTGACCTTACTGAAATTTTCCTTCCCTCTCACCCCATGTAAAATGAGAATAGTGACAGTGCAGAAAAGTGAAAAGGATTCTTGTTAAAAGCACTGTACAGAAGGAAATGTGATGTAGGCTCATAGTCTTTGCCTTCATGGTCTCAAGTCTGTGCTAGGCTTCTTCCTGTATTCCTCTCCTAACTTCTAAGTTGCTGTGTTTCCTATCAGGTAAGACCTGTATGTAACATTGGCATCTTGACAGGGAAGCAGAAGGGTTAGGCACAGCCTAAAGCAGAATTCTTACCCAGGAGTCTGTGAACTTATCTTAAAAAAATATATTCAGAACAACCCGGAAAAATTTATATGAACTGATGCTGAGTGAAATGAACAGAACCAGGAGAACATCATACACAGTAATAGCCACAGAGTGCCAGGACTGTTTCTGGTAGACTTAGCCTTTCACAGCAAGGACCTAAAACATTTCCAAAGCACTCATGATGTGAAATGCCACCCACATTCAGAGAAAGAACTATAAAGTCAGAATGCAGAATGAAGCAGACTGTTTTCACTTTTGTTATATTTTGTTTTGTTTTTTTTCATGGTTTCTCCCATTCGTTTTAATTCTTCTATGCACTGTGACTAATGTGAAAATGTGTTTAATAAGAATGTATGTGTAGAGTCCATATAAGATTACATGCCATCATGGGGGGAAAGAGGAGGGAGGGGGAGAAAATTTAAAATTTATGGAATTGACTGCTGGAAACTAAAAACAAAAAATAAAAATATATACACAAATTATAAATATATAAATAGAATATATATGTATGTATTCTATATTGCTTTAAGGTCTTTACATATATTATCACAACAACTCTGTGAGGTAGGAGCTATAATCACCCTCATTTTACAAATATGCATACTAAGGCAGACAGAAGTTAAATGATTTGCCCAGAATTACATAGCTAAGGAAGAATCTGAGGTCAGGTTTGAACTCAGTTTTTTCTGATTCCAAGTCCTGGCTCTAGCACTGGCCACCTAGCTGTTATTATTCTGAGAAGGAGTCTGTGACACCAAAAATGTGGAAGAACCTCTGACTTCAAACTCCAATCAGTGTGTTCCTGAGTGCTAGTAACTGAAATAAGATTGCTTGACTCCTGAAGGAATGAGCTATTTTCAATCCATCCCCTGACTGTTTCTGACTCAGTTGTTTGAATCTTTTCTTTCCCCTCAGTTTCAGCTATTTCTATGCTTAATTATACTTCTCTTTTGTTTTCCTGCCTCCTCATCCCACCCTATTTTGCTTCTCCCCGTCCCCGAGTACCTCATAGTGTCAGGGCTAGAGAACTGGTGTCAAGGTTGGGAAAACCTAGGTTCCATCCTGCCTCTGACTCATATGAACTGTGTTTTTGTGACTCTCTCCTTTGACCGAGAGAGAGAGAGAGAGAGAGAGAGAGAGAGAGAGAGAGACAGATGATCAGAGGCTGCTTTGGGAATGTCTTCTTGGTGTGGAGGATGGGTTGGAGAGAGAAGAGATGAGGCTATAAGATCAATCAGGAAAGCTAATGACCACAGGAACTCTCCTTCTGTAGCCAATGAGTTGGCTTGTCATTCCCATTCCCTCCTGTCTTCCCTTTCCCTAAATCTGTTCCAACCTAGGAGCCATCCCCACTCCCCCAGGAGGCAACTAGGGCTGGGCCAAGGAGAGTTCAAAACCTAGGGCCATGATGTAGTATAAAATCTTTCCAAGCAGTTTTGGGAAGCTCACTCCTGGTCTATTGGTTGGGCTTCTGTCCATGAGATCATTAATCAGTCACGGTGGGTCTACTCCTCTTGAGGAATACCCATAGAAGAGATGCCTGACTGTTTAGGTTAGATTCCTTAGGACCTCCTTTGAAGGGTTAATTCACCAAGAAAGCCCTATAATCAAACCATAGATGGAAGTTACTGGGAGAGAGATTTCTGTCCAGTATAAGAAAGTGTTTCCTAGAAGTTAGAACTAACTGATAATGAACTGGGATGCCTTGTGAGGTGATGAGTTCCCTGTCATTGCAGGAGAGCTTCTGCAGTGAATTCAAGGAAAGACTTATGACCACTTATTGGGAATGCCATAGAGGAAGTTTATGCTTCAGGTAGGGATTCTTTGCCAAAGAGCCTTTCTAGATCACCACAGTTTGTCCATTCCTAGAATAGACCTCCAGGGGAAGCACCAAGTTATCTGAACCCAACCCAGGCTGAATATTTACTCTGGGCTTGCCCTGGGGTGGAGTAAGACCTAAAACTAGCCGGAATGCCTATAGCACCATTCTAGATGACTGATTTCCTCACTGTGGCTGGTTGGTTGAAAGCCCAGGTATTCTGATATACCCTGGGGACTTTGAAAATATCATGTAACCCAAAGCATGGGCCGTAAGCTACATATGGCAATTCTCTCCTCTATTTGAGTATAAATTCTAAGCAGAGAGTGGTAGGAAGTGATTTTTTTTAAACTAGACCTATGCATAAGGAATTGTCAGTGAGGAAATTCTTTCTAACCATTGCAAATTGGCTCGGCAAATTGTTATCTTAGGGAATTGCCAGGGTCCCTGAGAAGATAAATAACTAATCTAGGGTCATGCAAACAATATATTTCAGCTTGAACTCATGTGTTCCTGACTCCAACAACAACCTTCTATGCATTCAATCACTGTACCTCTCAAACAGGAGGATATATGAATCCATCAACAAATATTTATTCAGTACCCTTAGGTACCAGGCACTGTATGAGATACAAAGGCAAAAATGAAAAAGTCCCTGCCCTCAACGGGCGTTCTACTAGAAGGAGGTGACCCAGAAAATACATAGATATAGTACAATGACAACTGATGCAGGAAAGTGCCCCCAAATTGATGAAGGTGTTTTTTATAGGAGGAGATATGTGAATAGAGGCTTGAACTTGTGAGAAGCAGAGATGAGGAAGAGATTGAACGTAGGGAGAAGCCTCCAGATGAGTATTCTACCCGAGGTGCTGACTGTATGAGCAGAGGGAAGGGGATGGAGATCAGTAATGTTCTGAGGAAGGTATGAAAAGACTTGACACATGCCTGGATGTGGAAGGATAGGAAAAAGTGAAGAGGAAAGGATGCCTTGGAAGGTACAAATCTGGGTGACTGAAAGAGTGAGAATATCCTCAGCAGAGAGAACTCCAGATCCTCAGCTATAATAGTAATTAATAAAGTAATACTAGCATGACACTTATACCTACCTACCTCATGAGATGCTTTGAGGAAAGTATGTTGTAAAGTGTGAGGTGCCAAATAAAGGCAATTTACTGTGGTTACTATCACTGATTTTGATGTTCTTATTAAGTGAAGAGAAGCCCTCTATAAAAACAAAGCCAGAGAAGGTAGTGAGTTAATTGGTATAGTGACAGCAAATTGTCCTTGGAGTCAGGAAGGCCTAGGTTCCAGCCCAATTTCTGACACATTTTGGCTGTGTGACCCTGGGCAAGTCACTTAACCTCTTACTGCCCCAGGCAACTATGTTAGGTTTTAAGAAGTAATAGAGACAGTGCTAATCTATTTGAGGGAAGGAATTACTTATAACAGTGAAAGCAAGGATCTGTTTGACAAAATAAAAATGAAATCTAAAAAATTAACCAAAACTTGTAATAAAAAATGTGAAAAATCTGAATTGGGAATTTCCAGCGCAGATATTCTTAATAATGTTTATTATTAGTAATACTCTTCGGCTCTTTTAACTGAGGGGGAGAAAACACCTAACACCTACAGTGATTTCCTGCTGGAGAAGAGGAAGAGAGGGGGAAGGAAGGCTCTTTATAAATCTTACTTTCTTGTGAAAAATCCTTATTTTACTTAGTTCTAGTACGTTACTTCTACAATTTTCTTTTGTTGCCTTTTTACAACCATAGTTTCAAATGAAGGAAATGCTAATTAGCCAACCAATTTCCTTCTAAACTTGAAAGAAACCTTCATGTTGCCTTGTTCAACTTTCTTATTTTAAATATCGCTTCATGGAGGCCCAGAGTTAAATGAACTAAGTGACTTGTCTGTGGAAATGGAGTCATGCACAGAACCCATGGTAAAGTTCTTTCCAACACAACAAACCGTCTATTAATACAAAGATTCAGTGTATTGAATGAATGGCGTACAGCACATGGGTTGCCAAAGTATTTGGTCCTTAAGATAATAAGAAAACCAAAAGAAGAAAAACTGGGAAATAATGAGAAGAATTTGGGCATTCTTTGGAGTCTTCATCCATGGAACTCATCTTTCTTTTTCTGTTCAGTTTATTTTAAAAAACGAATGATTCAGTCAGTATTTATTGAGCTCTTACTAAGTAATGGACACCAGGGAGAAAAGTATAAAGAATGAAACAATCCCTACCTGCCAGAAGCATCTCACTGATGGAGGAGACAAGCACATATGAAAATGCATACAGCATAATTATAAAGTGAATAAAAACAAATATATACAAAGTAGTCAATTACAAGGTAGTTTGGGAAGGGACTGGCAATTAAGGGGGATCAAGGAAGGCTTCCTAAAGAAAGAAAGCACTTGAATGGTGTTTTAAAGGAAGACAGGAATTCTCTGAGGTAGGAGGAGGAAGTACATTTCAGACATGTGGGATGGAAGTGGGAGATCAAATGTTGTGTGTGGAGGAACAAAGAGAAGGCTCATCTGGCCGGATTGCAGAGAGGAAGGAGAGATATGTCCAATGATGCTAAAAAGACAGCTTAGAGCCAGGTTGTGTGGGGCTTTGAGAGATAAACAGAGAAGTTTCTATTTTATTCTAGAATAAGAACAGAAAAGAAAGTCCTTGGAGTTAATTTAGCAGGGGAGTGGCAAGGTCAGATCTACACTTACAGAACTGCACTTTGGTCGTGTGTAGACTGGACTGTACACAGGGAGAGAGGCTTAGGCTGGGTCCCAATTAGGAGAATGTTGATATAATCTAGGTGACAGGTGATGAGAGTCTGAAATGAGGGGGTGTGAGTCACAGAGGAGGTCATGAAGGTGTAAAAGATCTGTGGGATGAGGGAGCATGAGCAGTAGCAGAAAATGCCAATGTTGTGAATCTGAAAAACCGGAAGGATGGTGATGCTTTAGACAGAAATAGAAAAGTTTGGGAAGAAGGGAGGGTTTAAGGGAAATGAAAATGAGCTCACTTTTTGACATGTTGATTTGAAGATGACTCCGAGACATCCAGCTTGCAATGACCAGTAGGTAACTGGAGATGTGGGACTAAGGCTCAGGGGAAATTCTAGATAGATCTGCATAGAGAAGATGTTTGAGCCCATGGGAGAGAACCTTGGGGAACATTCACAGTTTAGTGAGATGATGGAGGCTAGAGTATTCAGTGGAGAAAACTGAGAAATAGTAGTCAGTCAGGAAGACAGTGAAGCAAGAGGGAGTAGTTTCATGGAAACACAGAAGAGTGGTTGAATGCAGCAGCTAGTTCCAGAAGGATTAAGACTGAGAAAAGATCATCAATGTTGGTAACTGTGATAACTTTTCCATGGAACATGATTCAGGAACAAAGTAGAGATATGGAACGATAGCTCAAAGTAATTTTGAGGTCTAGTGAAGGATTTCTAAGGATTGGGGAGACTTGAGAATGAACATTGGAGAGGTAGAGGAGAATTAGAATTTGATCTGTTGGAGAAGACAGGAGGAACAGGGGTCAAGGGCTACTTCATTATCAGATACTGAGGGAAAGGAGGAGAGAGCAGGAGGCAACAAGAATGAAGATGCCTTTTCCAAAAAGAATTTCCACTTTCTTGGAAATAGTTGATGAAATAGTTGGACTGATGTTGGTAAACAAAAATCTGCATATACAGAAAAAATAGAAATTAAATAATTAGAGATGTATTCATTTTCTGATAAGTTTATGAGATGAATTCCATGTAAAATTTGGAAAAAGACCTGTATCTTAAATGAAGTAATTTTATGCTTAAACACACAAATATATATGTATATATAAAACTGATATATATATATATATATATACATATATAATTGTTAGGCAGCTCAATTCAGATTTGCTTCCTTTCAAATGAGAAAAAAAAATTCCTTTTTAAGAAAAGTGCATGTAAACATAGCAGAGGTTTATTTTCAGTTGCTAGACATGGTTTCAAATTACGCTTTGCCACATCCATGCCAATCTTGGAAGGGACTCAGAAGTAGTGCACACTGCTACTTGTGCATGCCTCATTTGGAGGCATATGGAAATCTAGGTTTGTAAAAACATGTGATAATTAAAATGATTGATAAGAACACTCCCTGCAGATTTTCAAATATTATTAAATATCAAACTTCATATTCTTTCAAGTTAAAACATTCAATTTTAATGAAACTTTTCAGGTCTACCACCTATGTATGGTGTGTGATTTTGTGCAAGTCACTTTACCCCCATATTAAACCTTCATTTCCTCATCTGTAACATTGGTGAGGGTATGGAGGGAGCAGGAGGTGGGTTAAATGATCTCTAAGTCCCCCACAACTGGAATGACCTCTTTGAATGCCTAGTTGCCTTCAAAGCTCAGATTAAATATTACCTCTATGGGAAGCCTTTTCTGATTTCCCTGATTACCTTGTGTTTTACTTCACACATATTTTTCATCTGTGTATATATATATATATATATATATATATATATATATGTATGTATGTATTTATTTATTTATTACAAGTGTCCCAAAAGTCCTAGTACAGTTTAAAGTTTTTTTAAAAAATACATTAACTGCTATGTGATTAGGTTAAGGATGAAGTATGCCTTTGGTCTGAATAATGGTAATTTTAATTCTTAAACTTTAATGACTTAAAATTGCACTGAGTTTTGGGACATTCTGAATATGTATATATCTCCCCTGATAGAACTGAAGCCACTTGAAGGCTGGGAGTGTTTCAGCTTTGGGTTTCTATCATCAGTACCTTGTAAGATGCCTGGAACATAGCAGGCACTTAATAAATCCTTCAGATTGCCATTTTCTGTTTCTGTGGTGACAGCGACCACAAAGTGAAATACCTCGATTATTTCACCTCTAATATGAATTACGGTAGTCTATCTAAATGTTTCGTTATTAATGTTCTTCTTGACTTGGATGTGTGATTATGTTAAGGATGCAGTATTCATTTGGTTCTAAAAAATAAATGATAATTAAGATTTTCAAAATGATTTACAAATTTTATCCTCACAACTACTCTAGGAGGTAGGTGTTGTAATCATTCCCATTTTACAGATGAGGAAACTGAGGCAGACAACAATTAAGTGACAGCCAAGTTTATACAGATAACAATGTCTGGGACTGGATTTGAACTCACATCTTTCTGACTCCAGGTCTAGGTGGAATATTAGAACAATCCAGTTAGGACTTTTAACTACATACGTACATACCTGACAGTCCCTAAGCCTACACTCCACTCTTATAGATAGGACCTAATGTCACAAAGCTTTGAATTATTGTGATAA
Source organism: Potorous gilbertii (assembly GCA_028658325.1). Classification (NCBI taxonomy): domain Eukaryota; kingdom Metazoa; phylum Chordata; class Mammalia; order Diprotodontia; family Potoroidae; genus Potorous; species Potorous gilbertii. The sequence continues at coordinate 103,380,040 of CM053774.1, read as the reverse complement.
TAAAATTCACATTTATATAAAATATTATGGTTTGCATCTTTCTTTCAAAGACCTTATGGGGTTAAATTTTATTCTTTCATATATATATACATATATACACATACATATATATATGTATATATACTGAGACTCAGAGAGGTTAAATTGTTTGCTTATGTTCATAGTAAGCACCCAAACTGATGCTGGAAACCAGGTCTTCTGACTGAGACCATTGCTTTTTCCACCACACCATGTTGATTGACTTTGATCTGAACCCAGGACACACAATAGATGCTTGATAAATGCCTGCTGATTGACTGGCAAGAGAGTCTTTGCTTTGAACATTTTACTCAACAATGCATGAGTTCTTACATGGACCTGGAAGGAAGACTATTTAGTCCAGTGCCTTCATTTCATGCCTGAGCAAACTTCAGCCCAAGGAGATTAGTGACCTATCCAAGGTCATATAGGTAATCAGTACCAAGGGTGGAATTTGAATCTGTATCTTGCGACTCTTTCTACTACTATTTGTGCCAAAGTAAATGGCTAAAATGTTGAACTTTATTACAATGACCACCAGAATCAACCCTTTAGGGAAGCTTTTATAAATCAACATTTGGGGGGTACTTAATAATTTTAAAGAAATAAGATGTATTTTTAAAACTAACACTGTTTTCTTTGAATATATTTTTATAGGCGCAAGGCAGAAAGACTCTCCTCATTCCATCTGGAAACTCTCCTTGCAGCAGTATGAAGAATTCATCTCTAAAACAGCTTCTACTTTTTTTCCCTCATTTTTTGCTCCATACAAACCAAGTGTGTAAGTTTCTTGTTTTCCAAGCAATAAGCATCATTGTAGTTTTACGAAGCAAGTTGAATTAACACTAAACCTTTTTTTCTGTAAAATTGTTTCTTTTTATATTGAATGCAGAATACAAGCTTCATATTTGTCCCGAGGTAAAAATCCTTGAATTGTTCACAGGGTTCAATTAAAACTTGTTATATGAAAGGTGCTACTCCTACCCCGGGGCTTATGAAAGAACTCAGTCAATCAGACAAAATATTCGTTTGGATCAGAGGAGCATTGTTACTTGTACTTGGAATCTTGTGGGATTCTCTGGTGGAGTCAGAACACATCTGGATTTCAGATGCGATAAGGAAGTCCTTTGGATAGCACTGCTAGAATGCATATTACTCTCTAGTTTTTGTTTCACAAGTTATTTGAAAGGATTTGGTATGATCTCAAAAGTGATTATGAAAAGAAATAAGGGTTTTATTTTTCTCCTTTGTACTGTGCTATGTCACTTGAAAATGTGACAGGTTGAACGTATTAGAAAGTCAATGAGTGAATTTGAAATTAAGTTCTCTGTCCCATAAGGGGGCATTTTTTCTTTCAGAATGTAGGTTTTTGATACAAGTTTGTGAGTCTGGGTTGTTGTTTTTTTTTCCCCTTCTGGTTTTAATGATTCCCTTAATAGCTGCTTGCTTTTCTGGTACACTGAATAGAAGAAAGCTTGGGGGAACAGAATTAGGTGTTACTAGGAGGTTGGGTGGATCTGATTGACTGTGGCCAGTCTTCATGGCGGCAAAAATGGCAGAAGTGTCCAGCTCCTGACATTTGCAAGACTGCTTTTCTGAACAGCATTATTAGACCTACTGAATCTTTCCATTACATCTGATGTTGCTTTGGTTGTATAGGACACTCCTTAGTCATTTCATTACTCTGAGGGAAGTTTAAGGAAGACTATACTACAAATCTTGAACAGTTAAAATGAGAAGATGGATTGCTTGCCCTATCTGAGATAGTATTAAATATGTTATTAAGAAAAAATGAATTTATATACTTCCTAATCAGATTTTTTTATCTGATTCCCAAATATGTATTCCCATAAATTTCTTCCAAGGAATTTCTTTTTGTTCTGGTTTGTTCAAAATAAAAAAACCTGGTGATTTAAAATATTACCCTTGGCTTGAGAATATGATCCAGTAATATTGTTTTCTCTTTAGAATTGCTTCTGAGAACTTTTTTTTTGGCATAGTATATATATCTGTTAGAACTGCTAATCATTGGTGAAAAGGATCCCACTGTGCAAATGTGGGGGCTCCCTTGAGAGATCCTAATCTAGAAACAAGTTCCACTGAGCTTGGAAGAAGTGGGAGCCAATTTTCCTTGGCTGAGAATCTGACTATCAGAGAAGCAAGGTTTAGAATGTGGTTGTGGCTTGTTCTCAGGAATCCTCTGGAAATACAGTTGGGGTATGTTAGGGCCTAAAGGCCATTGGACCTTTTTCTGTCTTTTGTTGTAAGTCCTGTCTGAAAGCATCATTAATTCTGTCATGCTGAGCTACTCCTGCTCTTATGTGACTTAGACCTCTTGCTGATGGCAGTGACTGACTCTAAGGTCATAAATGATTTGCTCAAGGCTCCTCGGGTGAGTCACCTTGCTATATCCAGACCCTTCTTCCCATAAAACATTAGTGGGGAGGTGCTAAGGATTCAGAGCTTGCCCAGTGAAATTTCCCATTATTTGCTAGAGACCTAATGGGAGAAAAAACTAAGTTCAGTGAAAAGCCACAATGCCAGCTTTGGAGAATGTGTTGAAGACTTTATATGATCATAGGTTTAATCTCCTGCATTTTACAGATAAAGAAACTGATGCTCACCTAGAGTGATTTAATCACTCACCTGGGGTCATATAGAAGGTGAATGCCAGAGGAAAAATTTTAAGCCTGGTCTGCCAAGCTCTGAGTTCCTTTCTCTATTCTTCATTGAATTTCCTAGGAAAAGAGAAATATTCCTGAGAGCATAGAAGAATATTAACACTAGAAGGGACTGTGGAGTCTCATATAATCCAATTCCATCCACCAAGATGGAAACTGAAGTCCAAAGAAGTCATGAGTGATTTGCCCACCATTGCCCAGGTCACTGGTAAAGCATCTTAAGTCCCTGGGAACAGAGAGATATGGCCTTCAATGAGACTAACAACTTCAGAAACTCTTCATGGCACATTTAAGCCTTAACTCCTCACCTAGGGAAAGATTTGAATTCTGTAGGAAATGAGAATATAAGAAATATTGCCTTTTGCTTTTTGATCCAGACATGCCAGGTGCTTGAGTTATCTCACTTTATGGAGTTCTATAGAATATAGAATAAGACAGATAATAAGAGGCAAAATGTTGAAAATAGATCCACTGGCCTCTGAAATTAATTTTACACCAGCTATTATTAATTCCAGTGCTCTGATTTTAATAAAATAAATGCCTTATACTAGAGTTGCGACATAATTCTCTACCTCAAATCAGAGGGTGGGAGAGAGTATTTTTTTGTAAATTAAATATAAAGCTATTCCTGATGTTGTATTACTTTGTCATTTCTTGAGGTTGCATTAAATATTGATGGACAAGAAGCCCTATCAATTAATTGGAATTTACTTTGCTTTCTTTATGTTGAATAAAATAAGACTTTCTGACACTAAACCCAGTTAACTCTAGGGCAGCCATTAAAGCATCGATCTTCCATTGTGTAAACTTCCTTTAATTCTCAGTCATTTACAAAGAATACTAAGACCTAATCCAGCCCTTTCATGTTTTAGCTGGGGAAACTGAGACACAGAGAGATTCCTACAGTGTCAATCTGGGATCAGAACCTATGGCTTTTTCCATTACTCCGTGTTTATGCATAACTTGGAGTTTTCCACAGAGTGTGTGTACTATTTGAACTACGCTTTCTTTACTTTGATATACTTTCTTTTCCTGTTGGCAAAATGGCCAAGCTTCAATCAGCCCCATTTTAAGGGGTTCTGGATGGCCTAGTTCATTTGCTAACAGCACTTCCAAGAAGAATCATTTCTTCCCCTCACCACAGTAGAACCCCTCTCTTCCCTGTCTTAGTAGAGGGTTTCATTAGTTGCTGTGGCCAAAACAACAAAAAAAATCACCCTATAGTTATTTCTTTGGTGAGAAGTATCTCCATCCTTAGCCAGGCTGGTAGGGCCTGTATTCAAAGCCTTCCCTACTTATTAGGACCTGCTATTAGGAGTTTCCTGAGGGAAAGGGGCTATTTCATTTTTGAATTTGTTTCCCAAATCCCTAGTACAGTACCTGGCACCTAGTAGCCACTTACTGATGCTTGTTGATTTGGAGACCAATTGATAATTAGTTGATTTGCTAGAGTTTGCCATCTGCTGACCTAGCTTTGGAAACCAAGGGTCACCCCCACCAAGGTGTGCCCACTCAAGAGCAACACTTTGGTCATGGTCACTGCCAATGTAAAATTTTAATTCACCAGAATATATTTTTCCCCCAGGTCCAGGATGAAATTTATTATAAACACTTGTAGGCATGACTGTGCAGATAGGGAGAAAAGAGCAAACCACACACTGGTATATTTATCCCACCTCTCAGATGTCCAAGTTAGCTTTCATGAAAAATTCACTCCTCCGTGACCAGAAATTGGTACTCTGGACTTCCTTTTTCTTACTCTCAGATTTTGATTTCTTTCATCAATCCCTTATAGAACAAAAGGATATTTCTTAGGTGTCTTCAGATTTGGTAGAAATAAAAGACTATGCTTAACTGAAAGTTTTTGGTACCATGAATTATGTTTGGGACTTTAGGAAATACTGATATCTAAGTAGCCTAATTGTGATCATTTCAGAAAAACCTACTTGTGCCTAGCAAAAAAAAAAACCATTAAGATCCTCTCATCTGCATTTGAAAATACCAATGGCATACTTTTTTCTATTTGGTGCTCAAGGAGGAGTCTCTTATTACAGTTTACAAGGTAGAGGTATGCACACAAACACTCTCAGGTTTGCAGTTTGGCCAAATGTACTTGAAAAATAAACCAATGACTAAACCAAATGCCAAACCCCATACTGAGGTGCCCTAAATTTCAATAGCACTGCTGAGAAAAACAATATATATATATATGTATCTGTCACTTGTCCTTGTTTTGTGAAACTGCCTATAAACATGAAGTGACTAAAACAAAATTTCTTGATAACTTCATTTCTTAGGGAGATCTGATAGTATCCCCAAATATATGCTGTTTAGTTTCTGGTATTATGAAGGAGACCGCTAAGTGGTACAGATGTTGGCAATGAGTCAGTATCTTAGATTTGAGTCGAATAGGAAATGTTTAAGAGTTGTAGGGGTCCTTCCCATCTTTAGACACTTGTGATTGCGGGGTCTAGGACAGGGTTTTGAGAGCAAACAATTTCATTTGTCTCAGGAATATCAGAGGTCACAACCTGCTTGAATTTTGTTTTTATATAGCAGCCATCATGTAATATGAGAGGTACCCCATAATGGTGCAAGATCTGATAAGCTTTCATGTGTGTGCTATTTTTTCCTTTTCTCCTCCATCTGCTTTGCTAAGTGGGCTTAATGTCCTAAGAACATCTTCAGTGCTTGTAACCATGCTCTGATAGGTGATGCTTTCTTCCCTCCTTTGAGGAGATTGGTGCCAATATTCCTTTGGCTCGGCTTGTGCCCTTATGGCTAAATCAGAATGTGAGAATTGTGGAAGTTACATACAATGAGAGCAATGTGGATGGCATGACAGGAGAAACCAAGGCATTGGCTACTGGTATATGATTCCTCTAGTGAAGGGAAAAATGAGGAAAATGGAAAGAATTTGAACATGTAATCCTGCTTTCAGCACAGACATGGAGAGCTCCTTCTTCGCTGAAAGCTGGTGTGATCAGATCACCGTCTGCAGTGAGCATGGGACAGAAGGACTTCAGGTCCAATCTGCGAATTGCACTAATGGTGTGTTGCACATGGAGGAAACTACTTTAGGAAAGGATTGTATGGGAATAAACTACTTACCTTTAATTACCAACACTTGAGATTGGTTGTGGTACCATTTGTACTGTGTTGTTTTGTGAATGTTCTTAATGAATTTTAAAAAAATGTATTTTTCAATAAAATAAACTGCAAAGAAATATATTTTAGATCTTTATTTCAAACCCCAATACATATCTGTTGTAATTTCATTTCTTTACTTTGGAAAAACTCTAAACACTTCTAAACACATTTACTAATAGTAAACTTGCAATCTTTCCAAAGAATCTTTCAAGTAGTATTGCCAACCTAGGAAAAAATATATTGCTTTAAGGTTTGCATAGCACTGTATGTATATATATATATATATACATATATATATATATATATGTATATATACATATATGTATACATGTATGTATATGTGTGTATATATACATATATGTATACATATATGTATATATATATTATTTGATCCTTACAGCAGCCCTGTGAGGCAGGTAATATTGTTATCTCTATTTTACAGATGAGGAAACTGAGGCAGACTGAGGGTAAATGACTTGCCCAGGGTGATATAGTTAGTAAGAGTTTGAGGCTAAATTTGAACTCAGGTTTTCCTGACTCCAAGTCCAGTACTCTATTCAATATACCATTTAGCTGCCTTTTGTTATTAATATTCCTAGGTTAATTATTCACACTGACCTACTACTACTAATTGATATGATGATGATGATGTTCAGTGGGATGTGCACTGGATCTAGAAGTAAAAGATCTGAGTTCAAATTTTAGTCCTGCTGCTTGCTAGCTTTGGGCAACACACCGCTCTTAACTCCAGTTTTCTCATCTGAAAGAAGGGGTGGAACTAGATGCCTCTAGGGTCCTTTCCTGCTCCGGATGTGGGATCTACACTCTCATTGATGTTGGACTTGGTTGTTTACAATGACCTTTACATATATTATTTTTATGGATTTTCCCAATCGCTTTATGAGGGAGGTAACCAAAGTAGTATTATTCCCATTTCACAGCTGAGGAGACTGAGATAGAGGATAGAAGTGACTTGTTCAAATAGTGACAATAACTTGATCAAAAGTCATTTGACATGGAGCCCTTTGCCATAAAAAAACAAGAGAGCTGCTGGTCAGGAAAAAGAAACTTTGGACTGCTGTTAGGTTTCAAGGCAGTAAATTACACACACACACACACACACATTTTGCCCTTTAGAAATACAACTTGTATGACCAATAGAGTAATGGATTTTTCTGAAGACATGGTGGAGTTGAATGGGATTCAGGGGTCATGGAAATCAAAACTCAGCAGTGTCTAAGCCCACTGTTTACAGGTTAGAAAGAAGACAAGTAGAGTGACTTGTCCAGGGATGGGAGTCACAGTCGGAGCTGGGATTTGAACCTCAGTTGCTGTAACTCAGGGGGCAGTATTCTGTCACTCCTTTTTCCCTCTACTAGGGTCTGCTGAACTGAGAAGCTGCAAAGAAATCCTAGGCCCAAGAAGCACTTCATCTTCCATGGGACATCCTGGCTTATGTCCCTCTCAGGCTCTGGGGGCCCTGAAGCCCTCTCTCTAGGCTTACAGGGTAAATTATCACTCACTATTTCCTCCCTCCCTCCCTTCCTTCCTTCCTTCCTTCCTTCTTTCCTTCCTTCCTTCCTTTCTTCCTTCCTTTTTTCCTTTCTCTTTTCCTTTCTCTCTTTTCTTCACTCCTTAACATTTAATTTCTCTTCCCCTGACCTTCCCCACCACACTTTAACACAGGGACTGGGGGTAAGTTTCTTGCTGACTCCTTTCCTTGGCATTCTTCTTCATATGACATGGCTTCAAGACCTTTCATCATCTGGGTCAATTTTCACTCTGCTCTCTGGACTGCATTCAGACCTCCATATTTTTGCTTTTGAATTTGATACATGTTATAAAATCAGTGTCTTTCAACACAGATATCCATGGCCAAATATTACATATTATTTTCCATGGGTTGCTTTTTTCAAATGTTTGCGTAAGGTTAGTGATAACGTGGAAAGAACATTGATTCTGACATCAGAGGATATGGAGTTGAAACTTGTTTCTGATGCTTACCATCTGTGGGAAAGTGTGCAAGTGAATCCATCTCTTTGGGGCTTAGTTTTCTATCTTGTAAAATGAGAAGCTTGCTCTTCTAACTCTGAATGTCTGATCCACAATCCCAAACTCTGAAGTTTCCGTCTGATCTAAATTTCTCTATCCTCTTATCCTTCTGTTTTTTCTCTGTGCCTCAGTTGGTACATATTTTAATATGAGCCTATAGATACAGATCTTTTTGTGTCTGAAATAAATATTTTTGGCATTCAGAGGTGTTTGTGACATTTAATATCAGAAATCTAAATCAAAGTTAATTGACTGAGACGCTATCATCGATATTAGATATCACCTCTAGGGCATCCAAAAGTGGATGGTGGCCATTAGTAGAAGCCAGGTACTTTGAATGAAGAGAGCTACTTCTACTTTAGCTTTTTTTTAATTTTTAAAATAAATATTAAGCACCTACTATGTGCCAGGCACTAAATGCTGGTGATATTAAAGGAGGCAAAGGACAGTCCCTGCCTTCAAGGAGCTAACCATCTAAACAGACAGACAAAGCAAGCTATATACAGGAGAAATAGAAAATAATTAACAGAGAGAAGATACTGGAATGAAGAGGGCTTGGGGAAAGCTTCTGGTAGGAGGTGGGATTTTAGTTGGGACTTCAAGGTAGCCAGGGAGGTCAATGGTCAGAGTGGAGGAGGGAGAGCATTCCAGGCATGAGGGATAGCCAAAAGGAATGGCCAGAGCCAAAAGATGGAGGGTCTTGTTTGTGGAACAGCCCAGAGGACAATGTCACTGGAATCAAAAAGTAAGCATTGGGAAGTAAGAGAAGGGAAATGTAGGAGGGGGCTAGGTTATGAGGGGTTTAGATGCCAAACAGGATTTAACTTCTGCTCCTGGAGGCAATAGGGAGCCATAGGAATTTATTGAGTAGGAACCCCGAGTCACTAAGGTGGAAATCTTCACTGCTTAGTTAACATCTGAGGAGACCTACTTGCAGTTTCTCCATTGGGTCACCCCAGCCTCCACAGGACCTACCTCAATCATTGCTATGCAATCAGGCAGATCTTGCTTACTCTCACATAATTCAGTTCCCCTGAGGCAATACATCATTATATTACTGCCATTTAAAAGTTTTAAATTAAGGGAGGACAGAAGGAGAGAGTGACAATAGCTGTGGGATGAGAATCTTGCCACAGTTTTGTATTACTCATAAACCATCACATCTACCATTCACAGCAAACCCCTGTGCTATGGTTATTTATTGTATTATCAACTACAGCAGCTGCAGTTGCCAGAGGGGCTGCATGTTAAACCTTGGCCAGTATGTCAATCAGCCCATGCGGCTCTTTATTCATATTGCCCTGTTCATGGAAGTTCGCAGGAGCCTTCATGCAATGTTATAAGTAGGACTTGAAAACCACATAAGCAAAACTAAAAAAAAATTGCAGGAGGAAAAAATTATAGTGCAGACTCAATAAAATTCCCACCTAGAGTTCTTCCTTTGAGTTTGTAGAAGAAAAAAAGCCAGTATGATAGACTTGTAATTAAAAAAACAAGCAAAAAACCAACATCCCTAAATGGACTTGTGTATATGGGGATTATATTCTAGAAACAACTGACACACAGAAAATTGGAACTTGGGATTTCTGGGTTTGAACTTTCTATTTTTGATTTCAAGGTCTATTAGTTCAGTCTACAACCCTCCTATTCTGAGCACAACACTGGTCTAAAGCTTTGGGAGAACTGGGAAGCTTGAAGGGCCTTGGTGAACGGTCAAAACTTACTCTGTAGGGACTAGTGGGTAGTTTTGTATGATTCATCATCAATCATCAACATTTAGTGAAATTCTCCTATGTATAGAATACTGTGCTAGGCAGAGGAAAGGGGGGAAAAGCATTTATCCATCAATTCATCTGAGAAGTGAAGTGAAAAAAGAACTCTGGATTTGGAGTCAAATACCTGGGGTCAAATTCTGTCTCTGTCATCTCAGTGACTTTAGGCAAGTCCCTCAGCATCTCTGGGTCTCAGTTTCCTCATCTGTAAAAAAGGAGTGGACTTGATGACCTTTACTTTACCTTTCAGTTCTCAGTCTATGATCTTACTAGTATCTACTTTAGAAGACCTTGCAATGAACTTGAACAGACACAAAAAATATCCACATGCTGTTTAGGTTGAGAGAACCACCATTTTCTATCTAGGTTCACAACCTTGGAGTCATTCTTGACTCCTCACTCTCCCTCATCCCATGTGGCAAATCAGCTTCCAAGGTTTGTTGATTCTATTTGACAACTCTCATGTACATTTCCTCCTCTCAATTCACATGGCTATTACTCTAGTTCAGGCCCTCATCAACTCTTGCCTTGACCACGGCAAGAGCCTAAACTGGTCTCCCCATCTCAAGTCTCTCCTTATCTACCAAGCCTCCTAATGGCTGCAGAATTGTTGTCCCTAAAGCACAGCTCTGACTACGTTTAATGGCCTACTCCACTGGCTCCCCATTGCCTCTAGTCTACCTGTTCGGACTTACTATACTTTGCTCTTACCGAGACTGGCCCGCTTGCGGATCCCTGTACACTACATTCCATCTCCTGTTGTTTTGTTGGCTATTCCTCATGCCTGAATGCAATTCCTTAGCACCCCCACTTCTTAGAACCCCTAGTTCCCCAAAGCTCAGTTCAAGCTACATCTCCTTCATGAATCCTCTTCTGATAAAATACAACTGGCTAGTGTATCTCTTTTCTTCCCATGCTATTTGCCTCAATACCTTGTATTTATATTGTTTCTATTTTGTTATGTGATATATAAAAAGTTCAAGATTCATGTTTTCTGGGTAATTAATCCTTTTATTAATCATGCTAGCAATAATTAATGAAGGGGTCAGTGACACTCTCAAATGTCAGTGTACCCTCATGGAACCAACTTAATGCTTACATACCCTTGGAAGAGTGAGTGTTCCTGAGGGTGTCAATCAACTCTGATTGGTTAACAATTAATGAGAAGAATGAATATTGTCATGAGAGGTGGACCTATTCTAATGAGGGCCTGTTTGACCTTTGTTGCTGAAGAAGACCATGCCATCAGAGAAATGATGGCATGACTTGCGTTTGACTTTGTTTTGAGTGAGGGAGGGATGTGCAAGGTCACCATTCTCACTTCTCCTCCAGAGTCATCATCTTAGACAAGTAGACTTATCTCTTATCCAAACTACCCCACTTAGGGCAATCTAGAGAGAAAACAAGTCCATCTCTGCTCAGACCTAGCTGAATGGAAGATAATGGACCAGAATTCACCTTAGTTTAAATTAAGTTCCCTAACCGTGGGCCCTCCCATCCAGGATCAAAAAGCATGAACCCAGGTGATGTGATCCATCAGTAATGTACTTCAATTTAATGTAATTCAATGATTGATTATTAATATACACGGAAAATAGTAATATCTCTCAGTAAATACTTCTATTCGAGTGTGACATTTTCCGTGATGGACAATAAGCTCCTTAAGGTCATGGGCTATTTAATTTTTGCTTTGCATCCTTAACATAGGGCTCCGATACATAGCAGGTGCTTAACAGTTAATTGTTGTTTGATGGACTGTGATATAGATACAACTGGTCCCAATTTGGATTAATCAAAACAATAGCATCTAATTCACCAACTTAATACAGAGTTGGACAACTTCATTTGGGCAAAGTTTTAGAGTATAAGCAGAGATTCTAGGATAGCACAGTGGCCAGTTAAGCTTCCCCTGACTTTTCAGTTACAGTCATGTGTGCTAGGAGCAAGCTTCAAGCTGAGTTTGTCAGGAAGGATGCAAGTATTGCAGACTAGCTCCCTTTCTGATGGAGGGATGTTGTCCCAACATCTCAGGCTGAAGAGGCACCTTGTCTGAACTGAGTTCTGTTCTGCAGTATCATGGTGAAGTGGGGAGAACTCTATGACTTGGAGTCAGAAGGTCTGGCTTTGAATTCCAGTCCTGACACTTAATTTCAGTAGTAACTGATGCTTGCACAGTGCTCTGGACAAGGGACACAGCCCTTTACATGTTATCTCACTCAGAAGCCAGTGGAACCCTTGGCCAATGAATTAAGCTCCTTGAGTCTTAGTTTTCGCAACTATAAAATAGAGATAATAGCATTTATACCATGTAAAATGCTTTCTATCAGCTCCTAGGGATGCACTTTGAGGGCAGAACCTTCTTATTTTATTCCTTCTCTCCCCACTCTGACCCAGGAGTGCATGCAGTAGTACTGAACATTTGTTGGAAATAAATTGAATTGACCTGACTGGGTTCCACAGCTGCTGCAAAGGCAACAACCAGATTCAGACATGACCATGAACTTGTTGGTAGGTGAGAGGGGAGAAGAGCCCTGGTACTGAATGAATAAACAAGATTCAGATTCAGACATGACCATGAACTTGGTGGGTGAGAGGGGAGAAGAGTCCTGGTACTGAATGAATAAACAAGTATTTATTTATGTATTTATTAATGTTACTTTGCTAAAGGTTTTGTCGAAGAGCTGCTTGTTGAGGAAAAAACAAATACTGAGATAATTGCCCCCAGAAGATTCTTCCTGCACTTGGCTGTAAGTATTTATTAAGTGCCTACTATATGGCAAGTAGTGAGCTGAGGTTCTGGAGCTGGATATGTGGGGAAAACTGAGTGACAGTCTTTGCCTTCAGGGCAAGAATACAACACATAGATAAGAATGAGGCCAGGGAGAGGACTTTTGGTCTGGGGATTCCCACTGATGAGAGGAGTTGAAAGCCAGTAAATTGTTTTTCTTCCTTCCTTCCCTCCTTCCTTCCTTCCGTCCTCCCTCCCTTCCTTTCTCCCCTCATTCTTTCCTTTCTTTAAAGTATTTTTTCTTCATGTGTTCTGTTTACACTGCAGATTCCTCCCACTTCATGAGAAGTTTCTCACAACAAAGTAAAACAATAAAGTACCACTTAAGACAACATTTCACATCTCGAGCACCTCCCAACCCTCTGTTTTAAAAAGTGAATGAGAATTCATTTTTCTTCCTTCCCACCCTCACCTCAATTAAAAAAGAAAAAGAAAAACCTTGAAACAAATATTCTTAGTCATGCAAAACAAATGTTTTCAATGGTCATATACAAAAACATGTATGTTTCATTCTGTACCCTAAATGTGCTACATCTCTATAATGGATAGTATTTTTCATCATCAGCCTCTGGATAATATTGATATTACAAAAAAACGAACAATTTTGAGGATTTTTAGAGACTGATGAAGAATGAAATGAGTAAATCCTGGAGAATAACTTAAAACAATAACAACACTACTATAAAAAAACCAAACCATTTTGAAAGTTGTAAGAACCATGACCAATGCAGTCATAACCCTTTCAGTTGCAATGGTAATGTTGAGTTCATCACTGTTCTCAGAGCAAGAAGTGGAAATCATCAGAGGGGCGTGGGGGTTTGTATGTGCAGTAGCAGGCCAAGCTTCCAGCAGAAGTGGGTGGGCTTGGGTTTCCTGGGGGATGGACAGATGGGATTTTCATCATGGCCTGTGCCCATCTAGATGTGGTGTCATAGGTGAGTTTCCACTTACCAATAAGGACCATCATTTGGCACTCTACTCTAAGGAGAGTGTCACCCCTGGGTGGTTTAACTCCATCTGGGTGGTGATAATGGAGGGCCCAGTCTCTGGAGGTCCAGATTAAAGTCTGAAGATCTGAGGTTGGGGCCTAGCTTTGAAATTTACTAGTTATGTGACAACGATTAGGTCATTTAGCCTTTCTAAGACTAAGTGTTTACGTATAAAAAAGGTTTACATTGCCTCATTCCCAGGGTAGTTGTAAACAGAGCCATAGCTACATTTCTCTATTCTTTTGGAAAGGGCTACAACAGATATCCAGGGACATGATTGCAGAAGACATCTTTATGTGCAGAGTAAAGAGGCCATGTTCCATCATGGGAAGCTTTCCCTTGGCAGTTTGCCTTCTCCTCTATTTCTGGCCCATCTGGTAGAAGTGATACACACATATTAATAAATATGGTGCTGGACATGTAATCAGTAAGACCTCAGTTCAAATCTCACCTTAGACTATGCATGAGACCTTGGACATATATATCACTAATGAGTCTGTGCTTCAGTTTCCTCATTTGCAAAATGAATGTAGCCTCTAAGTTCCCTCCCAATTTTAAATCTCTGAGCCTATATGTTAATTATTCATGACCACTAGGAGCTAAGGTAAATTGTTTCTTAACACTTGAATCCTGGCTACTGGGGATACTGGGTGGTAGGGCCATAACAGTTACAATAAACAGATGCTTTGAGGGAAAAGTCTGAAAGATTGTGTGAAGCAATGCTTTTCTTCCTCAAAGTGCTCAGAATCATGTTGGAGGTGAAAGGAACCATGGGAATCAACAAATCAAGCTTCTTTATCTTATGGAGTGGGAACCTGAGACCCTTAACCAAAGGAAGAAACTTAAGGTCACAAAGGATGACAAATTAAACACTCATGGAAATCAAGGTGTGAAATCAATGGAGCCCAGATTTCATACTCTCATAGATTATTGGGGTTGAAAGAGAACTCAGAGACAACTTTGTGCACCTCCCTCATTTTATATGGGAGAAGACAGAAGGAGAGGCCAAGAGGTGCTGCCACTAGGCTAGGTCTAGTTGAAATTTGGCCTCCTCCCAGGACGCCAGTGCTTCCAGAGCAATATTTGGTCCTTGTCTTATGACTCATCATAAGCAGCTGAACACCCTGGGCCCCAAGCCCAGATTCTCCCCTCCCCCAAGCATCAGTAAGGAAGTCTGAGAAATCAGGGAGGGCAAAACTTAGAACGAAAACAAAGGTTCCCAGGATGGGAAATGTAGATTAATGTGATGGAGGACTACTGTGCTGTAAGAAATGATGACGGAAATCATTCTGGAGGATCCTGGAAAAATCTAATGAACTGATACAGAGGAAAGGAAGCAGAACCAGAAGAAGTTATACAATAACAACAATATTGTAAGAATAGTCACCTATGAAAAATATCAGAAATTCTGATCAACATAATCAACCAGGAATCTAGAAAACAGGCCACTCATGTCTCAATAGATGAGTGGTAGACGTAAAATGCAGATTGAGACATGTGACCAATGCAGACATTTGTTTTTCGTTGCCTATACATATTTTTATCAGGAGATTTTGTATTTCTTTTTTTTTTCTCAATGGGGATAGGAGGAAGAAAAGGAGCATCTTTGAAAATTAAATAAAATTGAATTATAAACAAAAACAAAAGACAAAGCTTCCACCATGGCAGAAACTCTGCCTCTACCTCAAATCCAATCTAGTGCCTTTTCAGACTAAGAGGAACACAAATCCCTGGATCCTCAGTGATTCATTCCTACTGAAAAGGCAGAGTTAGTTCAAGAGATCTTTAAGGAAAATGTTATATCCCCTCTTCATTTACCATTACAATCCCAGAATGACCCTAATGCAATATGACAACTGTCAAATAATAAAACTACTAATATTTGCAAAGTACTTTCCCCACAACAATCCAATGAGGTGGCTTATGGGTTATTATTTCACATTTATAGAATCATGGAATATTGGAGTTGGAAGAGGCCTCAAAGGCCATCTGGTCCAAGTCACGTATATATAAGAAACCTCTGTGGAGCACC
Source organism: Potorous gilbertii (assembly GCA_028658325.1). Taxonomy (NCBI): domain Eukaryota; kingdom Metazoa; phylum Chordata; class Mammalia; order Diprotodontia; family Potoroidae; genus Potorous; species Potorous gilbertii. The sequence goes on along the minus strand of CM053774.1, from coordinate 103,364,558 downwards.
TCCCTTTGAATGAAGTTTTTCACGGGACAGAATCCGGTCTCTCCTGAAGCACCCATGATGGAGTTTTTCTATATAGCAAGCCAAAATTTACCTCTTTGCTCCTATTTCTGTACTCTGGAGTCTAGCAAAACAAATCAATTCCCTTCCATTTTGCAGTCCTTCAAGCATTTAGAGACAGCTGTCACATCTCTGAAGTTTTCTTTTCTATGCTCCAAATATCCCCATTTCTTGATGATAACACCTCAGTAGAGACCACTGTAAAGTTACTGGGTCGGTTGGTTTTACATAAATACTTTTCTTTGTTATAGGAGTATTTAATGGAGGGAGGGACCAGGATGGAAGTATGGGGAAATGATTATAGTGATAAGAAAATTATCAACAAAGTAAAAAAAATACCAACCCAAACATCCCAAGTTCTTTCAAAGAATCCCTATATGGCATGCACAAGGATCTTCCCCATCCTTTCTCTCTCCTCTGGACATCCTCCAGTGTATTGTTGTGCTTCCTAAAATGCCAGGCCCAGAGCTGAATGTAGTATACTAAATATGGTTTGACCTGGGAACAGTGTGACAATATCATTTCCCTAGTTTGGGTCTTCTGCCTCCCTTTTAATACAGTTGAAGATCGAAATCATTTTTTTTTTGACTTCCATATTGTACTGTCAGTTCATACTAAGCTTAAAGTGCAATAAACTTCCCAGTTTTTTTATAAAACTGTTGTCTAATTTTGCTTTTCCCATCTTATTGTTTTTTTAATTTATTGTTAGTTTTCAACATTCATTTCCACAAGATTTGGAGATCCAAATTTTCTCCCTATTTCTCTCCTCCACCTCAAAACACCATGCATTCTGATTATCCATTCTGCCAATCTGCCCACCCTCCTATCACACCATTCCCTTCCTTTATCCCCATCTTCTCTCTTTTCTTGTAGGGCAAGATAGATTTCTATAACCCATTACCTGTATTTCTTATTTCCCAGTTGCAGGCAAAAACAATTCTCAACATTTTCTCCTAAAACTTTGCGTTCCAACTTCTCTCCCTTCTTCCCTCCCCACCCATACTCACTGAGAAGGCAAGCAATTCAATATAGGCTACATATGTGTAGTTTTGCAAAAGACTTCCATAGTTATTCATGTTGTGAAAGACTAACTATATTTCCTTCCATCCTAGCCTGCCTCCCATTTATTCTATTCTCTCTTTTGACCTTATCTCTCCCCTAAAGTATTTACTTCTAATTACTCCCTCTTCCCATGAGCCTTCCCTTCTATCATCCCTCATACCCCACTTATCGCTTTCTCACCTACTTTCCTGTAGTGTAAGATAAATTGTCATACCAAATTGAGTGTGCATGCTATTCCCTCTTTAAGCCAAATGTGATGAGAGTAAGCTTCCCTTTTCCCCTCTCACCTCCCCACTTTTCCCCTCCATTGAAAAAGCTTTTTCTTGCCTCTTTTATGAGAGATAATTTGCTCCATTCCATGTCTCCCTTTCTCTTTCCAATATATTCCTCTCTCACCACTTAATTTTATTTTTTTAAATATCATCCATTCCTATTCAATTCACCCTGTGCCCTCTGTCTATATATGTATGTGTATAATCCCTCCAACTACGCAAATACTGAGAAAAGTTTCAAGAGTTACAAATATTATCTTTTCATGTAGGAATGAAAACAGTTCCACTTTAGTAAGTCCCTTATGATTTCTCTTTCTTGTTTACCTTTTCATGCTTTTCTTGATTCTTATGATTGAAAATCAAACTTTCTATTCAGCTCTGGTCTTTTAATCAAGAATGTTTGAAAGTTCTCTATTTCATTGAATGACCATCTTTTCTCCTGAAGTATTATACTCAGTTTTGTTGGGTAAGTGATTCTTTAATCTTTTAATCTTAGTTTCTTTGACTTCTGGACTTCCAAGTCCTTTGATTCCCTTACTGTAGAAGCTGCTAGACCTTGTGTTATCCTGACTGTATTTCCACAGTACTCCAATTGCTTCTTTCTGGCTGCTTGCAATATTTTCTCCTTGACCTGGGAACTCTGGAATTTGGCTACAATATTCCTAGGAGTTTTTCTCTTCAGATCCCTTTCAGGAAGTGATTGGTGGATTCTTTCAATATTTATTTTACCCTCTGGTTCTAGAATATCAGGGCAGTTTTCCTTGATAATTTCATGAAAGATGACATCTAGGCTCTTTTTTTTTTCATTATGACTTTCAAGTAGTGTCATAATTTTTAAATTATCTCTCCTGGATTGATTTTCCAGGTCAGTTGTTTTTCTATTGAGATATTTCACAGTGTCTTCTATTTTTTCATTCTTTGGTTTTGTTTTGTAATTTCTTGGTTTCTCATAAAGTCATTTGCTTCCCTCTACTCCATTCTAATTTTTAAAGAACTATTTTCTTCAGAGAGCTTTTGAACCTCCTTTTCCATTTGACTAATTCTGCTTTTTAAAGCATTCTTCTCCTCATTGACTTTTTGACCTCCTTTGTCATTTGAGTTAGTCTATTTTTAAAGGTGTGATTTTCTTCAGCATTTTTTGGGGTCTCCTTTGCTTTTCAGGATTTTCTTGCATCATTCTCATTCCCCTTCCCAATTTTTTCTCCACCTCTCTTACTTGATTTTCAAAATCCTTTCTGAGTGCTTCCATGGCCTGAGACCATTGCATATTTATTTTGGAGGTTTTGGATGCATAAGCCTTGACTTTTGTGTCTTCCTCTGATGGTATGCATTGTTCTTCCTCATTAGAAAGGATGGAAGAAAATACCTGTTCACCAAGAAAGTAACCTTCTATAGAAGTCTTATTATTTCCTTTTTTTGGGCATTTTCCCAGTCAGTTATTTGTCAAGAGGAGGGTATACTCTAGGGACCTGTAAGTTCTCAGGGCCTCCAAGGTGGCACAATCAAGTGAGAGGAGTTTACTTCTCTCCTTGACTGTGCTTTGATCTGGGAGCAACCATAAGTACTCTTCTGTCCAAGATCTATGAGTAGGATTCCCTCTCTAGAGCCTCCACTAGTTCCACCAGGCCAGCCAGTGCTCCTCCTCACCCCAGGACTGCCACTCAGGGCTGACACCCAGATCAGCTGCTTGATTCCCCCAGGGTCTTTAGGTAGAAAGCTACAAAAATGGATACTACTGTTGCCTGAGACCAGGGCTAGACTGTGTTCCCTTGTCACCCAGGTGAAAGAGCTTTCTCACTGACCTTTGAAGCTTCCCTGTAGTTTGTTGGTTGAGGAATCTTTGAACCACAGGGGCTGCCAGGGATTCTACCCCCTCTCCCTCCGAGATCTGTTCAGGTCCTGTCCCTGTCAGTGCCACATGGCCAAGGCTGGGCTGGGCTCCACAGTCTGCACTCCACTCAGAGACTGGTGAAATAGGCCTTTCCTGTCAGTCTTCCAGGTTAGTTTGGACTGGAAATCTCTTTTACTCTGTCATTTTGTGACTTCTACTGCTTTACAATTTGTTGTCATTTTTTATAGGTATTTTATAGGCTGTGGCAGGAGAGCTTTTACAGGTCCATCTTTCTACTCCACCATCTTGGCTCTGTCTCCTCCCATCTTATTCTTTTGAAGCTGATTTTTTTGAAGTCAAGTGTAAGTAAGAAATTTCATCTTATGTAATGCAGTCCTATGTTCTAATCACTCAGAGTCTTTTTGGATCCAGCTATCCTTCCCAGTTTGGTGTCACTGGCCAGTATGATAAGAATTCCATTCATACTTTCATCCAAGGTGCTGATAAAATGTTAAACTGCACAGACTCAAGCACAGATCCATAATCTTGCATCTCCAAAGGCTTTTCAGACATCTCAAAATGTCAGGCAGACATCTTAAACTCAACATGTCCAGAATGGAATTCATTATCTTTCCCCCTTAAACCCTCCCTTCTTCTATCTTCCCTATTAATGTAGAGGGCATCTTTTCACTCTCTCAGGCTGGCAATCTAGTGTAATCCTGGACTTCTCACTCTCATTCATCCCTCATATCTAAATGCTTGCCAAAACCTGTTGATTTTGCCTTTTTGATATTTATATACTTTCTTCTCGCCTCTGGTACTGCCTCATCCCCTCATGCCTAGGTTATTGCTAGAGTGTGCTAATGGGTCTGCCCACCTTAAATCTCTCTCCATTACAATCCATCCTCCATTCAGTCAACAAAGTGATTTTCTTAAAGTGTAGGTCTGATCTCCCACAGCTCGCTATCATTTCAGAATTAAAGACAAAATGTTCTGTTTATTATTCAAAGCCCTTCATAACCTACCTAGCCCCCTCCTACCTTTCCGGTCTTACATCTTTACATCCCACCATGTCCTCTGATCCAATGACACTGGCTCCTTTGCTGTTCTACAAATAAGACACTCCATCTCTCGTCTTCAGACATTCTCTCTGGCTGACCCCGATGCCTGGGACACTCTCTCTTCTCTGTTCTGACTACTGACCTCCCTGGCTTCCCACCACAAATCCCATCATCTACAGGAAGCCTTTTCCAACCTATCTTAATTCCAGTGCCTTTCCCCTCTCTCTTCCTTCTGAATCCTCCTTCACCCTTTGCCAGAAAAGCCTTTCTTATTCACAGACCTCATCATGTCTGCCGACATATGCCTGTTGCCAGCTGAGGATATTCCAGTCTCTCTTAGGAAGACTACATGTTTGACTCCCACGCTACAAAAGTAGCAACAGGTATCCAAAGTCAATGGTTGATCATCATAATGCTGAAAAAAAAACAACTTTGTAGCAAAAACCTTTTGATATAGGCTCTATCCAAAAGTTAATTTCTAAGTCTGTTGCCTGAAGTGGAAAGCAGTAAATTACTCCCAGTTGAAAGTTAAAGGAAGAGATTCATTGAGAAACAGGTTGTGGGAAGGTGAGAATATGGACAAGGTATCATGTTGCAGTAGAGAGTGCTGAATGTAGGGTCAGGAAACCTGGGTTCCCATGATATCCTGCCCTATGTTTGGTGAGTCCCTTAAATCTTTCCAGGTCTCAGTTTTATCACCTGTAAAATGAAGGGGTTGGTTTCTCATGTGCCTTTCAGCTCTATGATCCTATGTTCATCAAATATGGCCTTGGCTGTTCATTTTTCTTTGTATGATTTTATTAAGGTAAGGATTTGGAACCATACAACTGTGAAGATACTTGGAATGATTCAGTATTGCTTCTTAATACTTTGCTCGCTAAGGACTTCCCCTTATATTTAATGTCATAGCTTCCAGAAGCAAATGTGCTGGGTTTTTTCTTTCTTCCTCCCTCCCTCCCTTCCTTCCTTCCTTCTTTCCTTCCTCGGTCCTCTTTGAGAATGAAGGACAAACCACCACCTGTGAGTAGTCCAAGCTGCCTGAATGGGGACTCAGCTGAGCAGTTCCAACGGGACATCCCATCTCCTCTCCCTCCCCCTCTTCTCTCCCCTCTCCTCTCCCCTCTCTTTATCTGAGGGTATTCTGCCCAAAGGAAGGTAAATGTTGATGACTGAAAGCTTCCTAGTTAACTTGGGGTTTGTTGACTAGGTTTATTTCTCAAAGACCAAGCCTTAAACCCAACTCACTCTGAATCTCTTGGAATAGACAGCAATAGGTCTCAGCAACGGTTGTTTTCTGGGTCCTCCAGCTTCAAAGTGAATGTAAATAGTGACTATTTCTCTTGGCCAGCAACCCTGAAGGTCTTCCCCTCCCAGTTTGATTTTTTTTTTTTTATTAAAGGGGCCATTCCTTGACTCACTCCTTAAAGAGGCCTATTCACTGAGTGGGCATTGCCTCACTCAAAGTGAGAAACTGAAAAGACCTTAGTTTAAAAGGACCAAGATCTCTCACTGCATCCTGGGCCATCTCCAGTTGTCATGAATTGATATCTGAATGCCAGACCCAGATGGCTCTGGAGGAGAAAATGAGGCTGGTGACTTTGCACAGCCCTCCCTCCCTCAAATCAAAGCCGATTGCAAGTCATGTCATTTCCCTGAGGCATGGTCCTCTTTGAGGGCAAAGGACAAACACAAGGGGCACTGACAGCTCAGAGGACTGCCTGGGATCATACTACTACTGTGTGTCAGAGGCAGAGTTTGAACCTGGGTCTTCCTGATTTCAGCAATACCACCCTATGCCTCCTCTGCAGTGGTTATATGCAGGTTCAATAGTTTATTGTCTAGAAGTCAAGAAAACAATAAATTAAGATCAAATTTTGCTGATATACAAGATATAAGTGCTTACACCAAGAATTCTAACAACTGGGCTGATTTGATCTGGCTCCATCACACCTTTCTATATTTCTAAGTGCCCCAAAGCAACTTCACATGAACCAGAATGAACTGGCCCTAATGCAAAGGCCCAATGCCAGTCCAGTGGGCAGAGCTGAGAAGACTGTGGGCCAGGTCCAGAGTGACTATCTCTAGCTTTGCCCTTGCCTTGGGTAAGACCATCTCATCTCTCTTTGCTCCTTGTTTTCCCCCATTAAAATGGAGATAAGGCTCACACTAGACTCCAGTGATCTAGTTTCCCTGAGTACCTTATAAATAAATGCTAAGTGTCATTTGTGACTCCAAATTCTCCCTAGGAGTAATTTAATCCTTCCCCACACCCCCACCCTCAAGGCTAGATCAGCACTTTGGGGGCCCCACCTTAACTCCTCTGGACTGCTCCCTGGATAGCCTGCTTGAGTAGATAGACCACTGTTATTTTGAATTAAGTTCTCATATTCCTATTTTAAAGATACGGAAGCATGGGATTCTACCCCCTTCCTCCCCCAAAACACACAGCTTTCTTACTACTCTGGTTTGTAATTCTAGGTGAGGGATAAAATGGTGTTTGTCTCCAGCTACTCTCCCCACTTCCTTGCTCCTCCCATCCCCAGGGAACTCAGGTCTTCTTCAACGTGCGCGCGCGCGCGCACACACACACACACTCCCTACCACCACTTCCATTTTTTCCTTTCATTTTAAAAACCACATTCCTTGTTCTGCATTATTTCAGCAGTGGGATTGGCGCTCACAAAGACCAATGATAACTGGAATTGCAATGCCCTTTCCAGTGCATCCAACCCTGGGAAGGATGTGTTCCCAGCTTCTGTTTTATCCAGGCTCTCATTTAGCCAGAGGAAAGTGCTTTGTGGGTTGGATTCTGTTGCTGCTGAGACTTCTATGGATTGGCAGGAATTCAAATGGTTAGTGACTGCATTTAATCTCTTAATAGAAATGAGAAACTCGAAATTTAAAAAATTTAAATAAAAAAAAAGAATCTAAAGGAGTTGTCATGTATGTCACATCACATTTCATTCTAAATGTATAATTGGATCAATCAATAAGCATTTATTAAATGCCTGCTGTATGGTAGGCACTGACAGCACACTAGGATAGCCATTCTCCTTTTGTCCTGTTTGCTCCCCTCTCATCCCCTTCCCCATTGCATAGAAAGGGAGACTTCTGTTTGTGGGGAGCGAGAGAGGAGGTGGGCTAATGGAACTGAGAGATGAAGCTGCAGGGCAAGGCTGCCTGAACAAGGTCAAGGTCTTAGAGCCTGAGACAAGAGATGCAACCTATCAGTCACTAGGAACTGAACCTGGAGGACTCAAGGGCGAGGAGTGAACAGGATGAGGGGAGCAGAGAGCTTTTGTCCCAGTCAGCCCTGCCCTTCTCCACATCCCTGCTTCACCTGGGATGAGCCAGTCATTGGAAAAAACAGTGAGTGTTGTCTGACAGCCACAGGGTGCTGAATGTCTAGAAGTATTCCTTTTCACCTGATCTAGAGCCCACGGCCCTACTTTAAGAAGGGGGAACCAAATTTCAGAATGAACTCCTGAGTCTTTACATAACAACTGTCCTTCTAGATGACATGAGTCAAATATTGGTTGGGAACTATGTTATATCATCTAGATGTTATATCACCTAGATTCCACCTTCTTGTAGGCCACGTAGATAGAAGCGGTTAAATAGACAGGATTGTGCCTTCCTTGCATGGCCTTTATTTTATCTGGACATTGTCTGTGTCTAGGTGAGACTGAAGGTACACACCTGCACAGTAAACAGATGTTTCCCTCATTCTTATTGTCCCTTTGTGAAGGGGCTTCTAGACAAGGTAACCAGATTGGAATCCTGGTCCTGGATGATCTCAGACAAAGTATTTCTCTGAGCCTCAGCTTCCTCATCTGTAAAATAGACTAGGTAACCTGTGAGGGCCCTTCCAACTCTAAAGTGATGAGTCTATGGAACATGATATATAGTTAAGAGGGCTTGTCTGTTCCTGTGGGGAGCTGGTTCCAATGTACCAAGACTGACCAAGATGGATTGTACTCAGTGACACTGAATGGGTTCTGAGGGGATGTAGGTTTTACAACAGAACTCATTCTGATTGGATAAATCCCCAAGAAACACATCCTTTAGATGGGTAAACTGGCTTGGCTGCTGAGTCAGAGGCGGAGCTAGGGTCATTTCCTTTCTGAGAACCATAGAGAGCTGAACCTTCGCACATTCCACACTCCTGAGAGGTACTCTCAGGTCCTGATGGGTAAAGCAGCTTATTAGCTCCCGGAGCCACCTGGTGGTTAAAAGCATTCCCACTAACATACAGAATTCCACCAGCTGCCAAGGATGCTTCCTGTTCCATTTTGAAATTCCCAGATGCTACTGGGGTTGAGACTGTGTTTCTCTATCACTTGCACATGGAGAGTTTATTAAAAAAAAAAGACACCAATGAATGTCTCCTTTTTATTCTTGTAGAGACAGGTAATTCATTTTATGGTCTCATTGTCCAGAAATCCAGATTCCTCAGTTTCTTAGGTCTGTAGTTCATTCAAGATATTAAAGCAAATTCTCTGACCACTTTTGTAAGTCTGCACCTTGTGGCAGCAAACTGCTGTCGATTCACTTAAATTCAATAAACATTTAATAAACACCTACTGTGTGTCAGGCACTGTGCTGGGACACTGGGGATCTAGATACAGAAATGAAAAAACAGTTTCTGTTTTCTCCTGGGGGATACAAATAAACATCTAAGGAAAGACAGGATAGCCTGAGGAAGGAGTTGGCACTAACAAGTAGGAGAATGAGGAATGCTTTCTATGGAAGAAGGCACATGAGGACGCTGAGAGTCCTTAGCGAGATGAGGCAAAGGCCAGGAGGGAGTGCAGTCCAGGGATGGGGATGAGGGGGGCTATGCAAAGGTATAGGGGAGGAGATAGGATGTCGAGCTGAGAAAATGACAAGCCATCTTAGCTAGAAAATAGTGCACAAAGTGGAGTACTACACAAAGTGGGTGTTTGGGAAGTTAGGCCAGAGCTAGACTGCACAGGGCATTATGGGTCAAGCTGAATAATTTTCATTCTATCCTAGAGAACCACTGAAGATCTGAGCTGGGCGTACAGTTACATGATCATGGGCAGATCTGGGCCTTAGTAAGATCATTGGGATAGTTGATGGACTGGAGAAGGGAAAGACGAGAAGCGGGAATCCAATTAGGGGGCCATTGGAGAAGTCTAGGTGAGGTCTGATGAGGGTCTAAACCAGCGTGGTGGCTATGTGAGCGGACAGCAGCAGACAGATGCGAGGGATGTTGTGGAGCAACCCAAGTGAAGCAATGAAGTCAAAAAGACTGATGTGAAAGGATTTCCTTTGAAGAGGACAGTGTAAATGGATTTTTCCAGCATCTATACCCAAAGTCCCTTTGTTTTATGGAGGGGTTGAAGGATGACGACCAAAGGCCTCCTTACAGAAAAAATCACCCATGGTCTGCAGAGACACAAGATTTCGTCATTTAGCTCTGCATGCCTTCTACCCATAATACTTAAAATAAAAAATAAGCTTAAGAACCAAACAGATAAATATTCATTAGTGAGACAGGTCACAAAACGTCTCATAAAAAACAGTAGCCTGTTTCTCCTTGACAATTTAGTTGGTTTAAAAAAAAGAGTTGTGAATTTAGCACGTTGTTAAGAAAATGCTTTGCAGTATCTTAATTGAAAATTGCTTGAAAAACTGACTCCTTGTAAGTGCATTTACAAATAGCACATCTGCTTGTGAGCAAAGCTCTTCTTACATCAGGGCAGGAGCCAATGAGTTCAAGGAAAAAGTTCTAGAAAACCAGAAATGATGTGGAAAACATCATCATCCTTTTTGTGGTTGTTTGACCCAAAACAACGTTGAGGGGCCATCAGAATTGACTGACTCAGTTATTTTTTTCCCATAACTTTTTACAAAAATCTTAAATACACATAAACATGTAAACACTGTGCTCTCTGTGAGCAGGTACTGGGCCATGGCACCTCGTGTCTCCCACAGGGACACACAGATTCAAGTGAAACCTATTAGATGTCAGGTTCAAAACCAGCCATCTGAAGAGCTCTCAGCCTGAGGGGCAAAGACCACCTTGCACATGTCCGAGTTTTCTTGATGAAGAGGCAATTCGGATCCTGGGATCAGTGTTTCTTTTCCTTTTTGGGAGACGTAGCCCTTGCCCGTTGAAAGTCTTTCATATCTAGTCACGTATCGCCTGCAAAATTCACATTAAAGTTACAT
>CM053774.1:103278422-103353577 GCA_028658325.1 Potorous gilbertii | reverse complement strand
CATATATGCATATAAATATATATTTGAGACCTGAAGCTTAGCCTCCAAAGTGATTTGAGATAGAGTAATTTTTCTCCCATTGAATTGGATCTTGAAGTGGATAGACTTGGGGTGGGTTTGGGAGAGGAAGAGTTGTATTTGAATCCTGTCTCAGACATGAGCTACGTGACCCTGAGCAAGTCACAAAACTTCTCTCTGCCTCAGTTCCTCCATCAGTAAAAAGTGTTATACACATACACACGTATATGTGTAAAATATTAAGGTGTGCATGTGTGCATATATATATTCACAGTTATACACACATAATCAATCAATCACACTATATACGTATACATATGTGCATGCACATACATGTACATATGTAAGAAACTCCCTCAGCCAATGCAGATTGGTTCTCCTGGCTCTGTTCACTGTACCAAGCTGCCTCCCAACATATCCATACACAAAATAAATCATCAAGAAAGGACTGGCTTTTCCCTCTCCTCCCTCAACAATACATGTACAATGTACACACACACACACACACACACACACAGTGCTTGCACTGCAAGCACTGGGATGCCTCAAAGCTTTGACAGCTCTCTCATGTTTTCTGGCCCTCACTTTGTAAGCTCCCCACCTTTAGCTGGGTGTTCATGATGACTAACCCATGTGAGTCAGACAGCCCCTCAAGAATGCTATTCCAAAATAGCTTTGGAGATTCTTGGGCAGAATTCTGAACCAGTACCAGCTGCATGGCTGGGTTGGCCACTGCCATTTATCTACTTTTTGTTTTTTTAACATACTTAAAGAAATTCAACCATCACACTAACCATCGCCCTCTTCCCTTCCAATGAGACACATGTTTCTTAGAGGATACTTTGGGTAGACCCCACTTGACCCTTAGTTCCAAAACCAAGTGTTTAAAACAATGGAAATTTCTAGTGTGAATTTCGGGGTGGTGTACCAATAGAGGAAGACCCAAAGTCAGTCCTGACTGACCCACTGTCCTGGCTCTTTGACCCAGGGCAAAGATCACTTAGCCTCTCTTTGCTCTAGACAACTCACTAAGAATGCAAATGACCAAGTAGGTACTGATGAGTCCTACATCATCGGAGGGCCTTCTTTTGTCAAGTGTCTCCCATACTACGGAATTCATAGATATGAACCAAAAGAAAAGAAAAATCTCCCTTGTTTCTTACCTGAAGGGTGCCTCCTGTTTGTCCATTTGCATGCAGACCAAGAAGGGGTACTGTGAAAACTGCACCGTGGATATGAACTCCAGGCCTGCTTCAGTTTCCAAACTGACTTCTTGGCCGACATTCACAAAGGAGGAATCCACTGTGATGTCCCCAGTCACTACTGCAGCCACCCTACAGATTAAGACACAACAGGAGTTAACATTTAGCAAATCTAGTAGTTGTTTTTGAGTTATTCAGTTGTGTCTGACCCATCATGTCCCCATGGACCATAGCATGGCAGGCCTTTCTGTTCTCCGTTATCTCCCAAAGTCTATCCAAGCTTATGGTTGTTGCTTCCATGACATTCTATCAACCTCACTCTCTGCCATCTCCTTCTCCTTTTGCCTTCAATATTTCCCAACAAGCAGCTATAATTTCTCAGTCTCAACTTGAAGAATTCAGACTCTGATGAGCAAAAGGAAAGGGTTATGTTGAAGGCTGGCATCTTACAGGGCCATGTCAAAAGTGTATCATGGTGACAATAAGCAATACTCACCGAAAACAGGGAAAAGGGCTTTTAAAATAAATGTGGGGCTTCTCCTGATCTGCCCCTGAAAAGGTCTCAATTCCAAGCATTTACAATGGCCCAAATCCCAATTGTGGGAACTGTCAGGAAAGGGAACTAATTGCTAAGTATGGGAAAACTAAGAGTGTATGATAGCTTATGTATCTCACTCTTACCATAGATTCAAGAATTTCTGTAGACTTGATCTGTGATTTCAAGAGCATTTAAGTTCCTTTGAAGTTAGTCTTTGTATCCCAGACTCTAGCACAATGTGTCATACAATAGGTGCTTAATAAATGCTTGTTGATTAATTGAGTTCATATATTTCGGGAATTTCCAGGGAGGAACATCCCCTGCCAATATAGATCAGCTCTTTAGCATCTTAGTGTTAGTTTCTTGGAGTATTGAGAGGTTGAGGGACTTGCTTAGGGTCACACCATTAGTATTTTTCAGAGACAAGTTTATTAATCAGATAGAGTATAAGCTCCCTGCAGGCAGGAATTGTTTTCATTTTTGTTTCTGCATTCCCAGTGCTTAGCCCAGTGCCTCCCAATAATACATCTTTGTTGACTGATTATTGACTCTGAGGAAAGCTCTCTATCCATAATGAGGGGTTCATTTACTGAACTCATGGAAAGGACAGACAACATTTGTGTAGGAGTGCTAACAAATGGGGTTCCCTGATCAGCTGAGCATTTACTGGAGTCTTTGATTGTATCTTCCTGTGGTAGAAAAGGACAAGTCTTTTGACCACTCCTAGAACAAAGTTTACTGATACCTTTGATGCGGGATTGCTGCAAGAAGAATTGGTTTGTAACATCTTACACCATATAGCAAGATAAGGTCAAAATGGGTACACAATTTAGACATAAAGGGTGAAACTATAAGTAAATTAGAAGGAATAGTTTACCTATCAGATCTATGGAGAAGTGAAGAATTTATGACCAAACAAAAGATAGAGAACATTATGAAATGCAAAATGGATAATTTTGATTACATTAAGTTAAAAAGTTTTTACACAAAGCCAACGTAACCAAGAATGGAAGGGAAGCAGAAAGCTGGGAAACAATTTTTGCAGTCAATGTCTCTGATAAAGGCTTCATTTCTAGAATATGTAGAGAACTGGGTCAGATATATAAGAATAAAAGTCATTCTCCAATTGACAAATGGACAAAGGATATGAACAGGTAGCTTTCAGATGAAGAAATTCAAGCTATTTATAGTCATATGAAGAAATGTTCTAAATCACTACTAATTAGAGAAATGCAAATTAAAACAACTCTGAGGAACTACATCATACCTATCAGATTGGCTAATATGACAAAACAGGAAAATGATAAATGTTGGAGAAGATGTGTGAAAACTGAAACACTAAGGCATTGTTGGTGCAGTTGTGAACTGATCTAGCTATTCTGGAAAACAATTTGGAACTATGCCCCCAAAAGACTATAAAACTGTGCATACTCTTTGATCCGCAATACCACTACTAGGTCTATATCCCAAAGAAATCATAAAAGAGGGAAAAGGACCCATACATGCAACAATATTCAGAGCAGCTCTTTTTATGGTGGCAAAGAATTGGAAATTGAGGGCATGCCCATCAATTGGGGAATGGCTAAACAAATTGTGGTATATGAATGTTATGGAATGACGAGCCAGTGAACTTGTATGAAAGCCTTGTCTAAACTGATGCTGAGTGAGGGAAGCAGAACCAGAACATTGTACACAGTAACAGCAACCTTGTGTGATGACTGACTTTATTAGACTTAACTCTTCTCAGCAATGGGGATGATCTAAGACAATTCCAAAAGACACATGACGGAAAATGCTATCCACATGTGTAAAAAGAACGGGGGCATCTGAATGCAGATTGGAGCAGACTCTTTTGACCGGTTTTTATTTTTCTTCCTCTTTCCCTTTTGTTCTGATTTTTCTTTCACAACATGACTAATGTAGAAACATGCTTAATATGATCATACATGTACAGACTGCATGCTGTCTTGGGGAGGGGGAAAATTAGAACTCAAAATCTTATAAAAGCTAGTGTTGAAAACTAAAAGTAAATCAATTAATTATAAAGGAGAAGAATTGGTTTGCTCATATTCTTGGAGGACAGGCTGTTCTTTGTGCTAATCTATCAATGAGAGCCCGCAAAGCCTTATAGCCATTTTGGCTCTCAGCCTTTCAGCAAAGCTAGGATTAGACCAAGGTCATGGCGAGGTAAGCTTTTTTTAGCCAGCACCTTCTCTAGTAAGTGTGTATTTAGAGTCAATATAAAATTGCTTCTTGGAAACAGTCACCTGGATCTACTTTTTTTTAAGGTTGAGTAACAATCGATATTTAAATAGGTATAAAATGTCATTCATTTTTCAACTTCCTAAGGTAGAGGGGTAGAATAGACTATTTTAAAGAAAATGTATAAGCCTGGTAAATTCTAGTTGTTTAGGTAAAATATTCTGTTGTCTTTTATTATATTTCAATGATTACTTTCAAAGCAGAGCTTTGGGGGAAATTGGGAGAGCTCAGGCAACATCCAGCCTCTTCTCCACCATTTTGGTTCTGCCTTCCCCTAAAGCAAAAAGCTTTGGAAAGTTCTGCATAAAAACATTTCCAAAAAAGAGGTTGTATCTTCAGGGAAGATCTTACTTCAATTGTTGTGCCCTCTGGTGGCCTGTTCCTTTTCAGATCTCATTTCTAGGCATTTTTGGAGAAAGCTGGAGTGGTAGTGACCCCTTTCGGCAATCCCAATCACAGTATTTCTTTTAATGGTAAATATTCTATTTTGGGATAGTTATCAATTCCTAGGTCCACAGTCTAAAATAGATAAAATTTTAATTTCTACTACCCCTATCCATCTCATGCCATTCATATGTTAAATGTCAGGAGAGATAAAAAAAATGAATGAGCTCTTTATTTATTTTTGGCAAAATTTACTTGTTGGGAATGTTGTGGGTAGAATTGATAGTTTAGGTACAAGTCGTATTGGATGACTTCCAGGCTCTATTCTAAACATGAGTCTTAGATTCCAAAAACTGATATGACCAGTAATTATACTGATGATCTCATATATATGTTGTTTTAAATTCAGAATAAAAGGCTTTTATTAGAACCTAAGCAAATGAATCTACCTTCCTACAAAACAAAAGGTATAGGAGCTGGGATCATTTTGCCTGTAAATGGAAAGATTGATAGACGTCACAGTCATCTTTAAACTATGAAAGTCCATAGCAAGAAAAGAGACTAACAGTGACCTATTTTCAATAAGGAAGTGAAAGAGGAATTGGCAATATGTAATAGGAATGATATGTTTACTGTGTAGGGGAATTTCCTGGCAGTGAGCTGTTAAACACTGCAGTGAGTTTATAAGGGAGGCTGAAACAAATCCCCCTCTATTCTACATGATCCCCATTCTTTCATTCAGTGCCAACCTGCAGCTCCTCAGAAATGACCCTATCTCCTAGCCCTCCATCTTTGCACACTGTCCCCCAGACCTGTGATACAATCCCTCTTCACTTCAGTCACTTCGTTCTGCTTCCATCAAAATTAAGTTTGAGCAAGACCTTTTAAATGAGGCCTTTCTAGATCCCTCCCCAACTTCCTTGTATGTTTGTTTATACACACACACACACACACACACACACACACACACACACAGTGTATCTCTTTAAATGTGTACATATTGTCTCCTCTAATGGAATAGGGCAGGGATTATTTTATGTTAGTCTTTCCCTGGTAGGTAAGATGCTTAACAAATATTTTATTGATTGGTTTATTCTACAATGTGCTTTAAAACTAGAATATATTCTCAGCTGACTGAGGCAGTGAATATATTTTCATGACTAAGGGCAGGAATGTGGATAACATGATTTCTCCTGGTCACAGACAACTCTGTAATATTAAACTTTACAATTAAAAAACACAGCTGGTGCAGGCAAGATGGCAGAGTATAGGCAGCAACTCAACTGAGCACTCCCAACATTCCCCTCCAAATAACTGTAAAATAACTCCTCAGATCAAACTTGGGAGCAGCAGAGCCAACAAGAGACAACAGAGAAGGGCTGCAGGAGAGGTCTGTGACACCAGGGTGGGCACCAGTCTCTATCGCAATACTCTAAGACCACCGACTGAGAAATGGTCAAAAGATAGAAACAGGCACTTTTTGGAAGAAGAAATCAAAGCTATCAATAGTCACACAGAAAAATGTTTTAAATCTCTACTGATTAGAAAAATAGAAATTAAAATCCTTGAAGTGCTACATCTCACACCTATCAGAAATGACAAAGTTTGGAGGGTATAAGAAAATATATATATACTAATAAACTCTTAGTAGAGTTGTGAATATTCTGGAGAATAATTTGGAATTATTCCCCCAAAGCACAAAAGACTGTTCATACCCTTTGACTCAGCAACACCACTGCTAGGTTGATACCCCAAAGAGATTAAAGAAAAACATTATAGCAGCTCTTTCTGTGGTGGCAAAGAATTGGAAACTGAGGGGATGTCATCAACTGGGGAACGGCTGAACAAACTGTGCTATATCACTGTGATGGAGCACTATTATGCTATAAGAGATGATGAGGTGGGAGGCTTCAGAACAAAAATATGACAACGTCTACATGACCTGATGCTACATGAAGTGAGAAGAACTAGGAGATCATCTAGTTCAGTAATGGTAACATGATGACGATCAACTGTGAAGGATTTGGCTCCTTTAATCCAACATCACACTAAAGGATTCATGAGGAAAAACTCCTCTCCACCTCCAGAGAGAAACCAATGAACGTGGAGTGCAAACTGGAGTATAATTTTCTCACTTTCTTAATTTATTTTGCTTTTTATTTTTGGCAATATGGGCAAAATGGAAATTTGTTTTCCATGATTTCACACATATAATTGATATCATTTGCACATCTTTTGGTGGGTTGGGGAGGGTTTGGAAAGAAGAGGACAATTTGGAAATCAAGATTTATGAAGAAAAATATTTAAAATAAATAATATTTTTTAAAAGAAACTTAGTAGAGGCAAGAGTTAGTATATTTAGTCCAAGAAACTGCAAGGCTGCCAATGTTACTGAATTATGGAGTACGTGGGGGATGTGGTAAGGTACAAGACTGAAAAGGCAGGAAGGGGAGAGGTCATGAAGGGCTTTCAGTGAAAAAATAGAAGACTTTACATTTGATCCTGGGAATGATAAGGAGCCACTGGGGTTTATGAAAGGAGGAGTGAAATGACATGTAAGGTGTGTATTTTAGGAAGATCAATTTGACAGTTGATTGGAGAACAGACTGTAATGGGGAGAAATTTGAGGCAGGGAAACCCACTGAAAGGCTATTGCAATTGTGGGGTCTGAGATGACAAACCTTCATTAGAGTGATGGCCATGGCCAAGGAGAGAAGAAGGTGACCAGGAAAGATATTACAAAGGATAATGCCTAGGCTTTAAGCCTTAGTGACAAGAAAGATGATGGCGTTCTCCATGGTAACAGGGGAAGGACTGGAGAGAAAGGTAAGCTTAATTTGAGACATGTCCAGTAATCAGTTGGAAAGAAAAGGTAGGGTGAGCTAAGTCGATCTGAGCATCATCAGCATGGAGATGGTAATGGAATCCACAAGAGCTGATAAGAGCACCAAGTGAAATAATGGAAAAAGTGAGGGGGAAAAGAGAAGATAGGGCAGAGTTTGAAGGGACACCCACAATTTCTAGGTGTGACTTGAATGAAGATCCAGCAAAGGAGTCTGAAAAGGGGCAGAAAGAGGGAAGAGGCCTTTTTTCTTTAAAGTTTATTTCATCTTTTTTTGGGTTTAAACATCTACTTTTTTCTTAAGCTAGGAATTACAATAAAGCTATTGATCAACTACATTTAAAAATGCATAGTTTTGTGTACTTTAAATCCTGAGAAAAGGTTAATATTTAATTTCCATGGTTCTCAGATCACAATATATGTTAGCATGCTCACCGGTTTTTCACTCGAGTTTTAGACTCACGATACCACAGGCTGAACTCCATTGCACCTGAAATATCAATAGCCAGACCTCCCTGGAACTCCACATTGGCTTTCAGCCCAGACTGCAACTGGATCACCTAGAAGCAGAGAAGAAGCTGCATGTTAACACAGACACTTTCCAAAGGCGCATTTCCATCAGTCCTCCACATTCTCCTCCCCCTACACCCAATGGAAAGTTGCAGTTGGAAATACTCAAGAGGCAATTTTCAGAACATGGCAAAATGTTAAGTTTCCACTGGGATTCCATTTAGGATGCACATTTCCTAGTGTACAAGGAAAGGTCATATTCCTTCACTAAAAGAGGGATGAAAATAATATTTAAAAATACAGGTGATCAAATAAATTTATTTTAAGAACTGTGATATTTTTTTTATTTGAGTGCCAAGAAATCTAAAACTAATGAGTGATCTATTCCATTTCATCATATTCCTTTCCATAACTGTCATTAAGGTTACAAGTTAGGAGAAGTAGAGACTGACTGCCATACCTAGACTTTGGCGTATGCCCCAGCACTAGCAGAGCACTATTCATAAGTCAAGTTTAATCAATATCTGAAAAATGAATGAGTCATTTCAACAAGTTTAGAATTTGGGAAGTGTAATCAGATTTTTAAAAATCTTACAGGTGGAAACATTCAATTACTAAGAATTAATGACTTAACAAGCATCAGTGAGCTATGCCGTGTGCTAGGTGCTAGGAATACGAAGAGAGAATGAAACAGTCCCTGCCCTCAATGATCCACAGGGGAAAATCTATACACATGTGAGTATATATGAAATATATTCAAAGTAAGTACAAAATAATTTGGGGAGGAGGAAGATGAGCCACTGATGCCATGCACAGCCTCACTCTTAAGGGGTGACTTTTGGGTAAAGTACATGCTCTCTCCAGGAATGGATCACTTTTAATTTGAATGATCTAAATGATGGCTTCCTTATATAATATCCAACATCTCTCCTTTGAATTCTCATTGGCTGACTCACTGAATGGAAAGTTTTAAAACAGTCACTTCTTAGGAGAAAAAGTGCAGAAGCTAAGAAGAACTCCCTTCTCTTTGACACAAGATTTATTGTGCAGAGCCTGGGAGAAGAGGGATGACCAGTGACCTCTTGAGGCCCATCATCCCCACTCAAGTGCTGCGTGAGCTCTGGACACCTGTGTCCTGGTGGCCCAACTGACATTAAGAAACACAAATTGTCAAGGTGGTGTCCAAGTTCCCGGAAAGATGATCAAATTAGGAAAGGGTTGGCAGGGTGAATTAAAATAAAGCCACAATTATAGCTTGCTGTTTGACATTTGGCATGGCAGCAAGTCAGCAGCAAAGAGTAACTGGCCTCACAGGCATTTTCCAGACTGACACTGACCTTGAGTGAGCTGGGCAGTGTGATGAGACCTAAGCCCTCTGGTCAGGGTCTGTAGTGGTATTTGCCTCCAATTCTTGACATAATCAGCAAGAGCAAGTCAAGAAGGTGGCTGGCCCCATGTGATATGGGGGTCACTTTTAGAAGGGACAATAACCTTGGGGCTAAGCCACACCAACCTGAGTTTAGATAGACACCTAAGACCTAGAACATCCCTGCTACTAGCAAGATGACCAGCTTCTTTAGGTGACTGACCTACTCGGACAAAATCCATTATCTTTTCATCCTCTGCAAAACAAACTCATCCCCCTCCCTTCACACAAAATAGCCCATATTTTAATCCCTAAAGAAAAAATATGAAGGCCAAGACTCCCAACAAATGAGGCAGGAAATTTTAAGCAAAAGGGATAGACACCTAATAACCAAGCAACTCAAAAAGTACAACTGAGGCTTGCACCTAATTTCAGTTTAAAAGATAATTTCTGTTAAAAGTCCAAGCTTCTCAGTGTATTCACCTGTACCAAGCATCTGAAAGAAAGAAAATCCCTCCATCTATGCTTAGCCTACACTATTAGGATAGTTGGAGTTTAACGAATTATAATTACTATAAAGGAATATGAATGATAATAGCCAGAGAAAATTGCAAATAATATATTCTCTCAGTCCCTTCCTTCTAATTAGAGGTGCTTCAAAATCATATCGTCTCTGGCTCTTAGCATCCATTTTCTTTCCTTCATTTCTCAGGGTTGAGCTTCCTAGATTAGAGAATGGACTGATTTTTACCTTGCTGTGTTATATCCATGGGACTCCCACCCTAGATGGATCCTAGAGATGGAGCTAGAAGCGACTTCAGAGGACATCTAGATCAATCCCTTTATTTTCTAGCAGGAGACACTGAGACTGATGCAGAGTAGGTGATTTACCTGAGGTCATACACTTTCTCTTTCCTCAAACTATCAATCTAGGCATCTACCATGACACTGGGCCTAGACAGCTGCGGGCATCTAGCCATTGCCCTGATGTGAACTCTCTCCTCTCCTGCCCCTCTCTTAGCTCTTGCTTTGGGAATAATATTTAATTTGGCATTAACATTGCTAATGACAGGGCACAACCATCTACTACCCTGTAAGTCCACTTAGAATCCCTGTAACTGCCTGAGGCCAAAGCTGCTGTCCTTGGCCTCCCTCCCTAGTATATTTTACCCACTATGATCCTTTTGAGGGCAAGGTCTGTATCTTGGTAACCCTATTCTGGTACGGTGCCCGACACACAGTAGGTGCTTAATAAAAGCTTATTGATTTATCAAGCTTAAAATGCATCTTGCTGGGTATCCAAAGATACTGTTTGAAGAACAGTCAGTCTGTGATAATAGCACTCACATTAGGTAAATACTGAATACTGAAGTTTCAAGAAAACCTCTTCCCATGGCTATCATCCTGGCATTGACTTTGTGACACTAAATGTCACAAAGCTCTTATGTCACTTAAGCCACATAAAGACCCTATGAGGGGAGTACTCCCAGGCATTTGTATCTCCACTTTGCAGATGAGGAGACTGTAAATCAGAGGTTTAATATCTGGCTTGTGGTCACAAAGTGTCAGGGGTAGGATTTGAAGTCGGGTCTCACTGACTTCATGACCAGCACTCTACTGACTCAACACACTCTATAAGCTAGTATGCCCTTTCCAAGGAGATATAGTCTTATTTCATTGTGGCTTTTGATGAATGTTTTAAGATTATAGGAAATATAATGGATCCTTGAAGAATCAGTCTCCTGTGTATGAGGCATTGTGCTAAGTGCTGGAAAAACTACTTCCTTACAGAATTCAGAGTACTGGCCTAGATCCCTGTGGTAGGACTGCCAGAAGACTATTTTCTTGATGAAAGAGATTGTGATATATTATACTGTAGTACAAAGTAATTCCCCTTTATCTTCTGAATTGTGAGAAAGTCCTTCCATATAAATGGCAGCACTAAATACAGAATTTATCTAGTGCTTTAAGGTTTGCAAAGTGTTGTGTAATATTATCTCATCAGATCTTCACAATCCTGGGAGGTAGGTACAATGATCATTCCCATTTTTACAGATGAGGAAATGGGAACAGGCAGAAGTGACATGACTTGTGAGTGTTGGAGGCTAGATTTGAATTTAGGTCTTCTTGACTCCAGACCCAGCACTCTCTCCACTAAGCCACCTGGTATATAGGGAATGTCTAAGGTTATGGTTCTGTAAGATGCTGTGAAAGAAATAACATCTCAGCATTACTGTACTTGAGACAAAGCCTCAACTCTTTCCCAGAGAACTCTATGATACAGAGGACAAGATTACATATTCCGCTTTATTCAGTTTAGTACCAGAAGACTTGGCTCACTTTCTGACTCATCGCCTCACTACCTATATGATCTTGGGTGATGCCTGCTTGAGCTTTGGTTTCCTTAGATCTAAAATGGGGATAGTAATAGAACCACTACCAACCTTACGAGGTTGTTGTGCGGACCCAGCGAAGGAATTCCTGTACAGCACCGTGACATACATCATAAACGTAAGCGATTCTACCACAAGAACAAACTTCCCTTGGGTACGCTTCACTACTGCACTTTGGACAGCTCCCTGCCTTGCTGACATTTGGGGAGTGGGCTCATTCCTGGCTAAGGAGAAACTGTCCACTAAGCTGATTTTGCCAGTCTGACAGCTTACTTTGAGTAGCAATACTCTGAGCACAGGAGGGCAAGCACAGAGTAATCCCATCTACCCTGCTTGGTACAGCAGGGTATTTGCTGCCAAATTTTCCTTCCATGTCAGCACTTGACCTAAAACGATGTGTGCTCAAGTAACCTGGGAGCCATGAGTCGATCCATTCCTGGTGTGTTCTTCAAAGTCAACGGGGCCTCATGCAACATGAGGGCCTTATAGTCACTCGAGTCCTCCCAGAGGATTCGGAGTTTTGCCCTAGGAAAAGTCTGTTTATCACGCTCTAGTTTTATGAAAGGGGAGTATGTCCAGCTTTCCTCCAGATTAATTTATACACTAGATTATGGCCAGGATGTGACTTACTCTCTCTGGATTCAGCTTATCCATCCTCACTCACTGACTGACCTCTACTAGGTGGCATGGAACCGTCTGGAGGCTCCCTTTCTCCAGTGTGGTCCCCTCAATCTCCATTCATGCTTCTGTGCTTTTTCTCCTATTTATCCTGTAATATCTTGCTTATGTATAGCTGTTTCCAAACTATCTCCTCCATTAGTCTGTTTTATCCTTGAGAATGGGCCCATTCTTTATCTTTTTATATCCTCAGCACTTAGCAAAATGCCTGGAGCATAGTAAGCACTTAATAAATATTTGTTGATCAACAGTTCAACATGAGAGATGCCTAAATACATTTTGGGTTGTTTTTAAGAGATGTCTATCATCAGTACAACATTCTCACAGAGGCTGGGTTACAGCGTGAAATTCTAATATGATGAAAGAACTAATCTCAGGGGAGCTAGCGTAAAACAATCTCTTGGCTTTTCTAGCTTCCAAATCCTATGATTCTAAAATAAGAGCCGAAGTTGTATAACTTTTAGCTGAAAGAAACAAGTGGTGACAAAACAAAGGAAAGTGAAAGAATCATGCTGTTGGAAGTAACTTAGAAAACATCTTCTGCAATGTCTCTCACTTAACAGGTGAGGAAATGAAGATTCAGAGACTGGATTGAACCAAGTTCATGAAGAGAGAGATATAGGGAATGGGTGGGGAAGAGAAACAAGCATTTTTAAGCCCCTACTATGTTCTAGGGATTGTGCTAAATGTTTTACAAATATTGCCTCATTGGGGCCTCATCACACTTCCATGAGATAGGTTCTATTATTGGCTGAAACTAGAACAAGGCTCTTCTGATTTCCAGTCCAGAGCTTTGCATTTATTTTGTTAAGCTAACAACACAAATATGCCAACAAAAATGTCCAAACAACAAAAAGAGCAAGGCTTAAAGTTCTTAAGGACATAACCCAATAATCTTCTCCATCTACATCCAGGTATATGCTACAGCCAACTTATGCCAGATTATGAGAGCCTATTTTTAAATTTTCAGTGTATTTATACCTCAAAAATTGTCAACCCTACAAATTAGGGCTTAATTTATGATTTTGTTAATTGTCTAGACTTAATAAAGTGATGGAAAAAATTGTCAGTAATGTTAAAGAGTGTCTTATGCACACACACCCTCCCCCTGCACAGTCAGTTGTTAAATATCTAGCAGCACATCCCTGCTTACATCTATGATATGGTACCATGAAAGCTGCTCTTAAAACTGTCATACTAAAAGAGTCATGAATTTGAACTGGAACACTTCAAAAATATTTTTGGTAAAAATTTTAAACCAAAAGGATTTTCTGAAAACCTTCTTCACCTTCTTTAATCATGATCATATCCACACCCCAAGCATCTCTGGTAACTGAGGCTTGACCAGGAGGTTTTTTGCCCTGTTGTTGAAGCACTATGTTATCAGATGTTTATAAAGTCCTTTGTGAGGAAGGGGAGGATCCAGTGAAGAATAAAAGGAAACCCTTCTCCATCAGTGCTCGAGCAGGAGGGGAGCCATCTGAAAGGTTACTAATGTGAGCAAACTTTTTAAAAGTATTCATGAAATGTGATCCTGGGGTTAATTTTAGGACCACTGATCTCGAGCTACAAGGTATCATGGAGACTACCTGGTCTAATCCCAAATATGCAGATGAGGAAACTGAGGCTCAAATACACATAGATACAAAGAGAGGCACAGTTGGAACCCAGGTCCTGATGCCATAGTTAATGATTCTTCTACTGTATCAGCAAAGTCACTAGTCTAGCAAGTGTAAAGATTGGCGGCAGGAGCAGACGTGCATTTTGATGTCACCTTGTCTGCGTATCTGCCTTCTGGCTAGAATTGGCTGTAAGTTCTCTTGCTTGGCAAAGCCACAAGGACAGACAACACCATGCCTGCTTCATGACTCTAAGGTGATTTCCTCCATATTTCTTTTGTCCTGTTAGTACCAATATTTTCTCTTTGTGCGGAAGAATGAGAAGGATGTATAAATGGGCAAGAGACTCCTCGGAACTTACTAAATACCAAAAAGAAAAGAGACAGGAGGTGAGGACCAAGGGGAGATGGTGGTGAGTGAAGAGTCCTCATTCGTTACCTGGGAATAATCTGTCAGAAGGATAAGTCCTTTCACCACACTGATGGGGTCCCCAGATGCTGACAACATTTTGGCCATCAAGTCACTGTATCCATTGAAAAAGGTAACAGGTCTCAGCTGGACGTCAAACAGGATGGCAGACATGCCAGCAAAAGAATCGAGGTTCTCCTCACCCTCATCAGGGGTGGCTGCAATTAAGGCTTCTAATCCTTGAGCTTCAAGAACCACCTAGAAAGAGAGAGACTACCATGACATCCATGGCCTGGCTTGCCAAAGGGAAAACATCTCAGTGGAAGGGGGCCATGAGCCTTGGCACTCAGCAGCTGGAGAGCCCAAGTGACCACCCGAAAGGTCAAGTATTGACAGTCGAGGATCTTAGCCTCATCTGTGACACCTAAAGTATCCTGGGACTCTTTTCAGAATATCTGGCTTACATAACTGAAGGAAATGTTAAATTTCAGTTAGAGGTTAGTAAAAGCAAAGATATATATTTTTTTCTATCCAACTTTATGGACTCCCTGAAATCTATCCTGGGGTCTGAGAACTGTAGGCTAAGAACATGTGATCTAAAGGAAGGTCTCTTGTATATGAGGAAGATTCTCTTCTCCCACAAAGAGATTTAAGGAAGGACAAAGAAAAGAACTGAGCAGGATGAGAAAGTACTTTAATCTATACTGGGGGAATAGTATTTACTCTGCTGAGACCACAGAGCCTTTGGAGTATTGAAGCATAGTTAAATATAGGATCATAAATTTAGGCCTGGCAGGGACCTCAGAGATTGTTGAATACAACATACTCATTTTTCAGATAAGGAAACTGAGGCCCAGAAACGTAAAGGAACTGGGCAAAGATCACTAGCCTTGCACTTTAGGTCACAGCATGGCTACTGAATTCATAACTAGGATATGCATGCACCTATATTTTCCTTTAGAAGATGAGCATCTAAACAGTGCTCAGTTTCATGGATTGAATTGCTTGAGCTGGGAACCCCATTTGCATCCCTTAAGTGTTGCAGGAATCCTGGAGAAATTTCAGCTGGAAGGTTTAAACTTAGTCTGTGTGTGAGGATCCAAAGCAGAAGGGCCCCTGGTGGGAGAAGGAGGTCCAGTGGGGTGAGGGGTTGGAAGAAACTCAGTTGGCCTAATATCTTACAAGAGTGCCTCAAGTCTTAGGAGCTCTGTCCAAATTTTCCCTCTGAGTGGAGAAACTTAATTTCCTTTCCTCTTTTCTTTTCATTGAGTTAGAGATAGACCTTTGCAAGGACTGAGACATGAAGAGCATTTTGTAAAATGCTGTCTGCTTACTAAAATTGCATCACTGTGTGTTTGGTAACGAGTATTCTTTCAGCCCACTGTCATGGCAGATCTGCATCCTTGTGGAGAAATGCTAGTTTCCAGATTCTTTGTGAAGGGTGCCACATGGACTTGGTGAAAAGCAAAGGAGACAATAAATGCCCAATTTCACAAGGAGGCATTTTCATCAGCATTACTATGGACAATGAAAAGAGCCATATCTTTTGGGTGAGGTTAAAGGTCTAGAAACTGGTCATCCATTGAATACTCTGTGGTACTCTTTCCATTTCTAGAAATACCGTGAAAAGAACATGGATAACTTTTTAGACTTGTCAATTAAAGCAGTCAGTCTAAGAAAGTTTGGTACTCTTTGTAACAAGATCCTGGGAGAGGAGACACCCAAATAATTATGACTTGGGGTTCTAGTAAATCAAGTCAAACTTTTGTGAGGAAGGTGAGGAACAAAGGGCACAAATTATATTTTGTGACAACGTGAGTCTTGTCATGAAGTGCCTCAAAGGTTCATTTTTTTAACGTGTCAAACATATATCTAGTACGTTTTCTGATGTATCATCAATCTCTTGCAGAAAATTTTACCATGGCTTAAACAGTCGTCAGTAAATTTTGACCTCAGGCCATTTTTTTTGTTTGTTTAGTGAAAATGAGAAATCTCCGTATGGAATGAGAATTACCTGACTAGCGTGAAGATGAGTATCCTCCAAATACTGAAGGATGTTCAAGTTACTTCTCCTTAAAATGCCAGAGCCAGAGTAGAGAATATCAAGGCTGTAAGTGGATGCTGAATGAGGATCACCTGAGGACAACAAAGATCCAGGTTGTAAGTCAGTAATGCTGCCCCACAGGCAGAGCAAAGCAAACATAGAACATTCAGAAGAGAAAAGAACGAGGGGCACTGGTCCAGTTACATACGTTCCACGTAGCCAGTATATGCAGAGGATGAGCCACTCTTGGCAAAACGGTCATAATTGTGAACAACCATTTCCTTTAGAACTCGTCGGATCATTTTGCTGAAATAGACAAAAAAGGGAAGTTTTCATTTTAGAGAAATGCAAAACGGTTTGTTTCCAAGTTAAAATTGGCTGGGCTTAGAGGAGGTAGAACAAAGAGAGAAAAAGACTCAATCTTCCTAATGCTATTCTAAGATAAAGAAGAGGCTGGAAAGAAGGATGTGTTAGAGCTCACCTCTTCTATTCCTTTGACATTTGAAAATTAATTCACTGCAAAAGTGAAAGTTGTGAGAGGGTATCCAGTAGAAGCACATCCTGCTGAGGCTGATTTGGAGGCTTCATTCCATTAAGAGGACACAACTTGTAGGAGGAAAATGAGTGTAGGATTACTGAACCCTTTGTGTGGAAGATGCACCAAAGCAGAGGTGGTCTGGACTACTGGTAGAGTGAAAGTGAGTGGCCTTTGAAGTCTGGAGGACTCAAAGTGAGTTCAAATTCTATCTCTGGTACATGCTACTGGTATGACCTTGGGCAAGTTACTTAATCACTATGGGCCTCAGTTTCCTCATCTGTAAAATAAAGGCATTGGTAGAAGATCCCAGCCAGGACTAATCCTATGACCTATAGATCTCTACAAGTGTTTTCTAGATCCTCTTAGGAGATGAGTGATTAAAGGAATTGCAAAGTGGAAGTACGGATTTTTTTTTCAAGTCTTATGTTTAGCTTTCATCTTAGCGTTAGAGATGTTCAAAAAGGGCATGTCCTGAGAGGCTATTTTTCTTTTGAGTACTCTCCATCAATTTAATTCACAGTGTTTAAAATGATAATAGCACTTTATTTATTTATATGTTATTTATTTATATGGCATTTCAAGGTGACAAAGTGTTTTGCATACATTATCTCATAAAGCCAAGTTCAAACTCAGATCTTTCTGCCTCCAGACCAAGCACTCTGTCCACTGCTACATGATCTAGCTTCCTAAGACTGAGAGCTGGATGGGGCAGGGGGGACAGAAACCATTTGGCCCAATCCATGAATAAAACTTTCCATAAACTCCTCAGTAACTGGATGCACTATCTCTGCTTTGAAGAGATTCAGTGTGGGAAAACCTGTGGCCCTAATTGTGAAGAAGCTTTGCTTTACATCAAGTCTGTTGTTTTTACCCATGGCTTCTCAGTCAATGTCTTTCACCAAACCTTTAAGTGGCTATTATGTACAGGCCGTGTTGCTGGGAATTGGGCACAGAATTCCTGTTAATGTGTGTATAATCTATTCCTTTAGAAGGAGAAACTGAAGGTCAGGGAGGCTAAAATTAGCCCACGGTCCTTCAGAGAGTTAGAGGCAGAATCAAGGTCTCTTGGGACCTGCTCAATCCCATTCTCTTTGCATTTCACTACATGGCCATACTCTGTACTTTTAAAGTTTGATACTAAGACTGGCGATGAAGACCGGCAGTGTGGTGTAGTAGATAAAGACCTGGCCTTGGAGCCTGGAAGATCTGCATCCAAGTACTTCCTCTAATACAGATTATGGCCTACAGGGCTCTGGGAAGGGTTTCCTGGGAAATGTTTAACAATTGAGAATGCAGGGTACATTTTAGTTTAATTTTCATGATGGACATTTTCTCTATCATTTTCATAAGCCTAGACAATCAACAAAATAAATCAAGCCCTGGTTTGTAACATTTGAGATTTCTGAGGTATTCATACTAAAAATGTAACCATTGCCTCTAGCTGGCTCCATTAAAGCTCTGGACAAGGTGACTCAGGCAATTCTCTAAGGAAAACGTTAAACAACAGGTATCAGTCTACATGGTTACAGGGAGGTTCCTCGCTGGCAATTCCCTATACCAATAAAACTCCAGATCTGGTTCTTCCCATGCTCCCTCCACCGAATCCTCCCACCCTCACAAAGTCAGTCCTTCTGACCATGAAGCAGGCTCTCTATCCATCACACAATGCTGCCCTTCTTTACAGCCAGTCCTAGTAGAAAATGCAAAACCCAAAAGCATGGTGGGAGCCAGAGGCCTGAGTCATTGACACACAAGAAGCCTCAGCTATACCACTGATTTCACTGAAGGACCATGGAAATTTGATCACACCTTCTCTGAGCTTTGCCTTTTTTCTTCTAGAGCATTGGACTCCACAAATCCTGAGGTCCCTTGGTTCACACACAAAAGACCTAAGGGAATGAATAGTGTTTATGTTTTGGGGTCTCTGCCTCCCCAAAATTAGAAAGAAAGCAGAGAAAAGAGGTGGTTTAAAAACATGAACACTGTTGGGAGGCACTTGTCTCCCATGCTGCTTTCCTGGCTGTCCCCAAAGCACCAGCACAAAACTAATACAGTGTATGTGTCCCAGACAGACAAGTGGCAGAGATACTCTACCTTGCAGGCAACTGGAAGCGCAGAATGTCCTGGACCACAGAGAGCATGTATCTGTTCATTTCTTTGGGGAGCTCGCCAATAGAAAGCAGGAGGTTCTTGACGTCCATGTAAGATGGGTTGCTATTGAGGAGGATGGCAGCTGCAGTGGTGCGCACTGTCTTTTCATGGACCTTCCGATTCTGGTGATAAACCCTGTTCATGACGGTCTTCACCTGGGCACAGGAAGGTGTGTTTTAGTCAGGGCAGATCTAGCTCTTTGGCACCCAGGGATCCATTCAAGGCTGGAGGGCAGCAAGGGGCCTCCGGCAAGACTGGCATTTTACACCAGTTCCCTGGCACAATTCTCAAAGGATGCTTTCCTGCATCCTTTTTTCCTTACCACTCTAAGTCCCTATAGAAAATCTACCATGAATAAATACAGCACTGTGTGGTCACAAATGGTGTTTTTTTGTTTTTGCTTTAGTTTTCAGAGACACCGTTAGGTGGCGCAATAGATAAAGTACCTGGCACAGTCAGGATAGACCCAAGTTCAAATCCTACCTCAGACATTTACTACCTATGTTACCCTAGACAGATCACATGACTTCTCAGCTTCAGTTTCCTTATTTGAAGATAATATGGAGATAATACTAGGTGACAATATATCGCAGATAAGAGATAATTATGTGAGCATAAAATGAGACAACGACACGTAAATGCTGACTTTTAACATTAGTCACCAAGCATCTGAGGTGTCTAGATGCCGCTCTGTGGGCCCTAGCATAATTCACTTAACTTTAGAAACCTTTGGGAAATTGAGCTTCCTCGTCTGAAAAACAGGGATACTAATAGCACCTCCCTTACAGGGCTGAGGGTCAAGTGGGAAAATGTCTGTAAGTGCTTGGTGCACTTTAAAACACTAGATAAAGGGTAGCGGAGAGGCTGCTGCATGCTTAACCCTGGGTTAGGCATTTGGAACCATGTTTTTTCCTTTTCTATCCTCGGCTCCTTCATTCCTTAGATCGCATCCTCCGAGACTTGGTTGCTGCCCCCAGAGTCTGCTTTAGACATCAAAATCACCTGGGAAGGGTCTACAGGGGTGTAAGGTACATAATAAACTAACAGAGCCACACTTCTCTGGGTAACCACACACACACACACACACACACACACACACACACACACACACACACACACACACACAGCAGCCTCCACTATTTGCTTAAACAATGATCATGGAGAGCTCCAAAAGAAGAACTTCTTAGCAAACACTATAGATGTCCCAAAGCTTATATAACTTTCTCAGTGTGGCTAATAAGCCACACAAATAAGAGAAAAAAATAAACAACAAAAATACTTAGAAATTCTTTGCCTTGATGGAAAGGAAAAAGAGACTTTTGAAGCAAGTGATGTCATTTTATAGAAATTACCATAAGGAAAAAGTATGCCTCTTAACTTGCCTTGTTCTGCAGTTGTAAGCACCCTTTAACCTGCCCCTGCAACACTGTAAACTGCAGTCAGTCCTGGCTCCAGGCCTCCACCATAAGTGACAGCCCTCTCATTTCCAGCTTCTAGGCCTTTCTACCAGAACTTGGGGCCTACCTCTGCCTCCCATCCCACATTCCAGGGGAGAAAAACCAAATCAATATTAGAGTTGACTTCGTGTTTATTTTGCATGCATTATGTGTGCCCATGTGGTATGAAAACTCCCTGGGGCCAGGGTCTGTTCTGTGTTTTGCCTTTGTATTTCCAGGGCCTAGGGCAGAAGGAGGTGCTAAATAAATGCTTGTTTAACTGAACCAAATGAATCATCCCTCTGTAAGGATTGTGCAATATTTCATGTTTTAATTGTCCAGGCTGTACTTCACAGTATTGGCTGTGTGTAAAACAGGTCCAGGGACACGGAAAGGTGTGAATCACTGGAAAGCCTTTCCCTCTAAGGCCCTGAGTTCTGAGATCAGACCACACAGCTGGATGATGGGGTACAAAGGTCTGTGTCTGTGCCTAGGTTGGTGGTGGGACAAGGAGGCAATTAAAAACATGAAAGCTGATGTTAGAAGAGTATCAAATTCTTCATTAGAGCTGCCTATAATGTATATGATAGATTATTATTTTGAGGAAGATTTGGTTGAACTGAGTGAGGGCAGTTTGAATTTCACTTAAATTCAACCAATCCATAACCACTCATAAAGCATCTACTACATCAGGCAATATGCTAGATGTCAGTGATACAAGGACAAAGCAGGCTTTGTTCTCAAGTAGTTTACACGCTCCCAGGAAAACAAGATGTAAAAAATAAATGTATATGAAATAAATGCAGACTAATACAAGGTACTCGACGTGGTCATGACTAGCTGGCAATATCAGGAAAGGCCTAATGTGGGTGGAGGCATCTGCGTCCAGCTTTGAAGGAAGGACAGAGTTAAAAAGGGAGGACATTCCAGGCACGAGGTATAAGCCTATGCAAAGGCATGGAGAGAGGCGATCTGAAGAAAAGAGGAAGTCAGTTGGGCACGTGGAGGAGAATAATGGGAAATATGGTGAGGTGGGCTAGAGTCACGCTGTGAAGGGCTTTAAAGGACAAAGCAGTTGGTGTTTGATTCCAGATGTAACCGGAAGCCACTCGAGTTTGCTGGTTAACAAGAGCTTCCGGGAAATTTGGGGGCCATCCTGGAAACTTTCTTACCTCGTTCGTGATGAAAGAGCTATCGTATCTCTGTAGGGTTGTGGCGGCCAGATGGCTGATGGGCCCATGGTCTGACTCCACATACTTGAGAAGCAGTGGGATCCCTTCAGGAAGGACAGCGTTCTTCAGAGCCAACAGGTACATCTTGATGTCTTCCTTCTTGTCTGCTTTCTCAAGGCCTCCCAGGATCAGCTTCTTGGCTTCAACCACTGCCTAAAGAGAACAGGGAGTCACTTTAGGAACGTGTACAGGCTTAAGGTAGGCATGAGCTGTGTGAGCTTCCTCCCTCAACCCCGCCCCACCACCAGATTTCCAGAAAAGCTCGGGTCTCACTTCATTTTCCATCATTGATCTCTCTGATGATATGCTTTACAACACTTCACTTGAATGAGAAAATGAGGACATTTCTCCCAGACACAGCAGCCACCAATAAATTAAATCTAAATTAAATTCACTGTTTTAAAACATTATCCTGAGGCATTTTAGAAGCAAGGAACATGGTTGGCAATAGGTCTACTCATGGTCTGACGTATTCTGAATGTGCAAAGTCATATTTTCATGCTCACTGGGCTCAACAGTAAGTAGAATATAAGTTCTTTGAGGGCAGGGAATTTTTTAAAAATGTGTCTATTTATACATAGTAGTACCTAGTCATTCCTATCCCATGCTGAATATTTAGCAAATGTTTATTGAAAAGAAAATTATTTCTAAAGCAGAAATTGTCATAGTGCCTAAGTGGTCAATTATACAACATTTTAATGATATCATCAATTATGTGTCAGGTTCCAGATTGGGTGCTGAGGATGCAAATATAAAAAAGTGAAACAAAACCTGCTTTCAGGGGTCTTATCATCAATTAATGCATACAGAATGCTTCCAAGATTAGTTAGTGTTTTGGAAGTTTAACCTAGCTTCAAGTGTGGTTAGGGCAGATATCATGTATATCAGTTTTACATTGGTTTTTTTAATTCAATTTTATTTTATTTTCAGAATTGCATTCTCTTCCTCTCACCCTCTGCATCCCAACACACACTGAGAAAGCAAGAAAAACAAAACCTGTTACAAATATGTATAATCATAAGCTTTAAAATAATAAAATAGCTAATATATGTACTTGTACATGCATACATATACATATACATATACATACACATGCACATACACATAGACATAGACATAGACATAGACATATACCTATATATACACACACATACATTGCTTATTGTGTGCCCGGCCTTGTCCTAAGTGCTTTGCAATTACTGTCTCATTTGAGCCTTCCAATGACCCTGGGAGGTAGGTACTGTAATTATCACCATTTTACAGTTGCAGAACCGAAGCACAGAGAGGTGAAGTGACTTGCCCACGGTCACCCAGCTAGTGAGTGTGTAAGGCCAGATTTGAACTTGCACCGCAGGCTTCTCACTGCTTCATTCTAAGAGGAAAGGAAGCAAGTCCGAGCTAAAGGAAATCAGGTCTATATGATAAGGATGCCAGAATTTCTGTCATTCATTAACATCCTTCAGATGGATGGGGACTCGAGGGCTAGATGACATAAGGTAATAGGTACAAGGTGAATGGGACTTGGATCCCAACTGAGGAACATGTAAATGTCCCTGCAGGGAAAGCCACACCTGCTTGTGTCCCCTAGTTTAGCTGTTAACGGACGTCCCTTAGAAAGGGAAAGCTCCTAGTGATGTCTGTCTGAGAGGGAAGGGACAAAACACAAGGCAAACCGGCTTTGAAATCTGAACGCTAGCAGGAAAAAAGTGTATATTTTCATAAGTTCAGCATCTGCACAGCAGGAAGAACAGCTTGGTTTGATGCTGTTCAATCTGGCCTTTCTTTTTCAATTATCCTTGGAAGGTAGCTGCTTGTGAGTGTGTGAGTGTGTCTGAGTGTGTGTGTGTTAGTATGTGAGTGCATATGTGTGTGTGTGCGCAAGTGTGTGGAAATATGTGTGCGTGAGTGAGTGTGTGTGTGCATGTTTTCTTCAAAGAACACAGAGATTTGAATAGAAAAGTTCTCATCTTTAGAAAACAAAGCTCCTGCTAGGTGGAGAATTCTTAGCCAAGGATTGAGGATCTTGTAAAAGAGGATATAGACCACTTTAGAATACGTAAAATTTATGAAAACTTGTACATTAACAAAACTGATGTGGCAAAGATAAGAAAAGGTGGCACTTGGAGGGAAAAGTCTTTGTATGCTAGTAAGTCTGATGTCCCAGATATAGAGAACTAACACAAACATATGAGGCCGAGGGCCATCCCCCAATGTAGCATCACTCGTGATCAGAAAAATACAAATTAAAACAACTGAGGTTTCACCTCACACCCAGTAAACTATAAAAGATTTTAAAAAAAGACAGAAACAGTCGATGTTGAAGAACTGTGAGAAGATTAGTCTACTCATGCATTACTGGTGGAGCTGTGAATTATTCTTAACATCATGGAAAACAATTTGTATTTATGTGAGAAAAGTCACTAAACTGTCCATACCTCCTAATTCCACAACACAGCACATATCCAAGGGAAACAAAGACAGAAAGAAAAATTCCATATGTAATTAAATATTCAGAGCACACTTTTTGTGTTAGCAAAAATAACTAGAAGGTAGTTCCCTATCAATGGAGGAGTGACTAAACAAATTGTGGCAAATAAATGAAGTGGAATATTATTGGACCAAAATAAAAAATAAATATGAAGAATTCAAATAAACATAGGAACACATGTATCAACTGATGCACAGTGTAATCATCAGGTCCAAGAAAGCAAGATGTACAATGATAAAAATATAAACAAAAACCCAAATATCATGGAAGTTTCCTGACTAATCTTGCTCTTAAGAAGAGAAAAGGAAATGAACCTCTCTCCTTTTATTGAACCAATGTGAATATGGTGGAGAGATGAGGCTATCAGACATGTTGTATCATTTAGCTTTGTCAAGGGTTTTCCTTTGTTACAAGGAGAGGCTTACTGTATAGGCATGTCCAGGTGGGGTGGGGGAAGGAGGCATTGTATTCAGAAATGATTATTTAAATTAATTAAATACATTAATAATAAAATAATTAAATAAAAGTACTATTTAAAAACAAGAAGAATTAGTAAAACTTTCTTTCAAAAAATGAACGTGCAGAAAGGTGGTAGATTTCCCAAGCCGATAGAGAGACTTTTTTTATCATATGAAACCAAAATACACAGATGAAGGACGCATGTAACTTCTAGGTAATTAGAAGTAACTAAATGAAACGTTTTCATTGTGAAAACTGAATTGACATGTGGTTGACTTCTGCCCTCATGGATTCTCCTGAAGCCTGGTCTACACCTAAGAACAAAACTGTACTTGAGGCCCTACGATGCTGGGCATTAAACAAACAGTAGGTGGACGATTGACAGATAGTAAAAGAAATCAGCACAATGATTGTCACTTACTGGGGCTTTGCAGGCTTCATTTTGGCACAGTTTCCTTATAAGTGCACCAATGATGATGACGACCGTTTCTCTGATGTCATTACTTCCAATGGGGTTCTTAAATGTCTTCTGTTAGCCAAATGGAAAGAGATGTTACTGACACTTTTAAATTTTTCTGCAGTACATTAACAGGTAGAGAAGTACACATTCTACTATCCAAATATCTTTTTAATCCCCTTAAAATACTTAGTTTTATGCTTTAGAACCCTAACACATTTTCCAGAGACTCTGGAAAGGGTGGGGGCAGCTGGTGCTTTGCTCCAGGGCCCCACAATTTGGAAGTCATTGGTAATAGCTAGCCCTTGAATTCCTTCAGAAATAGCTGAGATTAGCCCCCAGTTAGAAAGAAAAACTGGTTAAAATACAATGCCAGATGATGTATAATTTCCTCCCTGTAGTGGCCCACCAAGTTGAACTTCCTGAGCCAACATTGCCTTGTTCCCTCCCACAGTTAACAGCCAATATCCTCAGGTCTGTCTCTCCCTCTCCCTCTCCCTCCCTCCCTCTCTCTCTCTCTCTCTCTCTCTCTCTCTCTCTCTCTCTCTCTCCCCCTCTCTTTCTTTCAATGGATATCCTAGGACCTTTCCCCCTGGAGGGCCTTTTGTCCCAAAGTACAAGTTATCTCTTCCCCCAACTTAATCTGTTTTTAAAAGTTTATCTGAGGGCACCTTTTTTTGATAACACATGAAAGAACACATTTTGAGGGCTTGCCCTGGGCACCAGAATTGCTAGATATGGCCCTGAAATTTATTACACACCTTTGAACTGAAGAGATATGAGATAATATAACTAATCGGACAGTACCATTTTCAGGAAAACAAGGACCATGTATGTTCCCTAATAAAGAACTCAATTTTTCTATTGTGAACTGAGCTGATTTTAATTAGTCTATCTCTTCTCCTTAATTGTGCCATTTATGGTAGTCATTGAAGGAATACTATCGTTTCTGAAGAACTGAAACTGAATAGTGATCAAGGGCATATTGCATGTTATACTATAAACTAGGAATTAAAGAGAAGAAGACCAAAAGATGTCATCAAAGAAATGTATGAGTGATTAAGTAAAAGCTCTGGCCATGTGGCAAAGCAAGAGAGAAGCCTGGGTACTCTGCTAAAAGCAGAGAAGCCCCAACCCTCCCCTACTTCTCCACCACAACACTACCCCTGAGAGTGTTCATTTTGAGGTTTGGTTTTGTTTTAGGAGGTGACTGGTGGATTCTCCTGATTTCTTCATCTCCTGGTTCTAAGATATCTGAGTAATTTTCCTTTATAATTTCTTGAAATAATATCTAAGCTCTTCTTTTGATCAGTTTTCAGGAAGCCCAATGGTTTTTAAATGATCTCTCCTCACTCGATTTTTTTGATTAGTTGTTTTCTTGATGAAATATTTCATACTTTCTTCTACCTTTTCAGTCTTTTGACTTTCTGTTATTTTTATTGCAGTCTCATAAAGCTATTGGATACTCTTTGGCCAATTCTAATTTAAATTTTTTCTCTCAGTAAGGTTTTTAATTTTAAAGGAGTTATCTTATAATGGTAATTATGAGAGTTAAAGATCTTCCCTGCCCATGAACAGGCCTCAATACCTTCTCTTTAATTTCTATTGAGGCACTGGGTTAGAGAGTCCTGCTCTGAAAAGTGAATAAATACTCTGAGGTGAGATTTTACTTTGGGAATTAGTTTTTGGAAGCAGGTTTGTCTATTGATTTTTATTTCTCCGTTTGTGTTTTCTCTGAAGTTCACGGTGCTGACTTTTCTCCCTGAACTAAGTGAATGCTGTATGTGCTTGATTAAAGTGATTGTTGACCCCTCAAAAGTTGCTTTCCTTTCAGAAAAGTAGATTTAAGAACCTGTACAGTAGGCCCTCCTGTGAATGCCAGGGTCCTTTCTGTTACATATCTTTAGTAATGTTTTATATTGCTTTTATAAAGCTGTTAATTCTCTTTCAATAACTTTGTTGCATAGTTCTTATCCTCTTCCATTTTCCTCTACTACTCTTATTTTGTTTTCAAAATTAATTTTTTCATCGTTAAAAAAGCTCCTAAGAATTCCTGTTGGGCTATTGGTCTAACTGTATTTTTCTCTGGAGCTTTGTAGATGTTTTCAAACACTGCCTTCTTCTGTGTTTGTCTTTAGCTGTCCTGTAATCATAGAAGCTTTTTATGGTCAGGTTCTTTGGTTTGTTTGTCCATTCTTCCAGCCTGGTTCTTGACTTTAGGCTTAATGTTAATGTTGGGCTCTGCTCCCTCCTGGGAGAGTGTCTGGCCTGAGCTTCTGTCTTTCTACTTCCTCCTGCTATTTTCACAGCTTAATCTGGGGACCTGCAAGGTTTTGAGGCTTCTTAAGGTAATGTAATCTGGGGAGAGATTTGTTCACTGCCCTCCTAATATGAGCTCTGTAAGTTTCTTTCCCATGTTTGGATCTGTTGGATGGCGTGTGGCTGAGTTTTAATAGACTACTGCTGGACTTAACTATTGTTAACCCACTGGGAAGTTCCATAGCTTGAGAGACAATGAACTTCTTGATACCCCTTTGGCCTTGGTCTCCTGCCATGGTTATTCCACTGCAGGCTTATGTGCAAGGCTAAAGTTTACAATTACATCTCCACTCTGCTGTTGGGCTCAGTGCCACATAGCTAAGTTTTTAGAAACTTGTTCCTTGCTTTGTACATGGCTAGGAATTTTCACTCATCTTCTCTGAGACTTGGGTAATGGGTGACAGAACTGCCAGTTGGTACCCACCTATTCCAATTTCCAGTGTTGGTTCAGGAATCCCTTTCTGCTTTGGTACTTCCAGCCCCAGTGTTTTGTCTTAGCCCCCTTATAGTCCCTAGGCATTACTATACTCCCCATCACTGCCTCTGCTGTTCCCATGCCATGTTCCTGGCCAACCTGTGTCCACAAACCTCTCTGTCTATCTTCTTATGCTGCTCTGGGCTGGAAAAATGACTCACTATGATTTTTTTCCCTTGGCATTCCCCATAAGAATTCAATCTGCTATGTTTTCTAGGTTGTTACAGAGGAGATGTGTGGAGTGAGCTGGGCAAAAATGCCGCCTCCAACTCCAGGGGCAGATTTCAAACCCAGGTCCTCTCCTCATTTAGTAGGGCAACTCTCCAAGATATAAGTTGCAGAGAAGGTGCTTACCTGAACTCATAGAAAGTTCATCACCCAAAAGACCTCACAACCCTAAAATCACAGATCCGATCCCTAACCCAGTGAAACAGTCCAGGAAGCTTGAATGAGAAATTCTGCGCTACAGAAAACAAACCATCAGGACAATTATCACATCACTTCATGCAATCCTAGCAGTAGTTCAGGTCTAATTTCATCCTTCAATACCTGTCTTAATCCTGTTCATTGTATTAGGTGAACTATTCCCCACCCCCCCAAATTCACCCTGTCCCTCTGTACTCACGAGCAGAGCTTGCAAGAGCTTTTCATTGGGGTGGGAGGCGAAACCACAGGCATAAAGAAACCTCTCTTGGAGAATAATATCGCTTTCACTTTTAAAATTCAAAAACTCCAGGATGGCTTCCAAAGAATCTGGGGTCTGAGCAGATGTGATGGCATCTACCAGCTGAGGTCTGCAAGAGAAAACCGCTCTGTGTTTGTATCCCCAGCACCTAGCACAGTGACTGCCCACCACATAGGAGCTGAATGACAAAATTTACCAAATAAATGAAAAATAACAGTCATTAATATTCATCTGAACACTGGAAAGTGTTTGAAAGTTCAACTCCAGATAGACTTTGAATTTTCATCTTTCCAGGGAAGTAATAGATGAAATAAGAAAAAAAAGAAACTAATTTCCACCCTTTTCTATCAATACTATTACATGTGGTCTTTGATATAAAATTTTAGTTACAGTCTTTATTCTATTGATTGATTATCTGCTTTTATGGATTAGTCACAGCAAATATCTTAATCCTAGGACATTTCCTCTTTTTGGGCTCTCTTTCCTTTCCTTATTCTGAATAAAGCATCTTCAGAAGAATGCAAACTGATATGAACTGAAGCTAAATATAATTAGAAAAACAAATCCGTTGAAAAAAATCACAAATTAATTTCAGGGCTAGAGAAATGTATTAAGGTCAAGATGAGGTGATTAGGTGGTATCATTGTAACTCCTGACTTGGAGTCTGGAAGATGGTATTTGAATCTGGTCAGTCCCTTACTAGCTTAAACCTCTGTCAGCCTCAGTTTCCTCATTTATAAAATAGGGATAAGAACAGCACATACCCAACAGCTGATGTAAGGAACAAATGAGATTATGTGTGTAAAAGCACTTAGCACATAGTAGGCGTTGTTTGGTCATTTCGTCCTTTCAGCCTTCATCTTTCTGCTTCCATATGGACAGACTCAGTTAATTAAAT
The DNA here is from genome assembly GCA_028658325.1 of Potorous gilbertii. NCBI lineage: Eukaryota > Metazoa > Chordata > Mammalia > Diprotodontia > Potoroidae > Potorous > Potorous gilbertii. Next base: position 103,324,175 of record CM053774.1, on the reverse strand, counting down.
ATTGCGGCATCTGAGGCATGGATGCTTAGTTATTTGAAAAGGCAATGAGCAAGGCTACGAGTGTCAGCTTTCAGTTGTCAGCATTCCATGCATTTGTGACAGTGGAAAATGGGGGTGCAGATAATCCTTAATAATGACAGTAATGGCCAACATTTATATAATGCCTTAAGGTTGGCAGTGTTTTACATGTGTCCTCTTCATAAAAATAGCATGTATTTATAATGTACTTTAAGGCTTCCAAAGTATGTTATGTTATCTCATTTGATGCTCCTAACAACCCTGCAATTTTGATCCCCATTTTACAGTTGAGGAAACTGAGGAAGACAGAAGTTGTGACTTGCCCAGGGTCACAGCTAGTAAATGTCTGAGACTAGATTTGACTCCAGGCCCAGCACTCTATTCATGGGGACACCAGCTGCCTCTGTGCCTCTACAAGTCAGGACCTCTGCAATTTATAACCTGACAGTGTCTTCTGAAGGCAGGGAGAGGCTAGATGGTTACCCAGGGTTACAGGCCAGTGTGTGTCTGACATGGGACAGGAGGTCTTCCTTGCGGGCAAGTACTGTTTCATTCCTGTCTTTGTGTCAACAGGACCTGCTAGATATTGCAAGTATTTGTTAAATTCTTGTTGATTGATCATTTCATTTGTCTTGAATTAAATTACATTTCTAAGCTGGTCACTTTTTTCCCCACCAAGAATGAAATCTTTTAAAATCTAAATAAAGTTTATTTAATCTAAATGAAGTTTAGCTAATATTCAGGAATATTATATCAGTAAACATCAAAAGAAGTGTACACCCAGCTTTCTCTTGGTTATCAATCAATCACCATTTATTAAGCACCTACTATGTGCTAGGTCCTAGGCTAAGTTTTTTTCTTGCTTCCCTGCGCACAAGGACAGGACCAGTTTCTGCTCTGAGATATTCCATGGTGTTTCTCATTAACATTTCATTGCTATTAAGCACAGTTACTATGAAATCCTTTTCTGATCAAGTGAGTCCACATTTTTACCTTGTGACAAAAGGTTATGATAAAATGCCAAACAGAACAAAACAGTCCATTTCTCTTAGTTTTGTTCTCAGCCCAATTCTCTGTTTAACAGTCATCCAAATAAGAAAGCTTCTGTCCCAGTCTGATTTTGAGCTTAGGAAGGCCATATGATTATTCCAGAGACTTACAGGATTTCTTTCTTTTCACTTTTGAGAATCTGAAGAAGCTCCTCTTTCTTAGCTGTCCTGAAGTGATGGATGAGGTCTAGGAAGACTCTGGCAGAGTCAGCTTTGGCCAGGTTGTCAGGCTGCAGTTGCTTCCTCGTGGTCTGCCAGAACTCAGAAAGCTGAAAAACATGACCTCCAGTTCATATCTAGTGCCTTCAGGGTGATGTCTCATTCTCATAAACATTTACAAAGGGCTGATTATTTTTCCCTGGAATAAACCCTATTTTATAACCGTCAAGTACTATAAGTCAGTATGTTAGTAAAACCTCAATACTCACAACACACTTCTGTTATCACCCACAGTTATGGTGACCCTTTAGACACTGGGTTGTCTTATGTCCTTATGACCATGCTTAACCGGTATAATTGAACCTAATAGTCCTAAAACAGCAGTCACTCACTACCTTGTTGTTTTATGGAGTTTTAAATTGAGGCCAAGATTTTACCATTAAAGTAGACAAAGGGTGCATATGTTTATTCTTAGACATTTTGAGAGGTAAAAAATGATCCAAAATATTTTTGTTTTTCTCAATTAACTTAACAGTTTCCACAAGTGTCTATAGTCATTTGGCTGGGGCCCTTATGTTTTTAAAGCATAGGGTAGAGGGTAGGAGAAATATACGTGCTCTTCATTTATTGTGAATTCTCCTTTTTCGTTTTTGATTTGACAAAATTGATTTTCCATTCCCATATTAAAAAAATAAGATTAGATAATGTTTTGTCTATTTTATTAATTTAAAAAACCTAGTGCCAACTTTACTTAGCAATTCAATCAATTTTTAATCTTTTCTGATTTTCAGAACTGCTTTTTTTTGATGTTGGCCTAATTCACTGACCGTTCTTAAAAGATAATTTTTTCCCAAAATGTAGCTTTGGCTGTATCTCTGAAGTTTTTTTTATTGTCTCTTTGTTGTCATTTTCTTTGATGAAATTACCAATTTTTTCTGTGACTTGTTTGTAAAAGTAGGGTCACAGCTTGTAACAATCGCAAACAGCCTTAGAACAAATACTAAAAGGCCTTTAGTTGCACAAGAATCATAGATAGATGGGTTAAAGAAACTTGGACATGCTCCAGGGATTGTCTACAAATCACTGAACAGTTGGGAAGGAAAGGAACTCCAGAAACTGAAATATGAGTAGAGTTCTAGCTGAGGCTCCTGTGCCTGGTGGGGAAGGAAAGGCCCTTCCCCACTTTGGCTGGAGGCAGATTGTCAGACCGCTCATCTTCCCATTGATATCTCGTCATGTTATGCCCAGGAAAGTAGCTGACCTTCCAATCCAAATCCTATGTGGCATCCCTAAATGGATCTTCATCACCAGGAGCCAGTCAGACTGGGTTCCTGACTGTGTAAGGGACCCAGAAAAAAAGGCCACACTCCACGGACAAGTGACTTGCCCAGGGTCACAGCTAGTAAATATCTGAGGTTGGATTTGACCACAGGCACTCTCTTCATGGGGACACCAGCCGCCCGTGTACCTATGCAAGTCAGGGCCTTGATCCTCATGAAAAGGAGAAAAACTTCCAGCAATGCACCCTTTGCTAACACATGTAGGCTAAGCCTGAGTCCACTTTCCCCAGAATTTGTATGTACTGGAGGGCATAGGTGTTTTATACCAATTGATTTCATTGTATCATTTTAATAAATATCTCTTTCTTAAAACTATTTACTAAATGGATTATCAATTTATAATCTGGGCAAGGGGGAAGTACACCAAAGGAAGCTTGAATCAATGACATCGTAAAATTGCCCCTGACCCCTCAGGGTCACCCCTAGAACTGTGAAGGGGACATACAGCCAAGTTATAGCTAAGTACATTTCCTGATCCCCTCAGTTTTTAGCACTTTCTCTCTCTTGAAATTATTCTGTGTATAGTTTATATATACTAGTGGATGGAATGCTATTTTCAGAGCCAGGAACATCTAAGTCCGAGCCTCACTTCTGAAACATACTGGCTGTGTGACCCTGGACAAGTTCCTTGGCCTGCCAGTGCTCTAAGGGAGGAGTTCCTGACTTTTTTTTGTGTGGTGGACTTCTGGAGCAGTCTAGTAAAACTTATGGCCCCCTTCTCAAAACAAAACTTTTAAATGCATAAAATAAAATACATAGGATTACAAAAGAAACTCATTATATAAGCATAAAGACGTAATTTTCCTCCTGTCTATGAAACTCAGGTTAAGAATCTCTAAGATTACAAGTTGCAGAGAACACACTGACCCGTACTGAAGTCAGAGCTTCTTCAGCCAGCATTCTCTACTCCCCTGAAAGGACAAGTTCTGTCTCTGCCCCTAGCCAAATACTTCATACATACTGTACATGCTCTGTCCCCCCTAGCTGCATGTAAGTTCCTGGGGAAAGACTTGCATGATACAATAGCAAGCATTCAGTAGATGCTTAATAAATGTTTATGGAATTGATGGAAGCCAAGTGAGTGACTGTCACTCAACTTCAAAGCAGCAGAAAGAGCTGTGAACACTTACAGAAGGACACCGCTTGCACTTGCTCTCGAAGACCTGCCCAACCAGGGAGATAGAGGTATATTTTGAATCCACAGCCTTAACAACCGCATCGACCTTTTTTCCAGCCATCAGTCCTGGACCTGCTGCTGTTGTCTTCAGCTCCAGTTTTTGCCTGTGTAACAACCAAGGAAAAAGACCTCATGGTCAGCATTCATATTCATCAAACAGGAAAAGACTCGATCAAAAAATGCAAGGGAAATATTTCAACATTTAATGGTTGAGATTTCTCATTTCTTAACTAAACCCTACTAATGATCTGCTGTCCTCTATGACCCAGTATCATGGGAATTGTTACTGAACTTAATCTAAACATCAAAATAACATATATAAATATAGGTTCAAGACTCTGTAAATAATGTAGACCTGACAATGCACTTGCCAGGTTTCCTTTACAAATAATTTCTTCTCCGCTTTCTTCTTTTCTTTTTTTTTACAGCACCTGTGATTTCACAGAAATAGGAAATTCCAGGGGAGAAGCTTTTTCAGCCAATCAGAGCAGCATCTGCTCTGCCATGAGCGTGAGGTCACCCACACAAGCAGCGTGCCAGAGGAAGCATCTGCGCCCAAGCCCTGTGGATTCCCTAGCTAGCTCCTGCCTGGACCAGGCTCCTTCTGGAGGCCCTGCCTTCCTTCAACACAAGACACTCTCACAGCAAATAACAGAAAAGTACAAGGTGTTTTTGGCTGTTGTTGCTGTTGGGTTTTTTTGTTGTTGTTGTTTTGTTTTGCTTTTTTTGGTGCTAGTCAGAGAAATGAACTGGAGAGAACAATATATTCAAGTTTTACTTAAAATTAAGGAACAGCAAAGAAAATTTAAAATTCCAAATAATTTGCTTCTTGATCTTACCTCGATACTATTTTGCCTGTAGCCATTCTCTGGAAATTGAGACCATAGGCATAGGTCTCCTCTGCCAGGACTGCTGTGACAAAACTGTCTTCTATCTTGTAAGTGGTCATAGATACTGCTTTGGAACTGATCCCTAAAACCTAGGTGAACCAGGGAGAAAAGGGAGAAAAAGGACTTGGTAAAAAAAAAAAAGCAAGATTCAGTTATTTATTTCTGGATCAATTTAAGAAAAAAAATGTAGCCATCCATTTAGCTTTTATGGTGGGCATATCTGCAATGGAGTCTCCACTGACTAAAGACTCTAAGTCCAGGGGTGAGGAACCTGCAGTCTTCAGGCCACATGTGGCCCTCTAGGACCCCAAGTGCAGCCCTTTGACTGAGTTCAAAGTCACAGAACAAATCTCTTTAATATAAGGATTGTTCTGTAAAACTTGGACTCAGTCAAATCTGGAGGCCACAGTTTCCCTACCCTTGCTCTAAGTATACTCCCACAGTTTATTCTCTCCCTTCTCTTTTCACACTTACTCTGCCAGATCAGTATCAAATGAGATCATTTGTGTAAAGTGCTTAGCACAGTGCCTGGCACACAAGAAACACTCAAAGAGTGCTTTTTCCTCTCCCATTTCTTCCAAAAGCACAGCTTTCTAGATACTCTGAAGAGGGCTGGGTCATACCTCATTCTGGGTGGTAAATCCAGGCCTTTCAATTTTGCAGGTGTCCAGGGCCTTAATTTTGGTCACTTTATCTTGATGGGCTTGATAGGTCACTTTGCAATTCCCAGAAATGTCCACCTAAAATTTTTTAAAAAGAGGAAATGTCATTTGGAATGAACTCATTTATTACTTGATCCTAAGAGAAGGGCCTTGAGAAAGGTCATTTTTTCTCAAGGTCAACGAGAGTGGGAGGAGGGAACGAAAATGTGCATTTCTTCTAGTACAAAGTTATTTTTTCAATGCTTTCCAGCTCAATATTACTGCACCCCCACAAGAAATTCAGGAATAACAAAATGTGTTCCCATCCCTTGGTACCTGCCAATAACAGGGTTTAGGAAAATGGGCTGGCTATGAGGGAGCCTTTGCCTTCATGTCAACTTCTAAGAGCTGTGGTTGCCAGAAAGTATGGGAGTACAGATCTGAAGGACACTGTTGCTAGATTTTACTGATGGCACCAAAGCTTTTTGTATTTGTTTGAATCTCTACTCATACCTGGCCTCTATCACCCTACCTAAGTTGGGCCATCTTGACTTTTTTTCACTTTATCTGGGCCTTAAATCCTTGGCCAGTTTTCATAATAGCTCTCTTAATCTGAATGTATTTCTCCTGTATGTAATGGATCTTTCTGAAATGTAGGTCAATGTGATGGCTCTAGTACTTCTACTACTACTAGTACTTCCAGGTACTAACTTTGGGAAACCCACTTGATTTCTGACCATGTTTCCTTATCTGGAACATGAACCTGGAATATTGAACTTGGAGCTCCAACCTTGACTTTGTCACTTGTTCTCTGTATGACCTTGGAGAAATCATGTTACATCTCTGGGTCTCAGTTTCCTCAACTATAAAAGGAGTTGCATCCAAATGAGCTCTAAAGTCCTGTCCAGTTCTAGAGCTGTGATCCTATGAGAACTCAAGGGTTTTTCTAACTCTAAAGTTCTAGAATTTTTTAAAGTTATCTCAGTCTACACTTAGCTCCAGGGCAGCTGAACAGCTGAATTCTTGACTTTTCCCTCAAATAATCTGGAATCTAGTCTTTCTGGTGATAGACATTTGTATTTCTATCAAAATTAAATCATGTTACCCAAACAACTCCCACTTCATAAAGTGCTTCTTTTCCCTGCTTTTTACCAGGATAAAGTAATTCTAATCAAGGATCTGTCTGCCTAACTGCCTTCACTGAATATCTATAAATCACACTGGGATGCTGTTGTATCCAAAGAAATGAATCAAGGAATAGTTTCAGAAAAACCTTAGAAAACATGTATGGTCTGATACAGAGCAAACTGAGCAGAACTAGGAGAATAGTATATATAATATTAACAGCATTGTAATGAAAAACAACTTTAAAAGACTTTTGGAACAGCAGCAGTAGCAACAGCAACTTTGGAAGCTTTCAGCCCAGAGATGGAACCTCTGCTGGCACTGGGTACAGCTGGTGCAGACTGGCTACTCTCTTGCCTATAAGCATTCTGGGTCACAGTTCCAGGGTGGAGAGGAACATCTGTGATGGGTCACAAGGGAGAAGGGGCCCTGGTCACAGTTCAAAGGCAGAGAGGAGCACTAGCATTTGTGGCTGCTGGACAGCAAGAGCCCTTCCTGGTTAAAGACCTGAGCACAGACGAGGAAGGCAGTGACCACACCTCTTCCCAGATCACATCACCTTGGAAGCACCGAAAACTTACAGCTCCCCAGAACTGGCTCTGAAAACAACAGCATGACAAAGCCTGAAGCTTGGGACAGTGCCTTCCCATTCACAGGTGAATAAAGTCCAATTTTAACATTAATTTCATAGTCAAGAAATAGACTGTCAAACCACAACAAAAAAGAACTCAATTATAAAAAGTACTGTGGTGACAAAGAAGAACAAATACAAACTCAGAAGACAATAATGTGAAAACAGCAAAAAGCAAAGCCTCAAAGGAAAAAATGCTAATTGGACACGTCCAACAAGAATTGCTAGAAGAGTTAAAGAAAGAAATAAGAATGGTAGAGGAAAAAATAGGAGAAGAAATGAGAGTGCTGCAAAAAAAATAAAAGGGAACTAACAGCTTGGTAAAAAGAGGCACAAAAAATAATAAAGAAAATGACACCTTAAAAAAGTAGAATTGTCCAAATGAAAGGGGAAGTACAAATATTCACTGAAAATAATTCCTTAAAAATTAGAACTAGTCAAGCTAATGAGTCAAAAGAATGGAAAAAATATCACACTAGAAAAACTGACAGGAAACAGTTCAAGGAGAGACAATTTAAGGATTGTTAGTCTCTCTGAAAGTCATGATCAATGAAAGAGCCTAGATGTCATATTTCAAGAGGTTATTAAGGAAAACTGCCCTAATATCCTAGAACTAGAGGGTAAAATAGAAGTCAAAACAAGTCACTCATCACCTCCTAAAAGAGACCCCAAAATGAAAGCTTCCACGAATATTATAGTCAAATTCAAGAGCTCTCATGTCAAGGAAAAATATTGCAAGCAGTCAGAAAGAAAAAATATCATGGAGTCACGGTCAGGATCACATAAGGTTTAGCAGCTTCCACATTAAAGGAGCAAAGGGTTTGGAATACGATATTTCAAAGGAGCTAGGACTGCAACGAAAAATAGCCTACCCAGGAAAACTGAACATGATTCTTCAGAGAAAAAAATGGATATTTAATGAAAGAGAAGATTTTTAAATACTCCTGATGAAAAGACCAGAGCTGAATGGAAAATATGGCATTCAAACAGAAGATTCAAGAAAAATTTTAAAAGGTAAACATGAAGAAAAATCTTAAGGGACTCAATAAGCTTAACCTATTTATATTCTTTATGGGAAGATGGTACATGTAACTCCTGAGATATTTATCATTATTAGGGCAGTTAGAAGGAGTCTATATAGACAAACAATATAGGTGTATCTGATTATGTTGACTAAAAAAATCAAGGGACGAGGAAGAGGAATATGCTGGGAGAAAGCAGAAGGGAGAAGTAGAATGGGTAAAATTTTCTCACATGAGATGGAGGGAAATACACAGTTTAATAACCATAACTGTGATTGTGAATGAGATGAGCTCATCCATAGAACAGAAGTGGATAGCAAAACAAATGAGAAACTAGAATTCGACTTATGTTGTTTAAAAGAGACACACTTGAAAGAGAAAGACACAAGAGTAAAAATAAAGTGATGGAGCAGAATCAATTATGCTTCAGCTGAAGTAAAAAAGGCAGGTGTAACAATTATAATCTCTGACAAAGGCAAAATCAAAAACATTAAAAAGAGATAATTAGGAAAACTGTACTTTGCTAAAAGGCAACATAAATAATGAAATGATAGAAAAATGTTTTACAGAAAATGTCTCTGATAAAGGTCACATTTCTTAAATATATAGGGAATTGAGTCAAATTTTATAAAAATAAGAGCCATTTCTCAACTGATAAATGGACAAAGAATAAAAACAGGAAGTTTCCATGAGAAGAAATCAAAGTTATCTATAATCATATGAAAAATGCTCTAAATACAAATGATTAGATAAATGCAAATTAAAACAACTCTGAGATACCACCTCATATCTCACACAGAAATGACAAATGCTGCAGGGATGAGGGAAAATAAGTACACTAATAAACAGTGATAGCGAATTAAACTTGTCTAACCATTCTGGAGAACAATTTATTATTATGGCCATAGGGCACACTCTTTGATCCAGTAATACCATTACTAGGTCTATACTGCAAAGAGATCAAGGAAAAATAAAAAAGACCTCTATGCACAAAAATATTTATAGCAGCTCTTTTTTTGTGATGGCAAAGAAATGGAAACCAAGGGAATACTCATCAACTGGGAGTGGCTGAAGAAGATGTGGCATAGGATTTCAATGGAGTACTATTGTACTACAGAAATGACCAGGAGGATAGTTTCAGAAAATCACAGGAAGACCTATATGACCTGAAGCAAAGTGAAGTGAGCAAAAACAGAAAGTCATTGCATACAATAACAGCAATGTTGTGATGATGATCAACCACGAAGGACTGAGTTGCTCTGAAAGGACTCATGATGAAAAAATGCTAACCTCCTCTGAGTGTAAATTGAAGTAAAATTTTTCACTTTATTTCTCTTCCCCTTTTTGTGATATAGATAATATAGGAATATGTTTTGCATGATTTCAGGTATATAACTGATACATCATTTGTCTTTTCAGTAGGTGAGAGAGGTGTGAGAGGGAGGAAGAAAATTTGGAATTCAAAAAAATGTTAAAAATAAATGATAACTTTAGAAATAAAAGAGTTTAAAAGTCTGATCAGCGCAAGGACCAACCCAAATACCAGAAGACTGATAATGAAGCATGCTACCTACCTCCCAACAGAGAGATGATGGATGTAAGATGCAGAATGAGACATTTTTGGATGTAACCAAGGAGGAGGTCTACTTACCTTGACAATATACTTATATTACAAGGGTTTTGTGGATTATTTTTTTTTGATGAGGTGACATGGTAGGGAGCTTATTCACTGAAAACATTTTTTATTATATCATAATCCAGGGCACCAGTTTCAGTTTTTCTATTCTGCTGTTCAGAATATCCCTCTGTAGCTCATACCTCATTGGCGGTTCCAGAGGTTAGCTGCATCTGAAACAGGCTGGCCAGTCCTCTCTTGAGATTCTGTACTCCCACTGGTTCATTTGGATGTGAGTAGTAGTCTGTAATCTGGAGTAAGAGAGATAATCCAAAAGAAAGACAAGCATTATCGATAAGGTCTCATTAAATCATAGCAGACAGTCAGATTCTTCCCCTTCCTCTCTGTTATTCTGGTGCAAAGCCCTTAACTTTTTGGTGAAGAGGAGCTCCTTTTCATTCCACAGAAAACAACATCAGAAGGATGATGGGAAGGGGAAATACCTCTTTCTAGAGAGAGGATGAGCACAGTGGCGGGTTGTACCCCTTTCCTGCTACAAACCCTAGAGGTCAAAGTGATTGTCTAGGAGATCAGTCTTTGAGATCCAGTGGTTGATCCCACTCTATTGTGTGGAAACCTATAATCACCCCACTGCACTTAATGAAGATGTTTCAGGGAACCTCAAAATCCCTGAGTCAACCTGTCAAGCAGTAACAGCCAAAGGACCCTTTCCCACTGGCAGAGCATTTGAAAATTAACTGCCAATCACCCAGGAATGCCACAAGCATGAATCAGAACCACTCTCCAGGTCCAAGCTCTCTTCCCACACTGCCTGGACCTGCTTGACCCTAATAAGAAACCTATAAAAAAACTACCTCTTTTACTTGTCTTGATGCCTAATTCCTTTAAGGGCACCAGTACTGTGCCCAGTTCCACTTAGGGCAGCAGAAGACATTTCATTCTCCCTGACTGCCCTTTATAATAAATGCATCCCTTCAGTAAAGCTGACTAGCTAGATTATAGTGCCATGAGCTCCAAAGTGCATACAAGGGATAGGCAAATGCACAGTTAGGGGAAAGGATGGAACAAGACACACACATTCATTAATAAAAATCACCTACTTTTATCGGATGGTAATCATATAGAAATATCATCATCCCTCCTTATTGCTTTCTCTCTAATATAAATGGTGGCTTCACAAAGTGAAGGAGAAAGTTGAGCAATTATCCAAACAGCTGGATGAAGACACACAACTAACAGAAGTAATGTAGAACTTTGCTAGGGAGCACAGGATCTTTCCCCCTCCCCATTCAGGTCATTACGTCAAGGTTCCACTTCTCTTTGTCAATGGACATTTAATCGTCATGTAAATGACTACTTTTCTTAGTTATTTCAGTGGTTGAATCCATGCATCTCAGGCGAGTGTTTGCCCCAGTTAAAAGGGAATTGGAACAATGTCCTCAGAGTCTGAAAATGCATGGTATCATATTTTCTAACAAACCACTGGCAATCTATCAGCCCCAAACATGAGCTTTTAATGGGTCATATCATAAACTGGGTCTTTCTCCATTTTTCAGCAGCATGACTTGGTGCACAGTCACATTTCCCAAGCCAAGGGTAGGTTAGGAAAATTTCCAGGAGCAAAATGAATCTAAGGTCTACTACTACTGCACCTGTGAGGAAACAGACCGTGATTGATTTCTCACATGATGGAGTACGGATTACAACTGACTATGAATGAGGTCACTGGCCTGGCCTTCTTCCTAGATGTTTCAGAAGGCAAATGTTAGAATCTGGTAGAAAAAAATCCTGGAGTGTTACCATTATACAGCATAACCTTCCAACCTACAAAACAGGCTTCTATCTTTATATAGTTAACCTTACATGAATTACAAACTGGCTTTCTGATTCAACCTTTGGGTAACAAATGTTTGCCAACTTCAAGGCAGAGTATCCATTGATTCTCATGGCTCCCAGGGACAGGTGAGATGACCAACGTACATGCAAAGTGTTCACGGACCTGACTTCTTGTCACAGGGCTATGGTGTGTACGGGCTTTTAATAGTTATCCTCAAAGATGAGATTTCTTAGGCTTGCGTACCCAGATCTTAAGCCAAATGTTAAACCTCCAGGGTCATGTTAGTTATCAAGGAGGGGTCCTGAATGTCCCTAGAACTCATTCTGACTTGAATCCCCTTGAGTATAAACCTCTTTTATACACAGGGTACCTCAAAAGTCTTTAATAGTTTAAAACTGCCCTAAAACCTTTGGGATACTATGTGCCTACATGCCTACACCCCCATATATATCTGCATGTGTTTGTACACATATATAAGACATATAAATATGAATATGCATCCATACACACACACACACTCATTTGTGCACATGCTTTTCTGTGCCTCTCCCTATAAAATGTAATACATGGAATGTAAACACTTCTATTTTTGTCTTTGTATTCTTAGTGACTTCCTTGTATGGTACCTGGCACACAGCAGGTACTTTATAAATGCTTATTCATTGAATAAGTTGTACACCTACTGTATGCTCTTCCTTTATGCCCCCTAGTAGATTTGAGATTTAATCTTTATCTAGGTTATTTCAGAAAACCCTATTTATTGGTGACTTTTCTCTCAAGCTAGAAAATGATGGAGTCTGCTTGGCAGAATGGAAAAGCCCATTGACTCTGGGGTCCCAGGAACCAGGCTTAAATTGCAATCCTGACACTGTGTGGGTTACCTTGGGGGAGGGCTGGAGGTCCCCTTCACCTCCTTCATCCTCAGGCTCTTTACCTAGAAAATGATGGGCCAGACTGGATGGCCTCAAAGGGTACTTTTGGCTCTAAATCAAAGATCTGGAATTTGAGATGAGATCTTCAGGGAGAATTTATACTTCTCTCTTTCCTTCATATCAGCTTCTTTTGTTACAATGGGACTGGCAAGGTGTGAAAACTCTGCAGGTGCCTGCATTTTGCTTGTCTATGGTACAATTATGGAACACAGATTTAGAACTGAAGATCTTAAAAGACATTTGTCCAGCTCACATTTTACAGATGAGGAAACTGAGGCCCACTGAGGGTAAGGGCTTGCTCAGAGCTAGGATTTAAGCACTGGTCCTGTGAATTCAAAATCCTAGCTCATGGACAAGTTATATCCCAGCAGATGTTAGTCAGCAGGCTGCCGGTCACAGTTTCACAACAGGAGGTGAGGCTGTTCAATTACATTCTGGCCATGAATGATGACTTTATGAATTTTGAAATGAGGGCTGGCCAAGTAAGAGTCTAGAATGGTTGCCTGAAGACAGCTCCCTGGGTCTTTACACCATCAGGGACACATTGTTACCGACCTGTAAATGGGGAGAGGGTGAATGGGTGTTCACACATGGGAGAGGGTCTGAGAGGAAGCTTTCAGGCTAAATCTGATAGGAAATTACAACCACTGAACCCAGTGGGAATTGGGTACAGGCTTTCCCCAGGAAAATCATGCTTCTGCTCAGATTCTTTGGGCTTACTACATCATCTTTAAAGAGAACAAAAAGCAAGTCCCCATCATTGAGAAACTCTTACTAGCTAAGGAAAGGACTCAAAACAACAATAGGAAGTGATGTAGCAAACATGAACCAGTTCTTTGAGCCCCTTGAATGAGGGAGGGAGAGGATGTTGGGGTGAGGGAAGGGGAAAAGGGAAGGGGAAGCTTTTCAAGTAAGAGGCAACAACCTGGCAGAAAGTAGAAAAAACTCAAAAGAAACTGAAGCGCCAATACATCTTCATGTTTAAATCATAATTCAGCAGGTAGAGAGCTGGGCTCAGGCACACACTGGCTCGGCCAGGCTGGGCAAGTCACTGATGTTCCACAGTGTTCTGTCGGTGGTGTCAAACTCAAATAGAAATGGATTCTTGCAGGCTGCACACTGCTTGAAAGAGCCACAAACTAACATTTTCTATGTTGTATTATATTTTTTTTGTTAAATATTTCCCAATACATGTTAATCTGGTTGGACAAGGGTCCAAGCTGAGAGTGTGACCCTTCTGCTTTAGGCAGAAGAGGTGACAACCAGCATTGATAGAGGCGGGGTGTCCTCACCTGAAGTTCCCTATCCTAGTGAAATTGCAGGTACTATTTCTCCTCACTCCCACCCTCCACCACCTTCATTGCCTCCCTGCAAAATCTGTTTGGCATGTAGCTGACACAGCATAACATACAAAAGAAGAAACAAAGATAGATGGATAGATAGACAGATAGATAGATAGATGATAGACAGATACATAGATAGGTACAGACAGACAGAAAGATAGACAGACAGATGGACAGACAGAAAAAAACATAATAGGTAGACAGACAGATAAACAAATGGACAGAGACAGATAGACAAAGATAGAGACACATCGATAGACAAACAGGTGGACAGATAGAGAGGTAGGTAGGTAGGTAGATAGATAGATAGATAGATAGATAGACAGACAGATAGATAGATAGACAGATAAGCTCCCATGCTCCCAATTATGTCCAGCATCGAATATAAAATCCTGTGGATGGTTTGTAAAACCCTCCATAACCTTCCCAGTCTCCTCATGCCTCCTCCCCTTCCTCATGCCCCACAATCCAGTGACATAGAGCTTACTGCACCTCCCACAAGGCACTTCATCTCCCACTCTGGGCATTTTCATTGACTGTTCCCCCATCCCTGGGATAGTCTCCCTTCTCATCTCTGTTTGGACCTTTTGAAAGCAGCCCTTCCTGATTTCTCCTTCTTTCTGGTGTCTTCCCTCAAAGATTAGCTCTGATTTCCCCTGTCTGTAGCTTATTTGTACATAGTTTACATGTTGTCTTTCCCATTAGACTGGGAGCTCCTTGAGAACAGGATCCGTCTTTGTATCCACATTGCCCAGCACCACGTAATAAATGACTATTGACCGGTCCTGACCCCCTGACACTTTAAAGTGTTCTTAGGGGTCCAATGCAGGTACCTAGATCATGCTGAGAGTTTTTAAAAAATAAACATACAACATAAGTTGCCAGCAGGAGAGTGAATTTCCACCAAAACAAAATGAACTAACAATTCTGTCTTACTTCATCAGTGGTAGAAGGTGAAATGAGATAGCCAATTTCCAGGGTGAATTCTTTGGCTCAAGATGAAAAACTGGTCATTATTCAATTGATTTGATCATCACAGATAGCCAAACTGGAAAAGTCTCATCAAAATCAAATCAGTTCTGAGGCTTAGGCTCTATGACCAAAGCTTTATTTCCACTTGGCCACACTTCCCGCAGGGACAAAGAGGGATGGACCATAAACCCATTCTGTCCTAGAAGCCCAGTCCTTTGATGGTGAACACCAAAGCCTAATGAGTAGTGACTGAGATTATCACAGTGTCCCAGAGTTGGGGGAAATCTGAAGCAGCCATGGGGAATTTTAAACTTTTTTACAAACCTCTGAGGAGCTGGGACTTAGTGAATCTACCTAGGTAATACTGTCATATTCACTTTAAAATGAGATGCCCACGCAAGCAGTCTTGAGGATGGTGACATGGCTAAAAGTTATACCAGGCTTCAACGTCACATTTCCCCTATAATTATTGCATTATATGCCTAGAAGATATCATTATGTACTTTAACCTGAGGCTACAGCGAGAAACTCTGCTGGATTTGAGAGTTCTGGGTTGCTGAAATAATGATGTGGCAAGCACACTGCAGCCTTTGACCTCCATAGGCTGATCTGTTTTTGTGAATGACAAAAGACTTTGCTCTCAGGTGGCACTTAAGATTATAAAGCCAATCAATATCATAGTGGCACACGTGTCTTGCTAGGTTGGAAGAGGCGGAGAAGAAAAGTAGACCGTTCCATGTCATCAAGGACATGGCACTTGGGTCAGCAGATGTTTGAGGAATCAGAAGGGAGGATGTCACAACTCCACCAAAGAACACAGTCTTCCTAGTCTATTTCTTTTTGTTATAGGAGAAATATCAGCTACCCCTAGGTTTGTACAAATTTCAACTTCCCAGTTTAATTATGGCAGAAGATGATCATTCTTTCTATTGCTGTCGAGACAGACACCAAACTGCACTGTTTCTGGTTCATTCCTTTTTTTAATATTTAGGAAAACTACTTTTTTTTTTTAACCAGGACTGCGATTTCATTGACATTGGAACTCCCAAGGTGGAAATTCCCTCTTATCAATGCAAATCAGTATCTGTCTGCTATTGATGACAGTGGAGAGCTGCCTAGGGCACCGAGAGGTGGAGTCACTTACCGTACCCAGTAAAGAGGACTTGAACTCAGGTCTTAATGATTCTGAGACCCAGTTTCTATCCTCCATGCCATGCTGGATCACACATTTAAATACAAAGATTATGTGAAATTCAGTTTCTTAAAAATTTGTTTTCTTCAGTTCAGTTCCATAAATGGGCATCCCATCTTCTTTGATTTATTTTCTTTGGATATTCTAAGTTCATCATATAAACTGTGGCTATAATTTCTAGACTCCATTGTATCAAGACCATTTTCTATAATACAGACTCAGAATGTAACTAGCGAATGCAAGTTCATTAACTAACACTTAGAAAGTTAGTTTATTCTTACTGCCGATAACATCCCTTTAAAGTTTACAAAGCCCTTTATATATATATATATCACCCCATTCAATCCTCACAACTCTATAAGGGGGTGTTTTCATGATTCCCATTTTACACATGGGGAAACTGAGGCTGAGAGCGGCTAAGTGACTTGCCCAGGGTCACCAAAGCTAGTGAATATCTGTGTCAGGATTGGAGCTCTAGGCTCAGCACTCCAGCCACCCTGACATCTAACTTTCAATACTACAATAGTATAGATTCTTCTTTTTTTGTGAAAAGAGTACTGGACTTGAAATCGGAAGAGCCCTGTATTAAAAAGCCACTTCTGACACTTATTGGCTGCATGACTGTGGGTAAGTCATAACTTTTTAAAGCCTCAGTTTCCTCATTGTAAAATAGAGATGTTATTCCCTGTCATACTTATCTCACAGGGTAACTGTGAGGAAAAAGAAAGAAAAGGCATATAAGGCCCTTTCCAAACCTGAAAGTGTTCCACACATACCAACTAACACCATTTTAATTATTATTATATTTAATAATAATATTTTAGGTTGAAATGTTCTAAAATTTAGATTTAATTTCTGAATTCTCATAATCACTTTTTAAAACTAAACTGATCTTAGCAATACCGTAGCCTTTCAGTCTTGTTTTTCTATGTTTGCTTGATATCAGTCATCTGTAATCCAATTTGTTTTTTAAATCTCATTTAATTCTCATTGTTCTGTTCTTTTCTCTAAACTTTTGTGATCATCACATTCCACCATCTTTGCAAACTTTCTTCATTTGTTACTTAATACAACTTCCCCAATGTTTAGCTGTCACTGGTGAATAACATCTCCTTCTATATTCACATGTTTCTTTATAAATGTTTTCATAGAAATAGCATCATAAGTGGATAAAAAATAAAAAGAAATCCAGTGCCCTGATTAATTGCATTGTTTTCTAGCAGATCAACTTATGGACCTTGCTTTGTTCGCTTTGTTTAAGATTCTCTATGTCCTCACAGAAGTCACTAAACCATCTATTTGTGGACAACCTTTTCCACTTTTTTTGACATCACAGGGTATTCTCTCTGTAGAAAGGAAACAAAGGTGAGGATGGAGGAAAAGAGACATAGTATTTTTAAAACTGATTCTTACCTTTCCTCGAGTCAGGTGGAGAAGCACAGGTATCTGCAAAGCTGCCAAATTATCTTTTCCTATGATTTGGGAAGTTTGTTTCCCCTTGAAGATGTTCTTTCCTCCTTCCCTTTGATTTGCATTTTCAACATTAACACCTTTCATCTGTAACCAAGTAAGAAGTATATTAAGTAAACATCCTGTACCTCTATCCCCGAAGAGCTATGGGAAGTGAAATGGGACAAGCTATTATAATGTAAACAAGAATGGAAGTAAACTCTTTGGGTTTTTGTCCTCCCCCCCAAGGTTTGACTTCACCAAAGACTATAAGGTTTAAGGAGATAGTAAGATGATAATCTGAGATCAAATATCTATTTGATTGGGGGAATATTATTTTTAAGATGTCAGAGACTTTAGTAAAATCCATCTATGCTATTTTCACTTTCTTGATTAATTCAGGTAGATTCCCACCCCACCTTTCCAAAACATTCTTAATGCTCATTTGTACATGATTCAGAAAACTATAATATCATATGAAATCAGAGAATTTCAGAGTTGGAAAGGCCTCTCTAGTCCCTTAAAGGGACGTCTAGTCCAACCTACATGAGAGAAGAGTTCCCTCTATACTGTACATCTCAAAGTGGTACCCAGCCTTTGCTTAAAGCCACTCACTCAACGGAGGCTAGAAGTCCTGCTCCGTTCCATTTGTGTTAGACAGTATGTCTTCACATCAATACTAAATGATTTGTTTCTTTTCATTCATTGTCCCTAGTTCCATTTGCTGTGGCTAAAGAGAACAATTCTATTCTCTCTGTTCAAACACCTGGAGTCAGCCAGCATGTTTTCCCCAGTCTTTAGTCCGTGCAAAGCCTCCCAGTCCCTTTCATGACTATATGTGAGACCCTTCTCCATCCCGGTTGTCCTTCTCGGGATGTTTTCCACCCTATCAATAGTCTTCCTAAAATGTGTTGTCCAGAACTGAATACAGTGAATATAATACAAACTGAATACAATCAGTGTATAGAGATACTATCATCTCCCTGTTCTTACAAGTTATCTTGCCATTGCAGCCCATGGAACGCCGTATCACACTGTTGGCTCCTACTGACCTTGCAGTCCACTAAACCCCCAAATTTTTATCTGATGAACTGTTGTCTAGCCATGCTTTCCCCCTCTTGCACTTGTGAAGTTGAGTTTTTGAATTTGCATAAGGTTGTACAATGGTCCCCATTATATTTAACGTTATCCAATGTGTCCCAGTGTTCTTTCTTGTCCAGCCAAATCTCTTAGAATTCTGCCTATCAAACACTGTGTTAGCTATTCCTCCTGGCTTTATGTCATCTGAAGAATTGATAAGCATGCCATTTATGTTTTTATCCAAGCACTGATCAAAATGTTGGAAAACACAAAGCCAAGCACAGGAGAGTTCCTTTGGAGTTGCCATCAGACCACGAATAATCATTTCTGATGAGAGTCATTCAATCAATTCTGAATCCTTAGAATTGTACTACCTTCTAGTATGCACCTTTACATACTTTCCATAAGAGTAACACAAGTGCAAATCCCTTTGCTTGGCATTTAAGACCCTTCCCAATCTGGCACCACGTTATTCTTCTAGAGTTATCTCATATCATCCCCTGTGAGGACTTGATGCTCAAGCCAAACTTATTAAGCACTGTCCCTGCATACACTCTTACTCTCTCACCCTCTCTTGGCCTTTGTTAATGCTGTCCCTAAGTCTCCCTTTAAAGCCGATCTCAGGGCCCTCTTCTCCATGGAGCTTACCCTGAACTCCTGGGTCAGTAAGATCCTTCCTTCTTAGAATTCACGATGTTGCAGCACACTCTCCATGGGCTCTCTGGTGCAGCCCTCATGTAATATTTGGTGGGATAATTACCCACCTGTGTCATCCCTAGACCAGACTGTAAACTCCATAAAGACAGGGTAAATAGCTCATTTAAACTTTACATTTCTTCCAATGACTAGCACCACTATCTGCAACTGATCAGTGCTGAATAAATGCTTATTCAATAAATGACAGAATGGAGAAATAAGAACAATCTTTTCTATAGAGTATGATAACCCAGTAAGATACAACTCAAAACGTGGGAAGAATTACTGAGTTTTTAACTAGGCTAGGAAGATATAGAGAGGTTAGAATAAGGAAGCAAAAGTGACTTAAACCATATATCTCAGAGTAAACTCCAGTTTTAAATATTTAATATTCCACAGATTCAGCTGCATTGGATCAAACAATTTTCCATGTAATATCATATATCTGTCACCATATAACAAAAAATTTCCAATTATAAGGGTGTTTTCCTTAGCCCTTTATGCCACCAGAGCTATACCCATCAAAGATTTGATAGGGCTCTACCATATTTGGGAAATAGGAGAGTTTCTAGTTCTAGAAAGTGACTCAGAAAGCCATGAATTTTTAAACTGGAAAAATATGTTATCAGTCAGCCAACAACTCTAATTCGTGCTCAAGTCCTTTCTACAACATGCTAGATAGTTGGTCATTCAGCACTGGTTCAAATGCTTTTTGTGATGTGGATCCCTGTTTATTCTATTGCTGGACAGCATCATTTGTTAAAATATTCTTCTGTATTTTGAGAGAATATCTGCTTCCTTACAACTTCTATCCACTAATCCTGCTCCTGCCCTATGAAGCAACACACACTAAAAAGTTATAATAAGAGTGAACAGGAGGTTAAAAAAAGAGGGAAAGGTCCCATATATTTTTTAAAAATTGTACCAACACTTTTTATAATAGCAGAACTAGAAACAAAGTGGGCTTGTATCATTTGGGGAAAGCTTGAACAAATTGTGAAACATAAATATTGTATCATATGGAGGGATGAAAATGAAGAATTCAGAGAAACTTAGGAAGACTCATACAAACTGATATAAGCAAAATAAGCAGAACCAAGAAAACAATTTATACTTTAAAGGAAAACAGTGCTGAAAATCTTTGGAACTCTGACCAAGGGAGCAAAGAACCATATCATTAGAAGACGGATGGTAGGGCATGCCTGTTGCTTCTCATAGAGGGTGGTAGACCAAAGGTGCTTGAAGAGGCATATAAGCTATGACATGGCCAATGTGTTGATTTGTTTGCTTGTCTGTACTGTACTTAATGGTTATAAGAGAGGGTTAAGAGAGTAAAAGACAGTATCAGTAACTCTTAACCGAAGAAGACAGGTGGTGCTGAATTCTGGGCTTGGGAATGAGGAATATCTGAGCTCAAGCCTTGCTTCAGACCCTTACTTAGCTGTGTGACCTTGGGTGAGTCACTTAACCCTCTCTCAGCCTGTTTCCTCAATCTGTGAGATGAGAGGGTTGGACTCATTAGCCTCTAAGACTTTCTCCTCCAATCTCAGTGACCTTCAGATGAGCTTCTTTACAGAACCATTTCATAATTATTTGATGATGATGATGATGATGTCCTACTTTATTCCTCAAACCTACTCTTTTCCAGACTGAACACCTCCCGATCCCCTAAGTCTTGCCCCTATGACATGCCTTATTTACCCAGTCACTCTCCCTTGCACATCCTCTGGTCTGTGGTGCCAAAAAGTAGACACCTTTCTGCTAGTGCAGAATATAGTTACCCAAGTTCTGTCGCAGGTAAAACCCATGGATCTACTTCAGTGTTTGGTTACAAACACATAAGAACACAGCCACTCACTCTGTCTGCCCATCTCTCTAGGTTCTTCCCTGACATGAAGGTTTTCTGCCCAAAGAAGGGAAAATGCTTACCGTGACTTTAATTAACTGGTCATCGTCCCCATCTGGATTCCTCCACACTAGGGCAACATCCACATCAGAAGAAATTTTGTAGCCCGCACCTTCCTGGAGTGATTCTCCAACCTGGTTAACAAACACTTCAGTAGAGTATGTGAGCGTGTATAGCCTGTCATTGTTCAGGGAGAGTCCAGTAGTATGTCCTAGAAGAGAAACATGAATGAACACATTCATGAATGAAGTATTTTTTAATTTTTAAAAAATTTCTCACAAAAGGTTGTTGACCCAGCTTGCCCATTCTCTAAATTTATTTTGGTTCACAACAATTTTCTTCTGCAATAATATCATTTCTGATGTCTACATTTTCTCTCTAGGCAATCAGGTATCTAGTGCAATGGAATTGGAATCAGGGAGATCTGAGTTTGGAGGTGAAATGTTTACAATAGCTTTATGGGAGGGGGGTGAAAGTATACAGGGTACACTTTTAGGTCTAATCTTTATAATTAAGGTCTTTTTCCCATCACTCTCTTAAATCTAGACAATTAACAAAATAATAAATTAAGCTCTCATCTGTAGCCTTTGCCAATTTTCTATCTATAAATGCTCACACTGAAAATTTAACTAGGATTAGAAAATCCTAGTTCTTGGGATCCCTAGGGACTGGCTCCAGCGTTTACAGTGACCTGAGTTCAAATCTGCCTCAGATGCTTTAGTTTCCAGTATAATCCTGGAAAAGTCACTTAACCTTTCTCAGTCTTCTCCTTTATAGAGCGGGGAATAAAAAAGGCCCCTATCTCTCAAGGCTTTTGTGAGGATTCAATGAGACAGTGTTTATAAAGTGCTCAGCACAATGCCTGGGATGCAGTAGGTGCTTAAGCAATGCTTATTCCCTTCCTTTTCTCATTCCCCTTACGTGTGATTCTCAAAAGGGTCCATAACACCCAAAAGGTGAAGATTGCCTGTGGTCAAGTGATTCCCCCATGGTCACACAAGGATGAGACTGCAAGCAGACTGCCCCCAAGGTCTTCCTGACTACATGCTCCACAGGAGCACCTTTCTTTGTCTCAAGTACAAACAGCAAAATACATTAATTTAATAAATGGTACATAGTAAAGGTTCTAGCAAAAACAACATGAGTGAACTGATAAGAATTACTTGTAATTACATTTTTTTGCAGGGAAAAGCTTAATCAAAACATTCAACATTTAAACATAGTTTAACTAGGCTAAACATTTCTCCAATCTAATTTACTATGCCTGTATGTTGACCTTATCTTTCTTGTACATTGTAAGATTACTTTCATTGTGACTTGCCTTTGAAGAATCACTAGCAGAGTCTAAACAAAGGAGGTTCCCTGTAGTATCTTATCACAAAGCCAAGGAAGCAACTTTATGCAGTGACAGGAACCTGAGATTTAGAGAAATTTGAGCTGGGTTTGAACGTCTTCTTTATCACCCACTACCTCTGGACTCTTGGGCAAAGTTACTTTCCAACTCTGGGCCTCATTTCTCTCCTCTGTAAAAGGAACTCTCAGGTCTCCTTCAGCACTAAAGTTATGAAGCAATGGTACCTGGGCAGAAGCAAGTGAGTACCATGTTTTATCTGAAGGCTACATAGAGTCTAGGACTTAAAGCAATAGGAATAACAGTTCCCCTACTCCCCTCAAAAGAGAATTAGAAATAATTTATTTTAAATGTTCTTCAAAGAACTTGGAACAGAGTAGATAGTGATCAATTAAGGCACAACTTAAAAAATTGTTGAGTGAATGAAATGGAACTTTACACTGTGAGAAATGATGACTGAGGAATTGGAAGAAGCTTGGGAAGACTGACATACATTGATGCAGAATGAAGCAAGCAGAACCAGAAGGACACGATATACGATTGCAACAAAGTTAATATAAAAAACAAAACAAAATAAATTATTATGTAATTATAAGGACCAAGTTTGGACTCACAGAAAAGATAAGAAAACTTATCCTTTTTCCTTTTATGCAGAGATGGGAGACAAGGGATGTGGAACACTATTTTTTTCCCAAGTGGTTTTTTTCTCTCTTTTTTTAGTCTTTGTTACATGGAATGACTATAACCAGGGGAAAGGGAGAGGACTTAATGTGGAAATAAAAGTTACAGATGTGAATTAAACTGGTTTTTAAAGCACTGTGCCACTAGTTGTGTGAAAGAAAGCAAATTGCTTTGCCTATCCAGGTTTCTGTTTGCTTATATGTCAAACGAAGGGGCTATAACTAGATAGGTGACCCAACTTATCGCTAAGGTTCCCTTTATCTCTAAAGTTCTAGGATTTCAGAGAACAAAAAAGGAGTCCCAATATAGCTCTACAATTGATTAAGGCTCAGCAGTCAGGGAGCCATTCAGGGCATGCCACACAGCGGGGCACAGTAGGGAGCACTTTTAACAGGGTTTTTTCAATGCACATTTTAATTAATGCCAGAAAACTCTAGTCTCCATGGAGGTGAGGTATTTATTTCATGATAAAATGTTACAAGGAAGACAAAGACTTGAGTGAACAAAAACATACTACAGCATAATTTTCAGAATAAAAAAAAGGCGGGATAAATTTTCAAACTGAGGGGTAGGGGAGCATTAATATTCAAACCTTGGAAAATGAATTCCCCTGGCTTTCTCAACATATATTTTTCTTTTCATCTCTTAGTACCTCCCTCCATCTTGCTCTTTAATTTTTTTTTTTACTTAAGACTTGTGATTATATCTGGGTCAGGAATTCCTAGGAAACTCCTACCAACATAGATCAGCAGCTGCTCTGCAATTTACAATCTGAAAATATTGTCTGGGGACCATTGGAAGAGATATGACTTGCCCAGGGTCACACTGTCAGTAGTATATCTATCCATTAAACCATCTTCTTAGTCCCTTACCTTAAAAATAGTCTCTCCAACACACAAACACACACACACACACAGAAAGAGAGAGAGAGAGAGAGAGAGAGAGAGAGAGAGAGAGAGAGAGAGAGAGAGAGAGGCATTTGCCTTTACAGTACAAATGATGAACAGAAAATAAAGAAACCTGAAGTGTAACCTTAATTTTTTTCTCTTTGAAAGAGTGATTAAATGAAGACAACCATCTAGTTGTGCCAAGCAAGAGGCAGGAGATGGAGAGCTGACTCACGAAGATGAGGGTTCTGGAATCCAGGCCCTTCTGGAGCCTAGATCAAATCCCTTAAGTTCTCTGGAGTCATCACTACATCTGTAAAGTGAGGGAACTGGATTGGATGGTCTCCAAGGGGCCTTCCAACTTTAAATCAACGACCCCCTCATTTCTGATCCTTACCCCTGTTCCTCTACCCTCAACATTTATACTAAAATTGTGGGTTCGTGTTAAATTGAATACTTTAAAAGTTAGACCTCAATTTGATGGCCTTTTCAATCTTTTATTCTATAAGTGATTTTTTTTAAACACTTTCTCTTTTTGGTGTCTTTCTATATTTCAATAAGGCAAAACTCAAGTGGTCAAAACGCATTAACCAAAAAGGAAGAATGTCCGATGGTGGAATTATAAACATGGTTTCAGGCTTGCTTGGTAGACAGGCAACTCTTCAACTCTTCCTTTGAATAAGACTACCTTGTCAAAGGTTACTTCTTATATGCTATCATTATAACTGGTACCTATTCCATTTCTTATTCATCCCAGGGTCTGAGGTGATGGTAGTTTGTGTCACCATGCCCTTCCCCTCTCACAAGTGTCTGTGAGGCAGGTCAAATTCGCAGCAAAAAACAAGGCCAACAAAGATCAGGAGACAGTGTGGATGGAGATGAGTAAGATCTCCCCTTCCTTTCTTTGTCCTTGAGAGAGGCTTAGTTTGGGGAGAAGTGAAGGGAGGAGAAGGGAGCTCTGGGATGAGGAACAGCAGTTCTGTTTACCATGTGACCTTAGCATGCAGTCTGCTATGGGAGTGCCACCACTGGACCCTAAGATATTCCTGTGGGTCATTAGGAACAATGAACAGGAAAGCAGAGATGGATGGGCATCATGAGTGGGATCCTGAAAAGCAGGCAGGTTCCAGACTGGGAGATTCAGAAAGCCTCAACAGCTGGTGAGACTGGGAAGGACACCTTCCTTCCACAATATTTCTTTTGTTTTGATTTCCTGACTCTGAGAGGAGTTACAAACATACAGCTCTGGAAAGCTGGGAAGACTAGAAAGAGGTTACAGGTTTAGGAGATGATCAGATGTAGTTTTCCCTTTATTTTTGATACATACAATACAGAGTGTAGCCAGAGAATATTGATTTTCTGTTTTCTCTGAATGCGAGGAAAAAGAAGGAAAGAAAAATTCTAGATGTCAGATGGTCAGTGGCAAGCTTAAGCCTTTCCTAGACAATCAGGTCTGCCTTAATGCTTGCTTTGAAAATGTGCATTTGCTCCAACAGACTGATATGTCAGAGAATAATCTGGATAATTTTAATTTTGCTTGTATGATTTTTAATGAAGCGACTCTAATAGGCTATTCTTTTATTTTTGGAGGCAGTTGGGGTTATGTGACTTGCTCAGGGTCACACAGCTTATAATTGTCTGAGGTTGGATTTGAACTCAGGTCTTCTTGAACCCAGGGTTGGAGGTCTATCCACTTCACTACCTATTCAGTATTAATATCCCCTTTAAGGAGATTTTTATTTTCTAAACACTATTATTTCAGTTTCTCCTGAAAAATATGTTTCGATGAGCTTCTTCATGTATGAAGTCTATAATTAATCAGTCAACAAACATATATCATCTAATATGTACTGAGTACTCACACATGGGCAATGCTTTGCTTTATAATTTATTAAGCATGAGGACAGAAGCTGATAATTCTCCACAAGAGCATTCCTTTACTTACAGGCCACGGCTGTTCAAAATGGACTGATAATAAAGCTAGTAGGAAATGCTCAACAAATAAATTAGGAGCGTGTGCTATTTGCTTCTCTCACCTAAGAGACATGTGCTTTATCTAAGAATATGCCAAAGTGAGAGCAACAGCAGTGGCTCTACCATTGACCTATCATTAACTTTTTTATTTCCTTTAAGGAAATAAATGCGCTTTAAACTTTGTCTAGGGGTTTGCCATTATGGAAGTTTGCCTAATTTGTTAGAAGATTAGATTGTAAACTGCTCCCTTAGATGGGCAAGTTCTTTGGGGGCAGGGAGCTGTCCCTTTCTTTATTTGTATCCCAAGTGCCTAGTAGTGCCTGGCATGTAGTAGGTGCTTAATAAATGTTTATTCCAATTGAACTGAAAGAAAAAATATATTTCACCAATTAGAAATTTAAAGAAAGATTAGGGGGACCAATAGAGGGCTAGTCTCCTAGGAAGGAAGTCCTTCCTGTGACACATGTAGGCAATGTTACACTGGACAAATAACTTTATCAGGGCCCCAGACAATTCTACAAGACTAGAAATTGTGGAACAACTGCTGGTCTGCTATGGGAAAAGGAGTTTACCCACCAGGAGCTCCCTGGACCTTGTGAAATCATAGGGACTGATTCCCCTCCTTTCTACAAAAACAGAAATGGGCCCTCATTCAGCCCACATGATCATCACCGTTTCTAAAAATAAATTAAAATATGATTACAATGATATAAACACAAACATGATTTGAAAATAAAAATTTATAGATGCTACCGGCGTGTTCGATTGGTTTTTTTTTTATTTGTTTTGCTCTGAAAATTTTCCTACTACTAATCTAAGTAATATGAAAACAATACTATGTAATGGAATAGCTTCTGACCACTACCACTGGCACGAAGGAGCTTAGAAAGCAAGACAAGTGAGGGGGACCTTTTTGGGGGAAATACGAGATATAAATTTATTTGCAGAACAAGTCACCTTCCCTCAGTATTCTCTAAGCATGGCTCATGCTTTCATCCCATCATGACTCTCTGCTGTGGTTGTTTTTAACTTTTCTATTACTAACCAAAATAATATGAAAATAATACATGGTAGCAATAACTTTTGACCATTCCCGTGGGCATGAAGCAGGCATTATTTTAAATAAGTACAGTAACAGAATATCTTTTTTCCCCTAAAATTTCTTTCTCATACATCTGAAACTCCCAGGGAATTGCAAGAGTCATGTGTGTGTGTGCGTGTGCATGTGTGTATACATGCATGCACACACACATACATACACAAAAATACATCTACTCGTGGGAAACAGATGACTCAGTGTGTCATGACTGCTTTCCTATAACCTTTTTTATCCCTTCAGTATTTATCTGCTTGTATTATTTTTCCCATTAGCCCACTAGACATGAAGGATTACTCAGTCCTCTTCTGTTACTTCACATAGGGTTAGCTGTATATTCACAAAGTTGTGTTCCACGTTGTAGATAAAGAAATCATTTCACAGGATCACAGATTTAAAGTTGAAAGGGATGTCAAAGGTCACCTAATTCAACCCCTTTACTTTACAGATGAGGCAGGTGAGGCCTAGAGAGTTCATCTGATTAGCCCAGGTAGTAAAGGGCAGATCAGACATTTGAACCTAAGTTGGATGATTCCAAGTTCAGAACTTCCCACAATCAAAGAATAGAAATTTACATACAAATGCAGACATTCCTAACTTGTACCCCAGAATTTAACAGGAATATGTATAATCTCCTTAGTTTTCGGGACCTTCTTAGGAAATGACTTTAAAATGAGTTCCCATCCTCTTTAGTCAAGTTCAAATGAAAAGAATAAGAGCTAACTGGCAGAAGCAAGAAGATCCAGCAGAGGTAAGGCACAACTGAGATCTGAAGGGAAGAAAAAAATCATTAAGAAGTGGGTAGAGATTCGAAGTCAAACAGAAAGAGATCAGTGGAGGAAACATCAGGGAATGAGAGAGGAGGGAGTAAATAAAGGGAAGAAGGGGTCAGGAACAGCTGGGAGCGGGAGAGAGATGATAAAGGATAAAGCACCAAAAACGATGTCTGGAGGAGAAAAGATGTATGAATGTGTTACAGAGACTTAGGTGGAAAAGTACAACAAGTTATCAAAGTTAATGTGCAGTGGGAAGAGAAAGATTTAGCAAGCACAATATAAAGTGAGGTATGCTGCATTAATTAAACAATTTAATATATCCAAATATATTATGTACATAAAGTTAGGCTAATTTATTAAAGAATAAATTAAATTAATTAAAAAGAAAGCTTGACATCAAAGTCTAAAAGAAAGGAGGATGAAGGTGGAGTAGAGAAAGTTCATGCACAAAGCATTAGTACTACACTTGGGGGTAGGGCATAGAACTAGAAAATTTTTAAAAGAGAGAAGAAAGCAGCATGAGAACTAAGACAGATAGGAAAGGAAAAGATAAAGATCTGTATCAGCACTTGATGCTAAGTTCGAAGGAAAAATCCTACAGGGCTGAAAGCTACCAATGACCACTCAATCAGCAAGCTGGGTGCCAGCGGGGAATCCAGTTTCAAAATGGGCACCCCTTTGCAGAGGTGAAAGGTCCTTAGGGGTGGTACATTGCACATACTTTTTCAATGCATTGACCAATTTTGAACAAAGCCTTCTCTGGGAGGAGGAAAATTTTGGTTATGGTATGAGCAAAAAAAATTAATAAATTTAAAAAGAAAAGAAAATGTGATCAGGACTTAGCAGCAGAATCAAAGAGGGAAAATTTAGGGGTCCTAAAGGGGGAAGGAGGTCTTTGGAGCCCAAATTAGAAGGAATAAAATCAGGAAAGCATGTGGTCTGGACTGGAAGTGGATGGAATATTATTAACAAGTGTAAATAAGAAGAGATTGACAATTTAAAGCCTTTAATTTCTTTACCCTTGGAATATATTCTTGATATATCTCAGTCTCCACAGCAGTCCTTAATTCTTTCTCTGATCCTAAAGTCCACCAGCATCTTCTCTCCCACCCACACTTTCTCCTACTCTTCTTCCACCCCTACCTTCACCCCCCAAAAGTGGAGGCTTAATGGCTAGTTATCCCAACAGGCCAATAGCTTGAGATATTAGATTAGGGTCAAAAGTTGAGCACAGACTGATTTTCAGTTGGGACTATTAACAGATAGGTGTCAGTCATTAAAAGGGCCATGCCAATTCTATAATTAAATCATGATACTGTATAATACAGAAGGTTGCAGTGTCTGGGTAGGGACAGCTGTTAAGTTCTGTGCTCTTTATTAATATACTTGGCACACACAGTATATTCATGTCCAACTATTAGTGATCCCAAACATCATACTTCCCATATTTTGTGACACTGGATATTTCATACTGGGGAGCAACACCTTAAAAAGTGCTTTGTTAGATGCTTCTAGAAATACATGTTCAGATCAACAGAAAGTGAAAAAGCTGATAATTCAAAGCAACCCATTTCTCCAGGCTTTCGCAAAGAATCAAATAATTGAACTTAAAGTTAGAAACTATTATCTGTAGTAGTTCTGCTTCTCAACAGATCACTAGGCTGCAGGCTCAGCCACGTGGACCTTTCCCTGGACTTGTACTGAACATCTGCTGTATTGCCCAAGTATGGACTGATACTTTAGATTGGGCTTCTTAAAATGACGCAGAAAGAGTTTGTGACTTGGTTGAAGTCAACAAAGTGGTAAATGGTGAAGCTAGAATTCGAGCCCTGGACTGCTGAATCCAAATCCATTATTCTTTACAGAAGTGAAGAAAAAACTATTATAAACACAAAAATGTACTCTGGTGAGTTTAGATTAATCACACATGTCAATTCTAACCCATCCCCTCTTGCTCAAGCAAAAAAGAACGGTAATTTCTTTCATAAATTATTTTTTACTAAACAAAACAATCTGAAAAGACTACACTACCCTTTGAATTTTAAAAGCCATGAATGAATTATATAAAAGTCCCACCTAGAGAAAAGACATCATCAATGGGTTGCTTGTATTAATACCTAGTGGTAAGCTTTTGAAGTTACTTGGCCTCTTTTAAATATTTTAGCATGACTAGACTAGGCAGTATTTGTTTCAAAACTGAACAAAGATCCTTCTTCTCACTAAAATGTGTATGAAACTGCTCTACTGAGTCTTGTACAAAAGGTTATTTTAAGATTGTCCCCCACCAGAGACATATTACACTAAGTAGGGATCTCTTAAAATTGAGAAGTCACTTACTCTTAATTAATATAATATAATATAGCCCTACCAATGAATTGTATCTTAAAACACAAAGTGTGAATTAGTCATTCATTTTTTTCAAGGATGGCAAATTTCCCACTTAATAACATATAATTGTAATTCTTGCAAGTTGCTGATGGTATTATAGTTCTGGTACATAAAAAGAGCCACAAAATTTAATAGCTTCTTCATGGTCCCCATTCCTCCTTCTCTGGCCAATGTTATGAGAAGTTAGGGAGAGAGGCCCCCAAGTCCCATTCAGACTGGGGCCTGACTTTTCCTGAAGGCGAAGTGCCTGTAAGCATTGCATTGCTAAGCAACTCCAGAGGATATCCTGGCTCTAGACCCTCTTTTTACAAGTCAAATGAGAGAGAAACATTCTGAGAATGAACAGTTCCTTGAAACAAGAGCAGGCTTTTTTTTTTTTTTTTAAGGAAAGTATGAATGGATGATTCGAGCAAAAAAGTCATTTGGTTTGGCAGACTGCAAGCTCTGAAAAAGGCCAGTTCTGCTCAGTGAACGCCAGATTTCAAGAATGTTTTCCAACCCCCACCCACCCCCAGTTCTGTCTTCATAACCATTTTGGAAAAAGGCTTTATGCAAGACTTTTGTGGGCCTTTTTAAAAAACTAAAATATGCCATTTTTACTCCCCAAGGACTTAGTTTTTAAAAATTAATGGGCAGCACAAACTTACCTTTAACAGATGCAGAGTATGAGGAGATAAAGCAAAGGAAAAACACAGCCAGAAGAATCATGGTTGCCTCTGGTCGGGTCCACAGCAGTGCATGCAGCTCGGGCAGGCCGGCCTGCACCCACCAGAGAGCTGCTCTGACTGCAGCCGAGGGAGCAGGAGAAAAACCTCAGCACCTGGGACAATCAGGTTTATCTTCAGGCAAAGGGCAGATTCCAAATTCCATCCTCAGGGCCTAAGGTCAATAAAGTACTTTCCATTAATCATTAAGCACAGGGGGTTGCAGATTTTACCCCCTTTTTATGGCTTCTCTTCTTTCAACTTTCATTCTGGGGAACTAGGTCAGAGTAACCTCTCTCTATAGCAGGGGTCCTTCACTTTTTTGCTCTCCCAGACTCCTTTGGAAGCTCATGGACCCCTTTCAGAATCATATATTTAAGTGAATAAAATGACATAGCCTTACAAAGTCAATCAGTCAACAAACTTTAATAAAGCACTTACTATGTGTCAGGCACTTACTAAGTACCAGAAATACAAAGAAAGAGGCAAAAGACTGTCCTTTCTCTCAAGGAGCTTACTTCCTAATGAGGGAGAAAATATGCAGATGTTTGAACTACACATACACGCATATATGTGAGTGTGTGTGTGTGTATATACATTTAACACATGTATATCCTCATGTGTGTATTTATATATATACATACACATACATACATATATGTGATAAATTGGAAATAATAAACTAGGGAGGGCACTGCTAGCATTAAGGGGGACTAAGAAAGGATTCTTATAAAAGGGGGGATTTTTGCTGAGCCTTGAAGGAAGACAAGAGTTAGAGATGAAGAGGGAGAAAGTTTTAGGTGTGGGGACAGTCAGTGAAAATTCTCATAAACAAATTACATTGAAATACAGTTATCAAAAACATTATATATATATATATATATATATATATATATATATGAATATGTATATATGAAAGATCACAGATACCAAGTTAACAATCCTAGAGAGAAAATCGGGCCAATATGGTGAAAAAAGGAGCTGTTTCAAAGGCAGCCAGAGTAGGCTTGAATTTGAATCATTTTGGTAAGAATCTACAAAAACCGGCTGGCCAGCAAACCCAGGGATAATAAGCTTTGCTAAATGGATCCATTTCAGACATTTGGGGGAATCACAACATCAGAGCTAGAAAACAGACTTTAAAGACCATTGAGTCTAAGCTCTTTATTTTAGCGATGAGGAAACCAAGGCACAGAGAGGTTAAGTGACTTTCCCAAGGTCACAAAGTAAGTGTCTGAAGAAGGAGCCTGCCCAGGTCTTCCTGACTTCTACTCTATTTCTCTATCCATAACATCTCAGGTGCCTGGTGGGAAAGGGGGAAGAAGGAAGGGAAGAGGAGAGAAGAAAAAGAAGAGGAAAAGGTGGGAGAAGGTAGAGGAAGACTTGGAAAGGATAGTGAGGGAGAGGAGAGGGAGAGGAGGAGAGTCCTTCATATCTTTGAGATATCTGTCATTTGAGCTCCACAATTTTTGAAGCAATCCCAATTATACAATAGTAGGATTCTACATCTGTGAAAGGACTGGATGCCTCCTGAATTCTCTTTCTGGCAGTCTGTGTACAGAGAAATACCAAAAATGGTCATCTGTCCCTAAGGCAGAGGTAAGTTACCTAGGGACCATCCCTAGGGCTTTTGGGAATCTCTAGCATGATTTTCACCATCTAAGGTAGGCCAGGGAGCCTAGCAGCTGTCTTGGTAAGTCCCAGGATGAGGCAAAACTATGCACTTTCCTCTCCCTCTCTCTCCTTCCTCCCCCTTGTAATGACTGGCCATTCATCTCCACTCTGCACACCACTCAAGACTGAGCCTGGATGACATCTCCTCCTGAAGACTTCATGGTCTTTGGGGCCCCATCCCCATTTCCCTCTAATGAAATCCCACAGCACTTTGCTCATATCTTTCTTATGATTCTTCCATTCCACTCTTCTACTCATCTGAAATTATTTGCCCCCTTGCCTTGCTCTCCTATTTCCCCGAGAGTTTCACTTATATTTGTAACTCTTCTAGGACCTTGCACATAGCAAGAACTCAATAAATGCTTATTAGATGAATGAATGAATGGAGAGAGGGCTGACAACCACACCATGACCCAAGCCAAAGCACAGTGCTTAGACCCTGACAGGTGATTGAGACTAAAGTTAAAAGTTCCAAGAAATGACTATTAAAACGTTTTGGTTTACTTTTCCTACAAGTAAGAGGAAACAAAGGACTAACCGGAGTTTCCTAAATTAAAAAATAGGGGAGAAAAAAATAAAAAAATATACATATATGTTTGTACATACATATATACACATATAAATATGGGTACATCTATCTATATCTATATCTCCAGATTTAAAAAGAAAGATATTCACTACTTTCATTCACTTTTCCAGAATCTCAGTCTTGAGAGGGGTCTCCTTATCAATCACTCACCTCAGCCACTCTCTGGAGCTCTGACTAGCAGATACCCAGAATAATCTGGACAAAGCATGTCATAGAGTTATCTCATAGAACAAGAATATGGACATAATCATCTTCACATGTATTATATAAAAACTTAAAAGAAGACAACTGTTTGTCTCAAGCACTTTTATTCAGACTGAAAAATCTGCCCTCAAGTTTCACATATAAATTGTAGAGGTAGATGCCAAGTACAAACCATTGCTGGTCTGGTTGCTCTGAAATGACCTAAGGTCAATGAGGTTAAGCAAAAATGCCAGTATTAAAATTCGTTTTCCCAAGGAGCAGCATGACATAGGGGAGAGAGAGTCAACCTTGGAGCCAGGAAGACCTGAGTTAAAGAACCATTTTGAACTCGCGGTGGCTCTATGACCCTGGGCAAGTCACTTAAGCTCTAATTGTTTTGTAGAACTCTAACAATCAATTACAAAGAAAGTGTTGACTTACATTGGTAGAGGGAATTTCTTCATTGGGGAGGTCCCTTTATCAATGATTCCCCAAATGACTATGACCTGTTGGTTGTTAAATTTGACCACATTTTTGTGATCTTATAATTCAAATTCTTGAATCAGATAACAGTAAGATACATACTAGACATTCTAAGGGAACAGGACTTCATAAACCTGTTTCACTTGTTGAAAACTACAGAATTCTTTGTTGACTCTCTTATCTCAACAGCGCTATTCTTTAATGTACTTCATGTTAGACTATGTGGTATAGAATACGTGTCCCTCTGGTTAAAGTACTCCCACTTGTCATGCATTTTCCAGAGTCCAACAAATAAAAGGGCATATCCTTATTGCCTAATCAAACTAATGATGTGTCTTTTGGACATTTGCTCTTCAATAAAAGATTCATATTAGTCATTCCACTGAATGGAGAGATTTTTCAAAATGGATATGAGGATCTTCCCCACAGCTATTTGATGGAAGTAAATGTTGTGGTCACCTATCTTGGTTTTACAAAGCAGTTGGGTTAAGGTAGTGTTTTTGAGACCACAAGAAAAATCCAATGATAAAATAAGAATAAAAAATTGGGAGCCTCCCCATTCAGAGATCCAGTGCTCTGTGATCTCAGATGCAGTTAATTAAACTGGCTTAAATATCTAATTCCAGGTGAGCCCTCTTGTCCTGGATGTCTATAAACGCTTGCATAAATTCCACACCAAAATTGAAGAGGAATGTTCTGTATCTGATGATATCACAGAGACAAATCCCAGCATGAAAGTTTTTCTCCTTCCTTTCCTAGTAAAAGATGTAAATTTAGAAAGGTTTTTCTTCCTTAGCAATATTCCTGTCATGAAGAGTCCGTACAGATCTGGGCTACATGAAAAGGGACCATTCCACTACTGTGGTCAAGACCAATAGAAAGGCAAAATAATCTCAAAGTAGAAATTAAGGAGTAGGGGATCAGAGGCAGAATTTTGTCTGCCATTGAATTAAAATGTTAGGAAATAAAGAGTGGGGACTATGAGAAATGAGAACCAGAGATGGTATGCCAGAAGTGATGATAAATTTAAGAAATGAACAATTAAACATGTGCTGCCACTCTACTCATAGACACGGAATTGGACATCCTCATGAAAGTACATGAGCCTGGATAATATATTTTCTGGGAAATTGAACTGGCTTATATTGAGAAAGGAACAGTGAAAGTCAGTCATGTTTCATCCAGCTGGCTCGGGCACATATTCTTAGAATTATCATTGAAGTGGTACCAGTGATCCAGACATATGTGAGACATTTATTTCTATGTGAAGTCAAGCACAGTGTTTCTCTACTGAGTAGCTCTCAAAGATGGGAGAGGTTGGTCACCTCCCTCGGAGGTAATAGATCATCCAGGTGTAGCTTGGCAGAGTGCTTGCCCAATGTCCAGGTGCTATAAACTAGACTTACATTATCCCCAAACTGCAAGTCAATTTTTTTTTCAATTACAAAAGGAGCAATATTTATTTCAAGTTAAACTCACTCCCCTGGTTATCATCTTCTCCAGAAGTTCAATATTCCCAGAGAGACATATAACAAATCTTGCACAATGCCATTATACCTGGGGGATATAGGAATCTCCTCAAATTCACTGGTCCATGCAAGTATGATGGTAAGTGCCCAGAAAAGCATGAAATCTGATCAATCTTCCCCTTCACAGGGAAGTTTATTTTAAAAAGTTGTCTATAAATAGTCCTATCACCCACTTGTTTAATTCTTTGAAATCTGGCTCTTGCCCTCAGTACTCTACTGAAAGCGTTCCCTCCAAGGTCACAAATGAGCTTCTAAGAGACAAAGCTTAAAGATATGCTTTCCAGTCTTCATCTTTCTTAACTTCTCTGCAGCGCCCTCAGTAACTGTGAGCCAGAGACTCCTTGAGGTTCCATCTCCTAACTCTGGGCACTTTCACTAGCTGTCTCCTGAACTTAGAATACTCTCCCTCCTCATCCCTCCCTCTTGGCTTCCATCAGGTTGCAGCTAAAATTCTACCTTCTACAAGAAGTCATTTCCCATCTTCCCCAAGGTCAGCTCTTTCCCTCTGTTGATTATCTGCATGTTGTCTCTCCCCTTAGACTGTGAGGTCCCTGGGAGTAAGGAGAGTCTTCTGCCTTTCTTTGTTACCCAGTGCTCAGCACCATGAAGAGTACACAGTAGGCATCTAATAAATGCGTGCTGAGTGACTTTTGCCTTCTGAAACACCCTTCTCTGCTGGTTTTTCTCCTGCCTCTCTAATGGCTTCTCCTCACAAAATATCATAGTAGTCAGATCCCTTAGAGATCTATTCAAACCCCTCATTTTACAGAGCAAGAAAGTAAGATTCAGAAAAGGAAAGTGATTTCTCCAAGGTCATCCTTAGAAGGGCTGGGGCATGAACTCGAGTCTTTTGACTAAATCCTGCGTTCTTAATCTAGAGTCCATGGATTCCAAGGGTCTGTGGGTAGATTTCAGTAGGTCTGTGAGGCTAGATGGGAGAAATTACATTTTTATTTTGATACAATTGGTTCATTTTGTAATCTTATGTTGTTGGGGCTTTTTTGAGGCAATTGAGGTTAAATGACTTGCCCAGTGTCACACAGTTAGCAAGGGTCTGAGGCTGGATTTGAAGTCAGGTCCTCCTGACTCCAGGGCCAGTGCTCCATCCACTGTGCCATCTAGCTGCCCCTCTATGCATTTTGTTATATGCACTTAAAAACATTATTCTGAGAAGGGGTGTACAGGCAATCAACCAGATTGCCAGAGGGGCTCATGACATAAAAAGGTTCAGACCCCTATGTCTCATCTCCAACCTGCTACACTACCCTATGCTGTTTCTCTCTCCTTTGCTGGTCCCTCTTCCTGCTTTTCTTTACCGTGTAAGCTTAGTATTCACCAGTGCTTTACCTTCAGCCCTTTTCTCTTTGTACTTTCTCCCTTCCAAACTCACTTGGTCCCATGGATTCAACTATCAACTCAGTGTAGAGAACCACATCTTGATGTTCAGCCCTGGCCCCTTTTCAGAGCTTTAGACGCATCTCCAAATGTCTGTGGCTCATCTACCTTGATGTACCTCTAGCACCCCAAATTCAACATAGGCCAGAGTGGAAACACTTCTGATCTTATAATCAGAAGCCCTAACTCTGCTACTTTACTATCTGTGACCATAAGTCACTTTACCTCCTCATCCCCTCATTGTTTTCATCTGTAAAATGAGGGCTTGAACAAAGCAATCTTTAAGATCCCTTCAATCTCTAAACCCCATGAGCTTACTGTCCAAAACCAAGCTCACTGTGTTTCTGAGTAACTGTTGTTCTTGATTTCATTGTTGGCTGGCAGTACCACTGCTGACCTCATCTTTCATGTTCGAAACCTCATGTGATTTTTGACTTTTTTCTGTCTCTCACCTCTCCTATCCAAACAGTTCCCCAGAACAGTTTACTTTTCATCTACCTCTCCAATCTCCCCACCTCCACCCTAGTCCTGGCCCTTACGGATACCTCTCTGGACTCTTATCATTCCAACATTTCTTTGCTTCTCCAAACTCTCCTCACTTCAATCTACCCACTGGCACATTTGTCTGGCCCATGTAGAGATTCCTCCTCTGCGCAATACCATCGTCCACCAAGGACAGCTCAGTGTCTTTCTTTTAGTCCCTTTCATATGCTCTGATCTAGTACAGAGGTTCTTAACCATTTTTTTTGTCTTGTCCTGCAGATTATGAACCCCTTTTCGGAATACAGTTTTTAAATGCATAAAGTACACAGGATTTCAAAGAAACCAATTATATTGAAGTAGTTGCCAAACTATTATGAAAGCAAATGGCTGAAAAAGTTGTGATATAATGATAGTGATAGAATACTGTGGTGCTACAAAAAATGATGAGCTCAATCATCTTAGAAAAACCTGGAAAGACTTGCATGAAATAATGAAGAGTGAAATGGGCTGAACCAAAAGAACACTGTAGACAGTAATAGCAATATTGTTTTAGGAATGACCTTGAGTGAATAACTTATTTTGATTGTTATAAATACCCGAATTAACTATAAAGGACGTTTGAAGAAAGATGCTACCTGCATCCAGAGAAAGAACTGATAGCTAGAAGTATGTATAGAATAATTTTACATATATATTTGTCTAATGGTGGCCATCTGGAGGGGGGAGGGAAGAAAAAAGGAAAAAAAGAAATTTACATGATAACTTTGTTGTATATTTTAAAAGAATGGCAAGTTGTACATAGTAGATTTGCAGTTTCATGTGCATCTTTTATTATACTATGTTATGGAAATTCTTTGTTATTCCATAAATTAAAAATAAAATAGATATTAAAAAAGAAAGCAAGAAAATTTGCAGACCCCAGGTCAAGAAGCCCTGCTCTAGTTAAATTTGAATACTCACTCTCCTCTACATCCAGTCTATCTCCCTCGTCCTATTACTACTCCTTTTTCACCCTGGTGACTATGCTCTGAGTCATCTCTCCATTTCGCCTTTCCTCTTTCCGCAACATGCCCAATGAATTTCTACCTAGAATTTAATAAAATGCTACCTCCTTTGGTAATGAACTTAAATTTTACCTCCTTTCATAATTATCACCACTGAAGTTGAGAAAGAGATACATTTTTCCCCAAAAGAATTATTAGGCATTTACTATGTGCCAGTCACCATGCTCAGTGCTGGCAGTACAAACGAAAAAAAGAGGCATTCCCTGCCCTCCCTTAAGGAACTCAACACTCTCACAGGAGGGGCAGCACCTCTAAGGGCAGCGGTGGCCTTACATAAGGGAGTTATCCAGACCGTAGCTGGATTCATGGACCTGTACTTGGTAGGAATGGTGGTGTTCATCTGATTGCTCTTCTCAGTGAGAGGTGAAAGAGGGTGGGGAGTGGGGCAGATGTACAGGTAGCGAAGCACAGAGAGGTCCAGGAAGTGACAGTGATGGTCTTGAGACCAGGCAAGACATGGTGAATTGTTCATCAATCAAAGTCCAGGGTCATCGGGGTGGGGCCTTCAGCTTCCAACAGAATTGAAGGCTTGAGTGCAGGAGGTTGGAGGCAGCTGCAAAGAAGGCACCAGCCCTTTCACTGGCATGGTCTTTAACAGATTTTTTTTTACCTTAATAGATATTTTTATGGTGAAAACTGTTTTAAGGTAAAAATGAAAACTACACCGATCTCCCTGGCTTTTTCAACAGAAAGACCTCAGAAAGATCTGGGGGCTCATTTAATTCTGTTCACATAAAGTCAAAAGCAAATACACGGTAAGAAGTCATGGCAATGAGATTCTTTTGTATTACCTAGTGCTGAAGAGTATCTCTCAGATCACCATACTAGGGAGGGTTTTGTGAGCAGCTCATGAAATATCTAAAGATGGTTGACTCATTCTAAAGTACATTTTTCCTTCTGTTCTTATCACTAGAGGTTGGCAGGAGTAAGACGTTTTGCTAGATTAGAAGATTAATGAACTTTAGCACATTAAAAGAGTTAACCTTGGACAGGAATATATTATAAATAGATCAAGAAAATTAGGTGTATCATACCAAGTTGGGATAAGAGTAGCAGGGAAGGATCTGGAATGCAAAATCACGATCTTTCTACCATATTGTCCTGAAGAAGTTGAATATAGTCTTAAATTTACAATATGCAATCATAGCCCACTTTTTGCAATAGGTATTCCTCAAAAGGTTTATATTGCATTTTTTGTCAATCAAAATCCTATTTTCAATACCATGAAGGGATTTTGTGTTTAAGGTCAGTCAGCTTCTCACAATGGTTTTTTGAAGCTAGATTTTACGACTGTCATTGAGAGATAGCAACTGCAGGAAGTCACTTACAGCTGATACAACTCCAATGTTTTAGTTGTCTCAGGCTGCCGGTGAAGAAATGCAATGATAGTGAGCTTCTTACTGTGTTAGTAACAAAAGACACTGAGATCAGTTACTATGAAATTGGAATCCATAAGGTCTCCAGCGTTACATTTGTGCTTTGCTAAAATACAGCTACTATATAAGTAAACCATTCTCAACAGAACAATTGTAAACTATTAATAACCACATGAAAGATTTCTCCATATCACTGAGAAGAAAAATGCAAATTAAAACAACTCTGAACTTTTTACCTTATAACTAGCAAACTGGCAAAGATTTCAAAAAGTGGAAATAATATTGGAGGAACTGTGGAAAGATAGATATACTAATACATTGTTGGTGGAGCTGTGAACTTGTCTAATTGTTTTGGAAAACATTTTAGAATTCTCTCCCAAAAGTCACTAAAATATCCACTCTTTGACTCAGAGATCTCACTGCTAGGCATATATACCTGAAGGAGGACAAAGACAGTGGGATAGGATCAATTTCTAGCAGGGTTTCCTCTACCTGGCACGTAGTAGGAGCTTAATTAATATTTATTGATCAGTTAGGGAATAGCTAAACAAACTGTGATAGATGAATGTAATTATTAGACAAACGATGAATGTGAAGGATTCAGAGAAACATGGGAAGGCATAAACTGATACAGAAGAAAGCAAGCAAAACTAAGAAAGCTATATAACAATGACTACCACAATGTAAGCTCCGAGAACAGTAAAACAAAACAGAGCATTTTATAACCCTAACAGACACAAGCTGTGAAGCTTACGAAAAGGGAGATGACAGACAGACCTAAAGATAAATAGAACTCTTTTTTAAACCCCTACATGTCAGGTACTGTGCTAAATACTGGGGTTACAAATATAAGAGATAAGATAATCCCTATTCTCTTCAAGTTTATGGGGAGTGGGTACTGGAGAGCATGAGAATACTTGGCACTTGGTAGGGAGATGATTCCAAGTCCAGAGAATGAGTAGAGCAGGGGTTGAATGAGG
The DNA here is from genome assembly GCA_028658325.1 of Potorous gilbertii. NCBI lineage: Eukaryota > Metazoa > Chordata > Mammalia > Diprotodontia > Potoroidae > Potorous > Potorous gilbertii. The sequence goes on along the minus strand of CM053774.1, from coordinate 103,283,467 downwards.
TAGGACCTCTCAGAAATGGAAATCCATATCGGGAACTCACTAATTAGGAAAGCAAGCTCCCAGGGACAGCCTGTAAAGACATAGAGATAGAAAACAGAATAATATAATGTTGTACAGAAATAAATGTCAGGTCTGGTATATCCCCCAAACAGGTCAACCAGATATGTTCTAGAAAGGAAGTTAGTGTATAAAATAAGGTATAGGGCTGCTATTTATTTCTTCCACCAAAAAGGAAATATTTAAAACACAAAATACTCATAAACATGTTTGACTCCTATTATACTCTCCTAGGAGGTTAAAACGTAAAATGACTAAATATGAATTATTTGGAGGGACTTCTGGTCAGTTATCTCACCTTACCTTGATTCTCTACTTCTGAAGCAACTCCCTGAACACCTATATCTTCTGGAAAGTCAGGACATGACTTGGGATTATCCCCCTCTCTGATGTTCATCCATTCCTCCACGAGGAGATGTAGTTGCTCCTGGGAGTATCAACTGAATCTTCCAATGACTCCAGACCTCTTGAGTCTATGAGGTATTGGCCAAGGTTGGAAATGTCCATCTCAGTACTGGTCATCTGCACTAAGGGAAAGAAACACAAAGTAAAAGAGGCAGCCAGGGTCTTAAGAACCAATCTAAGGCCCATTTAGACAAGTATATGCTCTGGCTGCCAAGAATGAGGAACTGGGGTGGGGAGATATGGAGGTGGAAGAGGAAAGGGAATAAGTCCAAGAGCAAGCTGAGTTCCAAACCACACATTTAGAAGTGAGGAATGTCTGTGAGAGTAGATGTTGTTTCTCCCTTTAAAGTATACTGATTGAGGCAGCTAGGAATAGAGCACTGGCCCTGGAGTTCAAATCTGGTCTCAGACACTCGATACTTACTAGATGTGTGACCTTGAGCAAGTCATTTAACTCCAACAGCCTCATCTTGGGTCATCTCTAATAATCCTGATGAATATCTGATCACTGGATTCAGATGGCTCTGGAGGAGAAGTTAGGCTGGTGACCTGTACAACCCTCCCTCACTCAAAAAAACCAAAGTTAAGTGCAAGTCATGTCATCATTTCTCTGATGGCACGGTCTTATTCGGCAACGAAGGACAAACACACTATCCAGACTGATACTGAGAATAATATTGCTGAATGAGCTGTGAAGTCATAGTAATTGGGTTCAAATCCTGGCCTGAATTCTTATTACCTGTGTGCCTTGGGAAAGTCACTCAACCTTCAGGGCTCTGTTTCCCTATCTGTAAAATGAGAGGGTTAAACTAGAAGGCCTCTGAGGTCTCTTCCCTTTCTAAATCTATGATGCTACGATACAAGCTCCTAGGGCTGTCGTAAGGAACAAATTTATTTAATGTATATAAAGCACTTTGTGACAATATACAAATGAAAGCAACAAAAAAAGGAAGAAGAAAAACCTTTAAATCTTGACAAGAACAAGAAATTTATAAATCCATAGATAAGTGTTTAAGCACCTGTCATTTGCTAGCCACTGTGTTAGGCCTGAAGATATAAAGACAAAAGCAAAACAGAGAGATAAAAAGGGCATCTGATTTTGGAAAGGAATACACAGTTCTCCATAAACTAGGTCCCACATGGGCACTAGAACCTATCAGTTTTCCTCATGCAACTGAGCAGCTGTCAAAGGGAAACAGCTTTGGGGCACTACAATTCCAGTCTGAATTCAGTGACCTACATATAAAAGGCTTCGTATCTGATTACTAATCCTCGTTTAGCATTCCCTGTGCTGATCAAGGAGGCAGTTGAAGAAAGCAGCCTACTAAGTGACTAGGAGTAAATCCAGGCTTGTGTTGCCACCTGCCAGTTAACTGAGTATATGCAAAACTACATCACCTCCTCCTTTCTTCCTTTCCTAATTCTGCATAGTGTCTAATAAAATTTACTCCAAATTAAGGCACAAAATCTAAATTCAGAAGACTATGCTATTTCTTACCTATGGTTATAAAGTTTCAGTCAGAATTAAAGACAATATATATAATCAGTCATTTCTGAAATCTTGCACAATCACCCGGGGAAAACAAATTCCACCAACAACTAGATAAGCAATATTAACTATAAGAGGAAGCAGAACAAACTATAAATTGCTTAGAAATGATAACTTCTTTAGAACATGGTGTCCCAAAAGTCTTAGTGAAGCTTTAATAACTTAAAATTTATAGTTTTTTTTTAAACTGTCTTAAAACTTCAGTTAGACTTTTGGAATAGTGTGTGTGTGTGTGTGTAAAGAGAGGAGGCGTAGAAGGGGGGAGAGAGAGAGAGAGAGAGAGAGAGAGAGAGAGAGAGAGAGAGAGAGCTTTATTAGCTCTGTGACCCTGGGCAAGTCCCTAACCATTGTATGCCTCAGTCTCCTCATCTACAAAATTGAAGCTAACAGCACTTAGGAGATAAAATGAGACAATATCTCTAAAGCATTCTGCAAACCTTAAAGTCATACATACTAGGTAGCAATTGTTACTGATTAGTAGCACTATTGCACAGGTGTTCCCCCAGGCCTGAAGTATTTCCTCTTCATTTCTGCTAATAGAATCCCTAGTTTCCTTTAAGCCACTACTCAAATGTTACCCCTTCGAGAAAGCCTATCCTTGTCACCAGTTGCTAATAGCGTCTCTACAGAAATTACCTTGTATCTATATTGTATACATTTTGTATATAATTTTCATTGTACATGTTGTTTTTCTCCAACAGAAGAGAAACTTCTTGAGGGCAGGAACACTTGCAGGTTTTGACATTGTATTCCCAGTATCTCTCATAGTACCTGGGATGTAGTAGAAGCCTGATGAATGCTTGTTCATTGAGTAGGGCTTCAATATATTTGGTTGATTGATAATACACATTCATGGATGCCCATACCTGTGAATGAATGCAGGCATCAACATAGGACAATGGGATTTAGAACTGATAGCGGCACCATTGAGATTTGAAACTAGTTTTTATAGGGGAAGAAACTCTACATTTGTACTAAGCTCTGGGTCCAAATCCTGTCTCTCTGCTTTCCATGGGTGTGACCTTCCATGTCATTTTTACTTTTTTGGGCCTCAACTTCCTAGTCTATAAAACAAGGGAGTTTGACCCAATGATCTCTAAAGATCCTTCCAGCTCTAAATCTGATCCTGAGTTTAAATCCAATGTACCTCAGTATACAGAAATGATGGTAAGACCTCAAGTCAACAGAGCTGAATTTGCATCCTGGCTTTAGTAACTCAGCTTTAGTAATCCACAGAGCATGGGACATGCTTTGATGAGGAGACACTCCAACTTACAAGGAATAGGATGTTATGATTATTTAACCTAGCACATGTCTATTTGAGCTAGCACTACTGAACTGCATCTGAAATCGAGTGCAATGCCTTAGAATGATGAAATAATAGCCTCCTGGCACAGACGATTTATCTGGAGCTAACGGCTGGATTTGAATTTGAAACACGGGAATAAATAAATATCTGTGCACTTTCTGTTGGGAACACAATGCAGCTTAATGGATAAAGAGCTTCCTGGCTTTAAAGCCAAGCCCTAGGTTCCAATCCTACCTCTGACCCATAGTGGCTGTGACCCTGGACATGTCCCACCTTCTGGAAGCAGCCTCTTTACTTAATTTATTTTAGTTTAATCAGTGCTTTTGCTCTGTGCTTCCTCATCTGGGAATTCCTTGTACCAAAGGTCCAGGATTATTTATCCCTCATATTAAAAATTATTTTTGTTAATCCCTTATGGTATAAAATTAATATTATTTTAATAAAATACAAAGAAAATGATGTGTGCTGATGCTGACGTGGTTTTATGAAGTTTGGTCAGGACAATTTTTTGGTTAAAAATACATACATTATAACTGTGTTTCATTTCATAAATGGGTTCAATAATTCAGTTAATAACTGAAATTGACAAGGAAATCTAAGGAGTGATTGTTACTTATTTTTGCCCGTGTAAAGCACAGGTTTTGGCGTCGGATCGAACTCCGTCTGGGTGACTTCGGGTTAAAGTGAACCGAGTACAAGTATCCAAAGGCACCCGCCTACTCTGGGGCAGACACGCCCATCACGTTCTTCAATCCCCGCCCCACTCCGGGGCGCATGCGCGCAAAGAGCTTCCGGGGAGTCAGGAGGAAGGGCTAGAACCGGCGCACGGTGACGACGTCACATACACGCGCCCGCCGCAGCCTTCCTACGTCAAGCCGCCGCCGTGGCCCCCGAGGCTTCTGACTCTGGGAGTTGAAGTCCCTTCAGAGAGAGAAGTGCAAGGCAGGCGAAACTGATCGTGAGGCGATCTGCGGGTCAGAGGAGGCTGTCGCCTGGCTCGGGTAGGGAGGCTCATAGTCAGGTTTGGGGGAGGGATGAGCGCCCTCCACGCAGCTGTGCTCTACAGCTGGCGCTTACTACAGGCCTAAGGCTTCTGGGAGGCAGGGGGCGGGGCGTCCCGGGGGGCGGGTCCGCTAGTGGGAGGTGTGGCTTGGAGAGCGCGAGTTCCCTCTCGCCTAGTGCCTGGAGCGTAACGTACTCCGCGGCTCCGCCCCCTAGAAGGGGTGGGGCCGGCGATGGGGAGCTGGTTTTGAAGGGCGTGCCCTGAAGGCTCCGCCCCCGGGGCGGACCAGGCTCCGCCGCCGGAGCGGACCGTACTCCGCGGTTCCACCCTCTACGGGAGGCAGGTTTTGCCCGTTCCTTTTCGCCCCACCCCCTTTACGTGTTGCGCTCCGTGGCCCCTCCCCACAAACGCATTGCGTCATAACTCGAGTCCACCAATGAGATGCAACTTCCTTTTCTCGCTCTGCCCTTTTCACGTAACGTGTGCCTGCAGGAAATGGGATAGGAGGCCGGTCGTGACTAGGGATTTTTTCGGAGGGCGTGTCATTCCCTCGCCCCGCCCTCTCCCGTACCACGTGCTCTCTTCCAGGCACTCGTTTTTCTCGCTGCTGCCACCGTGTGGCGGGGAGTGGGCGTGTAGTTCAAGCCCCCAGTTTATAGATCAGAATACTGAGGCCCGGAGGGGAAAAGAGACGTGAGGACCGGAGAAGGGTTATAGATGTA
>CM053774.1:103234250-103278322 GCA_028658325.1 Potorous gilbertii | reverse complement strand
GGTCCTACCCCTCTCATTTTACAGCTCGGGAAACTGAGGCTGGGCAGGATCCCGAGATCCAGAGTAGAGTCCTAGCCCTCTCATTTTACAGCCTGGGAAACTGAGGCTGGGCAGGATCCCGAGATCCAGAGTAGGGTCCTACCCCTCTCATTTTACAGCTCGGGAAACTGAGGCTGGGCAGGATCCCGAGATCCAGAGTAGGGTCCTAGCCCTCTCATTTTACAGCCTGGGAAACTGAGGCTGGGCAGGATTCCCGAGATCCAGAGTAGGGTCCTAGCCCTCTCATTTTACAGCCTGGGAAACTGAGGCTTGGCAGGATCCCGAGATTCAGAGTAGGGTCCTAGCCCTCTCATTTTACAGCCTGGGAAACTAAGGCCAGGGAGGTTGAGAGATGTGCCCAACATCATCGAAGTTGTCAGGATGAGGGCAGAGGTGGGTGCTCACAACCCGACTTCAAACTCCACAGTCTCCTCGCTATCCCTCCCCCTCCTCCGAATTCCAGGACCCAGCTAGAGTTCCCCCTGTCAGCTCCTCTGTGTTCTGGGATCCGCCCTCATCATCATTTTCTCTTTATTCAGTATCCCTTTGTACATTTTTATTGGCTTGTCCCCTCCCTTAGATTGGCATTGGTGATGTTAAAGATGCATCCCCTCCCTCCTCCCCCTAGCCCAACCCATTGACCAGAGCAGCCCATGAACTGAGAACATCGTTACCCTTCTCTGTGTGACTTTTTTCTGCTTCTGTGATGACGCTGAGCAGCAGGAAATGGGGGCCAAGAGTTGGTTTTTATTTCTGTGTAGCTCATTTGTCCAGAGCTTGCTGCCTACTTAACCCCCCCGGAATCAGAGCCCTTTGCTCCCTCTTGTCTCCTCATCCCCACTATCTGCTCCTTCATGGGTCTCATCTGAAGAGGCAGAGGCTGCCCTTCTCTTTACCAGGGCAAACCCCTTTCTACACCTCCCTTCTCCTACAGATTGTTCCCTCTATCCTCCCCACTTTCTCACTTAGCTGCATCAGTCTGACTGCTGCCTAGAAACATCCCTCCCTTGTCCTTAACACATCCTCTCACTGGCTTCAGCCATCCATCCATGCTAGCCCTGATCCTCCCACCCTATATCTTAACACCTTTTCTTCCCTTCTTGGCTAAATTTGAGAAAGTCCGCCCTACTCAGGACTTATGCTTGCTGTGGTCTTAGACTCTTCAAAAAATTCTTTTGAATCTGTCTTCTGACCTCAGCATTCAACTAAAGCTTTTCTCTTAAGATTACCAGTTTGAATGGCCTCTTCTCAGTCTTCAGTTGGGTGGTATGGTGAGTTAAGAATGCAGGAGCTGCAAGTCAGGAAGATGGGAGTTCCAGTCCTGCCTCAGATACTCATTAGCTGTGTGACCTTGGGTCACACTTAGCCTCTTTCAGCCTGTTTCTTCATCTATAAAAGGGGAGTAACAATAGAGCACCTACCTCCCAGGGTCATTGTGAGGAGAAAGAGAGACGACACTTAAGTGCTTGGCAAACCTTAAGGTCCCGTATAAATATTATCCGTTATTGACACTCTGGATCACCTGATTCCCTGCCTACAGCCATCTTCTCCATGACTGTGGGATGCTCTGCTCTGCTTCTTTTCCTGTCTGACCACTGATCAGGCTCCTTTGCTGGATCTTCATCCAGATCATGTCTGCTAACAAATGGAGGGTAGCAGAGGGAAGGACTCTCTTCTCCCTAGATATTCTCTTTCTCTTGGAGATCTCATTAATTCATGTGGATTCAATTAGCCTCTCTGCAGATAATTTTCAGTTCTGAATCATCTCCCTCCTGAACTTCATACCCACCTCTCAAACCAAATATTCTGTAAACATTGCAAACTTCCTTGTATTTAACTACTCTTGATTTATATACTAAACTGGAAACACCATGAGAAGTTTAGATCTTGTCTAAACTTTGTATCTCTTTTTAGCACAGACATGTTTGACAAATTAAATTCTTGCAAAAGAGTGGCATTTTTGACTTACATCTTTTTGTCTCCTTAGCATTGACGAAAGATTACCTCTCAATTGTACAAAGACATCTACTAATAAATATGTCCACTGATGTGCTTCCGACACCTCCCGAGTCAGATTCTGTGCCAACAAAGCCAAGCCCCAGGGAAGATCGAGCAGAGCATCTGAAGCCAAGTTTTGACAAAGGAGAAGCATCAGAGCACATGTCCAAGCGACAGATGAAAAAGCTAATGAGGCAGAGACAGTGGGAAGAGCAACGAGAACTGCGCAAGTATGATTCTTGTGTCACTTGAGAGTGCACTCATAAGATTTGAGTGCTTCAGCTATGTGACCTGCTGATGCAAGCCCCAGGGAAATGAGGACTGATACCAGATTGGATGTGGCAGCCATGCACACAGCAGTTCTGACGCGCTGGCCTGCACTGATCCCCTGTGAGAATGGGCTGTGTTTGGTGTTTCTCTTCTCCTGTAGTTTTGCACAGGCATCCACTTCCTGTCGTCTGCCTCTAAATAGGCAACTGGGTGGCCTAGTGGATAGGATGCCAGGCTCAAACTTTGTCTCAGGAGCTTATTAGCCATGTAACCCTGAGCGAGAAACTTACTCTCACTCAGCCTCAGTTTCTTCATCTGTAAAATAGGGGTAATGAAAGTTCCTACCTGCTAGAGTTGTGAGAATTAAATAATGTAAAACATTGTAACAAATAATGCCCATTAAAATGTAATTAAGTAATATAAATATATGTAAAATACTTTATATGTACTATTTAAATACTAGGGAGTAGCAGTAATAGCCCCCTTTTATGAAATGACTGATGGAATTGGGCCATATTCTGTTTGCATAAAATAAAAATTTAATTTTCTTGCATGCAGTTCATACTTTTGATACAGGCCTTGTTTAGAACTTTTGCCCTTTTAGGTAGAGTCACATATTGGAGCTGGTAGTACACAATGCTGTAATATTTGATTAGTTTGATAGAAGTCAGGAATCAGTCAGATAGCTTGGATGTAATTAAGAAAAAAACAGTTGTTTGAAAATGAGCCTTTCTCCTCCATTTCCAAATCAGTATTTATCAAGCTAATTTGTCTACAAAACATTTGAAATGTAGCATTAAGAACTTGTAAATTCTGGCTTAAGTAATCTGGGGGTATGGAGTGCCCCTGAGGGAATAGAGTACTGCGGCATTTGGGCAGTGGAATAAAAGAAGTAGAGCTCATTTTATGTTCTCCTAATGTAGTCACATGTAGTTATTTTTGACCTGAAATGTATGTGATTTTATCTTTGATATCTTAGATGGAAAGTATTATCATAAAAATTTTCTCCCATAACCCCTGTATACATTATAGAGAACATCACTGTTCTGCTGACTGGTGTGGGAAAACCACAGCCTGATGTGTCTGTAAGGGTAAAATGAAGAACATTTAATGCAGAATAGCTGCTGGACTAATAGTATTAAGAAGAGACAAAATTTTAGACACAGATGGTATTTGTGTAGAAATATTTAGATTACTTTCATTGCTTCATATCCTTGTCAAACAAAAGCTCTTAACAGGAGCCTTTCAAATGTTAGCTCACTTTTTTCTTGTCCTTGTCTTATTTATTTACTTATATGACAAGAGAAATTGCTTTTCATTAACCAACTTTAGGCAAAAACGTAAGGAAAGACGCCAGAGAAGAAAACTGGAACGACAGTCTCACCTAGAGTCCACCTCAGATGGCCATGACAGGAAACGTTTTCGAAGTGAGGTTGTTCCCAGTCCACTCCGCCTTATTGTTGACTGCAGTTTTGACAACTTAATGGTCTCAAAGGTATTGTGAGCAAATGTCAGATTTGACATAGACAAATCTTTGGAACTGACTTTTTTTTAGAATGTCTCTACATGAACCGTTCGTCTCCTCCCCTCCCATCTCCTCTAGCAGGCATTTGCCTTGGCAAGGAGAAAGACCATCTCATTATGTGTACCAAGGGTGAGGGTGGATATAGTGGCAGAGGATGTCTGTGAGATGAGGTGAGGAGGAGAAGAGAATAAAAAAGCTCCCAGAGCTTGGCCTTGATTTTTTTCAATGAAATGTGAGGCAAGGTTCTCAGGTGGGCAGGAGGGGCATAGGAAAGCTATGAGAGATTTGAGGGGAGGGGTGGATAGGTTTGGAAAACTTGATGTGGTGAGTAAGATAGTAAGTTAATTAGTGAGGTGTAAAAGTGACCTTGCTGTAGTTGAGATTGTGTAACAAATCTGCATCCAGTCAGCACAGTTTTGTGATTTTCCCTGGGTTTCTACAGCAGCATGTGCATAGGAGTGAAGGCAGAGGATGTAATCTAGAGTATAGGGTTGGCAAGGCAAGATTGGTGCTAAAGTAAAGGATTCAGAAGAGGATTGCATAGTTCCTTCAAGGACCTACTAAGGTGTCAAGATGGAGAAGGGATGGGAACGTAGCTAATGCAGGGGTCATGGTCTGGAAAGAACTGAGGGGACAGGGGTCAAGGGTTTGGGCATCAAAGTGTGGAGGAAGATGTGGTTTTGGAGAACTGGATTGACAGCAGTTTATGAATGGCTAAGGAAGTTTCGGAGTTCATGAGTATGGCAGTGGAACATTTGGGGAAGGGGGCAAGGTGAAGATTATGAACATCTCTGTGTAGCTGTAGTGGGAGGGAGGAGGAGGTTAAGGGAAGTGAGCAGATGGAGGACTGAGAGGGTTAGGATGTTGGAGGAAATGTTGGAAATATAAAAATGAAGGAGAATTTTCCCTCAGTGATACTTAAAGGAATGGTAGAAAAGTTGGGGAAAAGCCAGCGGTTAATTTTGTCTTAAATGGAAACAGACATAAAGTAATACGGCTTTGCAGAGTAGCATAACTTGTCTGGGCACTACACAGGTAATATTGCAGGGCATTTTATGAGCATCATTTGGGTGAGTTCACATGCTGCCCCAACTCTTGTTTTGATGGTAGACTTTTCTGTTGCCCCAAAGCAAGGGTATGACCACAGTGGACAGCTGAATTTGGGAACTTTGTTGTGAAAATGAGAATTTTTGTTCACAGGATATTAAGAAGCTTCATAAACAGATTCAGAGGTGTTATGCAGAAAACCGTCGAGCATCACATCCTGTGCAGGTAAGGTCCAGGAATTTAAAATAAGCTTTCATCTTTTTGTTGTGCCATTGTTGCTTTAATGTCAGAAGGGTACGATGACATTTTCATGCTATTTCTGGTCACTCTTGATGTAAGATGTATTTGGGCATATCCCCTCCAAATTCACAGTCTCATCTTTTTGGATGTCTGCAGTAGTTTGAAGGGAAAGATAAAGTAAAGGACACAGGTCCTTAGTGAAGAGACCATAAGCAGCAGATAGAGGTGTCTAGCTTCGCAGGTGCAAGCAATGCAATAAGGTTTTCTCACAGTTCTCATAACTGAATAAAGTTTCTTTTCAAGATAGAACTCATAATTGAATGGAAAGGGAACTTAGCTAGCTCCAGCACTGAATCACAAGATGGAGCCAGTGTGGTTCACTCAATTCCCCTAATTCCCTAGGGTGGGAGTATGCATGGGTGGTCGTAGACATCTATCAGGAGCATCCAAAAAAATATTGAATATGAAGAAGTATAGTTCAGATTTTTTTCCCCTTTGACAAAAAGGATTTTTTTCCTGTGTGTCCTTGATGGAGAAATATTTGCTCGAGATCTATAATATGGAACCTAAATATTTACTCTGTTCTTTTTCTGTTTCCTCTTTTTTTCAACCTGTTGTCTCTCATTCCACAATCTCCATCTAGTATTATTTGACCAGCCATGGAGGTCAACTGAAAAAGATCATGGATGAAAATGACAAAGGATGGGTCAACTGGAAGGTAATTCAATCAGGGTAAATGTCTTGCTTCATACATGAGTGTGTTTAAATTTCTACATTTTATTGCCTGAGTTGTTGTATATATCATGCTAGAGTTTAGCCTGATAACAGGGTGAACTTTGTCTTTGGCAACAGCACACTTAGTGGTCAGGGATCACAGAATCAAAGACTTCGAGGTGGAAGACCGCTCATTTAGAGACATAGAGAAGTTACATGATTTGCCCAGAGACACATAGGTTTTTAATGGCAGGGAAAGGTTTTGAATCCAGGTCTTTTGATTTCAAATCCAGTATTTTTTCTACCCCATCATCTTGTCTTTCTAGAACAAAGTGAGTAAGAGAGTAGAATTTAAAGCACAGATATTTATTAAGTGCTTTATAGATGCTGCACATGCAGAGACAAAAACGAAACAAGTCCTGACAAGCACTATATTTAATCAAAGAGATTACATTCCTCTGGGATAGACAGATGAGGGAGAGACCCGAAAGGGGAATTGAAGAGGACAGGTGTAACGCAGAGAAAGTATAATGGTGGGGGGCCACTAGATGGCGATATCCCTGACCTTTTGGGTAGAGGCCTCCCTCAGAAGCTGCAAGACCTTACTTTTAAACCTACCTCTTGCTATGTAACTTTGAATCAGCTATTTAACTTAACTCTGTTTTTTTATATATAAATTATTTTACTTTAAAAGAATGTTTTGAATTCATTAGATAATAAATGAGAGACCGACATATTATTTTCATACAAAAATTCTAAATCTAAAATAAATCTAAATTTGAGTAAAAATGCATTTCAAAGCTGAGTGACATGAAAGCTGAAGTGACTTGCCCAAACTTACATAGAAGAGTGGCAAAGCCAGAATTGGATCCCAGATCTTCTGATTCCTAGTTAGATTCCCTTTCACCAAAATTCTACCGTATTTGTCAAATGAATCATGAAGTAATTAATCTGCTTTGATTCTGTCTCTGGTCTCCAGGTTTTAATTCTTCTTTCTTTCCCCTTAATCTTTCAAAAACATTAACTATGCCCCATGTACATGTGCATGGCTTCATTCTGAGTGACATACAAAGCAGATTTAATAAATATGATCTCTTTTTGTGAGAAGTTTAAAGTCAAAGTCATGTAAAACTAATACAGATCGTTATCTCACAGAGGAGCAGATACATGTGCAGAAGAAGCTAGTACACAAAGCAAGTCTGTAACCAAGTAAAGTAGAACTTTATGTAATGTTTGTCTAGGGCCACATCACAAGATTCATTCTCAGAACACTTTGACCTGTGACTCAATTCCCCCAAGTTTATAGCTTCCATATTATTTACATTGCAGATAGTGAGACAAGTGAATGTAATGGATCCGAATGACCTAAAAGGTCATGATCTATGAGTTTAAAAGGTCACGATATATGAGTTAGTCATGAGAACTGTTGTGAGAAGCTATCTTTGAGTAGCTGGAGGGAGTTTGGGAAACTGGAAGTTGAATATTGTTCTAGGACAGATGTGAGAGAAGGCTCTCAAGAAGCTTTGTTTTATCAGATTAAGGGGAAATTGAATACATTTGCCAGCAAGGAACAGAGGCCAGGCTTAGTACAGTGCCAGATTCACTTATTTGAGTGACTCAAGGCTTTTGATGATGATGATAGGCAGTGACAAGGAAATGAGTGAGATCATCTGGAGTGTCTGATGAAGAACCTCCAGCAGAGGCAGAAGATCTTGTTAAATTGACAGGATGCCCTGTCAGGCTTTTACCAAGGGCATATGGCATATTCACATTAATGGAAAACACTTCCTCAAATTCCTGATTCCGTGAAGACCTCCAGTGAGAAGCAGCCCACCACCTCCCAAGGCAGTTTAGTTCATTCCAATTTTATGCAGCTGTCTTCAGTACATTGAGCCAGAATCTGCCTCTGCAAATTCTACTCATAATATGTAATTTTGCAGATTGGAGCCAACAGAAAACAGGGAGTCATTTTAGAGACGTTCCTACAAACTTGCTGATGTTGTCTATTAATGATTACTCTGGAGCCACCACTGGAGTGGCCCAAGCTGTTGTGCTTTCTTTTGGCCTGCCTCTCTCCACCTTGTGCACAGGAATTACTTGAGTGACTTCATAAAACATTTTGTGGAGAGTGGGTATTCTATGCATAGGGCATTCTTTTCAACAGAAACTTTCTTTCATTAGTAAGTTGTGTGAGGAAGGGGTCACATCTAGACAAAAAGTGACAATAACCGACTAAGGCTGAGGTTGTTAGAATTAAGAGGGAGAGGTAGAATTGTAAAGGATTACATGGGAAAAGATGACATTTTGTAAGAGTTGACTATACGTATACATATGTACATATATACACGTGTACATATGTGTGAGCGTTTATGTATACATGTGTGTATATACATACACGCACACATATACATATGGAGAGAGAGAGAGAAACCAAAGGTCAGACCTTTCGGGACCTCATTTCCCTTACCTCTGTTACAAAACTGAAGAAATAGTCTTATGGGATTAAAGATTCTTTTTTTTTTTCAATTTCTCTAGGATTGAGGGAGATAACCACTCTAGCTGTAGAACAGACTACAGACATTGAGGGCAGATGCAGAGTTAGGGTTAATTTAGTTATGAGTAAAAGATCATAGATTAATTCTGAGCATGAAGAGAGCTGGAGTGATCAGGAAAGGCTGGTTCATTCCGGTCCAGGATTCTGTTGCCTGCAGAGGCCAGTACAGACGTAACGAGACCCCAGTTATTCTCCCTGGTGTCTCAGACTTAAAGTCTGTCCCCTCTTTTTACCCATTTGTGGCTTTTAGCATGCATAAATTTGTCTAGATCTTGTTGGATCATTCCATTTTTTTCCTGATAGCATAGCACTTTTCTGGAGGTAACGAATTGAAAAATGTATTGCTGTTCTCACTTCCACATCATGGAGGTATGGGGTGCAGCACTCCCATGATCTGGAAAATCTGCTTAAAATTTTTTGACCCTCCTTTTGTACCAGAGAAGGAAGTCTGAATTATTATGGTACTAAAAGACAAAATATGTTGATATTATACAATACTAGCATATATTTTATGTATTTCCGAGTTTAAACTTCCTTTGTGTTATCTGCTGACATTTGTGTGTTGTCTGTGGCATCTGCAAAACTCCCCCAAAATTCACATTGAATTTCTTATGCTGACTTGCATTAGTCTGAAACCTCAGTGGGGAAAGTGCATTGTGTCAGGAATAGTGTTAGCATCTACCAAAGTCCTCAGTGCCTCTTTATGGCATGGTGCTGAATTTCTGAGGACTGTACTAGCAGAGCATGAACATTACTAGTCTGAAAACCTTCAAGGAGAAGCCTCACGAGTGGACTCTGTGATGTCTGTTTAAGAAGGACTGGCCTTACTTTGTTTGGAGAAGCTCATCACTGATCTTGTCCTGAAGACTGCCTTCTAAATTATGGCATGATGAATGTCTGGTAGAGGGAATGCTCACACTGGTAACAATCACACAGCTTAAAGCCTCAGGGGAGGAAGAAGCATCATGCCTTATTTTATCTCTCCCAAATTCAGCTCAGACAGATTTTAGAAGGCAATCCCTTTAGCCTCCTAGCGGTTTGGACGCATTTTGAACATGTCAAAACTTTAACTTTTCTGCCCGCTGGCACAGGTTCATATTTGGAGGGATTTACAAGACCTTAAGGGCTTGTATAGGGAACTAATGGAGGATGAGAGTGGAAAGACTCACTTCTGCTGTGAATGCTAAGTTAAAAGGCTTGAACTTTACCCTGCAAGATAATGGGGAGCCATTGGAAGTTTTTGAGTGGGAGAGTGAAACAATAAAAGAATTAGATCCAAAGGCTATTGGGCCATCAGGTTACACGATAGTTTAGAGTAGGAAGCAGCTAGAAGTCTGTAGTGTTCATTTAGGTGTTTGGGATGTGAATGGAATGTGACCTACATTTTATAAGGACTTTCATCTCACTGTGACAAGAATTGTTTTAACCATAAAGCAAGTTTTAGAGTTTGGGACAGGAAAGAGAAGACAATACTCACTCCCAGGTTCTCATTAGATGACCTTTTGGTTAACAATTTCTCCAACTTTGTGTCTTCCAGGATATCCATATCAAACCCGAGCATTATAGTGAACTGATGAAGAAGGAAGACCTGGTGTACCTTACATCAGACTCGCCTAATATACTGAAGGAACTGGATGAATCCAAGGCTTATGTGATTGGAGGCCTGGTTGATCACAATCATCACAAGGTGATTATGCCCCTGCAGCCGGGTGGCCGGGGCAGCCGTTCCACCGTAGGACCCTAGGGAGCCCTCAGACGGGGAGGGGAAAGAGGGTGCACAGTTGTCAACACTGTTCTCTTCAGCAGAAGCTCTCCTTACCCCCTTGTGAGACACATATGCAGTGTCTGCCAAATCTCCTTCTAGAACTTGATGAAAGAGAGAAGATGGGTCTGATAGAGGACAGTGTCCATCTCATTTTGGACTCCTTGGTTTTGTTGGCATGATCTAGTGTATTTTCCTGTCTCTTGCTTTGTCCTGTTCTAACTGTCTTCTATCAGAATGATTACTTACTTGTAGAGCTGCTTTTTTCCAGAGGGAGTCATACAGTATTTTCCCAATATACTAAAATTCATTTAACTGAGAAAAAGTATTTATTTATTGATTGAGGAATATATATACAGAAAGTGAAAGTAACCTGTCAAAGCAATATGTCCAAAAAATTAGGAAACAGTTACTTCTCAGCAGGTGTGTACAGTGAGCTTCTTCCGACTCTCTCAAACCTTCCCATGCTGTCTCCTTAAGCATAAATTAAAATAATCCTTGTTATTCTTCTGTGACCATATTTATTTGTTACATCTTCTTCAGTTAAGAAATACTTGAATTCGTCTATTTATAGTATATGTTATAACAGACTACCAAGTTAATTCTCAATAATTTCTATGCTGATTATCCAGTATGTGGATAATTCAGGGACTTGGCTTCGATTTTTCCATCTGCTCTTTGTCTTTTTGACCATTTTAATACTTTTCAGACTCCTGCCTCAAGGGTTATCAGGGAGGAGAGAAGAGTTGGAAATCGTATCAGTGAGTTTGGCCAGTAGTTTTGATAAAATTTTCTTGGGGAAGAAAATAAAAAGATGAAATTTTTTTTTTGGATCCAAAGTGATTTGTATATCTCATTCTTTCATACTATTTTTTTTCTCCTTCTTGCTACATACAGGGTGTCCCAAAAGTCTTAGTCCTATTTTAAGTTTTACTAGCTATATTATTATTTTAATATCTATTAAAACTTTCATAGATTAAAACCACACTAAAACTTTTTTGGGACATCCTATATAATTGAAATTTAGCTGTTTTTATCTTACATCATATTCTACATCTTATTTCTGTAATAAAAGGTTAAGGTTCATTTTGTATTCCAAATATGTATTATCTCCATATCCTCTTTTAGGGAAAGTTAATGATGCTTCTATAAAAATTCAGTATGCTAGACTATGTAGCAAGTATCCCAAAAATCTTGGTGAAGTTTTAAACTTTAACACCAATTAATAACTAGGAGGGTACAGAAGAAAGAAGAGATCTGATTTGTTCTCTTAGAGACACAGGTCTGATCAGAGCTTGGGAGGCATATTACCTTCTAAAAAGGATGGTTATAGGAAGGAAGAGTATTCCAGCCACAGTAAAAGAAAATCATGACAAGTTTTCCCAGAAAGCCTTCTTTTTAGTCTGCATTAAGGCCTTATTTGTTTGCTTAGGGTCTACTTAGGGTCCTCCCCTAAACCCCTCCAGTGTCATAGACCTTACTTTGAAGTAGCTTATTCCAATGCCAATTACAGTGTCCTTTTTACAGGGTATCACATATAAACAAGCATCAGAGCATGGAATTCATCATGCACAGCTTCCCCTTGGGGATTTTGTGAAAATGAATAGTCGAAAAGTTTTAGCTGTTAATCATGGTAAGTTCTGAAATGATTAAGCAGAAAACATTCCAGTGTTGACAAACCTATGGGAAAAGAGCATCAGGGCTAAGTTTCTTTCAGTCTAGGTTCTGATATCCTTGGCATGCATTTCTTAGCTCTGAGACTCAATTTATTACCCAGTGTCTTTTTAAGAGAGAGCTCTCCAGGATATAAAGGCATGTGCCAGGGTCAAGTGACTGTTGACAAGACTGGGCCGTGGAGGTGATAACCCCATTTTCTTTTTTGGTGTCACATTGGGAGAAACATAGACTACTGTTTCCTGTCAGTTTTTGCTCCATAATAAATCTAATTTGTTATGGCATGTCAAGAAATGTGGTGGGAGCAGAAGGAGGAAAGGAAAGAAAGAAAAGGGAACTGTTTTTATATTAGTTTAATTGATAGGGGAAGAGGATTAACTTCTGGAAAAACTGCTTGAATTCAGTAATAGAGAAGAAAGGGGAGGGTCCCATGCTATATTCAGGCCCTGATTCGAAGGTTGTAGAAGTCAGCATACCCTGACAGAGTGCAGTGGAAGAAATGCATTTTTACAGAGTCTGGGAGATATTCTAGATCACTCTAAGAAACTTGTGGGTTCTTTTTTTCCTTTATAGTTTTTGAGATCGTGTTGGAGTATCTTGAGACAAGAGACTGGCAGGAAGCATTTTTCAGCATCCTTCCTCAGCGGAAAGGTGCCATCCCTGCAGACAAAGTCTGCAAAAGCTCCTCCCAAGAGTGTGCCAGCACCAAGGATGAAGAGGAGAGTGACTCTGGTGCAGAAGAAAGCCCTGAAAATGTACAGGACCCACCACAAGAAGGAGAGGCACCGGACACATAACCCTGAACAGTGGCGGCTGGCATCCGGCATCAGAAAGGAAGCCTGCATTTCTGTTGCGCTCTTTATTTAGTCATACTACTGATTCTAAATTGGAAAGTTCTTTGAAGATTAACTGAAAGATGGCAGACTTTTCCTTAATCTTCAACAGTTCAGAAAATGAGTGCCTAAAGAATTAATACTTAATGATTGATCATTTTACAAACGGAGCGTACAGGAATAGATGAGTCTGCATCCTGCCTCCGACCCTTCCTGATTCTGTGACCCTGGGCAAGCCCTCTGACCTCTGTCTGGTTCTGTTTCCTCATCTGTCAAATGGCTGTAGCAATGGCCCCTGTGTCACAGATGTAAAGTGCTTTGTAAACCTTCAAGCGCTATATAAATGTCAGCTGTGACTGTTGTTATCACTCCCTCAGTGCTCAGTGATTGTTTTGTCTGTTGTCAGCAGCATCTGAGCCCGTCTAAATTCTTCCATGGCAGCAGAGTAGTCTGGGAACACTCAGGAAGTCCCTGGATGCTCTGCTTGGGGGATGGGCTTAGGTTAATCTGGGATCTTGTGTGTCCTTGGGTTACTTTTTAGAATTTTTGAGTTTCCCTTTCTCTCCATCAGATACTGATATAATTATTCTTCTCTTCCCTTCTTCCTCCCACCCTTTTTCAAAGGGAAAAAAATTGTCCCCATGTCTTTGTAGTGTCTGTGGCTTGGGATGATCGGTGGCAGGCTGCTCCCCTTCCTCTCCCGTTACTGATGCGGCTCCTCACGTCTGGCACTTTTTATTCTTTCTTTAACCTATCCTCTGTATCTTCCAACCTATATTTAAAACCTTCTCCTCCCCTTGCCTGACCCAACCCACTCCCACACTTCCCTCCTTTTCTTTGTACCACATTGGTCTTTTTAGTATCATTTTTTAAATTGTTGTTTGACCAGCCCAGCAAAGAGTGGGGCTCATGGGATCCCTACTCAGTCCACCCCTCGCCTCAGCATCTGAATAGCTTTATTCCATTTTCTTCCTTGAGGAATTTTTTTTTAATGCTTTTTCAATCAGCAATCCAGTTTGGTTCTTTTCCCCCTTATTTGATCCCAGAGATGTTGGGGCTTTGAAGGGTCCTGGTTCTTTTCTTCCTCTGCCTTATGATCTTGCCCTGTTGAAGTCCAATTGAGTTTCCTTTGCTGGGTTTGCCTTTGAAAGGCCCTGAACAGCCTCCATTTTCTCAGGAAGAATGCTTGCAAGTTGTCAATTTCTGAACGTTCAGTTTGAGAGGATAACTCATTATTGGGTATGGTCTTTTTCCTTAGGCTTTTGGTTGATATTTTTTAATCACTTTCTTTTCTTATCGATAAATCCTGACATTACAAGTAGAGTTCTTTATCATATACCCTATTTCATCTTGTAGTTGTTTGTAAGATTTCTTCTTTGACCTGGGAATTCTGGGGAGCTTTACAGTCACAGATTCAGGGTATGTTCACACAGAAACACACATACACATGCATATGAAAAATGAATTTTTTTCCCACTACCAAATCATGTTGAAATATCTCTAATAATTCTCTCTGATGGGGCTAACTCTGCTTCTAATCTGTGGATTCTCTGTAGGCACTGTGCACTTTGGTTCCAGTACTTGTAGGAAGCTTTCACCTGGGATTTCATGAAATACCATGTTCAGATTTTTTGTTTCATTGTACCTTTTGGAGCATGCATCAGTTCTTATATTACCTCTTCTCATCCTGTTTTCCAGGTCAGTTCTTTCTGACTAGTTCTCACATATTCTTCTAATTTTTCTGTCCTGTGACTTTGTATGTTTTGTTGTATTCATGTTTTGGAGGCCCATTGCTTCCATGGTATTTTTCAGTGACCACTGCTTTCTTAGGTTTCCTAGCTGTTCTCCTAAGGGGCCATCTCTTCTGCTCTTTATCCCTTTTTTTTCCAGATCTCCTCTTCAGTGTCTGCTTGCTGTTCTGAATTCTTTTCTGGATTTTTGATGGTAGTTGCTACACTGTCTTTTCAAGAGATGGTAGTGGAGAATTCTGGGTAGGCTTCTGTCTCCAACTAGTACTTCTTAATTTATTACATCAGGAGTTTACCTTGTAAATTTTCTTCATCTCCTTGCTGCTTTTTCTTTTTACTTTTCTTTTTCACCTTCTCCCATCTGTTTTGGAAGTTTGATTCCCAGACTATCCCCCATTTGAGTGGTTGAAGGCTCTAGTTGAATTATTACTGAGTGCAGCCTCCGTTAAGGGCCCTACTAGGAATTTTTGGTGTTTCATTGAGGAAGCCCCAGTCTGACAAGGAGGGAGAGAATCAGAGTTTGAAATGCCAGTCTTGGTTACTGGTGTATCCTCTGTTAGCCTTTAAAATTTCCCAGTGAGTGGCTGGCTTAACTGCAACAAATTCCAAATTTCTTTTGGCTCTGAAACTATTGAAATTGGCCTAGCATTATGATGGTAGCTCCTAGTTAGTCCCAAGCTCAAGTGGCCCCCCAAAAAGTCCAATTGATTATTCAAACTGCTACTGGCTCAGAATCTCTTTGGGCTCTGAAACCACTGGGGCGTTTCGAGGGAGTCTGTGTCAGGAGCAGAGAACAGGGTTTTAAGTGGAGCAGGTCAAGAAGGGGAGGAGGGATCATGGGTTACTTCTACCCCACCTGTTCGGTAAAAGTTGAAAGCAGGTTTAAACTTCAAACTTCTCCCTTCTCTGGGACCCTCCCAGGAAGGGTGCAGGAGGAGGTTGATTGGTGCAAAATCCCAAAGAACATATCCTTGTTTAACGTTTTTTATTTTCCGTAGGCATCCTCTTTCTCTTCTCTTATTCATTGTTCCTTTAGTTTCTTTAGAGGCATTTCCCCCTGTTTTTGAGGTGTTGAGTGGAGGTGGAAATGCTGCGTTTCCCTGGAAACTTCACTCAGACATCTTCCCCAGAAGTCTATAAGACATTTAGCAAAAAGTGCCAGGTTGGCAGATCAAAAGGCTCAGGATTTATTTGGTT
Organism: Potorous gilbertii; assembly: GCA_028658325.1. Taxonomy (NCBI): domain Eukaryota; kingdom Metazoa; phylum Chordata; class Mammalia; order Diprotodontia; family Potoroidae; genus Potorous; species Potorous gilbertii. The sequence continues at coordinate 103,262,721 of CM053774.1, read as the reverse complement.
TGATTTTTTAAATGAGTAACAGAGCTATCTCAGGTCTCCTCATTCTTTCCGCAAGTGAGAATTACTAGGGTACATTTGGTTATTACTTGAATTTATTCAAATGTGGCTGTAAGTTTTGACATCTGCCTTCAAAAGATTTATTTTGACTTTGACATGGTTTACCAGATTTAGAAAGTAAAGGATCTTCTGCTGGCAGCTTTTCTACCATCTTTGCTTCCCTCCATTGTATCTTATAAATTCTGCCACCAAATTCTGGTCACATTTGAAATAGGTGTGTGACACATGTCATGTTTAGACATGTTTAGATACACATGTGTCTAAATAGAGATCACCTTGTCAGCATTGCTGGCTAATATAAATATGTGTATATACAGATAATATATGAAGGATAATACACAACTTTATACACTTAATTATACAATTATGTTTTATAAACTTATTAATATATTATAACGAAGGTGTTGTATTACATACAAAGACAATAGTTACTTGTGTACATGCCATATGTATAATTCACAACTAAAAAATAACTTACTTATATGTCTCTACGAAAATCTATGAAATAATCTCCTAGTATTCCAGATATAAATAGCAAAAACATGCATGTTTTATGTGGGAGGGAGAGCCGCATTTTTTTTTTTTTTGAGGATGGGACTAAACTGCATCAGTAGAAGTTCCTATTATTAAGGACAAAAGAGGACAATTTAAACATGTAAAGTGCTCATCTTCCTCACAGGTGATTCTGGATGACACTAATCCAGTATAATATAGTTGCCCTTTTTACTCATTGCTCTCTTAAACTGTATACAACACTTTGAAAGAGAAAAAAAAAGTTAATGAGATTTGATATTTGTTTTCATAGTTTTCCTTTCTGGTTGACTTGATAATCCTTCCCATATATTGGATCTGCTTCGTTCAGATCTTTTAGTGTAGAGTTTCTTAGCCTGGGCTTCATAAACTTGTACTTTTTAAAAAAATAACTTTGAATATAATTAGTTTCTTTTGTAATGCGATATGTTTTATGCATTTAAGAAGAATATTATTTTGAGAAGGAGGCCATAGGGTTCAACAGTCTTCCCAAAGGGTCCACGATATTCAAAGAGTTTAAGTATCCTTGTATTTAATGGGCCTTCACTGGAAAGGAAAGGAGAGGGAAAGAAGAAGTTTAAAATTGCACTCTACTTTTACATTACTTCATTTCCTACTACATTGTACATTCCTTGAGGACAAGGACTGTGTTTTCCCTTTTTTTGTATCTTTAGCACTTAGCACAGCATCTGTAACATAGAAGGCTTAATGAAGGTTGATTGGTTATTGATGGATGTGTCCTCTTTTCCCCTGTGAGCTAGCCCTTGTACAAAGAAGGGAAAAGAAAGTTCAGCCATACTTTACCACCAGCACTAAAAATCCTGGTCAGTGCAGTATTCGGATTCATAGACACTCCCTTCTGCAGTCTGCGCAACACTTTTGTTGTTCTTTGTTTTTGAAGAGGACTGATGACGTCAGGAGGGCAATATCATGACTTGCAAGTGAATTGGATTTAAGTGAGGTAGGCCTGTGCAGTCACCAGCCTCACTACAGAGTCACCTGGGTCCAGTGGAAAGACATCATTCAAGATGACTGAAGATGGCCCCAGACGCAGTGAGGAACCTCGGCCTTTTTAAGCTAAGGTCTTTCCTGAGGCAACACCCATTAACCCAAATCTAGCCACTCTACTTTCCCAAATGAGTTGGGGTTACATCCCAATGTAGGAAAATAACTGTGGGAAGCCAGTTATGTAGCAGCTTATGTCTTAACTCTTCCCCAAGCAAGACTCCAACACTTTGGCCTTTGAACAGCTCATTGAGTTGGTAGATTTCTGCCCAAAACTATTTCAAAAATTAACAGTTTGTCAGCTCCATTCTTTTGTTTCTTTTCGTAGTGTTTATTGCTGCTGCGGAGGAGAAGGAAGGGGAGATCATGATTCATGAATCACTCCCCAATTGTTTCCTCTATAAATTCTATGTAGACCTCGGTTTGCTCCTAACTAGCAGTGTGATCTTAGAAAAGTCTCTTTACTTCTTAATCATCTCTAGAGTGAATGAAGCCACATCAATTAAGCATGATGTGCCCAGACTATATGTTCAGGGTATGAAAACATGAAAGAAGAGAGCCTCTCCTCTGAGGACCTTATGTAGGAATCGGAAAAGACAAGACATACAGGTAAGGCGTGGTCAGGGAAGGGAGTCTGGGTCTGCATTTGACAGTGTATTGAACATTCTACAGTCCTCATCTTTTTACCAAAAGGAGGGAAATACGTTTCACCATCTGGTCTCCAGGATAAAGCTTTATCACTGAAATTAATCTCAGTTCAACTGCCTATTTGTGATGTTCTTTCATGGTCGTCATTATAGTTAGTATTTATATGGTTCTGGTTCTACCTGATTCACGCTGTATCCGTGCAAGAGAAGTCTTTCTATGCTTCTCTGAGTTTGTCTTTTCTTGCTTAGGATCATAGAAATACAGATTCGGAACTGGTAGAGACCTCAGCCCATCTCATTTTACAGAGAAGAAAACAGGGCAAGAAAGGTTACATAACTTGATCAATGTCTCACAAATAGGAAATATTCACTGTGTGATTGGAACCATTAACTCCAACACCTTTCCACGCTACCTCCTCCCTTATATTTACACACCAAGAGTTATTCAGACACTTCCCATTCAATGGATTTCTGCTTTGTTTCCAGTTCTTAGCTACCACAAAACATGCTGCCATCAATATTTTTGGTACAGATGGAATCTTTCTGCTTTTGAGCTCTTAGTGATACATTACCTAGTAGTAGAATCACAAAGTCAAACATGTTTTCTCACTAATTCCAAATTGTCTTCCAGAATCTTTGGACCATTTGATAGCTCTATATCTTTTCATGGAACCTTCAACTACTTCCAGCTTTTACCATCATTGCCCATTTGATGAGTGTAGGGTAAAATCTCAGAGTTGTTTTAGTTATCTTTCCTCCTCATTAGTAACTTAGAATATTATTTTCATATGATTTTGATAATTTGCAATTCTTTTGAAAACTATTCACTCTTGAAAACTTTCACCACTTTATTGGGGAAATGTTTTTGATTTTATATATTTGTAACAATTCTCAATCTTGGGTATCACATTTTTATAAAAGATATTTGATGAAAATATTTCCCTCATTCAAAAGTTCCTTGTCCTATTTTAACCGAATTTATTTCGTTTATATGAAGTCTTATTTAATTTTGTATAACCAAGGTGACCTTTTGTGATCCCCTATATATTATATTTTGTTATAAGTTGCCCCCAGCCATAGATCTGAAGGGTACCACTTTGTGGTATCTTGTGTTTGAGTCACTTAGTCATTTTCAGCTTCATGGGCTATAAGAAGTTGTTCTTACCCTATTTTCTGCTAAACTGCTTTTCTCCCAGTTTTCCCAATAGTTCTTGTAGATAAGAAATTCTCACAGTTGTTTGGTCTCTAGTTTTATCAAACACTGAGCTTCTTTGTTGAGTTGCTTCTTGGTCTTGTTTATCCAATTTATTACACTGGTCACTTCTCTGTTTTAACCAGTAGGAAAAAATTTTGATGGAGTGAAAACAACTCAATTCAGTAGGCATTTTTTAAGAACCTACTGGGTATCAGGATCTGTACTCGGGACTGGGGATACAGAGACAAAAATAAAAATGTCCCTAACTGTCCTCAAGGAAGTTCTATTCCACCAGGGTAGAAAACTGAAAAAGGAGAACATGGTGCAATAAAAGTAATTTGTGGGTGCTAACAACTGGGGTTGAAGAAAGTCTCTTCTAAGGAGGTGGCATGATTTCAGCCATGAAGAGAATTGAGAATTCCAAGAAGTGATTGCGTTTTCCAGGTGTGGGGGATAGCCAGTCCAAGTGAAGGGACGTAGGAAGTGTAATGTCATGAAGAGAATGTTTCTCCCCACTTTGATTGGAATAGAGAATATGTGTGGGTCAATGATATGAAATCAGTCTGGAAAGATAGCCAGATTGTGGAAGGTTTGAAATGCCGGAGGAGTTTGTATTTTACTTGGGGTAATAAGAAGCCACTGAGACTTCAAACAGCAGAGAAACAGGCTCATACTTGTGCCTTCGGAATGTCAGCTTGGTGTCCATGAGAAAGATGTAGAGTGGAGAGATTAGATAGAGTCTGAAATATGGTTCATTTCTTTTTTCCCCTATTATTTCCCTTGGGATTTTTCTAGACCTTTTGTTACTCTAAATGAATTGTGTTATTTAACAATTGTTTAACAGTTTGAGTGAGTCTCTAAATTACATTAGATAATCATATTTTTTAAAATTCTGTGGGAGTGACTCAACCATGAATAAGGAAAAATCTTTCAAATTCTTTGTTTCTGAAAGGGATGATTTGGAGTTTTCCAGACAGGTCAATGTGGTAGATCAGGTTTAACAGTGGCATGAAATGAGTTAATCAAAGGAAGTTTACTTACCCTAGAAGAAAAAGGACTATTCAGCAAAGTATTGATTCTATTGGCCATAACTTCCTGGCCCTTGGTTGGTCGTCTCATCTGCCAATCAAAAGCCTGAGGGAAGAGCCAATGAGCCTCAGAGTGCAGATATTTTGTCATTAGGCCAACAGGAATCTTAGTCCCTGCACCATTTAAATCTCAGGGATGACTTCAATGCCTTTTTAAAGGGAAAATTAGCCTATCCTGTATGTCAGATGTTACTCCTACACACCACACTCCTTGGAGACATTTACTTCCACCATTTCAGGGGCTCTGGTACCACTACTGGACCAACCCTAACCTTGCAGCAATGGTATAATGAAAGGAAAACAACAGAAATAACTAAAACAATCCAAAAAAAGAAAACAAGCAATGTAATGACCCCTTGAAGGAGTGACAGGGTATGGAGAACAAAGACCAGGAACCTCAGACTCTGCCACTCCACTTCAGAAAGATAGAATCTTCAGTCTTATCAGGTCCATATAGTGAGTGACATCAGATCTTTGTGATTCACTAAATATAAAGGGAGGATGAGCAGGGGTGGGAGCAGCACCAGGGTTGCTGTACAGATGATTGGACTTTTGACCCATTCACCAGTCCTCACAGGTAGGGTCCTTTTCTTCTTGCATATATCCTGTCCATGCCAGGGTAAAAACCAAGAATCACTGTTCTCAGCCACCAGCCTGAGCTTCTCTCTCCCTGAGAGTTCCATAATTGGTGGGGTGGGGGAATAGGAGATGTTAAATCTGCCAAGGGCCTGCCATCGTGCAGAGATAGGTAGGCAATTTTATCTCCCTCTGTCACTGAAAAGCAATAGCGCTGCCTTTTGGCCCCCATGCCCTCTTGGTGAGTGTACAGTGACCACTGTGTACTCTACTGATGACAGAGTGACCGCCTCATTAGTTCCATATTACGGTAAGCAGACCTACCTTCTCAGTTTCCAGTGCAGTCCTTACTCTGCTGGGGTCTACATCTCTATACATCATGCTGCCCCCTGATTTCTACTATGGTAATCCAGTGCTAGCACTTAGTTTTTGATAGATTCTTTTGATTATATTCAGAAAAGGCCCTCTTAAATAAATGTTCTATTTTGCCTAATGGTTCTTTCACATCTCTTGTTAGAAACATGATTTTTATTTTGTTATTAATATATGATGATGACAATTTTCCTAACATTAAAGCCTTCTTACATGCTGGATATAAATCCAATTGGGCTAAAGCAATTTTTAAAAATATATTAGTCTAGTTTATTTACTTACTTTTATTTGCTAATTTTGTGTCAATATTCATTAATGATGATGATCCATAGATTTCTTGCAGTAATAGCTATTGGCCTGCTTGATATGAAGCAATTACTGTTGATGTGGTCTTATCGTATACCTCCCAGTTGGGAGGAAGTAGAAGTATGATGGAAGTGAATCAGAACGTTGGCTTTGGAGACAGAAGGCCTGGATTCCTTCTTTTACGGTTGGCGAAGCACTCGACAAATGTCTCAGTTTATCCTCTCAAGAACCCTGGAATATAGTTACTCTATCCCCATAATGACAGATGAGGAAACTGAGGTAGACAGATTAAGTCACTCAGGGTCATACAGTGTCTGAGGCAGAATTTGGTCCACTGTGCCACCTAGCTGCCTCTCTCACTGACCTTGCATGACCTTGGACAAGTCATAACTTCAATGAGTTTTATTTATTTGTAAAATGAGGGGATTAGACAAGATGTCCTCTAGAGGCCCTGCTGGCTCCCCTTGTGTGACAGCAGGATGCTAAGGCTGAGGCCTAGGTGTCAGTGGGATGGTACAGCTCAAATACTTAAGAAAACTATTTGTACTTTCTCTGATAAATGATTTAACCCTTGAGGGAAGGAAGGATGGGAGGGAGAGAGGAAGGAGGAAAAGGGAAGGAAAGATTAGGTGCCTATGTGCTTCAGTACTAATACAAACATCTCATTTGCTCCTCAAAACCACCCTGGGAAGTACGCATATTGAATAGTTCTATTGAGCCTTAAAAGAACCTGGTTTGGGCCAACATAGGAGAGGCAGATGAAACAATGTTTTCCTAAAGTTGTTTAATAGAAGACTACTCTGATCTGCCAAAGATATTTTATGAATTTCAAAGGTCACTTTATATTTACAACCTCTAACTTGCTACATTATAGGTGTGTGAAAGTTAAAGATTATGGAGAGCATATAACCAAGTAATTGCTATCAAGCTGTGTCTCATTGTACTTTGGTAACCACTTAATCTGAGAAAAACTGAGGAAAGGTCATTGACTTGAGGAGGGGGGATTGTGCCCTTATGCTCAGATTGTGCTTGTAATCAATCAACATGCAACCTCTCCAATGATATGCAGTTCAAAGCCGGGAGGAAAGGGTTGGGAAAGAAATCCTTTGTGACCAATGAACCCCATGAGATTCTTCACAATTTCTTTTTCATGAAGGCACTGAGCATGGGTAGGTCTGTGGAACTGATTCAGACCTGGTTCTGATGGGCCTGCCTCATGCTGCATCGATCACGGTCCTCCTTCTGGGCAGTGAGACTGCAAACCATGAAAATAGAGCATGCATGCATATATATATATATATATATATATATATATATATATATATATATATATATATACTCTTTATTTCATACATGTTCAAAATTAACCAACTAAAAATGATTAATGTTCAACGTTCAGATTTATCTGTAAGTGTAATTTACCAGTGTTTGAGAACTAAAATTTGTTACTCTAGGAACTGATTTGTGCTTGGTTCTTATAGGCTACCTTGAAAACTTTTTGAGTGAGAGTAAGATGAGTCTGGCGTTTCTGAAAAGGAAAGCAAGAACCGACCTTCTTAATATTTAATTCTGTAGAGTCTCCTTGACTTAAAACTTAAAAGATTATAATTAGTGGGTCTTTGGGAACATAGGCTGGCTGTTTCCTTGTTGACTTCTCTTCCCCGTTGCTTTCGCTGCTGAGAGAGGGCAGTAATTTCTCTCCCAAATCTTCAGGTTCTTGGCAGGAGGCTTTGTGTTGCTGAAATATTTTGCAATGACCTCTTCTAGTTTGTCTCTTTCTTTAATCAATCCAGACTTATCCTCAGCCTCTGAAATAGAACAGTCCAGATAAGATGACATGGCAATTGAGACTTTGTAAATTCAGTTTTGAGCTTCTAATATGGAACTACATAGTATGGAACTCCATGAAACTGAGCCAAATGGGAATTCCCTGGAGAATTAGTGCTAAAAAGTGTTTAACGACTGACTCTCCAAAAAAAAACCCTAAACGTTTGCATGATGCATTTTTAAGTTTAATCTGCATTGTTAATATTTTCTTCATCACTTTCTTAAGTCTAGAAAATCCATAAATCAAGCCCTGATTTACTGTAGCCTTTGCTGATTTCCAAGGTGTAAATGCTCATACTGAAAACTTAACAATCAGCTCTTGTGGGTTAATTAAGAGCTGTTTTTTTTTTTTTGCCAACTGTCTCTCCCCAACATAATGTTGAAATAAAACAATTATGTTTTTATAATTCAGCAAATAATGTTGCTGGTTTTTATTATGAAAATATCTGGTCCATGTACTTGACTTTACTTAGAATTTTTCAGTTTTATTAAGCGTTCCAGGAAGTCTAGTAGTGACTGATTTCCAACTATGTTGAAAAATGTCTATGTTACATGAATCACTCACCTAATTGCCTTTATTGTGCAACTGAGTTTAGAATGAAAGAACAGGGTATAGAATCACAGCTTTGGATTTGGAAGGGACCTTAAAAACCATTAAGGTCAACCTGGATTTTACAGATGTGAGGAAACTGAGTCCGAGAGGAGTTAAGTGACTTACCCTAGGTCACACAGATAATGTCCTCTGTAAGATTTAAACCTAGGTCTTCTGCCTCCAGTGTTGTCTCTAAAGTTGATAGACTCATCAATTGGGTTATACCTTGTAAGGCTACTTCCAGTTATGGAAATAGCTGATTGGGGATGGATCTCAGGAATTGATCCGAGTGTATTCTGGCAACATTTGGAATATAATATATGGAACATGGGTCAAACCTGGGATGGTCCAAGAAAATCTGGGTTGAGACAGATCCAAGGAGATATTAATTTGGGCCTTGTGACATCTTTGATCTTGGTATAAAGGACCTTATGAAGATTGGAGTCCATTCTCTTGGGTGTGGACTATGAAACAAAACATATCTTCTGGCACATGGGTTTATCTTATTATTTTATCATCATACAAGTTTGTTCAGAGTTAAAACCCACTACACCTCTGTGAGAATCAGAGCGGGATGTCTTTGACCCTTCTGCTGGACTTCTTCTTTCCTGTGCCTTGGTTTGGAATGTACCCTTAAATGGGATATCAAAATGAATTGGTCTCTGGATGGGAGCCAGGGGAGGCTCATGCCTCTGCTTTTCTCACTTTATTCTGTTCTTTGTGCTCCATTTCATGGTACTTCTGGAGTTTTCTGAATCATAGTCATGAGAATCACAGAACATTAGCCCCAGAAGGCACCCTTGGAGGTCCATTTATTGAGTAAAAGAGAATCTTTTAAATTCCTGCCATTCATCATCTTTCTTGAGAGAGAAAAATCAAATATATATTTTTTGGACATGACCAAAGTGGGTATTTGTTTAGTTAACAATGCATATTTGTTACAGGATTTTGCCTTCTTTTTATTTATTTTTTAAAGGGAAGTGGAGTGGGAAGGAGAGAAAATACATTTTTGTTCATTGAAAAAGTTAAATTCTGAAGCCTATCTCTACTATCTTTTATCAATTTATCAATATTTAATTAATAAGGCCCATTTATTAATATCCTCATTATATAGCTGATGAAACTGAAGCAGGTTAAGTGACTTGCTTAGCTAGTAAGCGTCTGAGGCTGGATTCAAACTCAGATCTTCCTGACTCCAGGTCCAACGCTCCAGATACCTTCAGTTCTCCTGATACTCCCTGTGTGACTTTGTGCACATAGGTATTATAACCTTGGTGGGCCTATGTTCATCTATAAAATGAAGAGATCAGACCTGTTAGAACGCTCAAGTTCTTCCCAGTTCTAAATCTTTAATCTTAAGACTAAACCTGTAGCCTTTGCTGTCTCCCCAAGACCTATTTTAAGGTTTACCTTTCAAAATCGTCGATGCAACATTTTTATTTATGGCAAATTCGATGGATGGTTGTATCTGTGACTCTTTACTTCTTAAAATAGTATTGTATTTCAGTATTTGTCTCTTCAAAACTAAGTATTAAAAATGGTTCTGTTTTCCGTTGATAGGACTCATGTGTCTTTATCATTAATATTCACAAATTATACTTAACCTTGTCTTGGTTCTTTATTTTTTTCCAGTTTTTGGCTTGGAACTCTAAATCAGATAGAGGAAAAGGACAGTGAATTTCACACACATCTTACATGCTTACACAAGCATCCTCTATTGATTATATCATCACCAAAAGTCTCAGTGTTTACAAAACATAGCAATACTGTTTTTAGGTCTTTGTCCTAGATGGACTCATATCTGCTTTCTAGTCAGAAAATCTAATAGTTTTGCAGTGAATAGATGGTTATATAGGATGAAGGTCAAAGTGTTTTAATATGTTTCCATAGCCTCTGATATTTACAGAAATCTCAACTTATGATAATATCAATTTATTATGTAAGAGGATTCAGGGTAGAAAGATTAGAGCAAGGTGTAACTGAATGGTGACAGTACTGTTTTATACAAAGAAAAAAATCTGCATCATTAGATAATTTTTCCCTTAAAAAAGCAACCTTGTCAAGGGGCAAGCAGCAATACAAAAAGGAACTCTCATATACCCTCAGCTTCATTTTCCTTTGCCTTTCTGAATGACACATTATCTTATTTTTCCATTGGCATCTTTCCCATAAGGCTTCTAAAAATCTCATTTTTTTTAAAGTACATGTCTTATTTGTATAAGTAACACCTGCGGTTGGATTTTGGATAGAAGTGGTTTTCCTACTGTACCACTTTACCCATGTGAAACGTGGAATGTTTTCTTAGGCTGAAGGGGTACTCCTTCTAATTAATAATGTATCCAATGTCTTTGGCCAGTCACTTAACCACTCAATATTTTAAACACTTCTAAAGACTCTAAGTTGCAGAGAAATTGCCAACCTGCATTCATATGGAGAATTTCTTCAACTGGGAACTCCTTCTATCGATGAAATCACAGATCTAATCTATTCTTTGTCCTCCATCTACTCTCCATTCCCTTACTTTTTTTTTTTTTTTTGCAGAATGTGGAACCTCCTTGTGTGAGAACAATTTAAACCATATCTAGGCCTTCAACTAAGTCGTTTTTATGCTCCCTTTTCTTCGTTTTCAGAGCAATGTGCATTCTTTTGCCTATCAGCTTAAGAAAGAGATGATAGAAAATGAAATGCTGCTGGATTAGATAATTTAGTAAAAAGACTGTCCCCTAAATATTGGGGAGAGGGAATTCAAAAATTTTTAATATAAAAACCCTGTTATTTAAAATCTATCTATTAAGGAAAGTCTTTTTTTCTGAGTTTAAGATGTCTACTGGATACCTAGTTTTTCTTTTTTTTTCTTATTTTACCTTTTTTTAAATATAATTAATTTTAGTTTTCAATACTCACTTCCGTAACATTTTGAGTTTTAAATTTTCTCATCCCCCATCCCCAAGACAGCATGCAATCTGTTCTGGCTCTGCTTATACGTTCATATTAAACATATTTTCACATTAGTCATGATGTAAAGAAGAATTAGAACTTATGGAAGGAACCATGAGAAAGAAGGAACAAAACAAAACGACAAAACACAAGAGCAAATACTATACTTCCACCTGTATTCAGACTCCGAGGTTCCTTCTCTGGATGTGGATAGCATTTTCCATTGTGAGTCTTTTGGAGTTGTTTTAGATTGTTGCATTGTTGGGAAGAGCGTACAATGTTCTCTTGGCTCTCATTTCGCTCAGCATCAGTTCATTTAAATCTAGGTTTTTCTGAAATCCTCCTGCTCATCATTTCTTATAGCACAATAGTATTCCATTACATTCGTATATTACAACTTGTTCAGCCATTTTCCAATTTATGAGCATCTCATCAATTTCCAAAAAGAACTGTTATAAATATTTTTGTATATCTGGGTCCTTTTCCCATTTTTATAACCTCTTTGGGATATAGATGTAGAAGTGGTATTGCTGGGTCAAAGGGTATGCACAGTTTTTACTGATATGAGTGTGTGTGTTCGTCCTTCATTGCTTAAGAAGACCATGCCATCAGAGAAATAATGACATGACTTGCACTTGACTTTGTTTCGAGTGAGGGAGGGCTGTGCAGGTCACCAGCCTCACTTTTCCTCCAGAGCCATCTGAATCCAATGACCAGATAGATATTCATTAAGATGACTGGAGATGACCCAGGATGAGGCAGTTGGGGTGAAGTGACTTGCCCAAGGTCACACAGCTGTCAAGTGTCTGAGGTGAGATCTGAACTCAGGTCCTCCTGACTTCTGCACTGGTGCTCTATCTACTGCACCACCTAGCTATCCCATGCAGTTTTATAGCCCTTTGGGAAGAAGAGTCTTTTAAAACCCTGACTTGCATCCTTCTTGAAAGATGAAGTCCAATATATATGTACATATACACACATATACATATACACATATAGGTGCATATAAATATGTACATATATACATATATGTTGCACATGATCAATGTTGGGTATTTGTTTTGCTTGACTATGCTTATTATAGGATTTTGCTTTTCTTCTTTTTATTTTTTTTAAATGGGGGGTAGAAAGGAGGGAAAATAGGTTTTTTTCATTTAGAAAAGTTAAATTAAAACCTAAAAAAAATCATGATAAATCTGTTAAATGGAATCAATAACCCCTTTATAGTTAACAGAAGTTCATGCTGTGAAATAGGTAACATAAACATTGCTATTTTTTTGAGACAACTGAGTCTCAGAGTGTCCCATCATTTTGAGGTCCATAGCTTTTGTGATCCATAACTAAGTGGTCCGTGTCTTTGGACTCTGACTTCTCCAGACTTCCCCTGGATGTCCATCATCTGGTAATCAAGGTTCTCTATGATGGAGCATTAATTACCTGTTGACTTTAGGCACCTCTTCCTTGGCTCGGGCTTTGACAGTGGAAGATGATTTTTCTTTCTCTTTTCCAGATCTCTTTTGGGGAGTGTGCTCTCGGTTTTTCAACAAGTTGATCTCAGAGAGCTCTGAATGGATCAAAGCTGATACCCACTCTTTTTCTGATTTGAAAGGGGAAATAAAGCTACAGTTATAATTCAGCTGTAACCCAATACAGCATTAGCTATTTCTACCTAGTCCCTAGTGCAAACTGTTTTCTGGACCACCATACCAAACCTTAAGTTTTTGTGGATCGGTATTGTAGTAGTGTGCAGAGAATGGTTCACACTCCAAAATCATTTGTTACTGTTAGATCTAGAAGAAGATCCTAGATTTAAAATGGAAGAGGTCTTGGAGGCCATGGAGGCCAACTGCTTCATTTTACAAATGGAGAAACTGAGGTGTAGAAATATTAGGTGACTTGCTCAAGATCCCACAGCCAGTAAGCATCTTAGGTCTTTTAGACTCCAAGTCCATCGTTCTCCTCATGATTCATGCCACCTCACGTAATATATTAATGCAACACCTGGTGTTACGTGAAGCACATCTAAAGGTGCCTCCTGTCCCTAAATATCTCCCCTAAAGTCTGCCATTTTGTTTGAAATTCCCATAGAGGGACTGGGCAAAAGTTAATGAGAAGCCCAGGTCATTGAACCAGAATCCAAATGGATGATGCAGTTGAGATCAAGAATCCAGAAAGGTGAGTCTAAAAGAGGAATCTAAAATGAGTCTAATACCTACCTGAGGTACAGAGAGATCACCAGAAAAACTAACTCTGATACCAAACTATTTCTTTCTCATGTATTCCCTGAGGAGGGCTGGAAATGAAGTTGGCGCATAAGTGGGAGCAAGTTTATAGGTCAGGGCAAATAGTTACACCCAATTGGATGAGTGAGGGGCCAGGCAATTCAGCTGTATTATAAACACTTCCACTTGTCTGTCAGTTTCCTGTTATCATCGAATGCTTCAGCTACAAGAGAACTTTGAGATTATGGAGTCCGATCTTCCAGTTCTTATATACGAGGAATCTGAGGACTAGAGAACTTCAGAGATTTGCTAATGGCTGCAGGCCCAGTGACTATTCTATAACATGTTGCCTTTCTTTGTGTGTGCATATGTCTCCAAGTGAGAATATTATCTTAGAAGTCTTTTATATTCCCCCAGAGCACCCATTAGATAAGAGGTATGAACATTTTATTTGCTATGTTGTTTGCTGAATGATTAATCTATGCTTAAAGCGTAGACCAGATGTGCCCAGGTATGCAAGCACAACTGGCCTACAATCCTATGGGTGTCATATTGTGAAGTGTATATCAAACCATTTCAGGACATGTCTGCCTTGTTTCTTAACTCATCTGTGATTCCAAAAAATAAGGAAAAAACAGTAGAGTGACCATCGTTACTTTAGGGAATTGGAAATGACTTCAGTAGAATTAGGTCAGAGTCAAGTATTGGTTTAGAAAATTTGTAGCATCCAATAAGGTGACCAGAAATTGAGTAATGTCTATATGGTCATCAACTTGACCTTAGGAGTGGGAAACAAATACAAAATATAAAAAAGGGAATAGTATTCATATGATAGTTCCTAACACTAAACACAGTCTTTAAATACCTAATAGGTACTTAATAAATCCTTGCTCTTTATTTACTGAATAGAAAAGGGAGAATCAGTATCCAAGAGGTCAGCCATGAGGTTATTGTAATGACTAAAGTTTGAGGTAGTGATCTCCTGGATTAGAATAATATCATTGGGAATGGAAAGGAAAAGTGGAATTCAAGCTTTTTAGAAGGAAGAATCAATAGAAAATGACGACCATGTCAGGGGATGAAGGAGAAGGGCTAGTCAAATCCAGATGATTGGGAGAATAGTGACAGGCAGTGACAGTGAGAGGGAAATTTCATTTGAGGAGAAGATGCTCATTTTGGGCATGTTCAGGAGAAGTTAGCAACAGGAAGGAACATCATTTAAGCAGATACACATTTCTGGAATTATCTCTGACACTCCATGAGAAGAAAGTTCATTGATACAGGTTACCCTGGGAACCCCTTACCAGCATCCAGTCCTTATAAAGCCAGGGTATACAAGCCAAGCTGGGTTCAGAACAGAAAGCAGCCCATACTTTCTGAAGAACTATCCTGAGGCGTTATAATGTTCCTGCCTCTTACCTTTCACACTTGCATGGAGTAGCCACTTGAGGAGTTCTGCCAGGGAGTCCGTTTGTAGAATTTCACACAGCTTGGACAGAATCTGAAAGAATTACATTTGGGATGGGGTGAGGAATATTCAGCCTGTCCTCACAGAATTCATCCTTGGCTGTTCTACCAGTAAAAAAAGCCATCGAATTTCACATGGCTGAGAGAATGTAAGTCTTTGGAAGAGACTGTTTCATTTTTGTCTTTGTATTGTCAGTGCCTCGCACATTTACTCTTAACCTGGAGTCTGGAAACTTGCTCTTTTGATATTTTGATAGCTTTATTTCAATATAATTAGTTTTATGGTATGCATTTAAGAACATTATTCTGACAAAGACTCTGTTGGCTTCGCTGACAAAGGAATCCATGACACAAAAAAAAGACTAAGTACTCCTGGCCTACCACATAGTAGGTGATTAATAACTACTTGATGATTAATTTTAATAGTATTTTATTCTCCCCAATTATAGGTAAAGACAATTTTTGACTTTCATTATTTATATAGTTTTGAGTTCCAAATTTTCTCCTTCCTCCAGTTTAAGAAATGCTGTGACTTAGATCACAGTATTGCTGAGAAAAGACACTATTTCAGTTCTGACCAGGGAAAGCAGAGATTTTGATCATTTAAAAATGAAAAGTTTCAATAGAGAAAAAGAAAAATAGTTTGGTAGATGGGTTAGGATATGGTTTGGAAATAAAGGTATGAGGGATTGAGAAAGTAGTGAAGGAAAGTCATAACTGAATTAGAAAGTGGAAAGAGAGGTGTTGTTTTGGAGGCTGTTAATCTAAAAACCATAAGGAGAAACTGAAAGAAATTATTAAAAGATGAATGGTGACTGGATGTAAAACTTAATTCGAAGGTAAGGAGTATAAGAGTTTGGATTTCTTGAAGAGCAGGAATGTGAAACTAGTGATTTTCTTTACCCACATTGACATAATACAAGGTCCCCATCTTTGCCAACTTTCAAGAAGTCTAGTATAAGTCAAAAGAGAAGCCTAAAGTTTAGTAAAGTATTATAAAAATGTCGAACTATTTAGATAGAAGCATTTAGATAAGAGAATAAGAAGATTGTCATACCTATCAATTATTCTTCTATACTGAAGTACTTGTTTTCTCCTCATAAGAGTACAGTGAATTCTGAGATTCCTCATGTTCTCTGAGCCTTATTTTTTTTAAAGCAATTTTAATACTATTGCTGTTTCTTATATAAAAGTAGTTGGAATCATAACAAAATTTAATATTGGAAAAATTAAGAATTAGATTTATATTGAGTTTTAATAAATTAATCAGAGAAATCACTATGTACAACATGATTAATCTATGTTCTGAATAGTGACTCATCATGTCATTTTTTGGAAACTATAACAGTTGTTTGATTTTAATTACTCTATATTGGTCTCTGAATGCCATTAGTACGGAATCAAAATTGATAAAAAGATGAAATTATTTTATGTACAGTAATTCAGAAATTCACCCAACAAAATCAATCATTGGATTGGCAATAAATAGTTTTGTGTTTCCTATTTTGAGTTAGTAATTTTGTTACATATTAATATTGTGTACCTAATGGTTTTTTATTGTAATTTTGGTAAGCTATTGTATAAAAATTATTAATTTTGAAATGATACCTAGAGTATACTGTATTCATATTAGATTAACTTCTCTTATGATCTGAATTAAATTATCAATTTGAGCTATCATTTATTAAAGACTTCTCATTATGGTTAACAAACTATCTTAAGGAGTTATTTGCATCTATTTTGCTTTTCAATTAATCATAGTGATAAATACTTAGTGTTTGGCAAAGAGTCCAAAGGTCAATGTCAATTCTCATTTTATGTAAAATTCTTTGGGGACTTTCCCAGGTTCCTTGGAATTTTCTCCTTGGACAAAGTCAGAAAGTCTCATCATCCCAGTGGGAGAAGTAACTAAAAAATGTAGATGACTGATGAGAGACTGAGAGCCTTGTATATTCTATGACAGTAAATTAGAATACTAATTGATTATGAAAATCAAACTAGATATGAATGGTGATGATACTAATTAATATTTTTATACAATAGCTTACCAAAATTACAATAAAAAACCATTAGGTACACAATATTAATATGTAACAAAATTACTAACTCAAAATAGGAAACACAAAACTATTTATTGCCAATCCAATGATTGATTTTGTTGGGTGAACTGTGTTCTCATTTGTCACAACATTGCAAAGTAGGTGCTATTATTACTACATTTTATAGATGAGGAAACTGAAGTTCAGTGACTTGCCCAGGGTCACACAACTAGTGAGTGTCTGAGGTCAGATTCAAATTCAGGTCTTCTTAGCTCTGGACTCAGCACTCTATCCATTGTGCTACCTAGCTAAAATAGTGTGCACTGAAGTTTAATTGAAAATATTTTTCTTCTTGCGTTAGAAGTTCATATATGATACCTTAAGCTATCCAGGCTACTAGGAACTGCTGTCTTTCTGAATTTTGACTGAACCATCATATACCTTTTTGTATGAAATCCCAGCATGTGATTATTTTCTTAATCTTTGCTAATTATTATATCAGACTATCTGAAGGAAATATATATGAACAATGTATACATATGTACACATACACATTCACAAATGAAAGAGTTCTTTTTCTTTGTAGCAAGGTCTTTTATGTATTTGGTGATTACTAAGGATAAAAGTTTCATTTTTAAAAATTAATTGTGGTTTATTTTAACTGAATGTTATTGCAACAACAAAAAATTTACTATATTAAGATATAGTTAAAACGCGATAGTGAAATTTCCTTTGTGCGGCAAAATCTCTTGATACTGTGGTTTCATTTTTTCCGAGTTTTGAATTCAGGTATAACTCTTTAAATTATTGTTAAGCTAGAAATCCATTATTCAAGGGAAATGTTATAAGCTGTTCAGAGGGAGTGTTCTCTGAGAGTTGCTACAGGTGGTTATCAATATCTAAGAAGGTTGAACAGACCTTAAAAGTAAGATTCTCTTGATTCAGTTTCCCCATCTGATATTTGTTTTCCAAAAAGGAAGGTTTCCCACTTGGATAATACTGAGCCTGGCTATGATACCCTGTGAATAATATGGAACTTTGCTCTTTGATTGGCTGTTCTGAAAAGTTCATTGCTACTCTTGCTTAGAATCAAGCAGAATTAAAGAAGTTTTATCCTGTTACGTCTATGATAGGTCAGTCTATGCCTTTAGGATTAGGCTTAAGAGAACAGTCTTGATGTTATTACAATAATCTCTCTCCTCTGTAATAATAATGACAGGTAAATTATAAGATTTTTATAATGAGTCTTATAACAATACTCAGACATGTCTTAGACATGATAATTGGATGCATATAGAAACATAAAGTTTTTATTTTTACTGTTCTGAATTTCTAGCTACTTCTTCTTTCAATTTCTCAACTTAAGCAACCAGGGATAAATTGGTTCTTATACTTGACATCTCTTTGTTCATTGATCTAGTAGTTATATATTTATTTATAAGATGATGTTCTTAAAGCATCACATGTTTTCTGAGTGATATGAGGATAACATATATCCCCCAAAGGGAGAATTATGTGATAAAGATGTAAAAGTTTTAGTTTTTAATAAAGTAGTAATCTTTACTTTTAGAAAATCAACAAGATTAAACTTTCCACTTGAGAACTAGGATATATATGACTGGTTTCCAAATGTTACCTATTAAAAATTAGTGACAAAATGTTCAAGTAAAAATGATGTTCCTAGATAATATATTAAAGTATTTGGCCTTAGAAATAATATAGAACAAGAGTGAAAAAGAAAGAGCAAAAAAAGGACTTCCTTCAGGTCCATTTGAATATCCACAGATGAATTTTATTTTAAAATGGCTAAGATATGTAAATTTTGATTCAGTTTTAGTGACTGCATAAATTCTCCAACTGGATTAAGGATTTTACATATAAAATTGTTTTAATACTTACAAAGAAACTTTTTTTAATAATTTTATAAACTTTATATACTTTTATAAACTTGTTTTTCCTGCTTGAAGTTTCTCTCTGACAATATCAAGAGAACGAAAAGAGACATCAGTTTATATCAAGGATATTTACCTTTCTTTCCTGTAGTAAATAGATTACATTATTTGTGCTATATACAGTGTTCAAGCAAGGTAGAAAATGCAAATGATATGTGAATATTAAAAACTCTCTAAATTCTCAGATGAATTATAGGTGATCTAATCTGATATTGTTCCTGTGTATATAGTCTTGATGTTCATAAGGTTAATTCTGTAAGACTTGTACTACTTTTACTGCATGAACTAATTTTGGAAGGTCAAATGTAAAGAAGTTTTTCTCAGACCTTACTAAATAGTAGTAAGTCTTATCCGTAGCAGGGCAATGATAACGTTGCCTAGAAAATCACCACAAGTGACCTGGAAATTTGACATGGTAAAGGCAATACTTCTGCAAACTTGCCCTAGAAAGAAGGTGAAAAGGCCCATCCCAGGTACTGCTAACAACTGACACCTAGATTAAAGACACCAAGATCTTGATTGAAGGATACATATTTCTGAATTTAAGAATATTGGACTGGCATATGAAAGAAATTCTCTAAATCACTATTGATTTAGTAATTTGATCAGAAAATGCAAAACAAACAACTCTGAGGTCTCACACCTATCAGAGTGGCTACTATGACAAAAAAGAAAAATGTTGGATATTGGAGGGGAACTTGGAAAACTGGGACTGCACTGTAGGTGGAGTTGTGAACTGATACAACTATTCTGGAGAAAAATACCCTTTGGTCCATCAATACCACTGCTAGATCTACATTCCAAAGACATCCAAAAAAGGGAGAAGGACCTATTTGTACAAAAATATTTACAGCAGCTCTTTTTGTGGTGGATAAGAATTGGAAATCAAAAGGACACCCATCAATTGGGGAGTGGCTAAACAAGCTATGGTATATGATTATAATGGAATATTATTGTGCTATAAGAAATGACAAGTAGGATGATTTCAGAAAAATCTGGAAAGACTTAGATGAACTGTTACATAGTGAAGTTAATAGAATTAGGAGAACATTGTACACACTGACAGCAATATTATCGATGAAGAATCATGAATGACTTAGCTATTCTCAGTAATATAGTGATCCAAGACAATCCCAAAGGACTAATCTTAAGGACTTATCACAAAGCATACTATCTGCCTCCAGAGAAAGAACTGATATTGTTTGAATACAGACTAAAGTGTGCTATTTTCACTTTTATTCTTTCATTTTTTCCTTTATTAAGGTCTTCTTGAACAAAATGAATAATATGGAAATGTTTTACATAATTATATCTGATTGCTTACTGTCTAAGGGAGGAGGGATAGAATTTGGAACTCAAAATTTTCCATAAAGGTGTTAAGGAATTTTTTAAAAAGAATATTAGACTGGATAATTTGTGAATAGTAATCAAGGATGGACCCTTTTTGACACAGAATTTCCTAGGAAAAATGTTTCCCAGAAGCAAAAACTCCATGAATTAGACGACTAACTCCAATGTAATAGAATAAGAAATATATTGTCTAAATGGACACTAATATACGCTCCCCATTTCTTGTTCTTTGTCTCCTGAAAATAGTTATATTTTCAGCATTTTCCATCATCTCTTAAAGTGTTCCAGCCCTTTTTGGAAATTATTATGACTCTTCAACTTTGCTAAGTTGGTTTCTGATCTTATTCTTATTTTTTTCGATTTGATTGATTTAATTGATTAAAATAAAAAACTTTTAATTTATTTCTTAATATTCTTTTCTGTTTAAATTTTGAGTTCTACAATCTGTCTTTCCCTCCTACTTCTCTCCTGCTCACTGAGAAGAAAAAAAAAATCAATTAATATGTGTGATGTCATGAAAAGCACATTTTCATGTTAGCCCCATCAAAAAAAAATTGAGATTATACTTCATTTGTACTCAGAATTCATCAGTTCTCTCTCTGAAGGTGGATAGCATTTTTTTCATCATGAGTCC
This sequence comes from Potorous gilbertii, assembly GCA_028658325.1. Taxonomy (NCBI): domain Eukaryota; kingdom Metazoa; phylum Chordata; class Mammalia; order Diprotodontia; family Potoroidae; genus Potorous; species Potorous gilbertii. The sequence continues at coordinate 103,241,924 of CM053774.1, read as the reverse complement.
TTTGGAATTATCTTGAATCATTTTATTAATCAGAGTAACTGAGTCTTTCAGTTGATCATCATTACAACATTGCTGTTACTGCGCACAGACCTCCCAGTTCTCACTTTATTTTGCGTCAGTTCACATGGGTCTTGCCATGGTTTTCGGAACCCACCCTCCTCCTCATTTCATGTAGCACAATCATATGCCACATTCAGCCATGCCGTAATTGGGAAGCATATGCTCAATTTCCATTTCTCTGACACCACAAAATGATCTGCTATAAATATTTTTGTATATATAGATTCTTTTCTTATTTCTTTGATCTCTTTGGGGTAGTAATAGGAGGAGTTAGTAGCAGCAGCAGTAGTAGTAGTAATACTGAGCCTCTTTCTTGGTCACGCAAAGTGGGAGAATTCATTGATTCAGTGTTTTCTGATATATCCTAATATGCAGAAATCCCTGATTTCTATTTGCTGTTATAAATAGGCTTATTTGTAAATGGGCTTATTCACTTTTCATGATTTGTGATGATCTTTTGTGCAATAACATTTGGAAAAGAGTCAAGCCTATAGGGTATAAGCTGGGGTTACTCCTTGAATGTCCTTAGGTTGGCAATTCATTTTCTACTGGCAGTTCTGCTTGCTTTTGGTGCCAGTAACATCATACCTCTTCCAAAATGAACTTATCACTTGAAATCTCGTCAGGCAGATTGACTCAACTTTTGATGCTTCACATTTCCTTAGTATCTCAATTGCCTCTACCCTCCAGCTGGAGGACTACAGAGCAGAGCAGTGAACTGCTTCGAAAGCCTTCCTTTACAGAGGGCTCTGAACTTTTCAGGTAACTCCTCATTCTTCATCAGTGGCCCTTCTTGGTTTCATCTCCACAAACAACATGCCTTTCTATTCACCCTTTCATTTTCCTTTTGTGTCTTGTCTTTCTTCCATTAGGGGGAGGCAGAGGCTTTTTTTTCTTCTTTTAATAGCCAGTACTTAGCACAGGGTCTTGCATATACTTAACAAATATTTATTGAATTATTGACTTGAATATTTAGGGGGACAGATGGATGTTATTCTAGTCTAGTAACCTTTTTCTCAGAGCGCCAGCCTTACAGTCTCAGTTTTCTGCTCCCTGCAGGAAAGAATTAAAGTCTCCCATGGATAGAGGTGGAGATTGTCCGTTGACATTATCCATTATTCTTACCATTTGGACAACCCATGTGGATGTATCATCTCATGTGGGCAGTATACACCTTCCATGTGAGGTAGAGATCATAGAATTGGAGCTGGAAGGGAATTTCAGAGACCATCTTGTCAAACCTTTTCATTTTACAGACAAGGAAACTGAGACCCATAGTCCCTCCTGAGTGATTCCTATAGGATAACTGTGTGCACTATGACTATAAATTATTTGCCAAATCTAAACTTATGTTGTTACCTTGAGGAAATTATGCATCAATGAGTAGGTAGGGTCTCCCGAAAGATCCCCTCCTCACAAAGCATGTTCCTGAAAACTGCTGTTTTTATAACTTCCTATTTCTTTCCCTTCCCTACCTGATTTGCTTCCAATTGTGCTAGGAAGTGTTAGTAAGGAAGAAGCATTATCGCTTGAGTCTGTCAGCCACACTGAACTAACCTTCCAACATATTCATATACACAGCAACTCCCAGAATCTTTCTCCTCACAAACATTCAATGCACATAGTAAAGAATATTATAAGCAACATTCTATTACTGTTTCTCCTTGTTTCTATTACTTTTAATTTCTTACTGTTTTTTATAGATGGCATTTAATGTCCTATCTCTGTATCTTTACACTGGTTATGCCCCATTTCTAAAATATACTCCCTCCTCATCTCTGGCCCTTAGAATCTCTACTTTCCTTCAAGAAAGTCAAGCACCACCTCCTACTTGAACCTTTTCTTGATTCTCCCTAAATGTGATTGCCTCTCCAAAGTACTTTGTATGCATTGGCATCTAGTTTATAGATTCCTGTATAGAGACATAAAATATCTCCTCTCTTAGAATATAAGCTTCTTGAGGTCAGGGAGTATGGTTCTGGCAAATAGCAAGCACCTAATAAATACTGCTGATAGAATAATTGATTTATTTATAATTGATATTTATAATTGATTTATTTATACCTTCTTATAATTGATTTACTTATACCTTCTTATAGTTGATTTATTTATACCTTCTTATAATTGATTTACTTATACCTTCTTATAGTTGATTTATTTATACCTTCTTTGATTACAATAACAATGCTAAATATGGCTCTTACATTTATTTCCTGGTCCAAGTAGTTCGGTATGCAAATTGTCTTGCTTCTTGCTTCACTTTCGGGATTAACGTGTTCAGAGACCACAGGAACTTGGTTTGCCTTTGGGTTTGAAATGTGATTTCTGCCCCGAAGCTCCTCCTAAATCAGACATAATGCAATTATTACATTGTTCCTCCAGCTAGAATTCATACTAAAACTAAAGGAAACATTGCTGACAAACAACATACAAATGTACGAATACACATACACAAAACTAAGGTGTGAGGTGGATAGAATGCTGCATTATGTGGACATGAGTTTGAATTTAGCTACAAGACTCTTGGCAAGTTGGCCTCAGTTTCCCTATCTGTAAAATGGAATAATAATAGCACCTACCAGCCAAGGTTATTGTGAGGCTCAAATGAGTTAATATTTGTAAAGTGCTTTGCAAACCTTAAAGCAGTATACAAAGGCTAATGATGGTGATTATTAATAAAGTTTCCTATTTTTTAAGTCCAAGAGTCGACCAAACCAATAACCATTTATGCTGGAGAAGAACTAAACTAAATGTCAGAAAACAGCTCCAGCACACTAATCAGCAGAACGAATTAATGACCCATGGAAATAGGCTGCACTATTGGAGAAAAGCGGGAAATAGGGATGATATCTGTGTTATCACCTATATAGGGAACTCTCAGATGAGAAAATTCCTTTTATCAATATAGTTCTGCCCTTTCTCTTCAACTTTTAGTCTTAGAGAGTTGCATAAAACACTGAGAGACCAAATGACTTGCTCAGAGTCACAGTATGTAATTAGAAGGAAGACTTCTTAAAATGAGGAAAGAATGTAGGCACTGGGAGCATGGGGTGGTGACTATGTAGACCATGTAGATAATGAGACAGACCATGGAGTTCTCTGGCTCTGGACCTAGTGTTGTTTCCAAATAAACCATGCCACTTCTCTCTTTCTGTTTGATAGCTTTATTGTCCAGTCTCCAAAGCCCAAATTCTGTCTTACTCCTTCCCAGGGGCCCTTAGTTCTTCAATAATGCAGTAATAGTCCTTGTTATATTTGTCCTTTGTTGCCAAGGAAGACCATGCCATCAGAGAAATGATGACATGACTTGCACTTGACTTTTTTTTTTGAGGGCTTTTTTTTGAGTGCAGGTCACCAACCTCACTTCTCCTTCAGAGTCATTTGAATCCAGTGACCAGATATTCATCAGGATGGCTGGAGATGACCCAGGATGCAATGGGCCCTTTAGGCCAAGGTCTATTTAGTTAGGGTGAGGTAATGCCAATTCAGTGAATAGGTCTATTTAAGAAGTAGCCAGGGCATGGCCCCTTTAATGAGGCAAAGAAAAATCTTGATATCAGGCGGCATTCTGTATGGAAATATGGAATCTAATCTGCCTCTCCCAACTTCCAAGGCTCAACTGCTGCAATGCACTCAAGCAAATCACATGATTGTCCTACCAAGACAGAGAAGTATAATGGCTGTATGTTTGGAAGGCAAAGTCTTTGGAGCAAATGTTCCTTGTTCAATAATGTTGATGAGGGCCTGGTTGAATGAAGTTTTAAAATATATGACCTTTTAAGTGTTTATCAGGCAATTCCTATGCCTAACTGATAATTTATATGTGGCAATGACTGCTGCTCTACAAATTATAATTAGAAAAGTATATTTTTCATAGGAATAAGGAATATGCTGGGTATTCCCTCTATACTTTCATCCATATGGCAGTTTGGTGATGAGTAGTGGGCTAGAAGTTAAAAAATATGAGTTCCTACAACCTACTCTTGATCTAACTAGTTATGGGGACTTGAGTAAGTGTATTTATAAAAGGATTAAGCAGGTAAACATAAGTTAATTTTGTAACTATTAATATCACCATTACCGTATCATGCATTCCTTTGTTAAATTTTGAAAAAGATACGTGAGAGCAAATGAAAGACTAATAATCCAGAGACAGATAATTGGACACAGATACCTGATAATATTTTCTTACCTTTTTAATCTTTAAAACACCTTCACAGTTATCTTCACGGAAGGTTTTTATTTGTTTACAGGGCTCTGAAATTGAATTGAGGGGAAACAGTTTTAGGTCAAACTGAACGGGAATTTTGCTCAAATATGACATGGCTTTCATTTCTATATTTTGGCAGGTGAACTACAAAATCAAGTACCTAATTACTATGGTTATAGTGGAGTCTATAAGTAGCACCGTGGGCTTCTACATAACACGTAAGGTAGATCCACCTAATAGATAACTTACCCCCAGGTTCAAGGTTCTTTTTGCATTTATTCCCTGAAAATCCATAGCTCATGAGCCCCCATTGATATATTTACCTTTAGTATTCAGCCAGAAGACACAATATAGCTTCTAAATATACTATGTGACTAAAGTTGCTCTCTCTGAGGACAGAAATGATACCTTATTTTACAGCTGAGGAAAGTCAGGCTCAGGGAGATTAATTGACCTAGCCAACATCATACAAACAGTAAACATGTTGGGGGATTTTTTGGAGTAATTATTATTTTAAAAATTTCTGTTATTATGAAGTTCACACAATCATCAAAAACAAAAAGATTTTCTTATACAAACCAGAACAGAAAAAGTTTTTATATGGTTCTGTTTCTTATAGCTTGTTTCTTTTTAAAACTATGTTTCTATATTAAATATTAAAACTATAAATTGTCATTCTAATATTGCCCTGTTATGTCTGTGTCTCTTTGGTCCTTCTTTTGTGTGTATTTTAAAAATATTTCATTACCATTCTTTTCTTTTCTTTTCTTTTTTCAGCTGTTTGGAATATATCATTATCCCTCTCTTCCCATGCATCCCTTAATATCTCCTCTTCCCAAATAAAAGCTCATCCTTGTATCGAGTATGTATATTCAAGCAAAACAAATCTGGAAATTAGCTGAAAACATCCTAAAGTAATCTGAAAATTGTCTCATTCAGGAAATATATTCTATTAATAGTAGCTTCTAAGCACATGGGGCTTAGGTGATGCAGAATATACTGAATCTTAGACCTAACAGGAAAGGGATCATCCTCATAAACCTCTAAAGAGTCTATTTCTAACCTGGCAAAATATTAAGAAAAATGATTTTATTCTTTCTCTTATTGTCTTGAGTTCCATCATCTATCACATCATCAAGTCTTTTGTGACTTACCAGAGTTAGGCCGAGGGGGCGTTTTCATTTTGTTCGACCCTGGGTCCCTGGAAGAATTGGTGTTGTTAGCATAGATGATTTTGCTGAGTGGTTGTATGTCCTTATCTGGGGTGGTCATGTGGCTAACATCATACAGTGCTTTAAAGAAACTCTCATCATTCACAGCACAGATAGGTATGTTGTTTAAACCTGGATGAGTGGAAAGAAAAAATAAATCTCTCACTTTTTAAGATGCAGATTTTCAGGCTTTCTCTGCGGGTGGGGGGACAATGCCATATATTTATATTCCAACAAAACAAACCAAAGAAAAGAATGTAGGCTTAAGTAAACGATAAGTTCCTTACTTCAAAGATAACAGCAGCAATTATTAATTATTAGTATGATAGCTTCCAAAGTGCTTCACAAATCTCATGTTATCTTCATAACAACCCTGAAAAATAGGTGCTATTATTATTCATATTTTACAGATGAAAAAACTGAGGCATACAGAGGTTCAGTGACTTACTCAGAGTCCCACAATAAATGTCTCAGTAAGATTTAAACTTGGGTTTTCCTGACTCCAGGTCAAGAGCTTCATCCACTAAGTCACTTAAAGCCTGTAAATTGTATCTAAGTGGCTCTTTTTCCAGCATAGATCACATCCACTCTATACCTTAGTTGATGTTCTTAATGAGGTCCTATGGCTAAAATATTTCACCACTTGGTGGCAAGTTTTGGGATGATTCTCTCTGTCAACTTACCTGAGGCTACATCAAATGAAAGAAATACCTTCTGTCATCAGGTCCATACAAAAATAATTAGACAAGTACATAGACTACCTAATGCTACATAGGGAGTTCTGGAGGATATATACAACCAACAAATCAACTAATCTATCAGCCAATCAACAAGGATTTATTAAGCAATTATTGTTTGCTAGGAGTTGTGCTAGATGCTAGAGACACAAAGATAAACAGCTTGCCCTCAAGTAGCATTATCTTGTTAAGACCAACCTGCCAATGTATCACACATGAAAAACTAGACCCTTTAGTTGCATTTTGTCTTAAAGGGATGGGCACCTTGATCAACTCAAGCAACAATGTCCTCATAGCTTCATCCTTTAACAATTCTGAGATGCACATGGAATCTTCCTTTTCCTAGGAGGGTCATAAATCACAGGCTTGGGTGGGTAGCTTGGTGGTATAGTGGACAGAACACTGGTCCTCGAGTCTGGAGGACCTGAGTTCACATCTGGGCTCGGATATTTATCAGCTGTGTGACCTGAGCAACTCACTTAACCCTGATTGCCTCCAAAAAAGAAACACATAGGTTCAGAGCTGGGAAAGACTTTAGAGATCATTCCAACCCTCATTTTATAGAAAACTGAACCCTATATTAGAGGAAGTGACTTACCCAAGGTCATGCAGGGAATGAATGATCCAGAATTTAAACCGAAAAATTAAAAGTCAATACTTTTGAAACTATGCCTTACTAGAGGATGACAGTTATGAAACCAAGGATAGCTTAGTGATTTTGGACTGTCCTGGCTGCTTTGTTCAAATCCCATTTTCCATCGTCCATTGCCCATTTCCTTATTCCCATCCCCTTCAATCCAACCTCCCCCAACCTTCCATGGAATGAAAACAAGAGCACAGGTATTAGTCATAGTGAGGAGGATAATATGTCTTATTTTATGTGACCAGAGGAAAGTAGCAGATTGCTTGATGTTGAGACATTATAAGGAATGTCTCAACATTTGAATGGACCTTACATCAGATGACTTTTGTCCTCTTAATGATATAGGAAGTGAAGGCATTTGCTCTAAGTGCAAATGTTGTGATTGTAGGGGGTGATATCAACTTGATTTTGTGACACAAAGGATCATAGATCTAGGCCTAGAAAGGACCTCAATGGCTGACTGGAACTTTATTGTATATTTGAGGCAGCTGAAGTTCAAAGAAGTTAAGGCACTTGAGTCAGAGGTTGGATCAGAACCCAGGTCCTTTAACTCAAGTCAAGTGCTCATCAGTCATTAAGACAAGTTTTTTCACATGCTTCTGTCTTCCCCAAGTGTTTCCCCACAGCATATTAGGAACTAGTGAATATTTGTCCCATTGAAACAAACTGGACCCATGCCTAACACCGTACACAAGAATAAAGTCTAGATGGGTACATGATTTAGGTATAAAGATTGATACCATGAATAAACTGGAGAAGCAAGGAATAGTGTATTTATCAGATTTATGGAGAGGAGAAGAATTTTTTTCTAAA
>CM053774.1:103072715-103233750 GCA_028658325.1 Potorous gilbertii | reverse complement strand
AATATTTTCTCCTTGACCTGGAAACTCTGGAATTTGGCCACAATATTCCTAGGAGTTTCTCTTTTTTGGATCGCTTTCAGGAGGTGATCGGTAGATTCCTTGAATACTTATTTTTCCCTCTGGTTCTAGAATATCAGGGCAGTTTTCCTTGATAGTTTCATGAAGGATGATGTCTAGGCTCTTTTTTTGATCATGGCTTTCAGGTAGTCCCATAATTTTTAAATTGTCTCTCCTGGATCTATTTTCGAGGTCAGTTTTTTTCCAATGAGATATTTCACATTCTCTTCCGTTTTGTCATTCTTTTGGTTTTATTTTGTGATTTCTTGGTTTCTCAGAAAGTCATTAGCCTCCATCTGTTTCATTCTAATTTTGAAAGAACTCTTTTCTTCAGTGAGCTTTTGAACCTCTTTTTCCATTTGGCTAATTCTGCTTTTGAAAGCATTCTTCTCCTCATTGGCTTTTTGAACCTCATTTGCCAATTGAGTTAGCCTATTTTTCAAGGTGTTATTTTCTTCAGCATTTTTTTGGGTCTCCTTTATCAAGGTATTTACCCGTTTTTCATGCTTTTCTTGCATCTCTCTCATTTCTCTTTCCAGTTTTTCCTCTACCTGTCTAACTTGATTTTCAAATTCCTTTTTGAGCTCTCCCATGTCCTGAATCCATTGTATATCTATTTCAGATGTTTGGGATACAGAGGCCTTGACTCCTATGTCTTTACCTGATGGTAAGCATTGTTCTTCCTCATTGGAAAGGAAATGTGGAAACATCTGGTCCCCAAGAAAGTAACCTTCTATGGTCTTATTTTTTTCCCCTTTTTTGGGCATTTTCCCAGCAAGTTACTTGACTTCTGAGATTCCTCTCCACCCCTGCCTTGATCTGCCCAGCTAGTGCTTGGGGTCTGAGATTCAAATGTTGCTCCCCAGCCTCAGGGCTTTCAGTGGCAGGTGGGGCTGCTATTCAATATGAGCTTAAGTTCTGGTGCTCAGGTGAGGGCAGGGCCACCTCCCAGGCTCAGTTCCCTCAGGGGGTTTATGCAGAGACCTTCTGTAATGGACCTGAGGTCCTGTCGAGCTCCTGCCTGTTCTGGGAGCCTCTGGCCGCCTGCTGCCTCTGTTGCTGCCTCCCAAGGGGGCCTGAATTATGGAGACACCCCACTCACCTCTCAGCCAGTCAAGACATCTCTCTCACTGACCTGTGCATCTGTGGGTGGAGGGACCTTTGCAGCCACCAGAGATTCCATCCCTGAAGCCTGCTCAGATCTGCTCCTCTTGGGGCTGCACGGCCAGGGAAAGGCTGGACTCCGCTCCCGTCTAGTGTGCGATGGACCCTTGGGGTTGGTTTTTCAGGGCTCTCTGGAACGGAAATCTCCTTCACTCCATTGCTGCATGGCTTCCACTGTTCCAGAATTTCTTGAGAGTTGTTTTTACAGGAAATCCATGGGCTGTGGGTTCGGAGCTAGCATAGGTGAGTCTTTCTATTCCGCCATCTTGACTCCTACCCCCAACTTCTTTTTTTTTTTTATTCTACTGCTATTCCAATGAATCTAACACAGTTCACTAGCTAAGGCCTAGGTCAATAAGGGAAGTACTAATATTATCCCCATTTTGCAGATGAAGAAACCAAGGTTGAATGACATGACCCCAACCACATAGCTGGTAAGTATCAAAGGCAGAGCTTGACTCCAGGTATTTCAGGTTCAACATTAATTGTCTTCTCCTCATTGTATTACTGCTACATGAAACTATGTAAACCCTGATTACATATTTTGGCTAGAGAAAATAAACCCTGATGACATATTTTAGCTAGCTAGAGCTAGAATTTTTTTGAGAAAGAATTTTTGTATTGAAAAAACACACAAAAAGATATTATGTGTAAATTCCATATGAGGTCTTCTATTACATGTGTTCTCATGAATATGTTCTCAATACGTTTTTCCTGGTCATGTGAGCTTTCTGCATGAGAATCAGATATCAGAATGGCTTGAAACTAGGATCCACCTACTAGTGGTGTAGTAGCCTGTTAGCAGAGTATACCTTGGATAGGCATGGGAGGAATTTTCTCTTGACAAGTTATTTGCTGCTAATCCTTAGACCGTCTAGTAAAAAAAAAAGATATAGTCCTTTGACCATGAGCAGAGAGACTGTCTGAGTGAGGTTTGTAGTTGTTCAGAATACAGGGACTTATAGAATTATAAACTATAATGTGAGTGGTTACCCACCCACAACTGACCTGAAACCTGGAGTACTTTTTTTTTCCTGGGCAGCCCATAACTTCAGGGCAACATTTTTTAGTAAGGATACATACCCAGGAGTGTGCTAATAAATGTTAGCAAGTGACTCTTAGAAAAAAAATGTAGGACCCATTTTCAAGTTTAATGTACATTATTAATATGTCTCCATCACATGAAGTCTAGACAATCCACAAAATAATAAATCCAGTCCTGATTTGTACTGTTTGCCAATTTCTAAGGTATAAATGCTCACAGAGAAAATTGAACAATCTGTGAGCTGGGTCCAGCATACCCTTTGGTATACCCTTTTAGAGTCAGAATCCAGCCTTTGACGTTATTCTGCATTGTTCTGTGATATCTATGACAGGAGGTTAAACTTGTCTCCCGAGCATCTCTGAATGAGTTTGACAGTTGTCAATAAGAAAGGATGATATAGATAGCCCCACTGGTACTCTTGTAATGTTCAGAGAAAATAAGAAAAGCTTAGATCTGCAGAGGTGAACTTTTGGGAGGATAGAGATGAGAGCAGGAATAGTATGTGTAGGTTTTGATCTGCGAGCTTTGCAGGGAACTTCCCGATCAGTGAGATCCTAGAACCATTTGAGTATTTGAGAGAGTTCAACCTGCTTCTTACTTGTATAAAGACAACTGAGACCATGAGTTTCATTTCTTGTTCTTTTCTTGTGTTTTGTCTCCTGGGAATTTCTAATTGGGTATTTGTCTTCTTCTTGAATGTTTTGGACAGCCACATCACACTATTGAAATGAGATAATGATGAAAGAAGTGTTTTATAAACTGTGGCATGCTACTATGTCAATTACTATTGTCTTTTGGAAGGTAAGCAAAGCTTCCTTCGAAGGATGGACCAAGATGGTAGCTAAGGAAATATTCCATTCCTTAGGGTAAAATACATTAGAAAAAAGGTTAGAATTATCCTACCCTTTCTGTCCCCTACCTTTCAATCTCACAGAGAGCTTCAGGTCATGTGCTCTAAATGGTGTAAGAAAGATGACTAGGTTCTTAATCTGTTAGCATGGAAATGTGGCTAATTTTAGGTGTAGTGAGATATTTACAAGAGTGGGCAATTACAGAACAAATAAAAGTTTTGTTCATTGCAAAGATTTTTTAAATCTTCCAAGTCACCTTAAGACAATGAATTAATGTTTTATACCAGGTTCTTCTTCAATCACTGAAAATACTTTATTTGAAAAAATTTTTAAATTGTTATATTTTTCAATTAGCAAAAGTCCACCTTCTCTTCCTATACCATTTCTTCCCCCTAACCCCCAACACCACTAAGAATGAAGGAAAAACAAAATCCTTGTTACAAATACATATGATCATGATCCTTTCCCACTACACTCAAGGAAGTCAGACCAAGTCTCTGGTAACTGTGGTTAGTATGTGTTTATTGTGTTAGAAGGACCTCAAAATAAATTTCTGCATGGATTATGTAAAATGCTTTTTTTTAAAGTTATATTTACAACATAGCAAAATCTGGGACCAACAGTTATGTATCCATCCCTTTTCTGCTGCATAGAAAAATTGCCTTTTTATTTAATAATTTGCTTTTCATTAAAATGAACTTAAGAAACAAAATTCTTTGCAAAAATCTATTCTAAATAATCATGGCTGACATTTAGTTAGGACTTTAAGGTTTGCAAATCACCTTATATGCATTGTCTCGACATATCCTCTGAACAGTCCTAAGAGGTAGATTCTACAGGTAGAGTAATATCCCCATTTCACAGATGAGGAAACATGTTTAGAGAGGTTAATGACATACCCATAGTGGCACAATTAAGAAAGCAGCAGACATGACTTCCTGACTCTGAGTCCAGCATTTTGTCCTTTAAATAACATCATATATTTTTAGTTTTACAACAATGAATATAATTTTCAGATGATGACCAAAAAAGGAAAGAGAAAATATACAAAGGAACCATATTTCTCATTTTAAAGAGGAAATATTATAGTATTTTAAAAAATTAAAATGAAAAGTTTGTTTTTTAAGTAGTTTCTAAATTGATCTGTTTTATAAATAATGTACTAGGAAATTACTAAAAAAAAATTTCCCATATAATCTATAAAAATAAATCCTTCCAAAAATCACCGATAGAAGGGAAAATACTTGCAGGTAAAATGATATTTCAAGAAAATCCATCATTTCAGCTAGGTGGCTGAGTAGATAGAGTACTGACTCTGTAGTTAGGAGGACATGAGTTCAAATCCAGCATCAACTACTTACTACCTGTGTGACCTGGTGCAGAGCATTTAACCCCAATTGCCTCCACAAAAAGAAAAAAAAAAGGAAAGAAAATAAAAGAAGAGGAAAGAAGAGAAAAGAAATTCCACCATTGATAAAGTATGCTTATATAGGTCTGGTCCTATGCTTTCATCTGTTAGGGACCTGCCTTCACCAAGGCAGAAGAGTACAGTCTTAAAACCTTGCTTGAAGGCATTGAAAGCTGAAGTGATTTGCTCAGGGTCATTTAGTATTTATCACAGATTGGAACCCACAAATTCCTATCTATTATGTGACTACTATGCCATACTGCCTCTCATGATTTAACCTATCCCATATCATGTCTTTGTGGGTAATAACCACACCTTATCTTTCCCTAGGCTGTTCATGCTGTACAAAGAATTTTCACATAAATTATGTAATTTAGAATTCCTAACAGCTCACTCAGTAAAGTAGAATAAGGGAGTTATTCTTATACCTATTCTAAAGATAAGGAAACTGAGGCTCATACTTGTGAATCATTTCCCCAAGATCACATAGTGCTAGAGGAGTATAGTATGAACTAGGGAACCCCATCTCTTAGCACAGTTCCTGGCACATAGTAGGCATTCAGTAAATATTTGTTCTCTCCCCTCCCCCCAACTCCTGAATTACTCCCCTGCCCCCCCCACTATATAGTTTTAAATTTTACTAAAGTAAATTGAATTTAAACATCAAAACGGCATTTCCATGTACTCAACAGAATAAAACAAAATTATATATGACTTTCTATTTCATGCTACTTGTATTATTTTTTAAAATATATAATAAATTTCACACATTTCAAAACTATTTCATCTGTGCTTTCTTCTGAAGTTCCCCTCTCCACCCCCACCCCGTTCCTGCCCATGAAGGAGATTCTTAATAACAGCCATTTGTACCTATGTATAATTAATTTTCTACAAAGAAAAATCTGACACAAGATGTTTGCAATGGTAACTATAAATGTAATAGCCACCTTTTAAAAAATGGTAGAACTTAGTTGTTTTGAGAGTATTTCATAGGTTTCTGTGTAGAGGTTTACCATAAACCAACTTCCATAGATTGCTCCATTGAGATAATGACCACCTTCAAATTGATAAAGACCATAGAGGATTCTAGATAGATTCAGAGCTTAAAGGAACCTCGGAGGCCATGTAATCTAGTCATCTTATTTAACAGATGAGGACACTAAGTGCGAGGGACATAAAGAATTTGGGATAGAGAAGGCAAATTGGAATTGAGGGAGAGGGGACAGCCCTTGGTAGTGGAGGAAAATCCAAGTAGCACAAGCAGAACTAACCAGAGGAACAAAGTACTGAATCAAAAAGGGAAGGAGATAAAAAAAGCAAAGCAAAAAACCACACATTGCATTCTTACAAGGGGAATTTGTCAGGTTGTGATTTTCCTAGATTTCCTGAGAGTCAGGAGAAGTGAGAAATGCATCAAAGTGAAGCTGAACTATTCCTTGGGGAGTCTCTAACATAAGGGTTAACAAATGGACAGTGAATTATTTGGAAAACATTGTCGACCCTATTCCCTTGTCTAACCACTTAGCAGAATTGCTTTTTTCTTAGCCTAGAGGAGTCTCATTTTGGTGGACTGTTTAGCTTACCTTTTTCTCCACTAGATGGTGACAAGGTGCTGTGTAGTAGATGCTGTAGATGATGCTACTTGCTCATCCTGTAGGGCAGAGTGTAATTGATGCTTTTGGGGACAGAAACTGCCCTTACCCCTTTTCACTAATTTCTAAGAAAGAAAAAAGCATAGAAGACTGTCACTGGAATTCAGCAGATTGTTCATTTCAGAGAATCTTTTAAACCAGCTGTTAACCCCTGCAAATGGAATAGGGATTTGGAGTTCTTGTTAGCTCTGGGAAACCTTACTTTAACTCCTATTCTCACTGATGAATCAGGTCCCTGAGCTAAGATGGGGTTCCCTCTCCTTCAGAATTCTAGGGGTGCTACTGAGGGATTGGGGGTAATTCTTCTTTAATGACATTAACTCTAGCCCCCATTCTCAGGTACCTTCCCCAATATTAATTATCGTAATTAGTTCTTTAATATTATTTAACCAATTAATATCAATTAGCTGTTACAAAGGGATATTTACTGAAAAGGTATAGGAAGGATAGACACATGAATATTTCCCCCCAACATCTGGGGTCATGCTTTATTCCTATACTACTTCTGCTCCTGAGGAGAGTTGACTCAGACATGAAAGCATTTTCTACAAAGCATTCATCTCACCAACTATGACATAGCTGGTGTTTGATTCACTATGAGTCCTTCTTGGCTGCCTTTAATCCTCTTCTATAGAAGTCAAGGAGGATGCTCAGGACTTTGCTCTGTTAGGCTTGGCTGTCCTGAAAACTAGGGATAGCTTCCAGCTTCCATGTGTCTGACAGGTCACTCTGATGATCTATGAAAGACTATATGATCATAACCCCTTCTGATACTCCTATACTGAAAAACAGGAATGAAAACATGCAAAACAGAGATACCAGTATTCATGAACCTCATTTTGATTTCTAGGCTGAGAAGATAAAGGCAGGAGGCCTTATTCACACTCCAGAGTCTTACAACATTCTTTGCCTCCATAGCCAAAAGTGTACTGGGGCCATCTCCAGTTGTCCTGATGGGTATCTGTCCACTGAACCCACTGAACCCAGAGGACAAAGTGAGGCTGGTGACTCTGCACAGCCCTCCCTCACTTAAATCCAATTCACTTGGAAGTCATGGCATCATATTCCTGATGTCATGGTCCTCTTCAAGAATGAAGGATAAACAATAGCCAAAGGTATACAGGAAGGAAAGAGGGGCAAATCCTTTCATTAGGATCTTTCATAAGTATTTGCAGTTCTACCTTAACAACCAGTCAAAGGGCTCTTCTTCATATGGTAAGTAGAATATTGGTACACTCTCTGAATTGGGGAGTAGGGCTATTGCATTACTTGCTATTATACTTTTACAGAACCACATTCCCCCAATTTCTTCCACAAAAAGAGAGCTTTCTGTGCACATTTAAAATGACTGGAATAAAAGAACAGACATTGACACAGACTATGACCATTTCCTAAGGAAGTTTTAACAAACATAAATTAAGTCAATCACCACAAGATACTAAAACAGGCTACAATGTATTTCTACCAACAAAGACGATCTCCTCAAACAAGCTTTGAACAGCCTACTTGTATGGTGCAAATAAAACTGGTGACATAGATGGATATAGACTTTTCCTCTGATGATATGTGTACTTTTTGATGGAGTGAATCCTATATTCATGCTAATTTTCTTTCTCTCTCAGCTCAGAAACTGACTCTCAAACTTGTTCACTCTGGTACTAGCAACCTCGGTACCCTGGGGATGCCTCTTCCTCTGCAGACCCCTCCTCTAATTGGTGATATCCTGTTAAGGACAATTACTTCAGTAAGTGTTCAAGTTCTCTATGCTCACTTCTCTCCGAGCTCCATTCCTGACCATAACCTGATCCTACATGGATATCCTTCCCCTCTACCAGAGTCCATCTTTCTAAGATTATTCTTTTTAGGACTTTTTATCATAAATAAGTATTGTACTTTGTCAAAGTATTTTTTCTACATCTTTTAAAGTAATCATATAAGTTTTTGTGTTTGTATTTTTAATATGATTATGTTGTCAATTTCCCTAATGTTGAATCATCTTTGGATCCTTGGTATAGACACAACTTGGTCATAATGAATGATTTTATAGATGAATCCCTGTAGTCTGCTGGGCAAGATTTTAATTAAAATTTTCAATCTATATCATTAATAACTTTGTCATACGTTTCTCTTTCTCTGTCTTTTCCTTCATCAGTTTTCTGGAGTTGTGATTAGTCATTACATTGATCAGAGTTATGAAATATTTCATAGCTGTTTTCCTTCACATTAAGATGATCATGTAAATTGCTTTCTTGATTATTCCTTTTTGATCTGCATCCATTCTTTTTTTCATCACTTTTCTTTTTAAGAAAACATTTTGTCTTAATCATTTTATCTTAACCTGCTTTCTCACTCCCTCACTCCACCCACTCCTACGAGAAAAAACCTTTACCGTCAATCAAAACAAATTTCCACACGGTCACATAAAAAAAAGCCTCATTTGGCATTCTGAGTCCCTTCATCTCTCTGTCAGGGCATATGTAACATATTTCATCATTAGTCATTGCGCTGTTAAGAGCTCAGCATGATAGTATTCCATCATATTGATATACTATCACATGTTCATCCATTACCCAATTTATGGTCACCCCCTCTCATTCCTATTCTTTGCTATCTCAAACAGAGTTATAAATATCTATACATCTTTAGGATTTATTTTGCTTAGGACTAATCTCTCACTTAATTTATCTTTTCTTCAATCTCTCACCTTCTCCCTTTTCCTTTTTATTTTTCTGTTGAATGAAAGGTATTTCTGTCTGTCAGTCTCTCTCTCTCTCAGTGTATGTGAGTGTGTGTACGTGTGTGTGTGTGTGTGTGTGTGTGTGTGTGTGTATTCTTACTTCTTTTGACCAATTTAGATCAGAGTGAGATTCAAGCATCACCCGCTTCCCCTACCCACTACTCCTAGTCTAGTTGTTTACTTGTACATCCTTATTCTATGAGATGATTTTCCTTAACCTTTTCTTTCTTTCCTTCCCCTCAGTGTATTGTTCTTTTCCATTCTTGATGCTCATTTCTTAAGATTACCAAAGACAACAGAACCACTCCCAGGCTTTGTTTAATTGAACTCCCTTTATGAATCCGATAAAAATGGCATTTGGAAGGTTCATGTACCATCTCCTCATATTTGATGTAAGCTATTTATCCTTGTTAAGTCTTTTGTCACTGGTCATTCAACTTTATCTTTCCACACTTTTCTTCACTCTCATGTTTGAATTTGAAATTTCTCTGCAGCTCTGGTCTTTTCATCAGGAATGTTTGTAAATCCTCTATTTCGTTAAAGATCCTTCTCCCTCAATATTTTCAGTTGGGCTGGGTAAATTATCATTGGCTGTAAGTCCATACATATTCTTTGCCTTCTAGAATCATATTCTACACATATCAGGTGTAAACTTGATATTTGAATTCCTTTCTATCTGGCTTCTTGCAATATTTTTTTCTTGTGACCTGAAAGTTCTGGATTTTGAATGGGATATTCCTGGGATTTTTAATTTTTAATTTCGTTCAGGGAGTGACTGGCAGATTTTTTTTTTATTTCTGCTTTTCCTTTGTTTCTAAGAGCTGAGATCTGAACAGTTTTCTTTTAAGATTTATTGAAATATGATATCTAAGTTCCTTTTTTTGGTCATGACTTCCAAATAAATGATTCTTAATTTTTTTCTTGATTTATTTTCCAGATCACTTGTTTTTGTTGTGAGATAATGTTTTCTTCTATTTTTTTTTAGCCTTTTGACTTTTAAAAATGCTTCTTATTGTCTCATGGAGTCATTGGTTTCTCCTCAGTCCATTCTAATTTTCAGGGAGCTTATGGATGGGCAAGGTTTTATACCTTTTCTGTCAAACTTTCATCCATAGCTCTTGTTTATTTTCATTTTTTCCCCTCAAGAGTTCTCATTCTATTGATAAAATTTTTAAATTTTTTTCTTATTTTATTTTCAAAATTTAAATACACAATAAAAAAAGAAAAAGAAGCATATTACAAACTTAAATACAAAATAAGAAAGAATCATTGCCATGTATACAGAAGAACATAAGACAGGATTCAAAATATAGAGCAATAAATTTCCATTTCAAAAAAGTGTATATCATAAATACTATACATTTTGTTCAGAGCTGTTTATCTTTGCTATCTTGGAAGTTTTCTTTTGTTCTCTGCTGTGCACTTTTTAGCTTTATTCTTCTTTTAACTCTTAAAAAAAATCTCTTGCTTCATCTATTCTAGAAATTACAGTTGAGTTTGTGCCCAAGTTGCATTTTTCTCTGAGGCAATGCTTATAGATGTTTGGGAATCATTCTCTTTTTCTATACTTTTGTTGTCAGTGTTCCTGCCAGTATAATGGTTTATTATATTGGTATTCTATTCTGTTTGCTCATTCTTATAGATTGCTTCCTAATTTCTGACCTGATGCTAGGGCTAGGCTCTATCACATTTCTGGAGGGATCCTCTGGGCTGGTGTTTTTTTGCTGCTTTCTTGGAATCTAAGCATTATTCTCAGATCTTAGGGACAGGCTGGAGAACTTTCAGTGCTTCTAACATGGTCTGATCATGGACAAAGCCTGATTGCTGGCCCCAACTATGGTTTGAACTCTGCAAGTTCCTGACCTGGTGCAAAAGTAGATTGCTACTCCTATCTCTACTCCTATCAATCAGCTGGAAAGCTCTGTTGGTTCAAAGTGGCAGAACTCCCCTTTGGTCTTGGATGCTTGCATCAATTATTCCCCTGTAGGCTGGAGTTGATGCCAGAAGCAAGACCCTGTGCAACCTGGAAATGCCATTTCTTTGTACATTTGTACATTTCTCCTCAGTATTTCCTGTATCTGTGACCCAAAACTGGTTAGGAAACAACAAAGCTATTGGCTTGCACTTGTCTTCATTGCAGAGATCTAGTATTGGTTTGGGGGTACCTCAATATGGGTTTGGGACCTCTTCTTACTCTAGGGTACAACTCCCTATGTACTGGAGCGCTCCCACACAACATGTTCCTGGCTTGACTCTGTCCGCAGTGTCTAGAGAATTCCTTATGTCTCCCTATGCTGAACTGGAGTAGACAAATGGCTCATTTTTTCTCAATCTCTCCACCAGGATTTAGGCTGGTCGATTTTATAGATCTATTTAGAAGAGTTTGTGGAGGGTACCTCACCTCCCACCTTCCTATTACTCTACCATCTTGGTTTCACTTCTTCTATCACTCCTCTGCATACATTCTTCCAAGTCTTCTAAAGTTTCTCTGAAGTCATTGTGTTCATAGTGTCTTGTAGTGTGATAACATTCCATTTTATTCCAAATTATTCCTGAATTTGTCTCTTCTTCTTTGTTACCATAAAGAATGCTTTTATACTTATGGGTCTTTTCCCTTTGCCTTTTACTTTTTTTGCATTATAGAACTAGTAGACATATTGTTGGGTCAAAGGATATGTAGTTTTGTGGCTTTTGGGATATGCTTCCAAATTTCTTTCCCGTACTACTGGACCTGTTCTCAACTTTACAACAATAGTTTACTTAGCCTCTCCAACATTTGTCATTTTCATTCTATGTCTTCTTTTTTTCATCTGAGGTAAAAGTTGTCTTCAAATTTTCCCAGAGTCCTTTGGTCTTTTTTTTCTTCTTTGCTTCCTACTTTGCATTATATTTAGCTCCTTAGAGGAGGGACTCTTTCATTTGGAATTCAATTCAATGTCATATTGTTATAATATTAGAAAGAACATTTAATGGAAGGGAAAAACACATAGAACCTGTAAACACATAGAAGCTGTGAATTGTGCAACTGGGTATTAAGCAATTGAAAGATCAGTTCAAATAACCTTTCTAAAGACATGCAACTTCTCTAATAGGACTGTACCTCAAGAAAGGGCAAATCTTTTTGTTGTACCCACTGCCTTAGGCCTCATGACTCAAGGATATTTGATGAGATGGAATGTAGCCATAAAGACTTAACTGAAGATTAGGAGATTTTAGTCCAAACTTTGCCATTACTTGTTTGTTTGGACAAGTAATTTTGCCTCTTTGTCATTTAATTTCCATACCTGTAAAACAAGATTTATATCCAACTCTAACTATCTTGGAAGTAGCATGTTTGAAAATGCTCAACCGTTTTTGTAACTGGGGTAATCAAGGACATCCTTGATTTGTTCATACTATAGGACACACCATCAGAGCATGCATGGAACTGATTTGGGCTTTCTTATCATATCTGTTACATGCAACTCAGCCTTGAAATATTTGACTGAAAGGGGTGCCCATGTGTCAAGTAGGATTGGTTGGCTGTTGGGCCAGGAAAAACTGCCTCCTCAGTAGGCTTTGAAGGGAGAAACAATATCTGTTCTTGCTCTTGTCCTCCTCTCTCCGTAACTGGTGATAATGGAACTCTCTTCCTAGGACTTTATATGAGTGGGATAGTTTTCCCTTTCAAAATGGTACCTGTGATGGGTGCTTGAACAGGGTTATCAGAGCACCTGAGGGGAACTCTGGTCCTTGGCTGTCACTTGTGCTTCGAAATTCTTTCCCTGAATATAAATGATTGATTAGTGATTATGAAAGATGGATTTTGCAGAGGGGGTTACCTCGGGAGTTCAGGAATTCCTGGGTTCATCAGTTCATCAGTTGGTGCTGGCAGTATTGTGAATGGGGTACCCTTCAATTTCTATATTTCTATATTCAATTTCTATAAGCTTCTTGGAGGAATAGATGGTTACCAATAGGCAGATGACCTCAAAGAATATCCTGGTTTGCCAGAAGACATGTACATTGAGGGAGTTGTTCAGAAGATATAGAGGTAAGGTAAAATGCCTACTTAACAGTACTACCAAGTGATTCATGCTTTTAAAAATAGATGTTTTTATTGATATATTTGATTTTTATGTCATCTAAATTTTCCCCTGTATTGCTGTCCTTATCACATCCCAGAGAACCAAAAATTTAAGAAAAAGAAAGGAAAAAATTCAATAAAACCAATCAAAATATTGAAAAGACTGATGTCATACACAATGTTCCAAAACCACTATAAAGGAGCAGAAAGAGACATTTTCTTCTCATTTCCCTTTTTTGGGGGTCAAGCTTGTTCTTAATAATTTTGCAACATTCTTTCTTTCCATATCTTTTGTTATAGTCATTGTGAATATTTTTCCTGGATTTGCTTAATTCATTTTGCATCAGTTCATATAACTGTCTTCTCATGCTTCTCTGTATGTATTATATCCATCATTTCTAATGACACTTATTGTTCCATTACATTACTACATCAAAACTTTTTTAACCATTCCTCTATCAATAGGCATTTTCTTTGTTTCTAGTTCTTTACTGCCACATTTCGTGTCTAGTACTTTTTTCCTATCCTTTACATAAAAATGACACTGTAAAGGTTTGGGTGTGTATGGAGCCTTTCTTTTTGTCAATAACCTTCTTGGGGTATATGCCTATATGGACTCTCGGGTCAAAGAGTATAGATATTTTAGTCACTTTATTTACATAACTCTAAATTACTATACAAAATAATTGTCCCAATTCATAGCTCCACCAGCAATGTGTTTGCACATACTTTCTTTCCATAATCCTTCAAATACTAATTATTTCTGTATTTTGTCCTCTTTGCCACTTTGCAGGATATAAGGTAGAACCACACATTTCTTATATTATTAGTGATTTGGAACAAAATTCCCTAGGGTTATTGATAGTTTGCATTTTTGGAGGGACTTTTATTTGTATCATTTGACTATTTATTGATTGGAGAATGGTTTTTGCTCTTACATATTTCCAATAATTGTCTATATTCTCAGATATCAATTTTTAATCACATATGTATTTTACAAAGACATTTTCCTAACCAAGTTACATCCCTTTTTATACTAGAAGAATAATTAATATGTGTTTTATTATTTCTGATTCTGCCTTGTCTATTTCATTGATCTGTTTCTCTAGTTTTAAAAATCTAATGCTAAATGTTTTTGGTGATTGCTGCTTTACAATATAGATGAGGTCTGGAAATGTTATTTCCCCTTCAATACTACCTTTTTTTATTATATCCATTGACATTTTAGGCATTTTGTTCCAAATGAATTTTGTTACTATTTTATGAAGTTCCATAAAGTATTCATTTGATTGATGTAGCATTAAAACTGTAAATTAACTTTGATAGAATTATCATTTTTATTATATTCAGATATTCCATGTGTCAATATGATAATCCTCAACTTCCCAGGAATTATGAATTATTGTATTATGTTTTTGTCAATATTCACTTTGGATTTTTTCTTTTCAAGTATTTCAGGTTGTGTGTGTGTGTGTGTGCATGCATGCATGAATAGGAAGTAAATAGTTGTCCCATACTTAATTTATACTACACCTTGAATATTTTTCTAATTCCTTTCTTTTTAAATTTAAAACTCACTAGCCAAACCTAAACATTTAAAAGTCATTTTGGGGGCTGTGAGGTGGAGAGAAGGGAGCTTAAAGATCCAGATAGTATAAGAAAAGAGCCTGGTCCTTCTTTTTAGATTCTCCCAAGATTTATCCCAGTTCCATGCTTATGTCCAATGTTAGAGTAAGATTAGTAAGAGATTGCATTGAGAGCTTCTTGACTTAGCTCTGATCTGTTGTCATAATTTATTTTCTTAATATTGCTTTTGTTATCTCTGCTAAGAGAATAAATAGATAAGCTTACCGCTGACCTCTGGTACTTACGGGTTAAAGTCCATATTTAGACTATTTGCAGATAAGTATTTCATGATGAGAGGCATGATGATGGCAAGGAAAGCATTTAGTTTGATTTTTCCTCTTTGCTCCAGGATTTAGACTTGAAAAACCCACCCTGAGACCCCAAAGTCTGGTGTATCTATGCATATGCAATCACTACTTTGATGTCATTTTCAGGTATGAGTATGGCTGCTCATTAAATCATGGGTACTATCTCCTTCTCTCCTAACTGATTCTTAGATTCATAAAATCTTAGATTGGCAAGGAACGTAGGATATTATTTAGTCTAACATCCTCTCCAGATCATAAATTCTATCCCGTCTTTTCTTGAAGACTCCAGTGAGAGGTAGTTCACAATGCCATTCCCACCTTTCTCTCCTTCCTCTGAAACCTTCAGTTTACTGCCATTTCTTTTTCCTTCCTTCTTTTTCTTTTTGAGGTAATCAGGATTAAGTAATCTGTCTAGGGTCACACAGCTAATAAGTGTCTGAGGTCAAATTTGAACTCAGGTCCTCCTGACTCCAGGGCTGATGCTCTATCCACTGTACCACCTAGCTGTTCTTACTGTCATCTTCAATAGCTCTGATTTTTTAGAGAAAGGCACTGGAGTATGGTGGAAAGAACCAGCCTTTGCTTCAGGAAAACCTTAGTTCACAAGTCCTGCTTTTGACCCAGGCAACCCTCCAAGACCGTAAGTCTCTAAAATAGATGTCAATCTACATTAGTAGAAGTTTTCTCACTAGGAATTCTCCACACCAATGAAATCATAGGTTAGATCCAAAGAATAGATTAGGAAACCTCCCTCCCTCTCTTTCCCTCCCTCCCTCCCTTCCTTCCTTCCTTCCTCCTTCCCTCCCTCCCCCTTCAGTTTTTAGTATCTGATTCCACGTTAGTCTTCTTGAGAATCCAGCAAAACTTGAGAGGAAATTAGAGGAAAGAGTGCTGGATTTGAGGGAATATAGGTTCAGATATCACCTGTGTTATATTTATGACCTTGGACAGGTAACTTAATTCCTTCTGGGCCTCAGTTTCCTCATCTATTAAATGTCAAGGTTGGATTTATTGACGTACCATTGCACTACGTCTATGCTCCAAGGATCCTAGTTCCATAGTATGATCCAATGATTCTTTCTTTCTTCCATTATATATTAATCTTTCTTCCAACATATAAGCCCTTTACATATTTGAAGGCTGCTGCATTGCTTTCCCCCTCCCCCCTCCTCAATCTCTCACAACTTTCTCTTTTCCAAGACAAACAGCCCTAATTCCTTTAACACATGACAATCTGGTGTGAATTGAATAGTAAGAGCACCGGTCTTGGAATCAAAAGAAAAGAGTTCAAGTGCTGACTATTACACTTAATAGTTATGCAACTTTGGGCAAGTCATTTAATATCTCTAAGTTTATTTGCTCTCCTATAAAACTGAGATAATAACATTTTTATTGCTTACTTTATAGGATTTTGGTAAGGAAAATGTTTTGGAAAACCATTACAAGAGATATAGATTTGAATGATAATGTACCCTTTACAAATGATTGATAAATTTTGTTTCACACATTACAAAAAAAATATCAGCATACTGCTAATTGACTCTCACTACAATATGTTCTCTCTCAAAATGGATAATTAAAAGAACATTAAAAAGTTATTGTGACTGATAGTACAGGTAATCTTAAGCTTTAATAGCTTTCCATCCCTTAAAAGGTTGTTCATTGTCCTTCCTTCTTGACGAGAACCATGACATCAGGAAGGTGATGTCATGACTTGCAAGTGAATTGGATTTAAGTGAGGAAGGGAGGGCTGTGCAAAGTCACCAGTCTCACTTTCTCCTCTGGAGCCATCTGGGTTCAGTGGTCAGATATAAATCAGGATGACTGATTTAAAAAAGGAGAAACCTTTTTTAAGCTAAGGTCTTTCCCGGGTCTCATTTTGATGGAGGCAGCACCCATTCAGTGATTAAGACTATATAAGAAAATGAGACAGAAAATGACCCCTTTTACGTAGTAAAAAAAAAAAATCGATCTGGGAGGGGAAGACTCTCAGGATTTCTGGCCAAAACAGAAACAATTGTTAGCTACCCTCACTGAACATCAAACCCCAAATGATGACCAAGTGAGGCTTGGGCTGGGGCTATTGTTGGCCAACCAATGAGAGCCAGAGTGCAGGAGTGATTTGGGTTTAAGGAATGACTGAGTAGTCAGGAGATCTGGGTTATACAGCCTGGGTTCCAGTATTAAAATATTAGGACAGTAGTGTCAGACTGAAATAGAAATAGATACCTATAAGTGCATATTAGTAAAATTAATTAATATTATCTATCGATAAAATAATTAAATGTATTAATTAAAATAATTTTATTAATTAATTTACTGAAATTAATATGTATTAACAAATTAATATTTTCCATTTTATTTATTTTGTGAAACAGTTCTTATTTACATTTTCATCTGGATCTGTTCAAGCCAAGGAGTGTTAGTATCAATTTGACACCTCTGAAATAAGAGCTGTTAGCCAAGTCTTTTAACCCTTTAGGCCTCAGATTCCTCATCTGTAGTATGAAAAGGTGAGACTTTATTTCTAAGGTCCTTGCCACTTTAAATTTCTCTAAATTTTTGGACTATATGGAAGACTCAGGGAATTAAAATGTTCTGTTTATCTCAACTTCCTTGCTAATTAGCCAAAGAATAATTTTATTGTTGTTATATACGCAAATATAGAAAGTCACATCTATGAAAAGAACTTAGAGCAGGAGTCCTTAATGTAGGGTCCAGAGTCTATGGAGAGATTTCAGGAAATCCATGAAGTTGGATGGAAAAAAAATGCATTTTATTTTTCACTAATCTCTATCTGAAATTTATTTATTCACTTATTTAAAAACATTCCTCGGGGAGGGGTCCAAATAATGAAAAAAATAAAAGGTTAGGCACTCCAGGCTAAGAGGTTATCAATTCCAACACTCCCATCATATAGATGAAGAAACTGAGATCCAGAAAAGTTAAAGCTCAAACAAATTTCATGATTTCAGGTCTTGTAGTATCCTAGAGAGGCCAATGAAAACAGCCCTTAGTTTTTAGGATTGTATATATACACAATGTAATTGAATTGCATACGGCCTATAAATTCTCTTTTCCTTTGTTTTATTAAAATGGCTAACCTCAATTTATCTTATAATTTGTTCCTCTTTTTCTGAAATTTTATTCAAGTCAATAAATATTTGTGGAAGAGGAAAAATCTGAATTACTTACACCTTAAATTAGTTGGAAGTTTTATTTGCTCACAAGATGTAAAAAAATATTAACAATGGAAATTAAGCTTTAAAAAGTGCCACACATTTGCATTAATCTAGTCTATGTCTGCCATTATTGGCTAAATTTTCTGCACATGTACTTTTATTTGAAATTGTATTAATGGAGAGAATTTGATCTTAGAGTGAGATTCCTATGGCAAAATAATTTTATTTTTACAGCTGTGGGAAGATAAAAAGAAGGCAGTTAATTAAACCAGTCTCAGTAATTTTATGAATAATATTGCCTCCTAGAAAAACCAAGGTGATATCTTCTTCATTTTTCGTGCATAAAAAATAACACAGGAGGTTCCTTACATACTTAAAATTTTCTATTTTATGATTCAAACATGTAGAGAAATATTTTGAGGCTTACATTTCACTTAGGTCAGAAAAATAAAATAAACCTTAGCATATCAGATAAGTATACTATCCCTTGTGCTACAGATGACAGTATATTTATATGTATGTTTGTAATTCTTTGAAATGCTTCCATTTTTTCAAAGAATAGTTCCTCATGCTTAGAAGCTAATAATTTCATCATGAAATGAGCAAAGAAATTTCCAATCCAAAACTCTTGCTTTGGATAAAGTATGAGTAGGAATGTCTCTGTTTTATAGAGAAATTGATTTGTGTTCATTCTATTACAAAATGACTACTCTTTTATACTCCCTTACATAAATCTTTTCCACATATTCCTTGAGATTTGTTTTGTTTTATTTGAGGAGTGAAGAATCAGTGTACAAAGAAACATAAGGAAAGATATGAAAAGCATAGTTCTATTGTAAGCAGAAATTTGCTGAATTTTATCCCTTGAAAGAAGGGACGAGTGGTTATTTTATCTAAGTTTTGCTGCAATTTATGGTTGCTTACATTTATTTCAATGGCAGCTAGGAGGCATAGTGGATAGAGGGCCAGACCTAGAATCAGCAAGACTCTTCTTCTTAAGTTCAAATTTGACCTCAGACAATTACTAACTTTGTGATGCTGAGCAAGTCACTTAAGCCTCAGTTTCCTCATCTGTAAAATGAGCTGGAGAAGAAATAATCTGGGGCAGCTAAATCTGTGTTCATCCTTTGTTTTTGAAGTAGACCATGACATTAGAGAAATGATGACATGACTTGCACTTGACTTGGCTTTGAGTGAGGGAGGGCTGTGCAAGGTCACCAGCCTCACTTTCTCCTCCTGAACCATCTGGATCCAGTGACCAGATATTCATCAAGAAGACTGGAGATGGCCCAGGATGCAATGGGAGATCTTGACCTATTCAGGTACTCACTTAGAGTGAGGTAAGGCCATTCAGTGAATCAGCTTCTTGAAGAAGTAATCAGGGAATGGCCCCTTTAATGAGGAAAAGAAAAAAATTAAGTAAATCAAGCTGGGAGGGAAAGAGCAACAATTACTACTGATAATCACTCTGAAGTCAGGAGCGTCTGGAAAACAGTCATTAAGTGGAGTTTGGGCAGGGACCTATTGGTGTGCAATCTATAGACTTCAGAGTGAAATGGGCTTAAGGTTTTGGAAAAGACAAGAAAGAAAGAGAGTGAATGAGGAGACAAAGGAAATGGAAGGAAGGAAGGAAGGAAGAAAGGAAGGAAGGAAGGAAGGAAGGAAGGAAAGAAAGAAAGAAAGGAAGGAAAGAATGAAAAAAGGAGACAGAAAGAAATCTAGTCAGTAAACCCCAAGTTAACAGGCATTCTATGGCCAACCAAATTTACCTTCCTTTGGAGAGGAGAAGGAAGGGGGCCGGGACAGAAGGGAGTGAACAAGCTGAGTTACCCAGCTAGCAGGGGCCCCATTCAGGCAGCTCAGTCTACTCACAGGTCTGTGTTCATCCTTCTTTTTCAAAGATCATGACGTCAGAGAAATAATGATATGACTTGTACTTGACTAGATGGTGTGGTGGATAGATGAGTAGTTACTTTACCTACTGGGCCTGGAGTCAAGAATCCTGAGTTCAAATCCAGTTTCAGCCACTTCCTAACCGTGTGATCCTGGCTTAAGTCACTGAATCCTGTTTGCCTCCGTTTCCTCTTCTGTAAAATGAACTAGAGAAGGAAATAGCAAACTACTCCAGTATTTTTTGTCAAGAAAACCCCAAATGGGATCACAGGACTGAAATGATTGAACTTTTATTTCATTTTAATAATTCTTCATATTGTTCCTTTAATTCTGCTTTGTTGAATGAATGAATGAAGGAATGGAAAAAAAATTTATTAAATACTTACCAGCATTGAGCTAAGTCCTAAGGATACAAATAAAAAGCAAAGATAGTCTGCCATCTCAAGGAGTTTATAACACACAAATAGAGAAAGATTGTCAGGGAGGAATCCTTTGATATAGAAAGGTGTGTGTGTGTGTGTGTGTGTGTGTGTGTGTGTGTGTGTGTGTGTGTGTTGAGGGGAGATAAGAGTAAACTGACTTACCCCATTGATTGAAAGTGTTGTGGACCAGGGGGAATAATGGATGATGGGCAGCACAAGAGTTGCCAAGTAAGACATGGTCATAACATAGGGTGGAGCGAAGGCTGACTGAGACTTTCTTAAAACCAAAGTTCAGAAGAGATAGTCACATCTTTTCATGCAAATCTCCTATTTCTTTGATTTCTTCACATTGTCATCCTTGGTGGCACAACGATATGCTGCTACACTAACGTAACTCCTTTTTTGTAGCTATTTTTCAGTTGTTGGGCTTTCCAGATCCTTGTCCTCTTCAGTATCTTTAAAAAAAAAACACATTACCTAAGTTACCATCCCTTTGCCCTTTCTGTTTTTCTGATATATAGTATAATATGATATATGATACGGTATGATACAATTTAATGCAATACAATTATAATATGAGATAGATATGATATGACATGATACACTATAACAACATAATATAGTAATATCATACAGGAGTTGAATATATATTAATATAATTATATTATATTATATATTATTTATGTTGTATCATGTCATGTTTTAGTTTCATCATACTATATTATGTTGTATTATATGTGATATGTACATGTTATTCATGTACATGAATATCAAGATTCTGTCAAAATGGCCTATGGCTTATGATTGACTCTAATCTTGTATTCTCTGGGCTTGTTTTCCCACCGCCCACAGAGAAAGGTTGGGATTAAGGGGACAGAAAATGAATCTTGTTTTTCCTTGTGATGGGGATAATAGGCCAAAAGAGGGCCTTCCTTCAGTGGAACAGATTTACAATTAGGTGATATGTCCTGAAATTCTTCTAGTGAGTTCATCTACCCCTCCCAGGTTATGTAGCTGTTTCATAACATCCCACTTGCTTTGACCATTTTCCAGTAACACTGCCTACAATTTTTTTGGCATGATCTGACATGGAGATTGCTACATAGTCTTCTTTCCAAAATATTTTCCTTTCTTTCTTTCAGGTAGGCCTCTATCTTCTCCCACACCGTCTTAGATAGGCTCCATTTACTCCAGTATGCTGGTCCCAGTCTATGCTTCTTGTTTCTCATCCCAGAATGCTACTCCTGTCTAACAGGAGTAAGAAGAACATTCAATCAGTCAGCCAATCATTGAGAATGTATTTAGCTCCACCAGCCAGTGCTTCTCCTCACCCCAGGTCCACTACTCAAGGCTAAAACCCAGATCAGGCACTCAATTCTCCCAGGGTCCTTAAACTCCAAAAATGGATGCTGCCACTACAGTGGTTGCTACTGACAGGGCCAGACCACGTTTCCTTCTCATCCAGGTAAAATAACTTTTTCACTGACCTTTGAAGGTGTCTTTGACATTTGTGGGTTGAACAATTTGGGAACTGCTGCTGCCAGTGGTGCACTGAAGCCTGTTCTGGTCCTGTCCCTGAAATGTGGTCAAGGCCAGGCTGCGCTCTACTCCAAGCCTGGTGTGATAGACCTTTCCTGTTGGCCTTCCATGCTGTCTTGGGCTGGAAATCTCTTTCACTCTTGTTGTTTTGTGGCTTCTCCTGCTCTAGAATTTTTTTAGTCATTTTTACAGATATTTTATGGGCTTTGTGGGGGGGAGCTTCTACAGGTCGTCCTTCTACTTCACCATCTTGGGTCTGCCCCTCAATTCTTGGCTTTTTCACTGGTTTTTCCCCATGCCTGTAATTCTCTTCCTTCTTGTCTCTGCTTCCTTGGCCTCTTTCAAGTCCCAGTTAAAATCCTACCTTCCCCAGGAAGCTTTTCCCAATTTACCTTAAATCTTCATTTCTGCCCTCTGAGATCATCTCCAATTTACCCTGCATATATCTTGTTTGAACATAGCTGTTTTCATATTCCTTAGACTGTGAGTTCCTTGAGAGCAAGGACTATCTTTTGCCTTTTTTGTATCCCTAGCACTTATTACACTTCCTGGCATATAGTATGTGGTTAATAAATGTTTGACTGACTTGATAGGATATTTGTTAGCCTTGACATCCACAATCAATAACAATGTCTTTAATTCTTCTTCATGGTAGACTCAGTGGTTCAGGAGAGCTTAATAATGGTGTACTGATCAAGTGAGGAGACTACCAGAATATGGGTTGGGTGATAAATTTGAATTTCATGAAGCCCAAAGTCAAGTTGTTGAAAGATCACAATATAGGGAAAGTCTGCACATTGCAGAGGGGAAGAAAACATATTCTGTCTTCCCCAAAGAGATCTGTAAGTCAGAATGCACCCAGTGCTGGAAAGGGTGACTAGGAATGTTAGGAGGGAGGGAGTCTCAGCAAGTGTCACAACATGGAAAGAGGAAGAGAGAAAATGGTACAATTAACATTTAATATAAGAAATATTACACTTAGATAATATGAGAAGTTTAAAAGTTATGAAACAGATTTTCCAGAGGGCATAGTGGGAGAGTTGGGTAGAACTAAAGTGGCACATTGTGAGGGTGGCATGAGGTGGATAGGAATAAGGGAGTGGGATGAAAGGAATAGATAGAAAAAGAGAGTCAAAATCTTGTTATCCTGTCCTTTTTTTCACAGAGAAATTAGAGCACTCTTGGAATACTTTAATTTTGTGGAGATGGTTTCCAAATCTTCTCCACCTGCCTCCTCTTCAATCACTTCTGGTCTTTGGAAAAATTTCACCATAGTCATGTTGAATAGAAGAAAGGGACAGGAAAATAAAAGTTGAGTCCTGCCATGTTAGACTTCCGGTAAGGGGGAACCTACCACCTCTCACGGCACTCCATTCCACTTTTTTTTAAGGATATTTTACTTTTTCCCAGTCACATGTCACAATTTTTTACATTCATCTTCAAAAATTTTGAGTTCCAAATTCTCTCACTTCTTCCCCCTTCCCCTCCATGATGGTAAGCAATTTGTACATGTACAATCATGCAAAACATATTTCTTTATTAGTCACGTTGTGAAAAGAACACCCTCCCCAAAATAAGCACCATGAAAAAAATAAAATGAACAATAAAATGCGTCAATCTGCGTTCAGACTTCTCTGGAGGTACATTGCATTTTGTTTTTCATTATGAGTCCTTCCTTCTTGACTTGGATCACTGCATTGTTGAGAATAACTAAGTGAAAATGCAGCAGACTATTTTCCTTTGTATTATATTTTGTTAAAGTTTTATGGTTTCTCCCACTCATTTTAATTCTTCTATTCAACTAAGGTGAAATGACTAAGGTGAAATGACCAAGGTGAAAATGTATTTAATAGGAGTATATGTTTACTATATAAGATTGTATGCCATCTCAGGGAGGAAGTGGGGAGGGAGGGGAGGGAGGAGAAAAAAATCTAAGATATGTGGAAGTGATTGTAGAACACTGAAAACAAAAACTTTTTTTTGAAAAAGAGAGAATAACTAAGTCATTCATAGTTGATCATCACACAATCCTTGCTGTTACTGTGCATAGGGTTACATCAGTTACAACAAATGGAGAAGTTTTGAATGCTGTGGATAAGTTCACTTACCTTGTAGTGTACTTTCCAGGGATGTACACACTGACAATGAGATTGATGCACGCATTGCCAGAGCCAGCTCAGTGTTTGGGAGGCTCCATAGAAAGGTTTGGGAGAGAAGAGGTATTAGACTGACTTGAAGGTCTACAGAGCCGTTGTGCTGACCTCATTGTTATATGCCTGTGAAATGTGGAATATCTACCAGTGCCATGCCAGGAAACTGAATTGCTTCCATTTGAACTGTCTTAGGAAGATTCTGAGGATTACCTGGCAGGATAAGGTACCAGACACTGAAGTTCTTGCTCGAGCTGAACTGCCAAGTATTCAAACTATGCTTCAGAGAGCGCAACTCTGATGGGTTGGCCATGTTGTTGGAATGCAAAATGTTTGCCTGCCAAAAAAACTATTTTATAGAGAACTTGCGTGGTGCAGGTGATCACATGGTAGCCAGAAGAAACTATGCAAAGACACTCTCAAGGTCTCTCTCAAGAGCTTTGGATTTGACTGTGCAATATGGGAGACAGTGGCACAGGACCGCTCAGCTTGGTGTGCCCACATAAGAAAAGATGCTGTACTCTTTGAGCAAAGCAGAATTGAGACAGCACAAAGTAAATACAGGATGCGCAAATTTGGAATATCCACTCCAAATATTCATATGGACTATCTGTGCCCAACTTGTGGTAGAGCATTCCAAGCTTGTATTGGTCTTGTTAGCCAGTCAGACACACTGAAATTTCACTTTACAAAGGTGATGTAATTTTGGTCCTCTTCAAAAACGAAGGACAACACAATCAACAACCAACTACTGTGTACGATATTCTTCTGGTCCTTCTCACTTCACTTTGTATCAATTCATGTAAGTCATTCCAGGTTTTTCTGTAATCATCCTAATTGTCATTTCTTATAGCTTAACAGTATTCCATTACATTCATATATCACAACTTGCTCAGCCATTCCCCAACTGATGGGTAGCCCCTCAATTTCCAATTCTTGGCCACCACAAAAAGAGCTGCTATATTTATTTTTGTATATATGGGTTCTGTTCCTCTTTCTTTTGGATCTCTTTGGAATACAGACCTAGTAGTGGTATTGCTGGATCAAAGAGTGTTCACAGTTTTTTAACTCTTTGGGTATAGTTCCAAATTATTCTCCAGAAGAGTTGCATCTGTTCACATTTCCATCAACATGTATTAATGTCCCACTTTTCCCACATCCCTTCTCACACTTATCATCTTGTTTTTCTGTTATATTAAGTAATCTGATAGGTGTGAGGTTGCACCTCAGAGATGTTTTAATTTCCATTGTCTAATCAATAGCTATTTATAGTATTTTTTCCCATGTTACTATAGATAACTGTGATTTCTTCATTTGAAAACTACCTGTTTAAATTTTTTGACCATTTATCATTTGGGGAATGAGTTTATTTTTTATAAATTTGACTCAGTTCTCTATATATTTGAGAAATTCGGCCTTTACCGGAGAGACTTGCTGTAAAATTGTTTCCCAGATTTCTACTTTCCTTCCAATCTTGATTGTGTTGGTTTTGTTTGTGCAAAACCTCTTTAATTTAATATGACCATTCAATATATTATATGTAATGTCAATATAATCATATAGTATATTATAATATGATGCTTTAATATAATAAAATTATCCACACAATTTGTTGTGTTTTCTATCTCTTGTTTGGTCATAAATTCTTTACTTCCCCATGGATCTGACAAGTAAACTATTAAATGCTCCCCTAATTAGCTTATGATATCCCCCTTTATGTCAGGTACCCATTTTGACCTTATCTTGGTACATGGTGTAAGGTGCTGGTCTGTAACTGGTTTCTACCATACTGTTTTACAGTTTTCCTAGTAGTTTTTGTCAAATATTAAATTTTTATCCCAAAGTCTTTGGATTTATCAAATACTAGATAGTCATCTACTACTGTGTATTAATCACCTAATCTATTCCACTGATCTTAGCCAGTACAAGATTGCTTTTATAATTCTCACTTTATAATATAATTTGAAAGCTGGTTTAGCCCTATTCTACTTTTGAATAGCTTTCATTGTCAAAAAGGTTTTCCTTGCCTAACGCTGCCTCTTTTCAACATCTAGTGATCCTAATTCTGCCCACTTGACATGAACAGAACACGGTGAATCTTATTTTCTTATGACAACTGGGAACTTGACCGCTGCTGCTATGTCCTTGAGTCTTCTCATCTCTAAGCTAAATATCCCCATTTCTTCTGGTCAATCCCAACATTGCATGGACTCTATTCCTTTCCCTATGCTGGTTGTCCTCTACTGGACTACCTTCAGATAATCAATGTCCTTCTTAAAATGAGCAGTTAGAATAGAACATAATCCTCTGAAAAGATATGGTCCGACCTTAGGAGAGTACAGAGAGATTATCATTTTTTTTTTAATTTCTGGAAGTCACGACTCTTTGAATGACTGATCGAAAGAAGTCACATTTATTTGTTTTTATTTAGTTTTTCTTTCTATGACAAGGAAATTGATAATTAAGCGGGTAGAAGAAAAATGACACATAGGAATTAAAGATAAGTAAAAAGAAAATAACAACCAACTTCCCCATAGGGACAGAATTAGATTTTCTTAGGCAGCAACACTTAGGGAAGGAACATCATTTTACCTCCCAACCCAGAAGGGTGACAGATCCAGTCTCTATATTCCCTTGTTTCTGAAGCTGCTGTCGTATGACGCTTTGTTACTTTCAGGACTTTCTTTTGAATTCCTTCTCGGTTAGGTCCCCGGGAATCCACACCAAGTAGCAGACACTCTCTTATTCCATATGAATACCATTATGGCACCTATACTCCAAAGGTTGACCTATGAAGCAGCTTCTCCCTAGAGCACATCCTTCCTGAAATCTTCAATCATATTTTAAAGTAGTAGCTTTCAGAGTCAGGGTCACACATTGAAAGGGTCTGTGGTATGATTCCAAGGGGCCCTGAGATCAACCAATCAGAGAGTGGAAAGATGGGTTGCATCCTACCCTGCCCATAGCACCAAAAAGCCAGTCACATGGCTTGACTCCAACACAGCCACACTCTCCCTTCACCCATTTCCTCCAATTCTCTCCCTCTTCACCTCTCTCCTCGTTATTGTTCAGCCTCAGTCCTTTTGACTTAGAATCATTTCCTTAGGACAATTACAACCCGATTATTTCCTGCGCATCAACAGCAGCAGCTGCACATGCACCATGGGGAAATTTTCTTTTCCTATTGTATACAACTCCAATGTCTGGATCACCTTGCAGTTAGAAACAATAATTTTGAAACCCTACGTTCCTGAATTGTGACCAGTGAGGCAGAGCTTTCCTTTTTCATTTTGGAAGGAACAAAGTGATTCACACAAGATAGACATGGAGAGATTGTGATCTACCTGCAATAAAAGATAGCGTTACGTTATCTTTCCTCCCCAAACTCAGCCTCATTCTAAACACCATTTCTGTTTCTTTACCACCATGGTACTTGGTAACAAAGTCTAAAACCTCAGCCTCTTCTCAACTCTTCACTTTTACTCCCCTAAAATATTCAAGTAGATGCTAAATTTTGTTATTTATATGTCTACCACATTTCTCAAATATATCCTCTTCTGTCCACTCATGTGTCACCACGCTGGCTGGTAGGCTAGTATAATGTCTCCACTGGATTATTGTCCCCCTATTTGTCTTCCTACCTAACATCTTTTCTCTCCTACCTCTACAATGTATTCCCTACACAACTGCCCAACAGATTTTCCTTGGTGTGAACCTATTTAATAAATTCCAGTGGTTCCCTATTAATTATTTGACAGTATCAAATAGGACCCCTCTTACTGGCATTCAAAACATTTTACAACCGGGTCTCAACCTAATTCTCCAAAATATTAGACCTTACTCTCTTTCTCACTATATCTCCACTTCCCATCCATCATCTCACAGGTACTTTGTTGCAGGAAGTGTTAACCCTTTAATCTCCAAAACTTCCCACCTGGAGCTCTATTAATTGTTGAATGCCTCACCTAGTACATTACTTCAGGAGGGTCCAAACCATCCTTCACTCCATCCTCCTCAGCCAGGTTCTCACCAGCCATGCTTCATACCCTGCCCCCTTCTCACTTGTTCTGAAGCCAGGATCAACTCTGCTATTGTACCTGGAAGGGGTATGTCAATCATATCTCACTCAATTTTTCTGTAACTTTCTGGATAAACATGCCCCTCCCTAGCTACCCCCTACACTAAATAGAATGCCCACTCTGTGAAGGCAGGCCCTACCTTTGCTTTTATATTTTGTCACCAACATTTAGCACAATGCTTTGTCCATAGTAAGCACTTAATAAATCCTTTCCCATTCATTCAATCATTGCCTCACTCCATGGTCCCACCAAACTCACCTCCTTACTGTTCCTCATATTCATATAAAGATAAACCTAAAATATTTAAGTATGAGTGGAAAATCTATACCTGATGCCATCCACTAAGCAAAAGTACATAAGGAAATAGTAACTGATTCATATTGAAAATATTCTGCTGCTTTGAAATCCAAGACAATTCATTTTTGGTGGGTTTTCTTTATTGTAAAGGAAGAATATCTACACAGAAAAACAGGTCTTGTTAAAAAGATATTATGTTCTTGACTGTGATGGTCCATTATTTGATTATAGTGAGGCCAAAAGAGGGTGAATAATGAATCCTGTCAAGAGAACTGATCCATTCAAATCTGCATTATTTGAAACTATAATTATGTAAAATATGATCATTTGTTCCAGCCCCATGGAAACATGTTCAAATCCCATGACAATTTCATGGCATTCATCATTCCCACTAATCAGCGTATAGGTGTAGTATATTCTGTCTCTTTCAGTTAAAAAGTATCTTTTAAAAAAGACATTCACTTGCTTGACTAAGTACATTGACTAAATATCTCAAACAATTAACCACTGATGTATTGAGAGGACTGGTCAGTGAGGACTCCGTCTTTGAAGGACACTCAGGTATTTCCCCAACTGTTTTTAATCCAAGTGACCATATGAAACTTTGGGAGCCACTTTCCAATGATGACTTTAGTTCTATGTGATGATGACAAAGCTTCTAACCAGCTATGTAGATAAAAGAACGGACGACTCAGGAGTGGTGGATCTAGAAGTGTACATACGAAAGGTTGAATTCACCCATGTCTTCATCTCTTCTCTAATGGCTTTCAGGTGAGGAAAATTGTTTTGAATGAACTTTTCCTCATATGTTTGCCATGTGTACCTGAGAATATGATCACTCTGTTGTATGTATGTATGTGTTTGTTTGTATGTGTATGTATGTATGTACATTTATTCTTTCCTTGGGTTAATTAGTATTTTGACATGGCAGTGAGTGGACAGCCATAATTTTAAGAGATCTTAACACTTTATTAAAGATCCCACTAGAATCACTGGCAGAAGCAGCTAACTCAGGACCTGAGTAACCTTCTTGACCCAATCTAATAGTAAATTGTCTATCTGTGGAGACAGTAGGCTGAGAGGGAAGCCAGCCTTACTGATAAAAGGAATGACATGAAGAAGCATACTTGTGCAAACATCACAAAGGGAAAAACTGACTCCCAGAAGTAGGAGTCATGAGGCATCCTTTGGTCTCTCAAATCATCAGGGCATTATATAAATTGTAAGTAGATTCTTTATATATTGGAGATATGAGACCTTTATCTGAGAAACTGTGCATAAATTCTGCCCCCCCCCCAATATCCTGCTTTCCTTCTGATCTTGGCTACATGCTTTATTTTTACAAAACTTTTAAATTTAATGTAATCAAATATATCCATTGTACACCTAACTTTGCTCTCTATTTCTTGTTTCTTCATAAATTGTTCACCTATCCATAAATCTGGTAATATGTTTTATGTTCTTCTAATTTTCTTGTAATATCTCTCTTTGTATCTAGGTTATGTATTTATTTTGATCTTATCTTGGTAAATGATGTAAGAAATTGATCTATGCCCAGTTTCTGCCATATTGTTTTTCAATTTCCAAAAAATGGATTCTTATCTTAAAATCTTGTCTTTATACTTGTCAAATGAAAGGTTGTTATATTTATTTGCTGCTGTAAATTGTTTATCTACTCTCTTGCATTGATCTATTTGTGTATTTTTTAGCCAATAACAGATAGTTTTGATAACCACTACCTTATATTATAGTTTGATATCAGGTATTGCTCAAACTCATTGTGTTCCAAAATGTTTACAGAAGCTTCCTTTGTTGTAGCAAAGAAAAAGACATTTAGGGATGCATATGACTGCAATGGAATACTATTGTGTTATAAGAAATGATAAGCATTCAAAGATCTTAGAAAAACATGGAAAGATTTGTTTGAAATAATGAAGAGTGAACTGACTAGAACTGAGATAACATTGTATACAATAACAACAATATTGTTTTAAGAATGACTTTGAGTGAATGTCATTTTAACTATTATAAATATTCAAATTAACTATAAAGGACATATATAGAAAGACACTATTTGCATCCAGAGGAAGAACTGATAAATAGAAGTATTTGTGTCTAATGGTGGCCAAATCTAGGATTGGGGAGGAGAGAAAAAAAAGAAATTTACATGACAACTTTGTTTATTTAAAAGTAATAATAAATTGTACATAATAGATTTGCAATTTCAAGTGCAATCATTTTTTTTATTATACTGTGTTATGGAAATGTTCATTTTATTCCATAAATTAAAGATAAAATAAATTTAAACATTTTTTAAAAAATTGAGTAAATGCTCACAGACTGGGGATGCATGCTTAGAACTTAAAAAAAAATTTTTTTAACCTATAATCCAGAAAGTTTGGACATCACTTTCTTAAATGCTCAAAACTTAATGACTCTATATCTTATTCCCTCAGAGCCCTGCTTTCTACTAGGGCTTATCTGATCAACTATTTGGAGCTAAGATATTAATGACCAATAATATCTTACTGTTTTATCCTTCCTGAATGGCATCTGCATATTGCAATAGCTTTTAGTGCCTTACCCCAAA
The DNA here is from genome assembly GCA_028658325.1 of Potorous gilbertii. NCBI lineage: Eukaryota > Metazoa > Chordata > Mammalia > Diprotodontia > Potoroidae > Potorous > Potorous gilbertii. Next base: position 103,202,684 of record CM053774.1, on the reverse strand, counting down.
GGAATGAGTAATGGAAGGAATTTTAGATCCATGAGGGAGATATTTTAAATTAAGAGCATATGACAACTATGCTTAATATTATTTGCAGAAGGAGGTTCACAATCTTTGCACTGTTCACCTCCCAAGGATGTTGTGAGGAATCATGTGAGGACTTACCTCAAAGTGCTACAGAGATTTGAATTATTAGAGAAAATTTGGCCTTATTAAGCAATGCTTAGAAACCAACCCCTTCCTTGACCTCTGTGAAGAGACCTGGGCTTTGTGCCCAGTTGGCAGCATGAATCATGAGAAGACTTGCAAGGAGCAGCTGGGAAACTTTCTGCTTGTTTTGGAATATCTGCTTGGGTTTTCTGCATGGGCCAGGATTGCATGTCAAAGGAAGGTTTTTGAGGAATGTAAAAGTTTAAGTATAACCTTACGATTTGGATCTCAACATTGACAATCCTTTCTTAAAGCTGGATTAACAGAAATGTGTTAGAAAAGCTGGAGTAGAGCTTTACTGATTCCCTTTTGAATTTTGCCTTCTTAGTGAAGAGAACCTTGTTTTGGGGTCATTGGGGAGAATAGCAGGGACCATGAGACTGTAACGGAGATATTTTAGTTCAGCCCCTCATTTTGTGGAGGAAGGAAGAAACAGGAACAAAGAATTCAAATGACTTACTCACTGTCATTACCAAATGTGAGATCTGAATGCAGGGCTAATGCTCTTTCCATGGACTCAGATGACTCCAGAGGAGAAAGTGAGGCTTATGACCTTGCACAACCCTCCTTCACTTAAATCCAATTCATGTGCAAGTCATGACATCACCTCCCTGATGTCATGGTCCTCTTCGAGAAGGAAGGACAAACAACAGAACATCAATCACAAATTACCAGATTGTTTCTTGGAAATTTGAGAAAAAGACTAGCCCTGTGGTGGGAAATAGTTTTCTTTGGTGGCTCTCAATCTTTTATTCTATGTCTTCCATTCAACATTCTGTACTCCTGCAGGTATCGGATTCCCTTATGGGGAAGAAGGGAGGGAAAAAAAATATTTGGAGCCAGCGCCAAGATGTCAACCCCACCCTCCCTTTGTGCCACTGTTGTTACCACAGTCACAAAGGAGTTCTACAATTCTACCAATCTCAGACATTTCAACAACATTATTGTTCAGAATGACTTAGCAAAATTGTACTAACCAATACCACTTTCATTGGGACAACAAAGGAGAGTCCTTTCTCATCAGCTTACCTTTAAAGATAATGTTTATTGTGTGGGGATGGAGAATATAAGATAATATCTGACTAGGGGGTCAGGAGAATTAGGGAGAAATGGTGGATCTGTTTTAACTTTATATAAATAAATAGCAGTCTTCGACATGCTCAGATTACTTAAAATGAAGGCACTCTGTTTGACATGAAGACATCTGACTTGCCCCTACCATATGGGTAGCAACAGTTTCTTTCCGTTGGCTTAGTAGCCAGAATAGATTGTCTTTAAAATTAAGAGAGTGAGATGGTGAATCTTTTTCCCCCATGGTGTTCAGAAAGGTTGAAGATTCAAGTTTACTCATAGTATGCGTATCATGAACAGAGCTGGTGAAGTGAGGTGGGATACCTTCCCTTCCCCCGAGAAATGGACTTAAGGTTGGGATTTTATTTTGCTCTGTTTCACGTGTCCTTTTCGGTGCTGGACACAGATAGTGGAATTCCACTGGACCTGGGAACCAGAGCTATGGTTACTGTGGAGGCAGGATTCCAGGTCAAATGTGTAGCCATCCAGCCCAGAGGAGCATAGTAGGATTGGGCTATATAGAAAAAGAACAAAGCCCTGAACTTAAACCCCTCTCCTCTGCCCCAGAGAATGGGGTACTAAAGAGAGAATTGAATGTAAAGAGAGAACAGTGTCATGGAAGCCAAGGGAGGAGAGAAACCGTGGGAAGAGGGAGTATTTGTCTATCAGAAGTGGAAAAAGGCTTAAGAAAAAAGCACCTAGATTTAAAGGAAATAAATATGCTACCTAAGGAAGCAGTAGGAGGTAGAACTTCATTTAAAAGTCTTCAAGCAAAGGCTTAATAACCAGTTGTTAGATGTGTATGTGTGTGTGTTTGGGGGGGGGGATTTCCTTTGGATATGGCTTCCCTTTCAACTGTGGTTCACTGAAAAGGGAGAGAGATGCAAGAGAGTAGTTTGAGGGGATGACAAGATCGAAAGAAGTGTGTTGGGTCGTTGATAGGTTTTGTTTGTTTGTTTAAGATGATTGAGAGCAAGGTGTGGGGTTGTGGACAGTAGGAAAGGAGCCCCTAAGTAAAAAGTGATCAATAATGAGAGTCAGAAAGCCAATGACCAGAAAGGCAAGCTCCCAGAGGAGGCAGGAAAGGATGAGAGAAGGACCTAGGTGGAAGAGCTGCCTTTGGTAATGAGAAAGGCCACCTCATCCTCAAAGACTAGAAATAAGGAGTAGAGAAGTAGGGTAGAGTCAAAGAAAATTATTTTGATGTGTGGCGTAGGGATGAAGAAGGCATATGGAATGGAAATCCTTCATTTTCCTTGGTAAAGTAAGAAGAAAAACTTCATCTGAGAGGGAGAGGAAAGAGGGGAAGTGGTGTGGCACAGGTTCTTCATGGAGAAAAAATCTGGAACAGCTGCAGCTGGTACTGTGATGGAGGCAGGAAAGAATGAAAGAATTGTCATGTAGCAAAAAGGGTCTTGGGGAGATTGGATAATATGAATTTGTAGTGGATCAAGTTAGACAAGTTCCCTTGATTTTCACCAGTGGTATTCTGCAGCATCAGAATAGGAGCAGAGAATGTTTGTGGAACAATTACCACAAGCCTGAGATTTGGCAGACTTTGAGTAGTCATTGGCCAATGGTACAAATGACCGGAGGGCCAGTAGAATATATAATTGAACCAGTCTTCTCTAAGATCACAACGGGGAAGAGAAGCCGAGACAAGGATGGCTGGACAGAATGAACCTTTCAGGTCTTTCAGCCTAGCCTTTAATTGATTCTCTTAATGCAAGAGTTCTTATATTTTTTTGTGTCACAGAACTGTCTAACAGTTTAGGAAAGCCTCTAGTCCCCTTATTTTCAAATGCATGAAGTAAAATGTGCAGAAATACAAAGGAAATCAATTATATTGAAATATAGTTATTATATGTCATATATAAGATATATATATATCTTGGCAGTGTCAAATGGTACAACATTAGAAACTAATACGAACATGAAAGAAGAGACATTACATCAGCTTGCCTCCTGCACCCTAAGAAACATGAGATCTTTCCATCTGACTTGCAGCTGGAATTCCCATACAATGTCTCCCCCTGACCTCCCTGACACCAGGGATTCTCTGACTTTCATATTTGTAACCCCAGTGTTTAACATAGCTCTACATATTAAGTGCTTAATTATTGTTTCAGTTATTAATTCATTCCCCAGGTTTCCAGGATATCCTTGTTTACAGGATAAATTATTGCAATGTAGAAGAATTATTCTATAGAAAAGCTAAATATTGTCTCTACACCATTCACCCCTCCCCATTTTTTTTTGTATTTGACCTAAAGCCTTCAATGTGCTAGCTGGGTTTGTCAACAGAAAATAATTAAATCTTTCTTTGCTTGTGTTAGCACCATCCATGCTGGCACCATAGCACCTTTGCTCATAAACAAACAATTTTCAGTTGCTAAGATTAATTTTTATTTCCAAATTAGTAAAGTAATTCCCTTCTTGTATTTCTCTCTCTGTCTGTTTCTGTCTCTCTTTCTCCCTCTCTGTCTTTGTCTTTCTATGTCTCTCCCCATCTCTCTCTCATTCTGTCTGTCTGTTTCTCTCTGTCTTTGTCTCTTCCTCTTTCCCTGCAAGAAACTTTGGGCTTGGGCTGCCTTTATTTTTAAAATATTGTTGTTCACCCATTAAAGCAGCTAGTCTATTTCTACAAAATGCATGTAGCTTGGCTTATGCATTATTAGGATCACAGTATGTCACATAAACATATGTAACACAAGAGTACAAGTTTCCTAAAGCTCAGGTCTGATCATTTCACTCTCCTAACGAAATAAACTCCAGGGAATAGGGAAGTAGATCATAAAGTTAAGAAGACTGAGGATTGGTAATATTGCAAGAACACCAACAGGTACTTTGGGATCCCCTAACATAAGGCAAGAGCTAGAGTGGAAAAGGAGGGCAGGCAGAATAGGCCTTGAACTCTTTTGAGGAGGTTCCTAGACTCAAGAGAATTTGCTAGCAGAGTCTGTTCCGATAAGATGTTGCTGTGTTGGCAGACAAGGCCTTGTAAACCTCGGTGTAACCCATCTGAAGATTTACCAATGGAGTCAAAAAATCACAGAAGGTTTATCAGTGGATCCCAGCAATAATGTGGAGATGGCCTGAATCGTTGTTCAGTTGTTTTCAGACTCTTCGTGACCCCGTTTCAAATTTTCTTTGCAAAAATGCTGGTCTGGTTGCCATTTTCTTCTCCAGTTCATTTTTCAGATGAGGAAACTGAAGCAAACAAGGTTAAGTGACTTGCTCAGGTCTGAGGCCAGATTTGAACTCAGAAAGATGAATCTTTCTGACTTCAGTCCTGGTGCTCTACCCACTGTGTCACCTAACTGCCAGAGCTAGATACCACCAAACAGATCTAAATTCCAGATGAGCTTCGATAATCTATCATAGGACGTCCCACTGACTCTTCCCCCAACCCTAATGGGATTGGCGGCAGCTAGGTGGCACTGTAAATAGAGAGCCAGCCTGGAGTCAGGTCGGCCTGAGTTCAAATTTAACCTCAGACCCTTACTAGCTGTGTAATCCTGAACAAGTCACTTAACCTTTGTTTGTCTCAGTTTCCTCACATGTAAAATGGGGATAATATCATCTAACCTCCTAGGGCTGTTGTAGGGATCATACGAAATAATCATTGTAAACACTTATCATAGTGCCTGGTACAGAGTAACCACTATATAAATATTAATGACTACTACTGTTATCAATTAGATTCAGATGTGGAGACTTAAATAGAATCTTTTCTTTTTGACTGACGTCTCCACACCTAAGTTTTAAAAGCTTAGGAAGATCTGAAGTGACATTATGTGTCTGTGAGACTTACTTTGTAAGTCATGGGTACAGAAGAATACTGAACACTGAAACAGCCAATGTATAATCAAGGTAGACATGGTTTATTAAGTTTCAGGAGGAACAGTATTGGTCCCCATACACCTTCCTGAGTAAGCATGGTTTCAACTCCATTCCCCTCCATCCAGAGAGTCATTTGAGAGACAAACTCATCCTTTACCACAATGGTGGACTTGGTTTGGGGAATTCTTGATGTGGCTTGGGTCAAAAGAAATCCATTGTTCACATATCACCGGACACAGCACATCCATCTTGAAGATAACGGCTCTTATCTTTTTTCTAATTTAATTATCTTCCTCTGTTGAGCAGAATTTCCCTACGTGGTCTCCTTTTCCTATTTGGGAAAACATGTTATAGTCATATGTTCACATATAGTTAGGTTTCATAGACCTATAGACCCATAGGTCCATATGTTATAGTCATGTGTTCACATATAGTTATATGTTTATATAGTCATTTAGGTCAATATGTTATAGTCACATGTTTACATATAGTTATATTCATATAGGCATATAAGTCCATGTGTTATAGCTGCACGTTCACATGTAGTTATATGTTGACATGTAGTTATACATTCATATCCTATGTAGATCTATATGTTATAGTCATGTGTTCACATATAGTTGTGTTTGTATAGTCATGTAGGTTCTTATATAGTCATGTATTCATATAGTCCATATATTACAGTCAATGGGGACCATTGAAGAAAATGCCCGCATTTAAATTCTCCGGGTGTGGTCTGAACTGTTTTTGCTTTATGTAGCTACAAAGGCAAAAAGAATATTTCCACCATTGTCCACTATTATGATTAAAGACTCTGTTCCCTTAGATGCATCACATCTTTGTGAGTTTGTTTATTTCTTTCTTTTCAAAACTCCAGCATTTCAAGGCGTGGGACCAGATGGTGAAAGAAAGAGCTGCAGGGCTCTGAGTCATATTTTTGAAGGCGTTTCTTTGAAACAGAATATTTATCTGAAGGCATGCTAGCTCACACACAAGGGAGTGGAGACTTTGGTTGGAGGACTTCAGAAGGTCAGAACTAAGACAGGCGGAATGAGCACCACAGGAAAAGTAAGCAAAATATTTCTGTATCTTCATCACCAGCCAGGGAGATGAGTAACTAACTCTGCAACCTTCCAGCATCTAAATTATTTATTTAGGGAAGTAAATTTTCAGGACAAGAGAGGTTTACCAAGAAAGGCAAACACTTAGCATATATATGATATGATACGATACGACATGATATATCATATTATATCCTATTATGTTAATATGTGTTTTGTATATACATATACATACACATATATCTATATATGTGTATATATATATACACACATACATACATATACATATATGACAGAACTTCGCATTGCTACAAGATGAAAATGGAAACTATAAACAGAATGACCTTGGGGAAGGCGGTTTTTCCTCTAGAACTTTGGCAGTGACTGAGGGAACAAGCTTTAAGTTGTTTTCACTAGAATGTCGACATCTTCTGCTCTGACTGTTGTATTTTGATACAGTTAAGTGATGGAATGCGAAAAGTAGAGATCAAATTTATAACAGCACCAAAAGACTGGGCATGCCCATTAAGTTACTTAAGAATATGATTTTTGTCAATTGCTTATGCAAGGATAAGAAATAAGGATAGCTCTCGTTAAAGACTTGTTTATGTGGGCAAAAAAATATCTGAGTCTGGATAGAGAAGAGTTTCTTAAGCTTTTTTGTGTATCGTGGACACTTTAGCTGTCCAAATAACTTCTCAAAATGATGTTTTTAAATGTATAACATGTTATATGTTATATATGTGTAACATATGTTATGTGATGTTTTTAAATGCACAATATAAAAATACAAAGAATAACAAAGGAAACCAATTAGATTGCAATGCAGTTTTAAAATATAAAATAAACAAATAAATAAACCATGATTACAGATGCCCAAATTGAGAACCTTTGTAGAATTTTAAAGTTTACAAAGCTTTCTTGGACATCAAATAGAGTTCTACAAATGACCATGTAAAGCCAATAGAGAAAGTTCTATTTATCTCACTTCATGGGTGTGCAGCTCAGAGATTTTAAGTGACTTTTCTAAAGCAAGGTTGGATATTTTTTCTACCATCCTATGCTGATGCTTGCACATTTCTTATAATAGAAGAAAAAGGTGCTTAAAATTCTTTAAATGTCAGAGATTGGGTCCAGTTTAAGGTTTACTTCATTTGGTAAAATGACTCAAAGAGGTCTAGAAGAACCAAAATATAAAAATACCCCAAAGGACCTAATAATTTTGTATGCATTAGTTTATAACACCCATTTTTATCACCAAAGCTATAATTAAAGCACAATTCGCATAATTAAATTATTTTCTCATTTTGACATGGATCTATTATTTGCCAAAGTAACCTTTATTTCCTCAAGTATGCTTTTTGTGTTATAGATGACGTTTGAAATTCAGACATATTGGCAAATATAATCCTAACCTTAGGGTCTGAAATGTTGATAATGGCTTTAAATGGAGGATGTACTGGGAGCATCTGAATCTGGTTAATTTGGAGACAAGCTTGTTCATGTAAAGATTAAATGAATCTGGTGACTGCACCCTTAACTCCTATGCTAACTTTCGTGAGTTAACTGAAGATGTTCTGAATTCCATTTTCCTGTGAATGAATGACTAACATGAAGTCCATGGACTTGTGAGCAGATCTCGTGATGACCCTTAAATCTCATGTAATCTTAAACATTGGTCAATTCTGCCCAAGATTATATACAAACCAATGAGATATTTTTTCCCAGAGCACAGGTGACAAGGTTCCCATGGACTTAGCTCCCTATGGGCCAGCACAGAAAGCAAACCATGGTGACTGCTGAGAATTTCTCCCATGAGGAATATTTATGTGAATCCTTAAGATGCCCATTTTTTCCACATTTTGCTATCTACCGCTAAGGTGGATCCAATGTAGATGGTTCATAACCTCTGCTTCTCCTTCCACTCTCTTTCATTCCTTTGGGAAATTTCCTTCCAGGGGCTCTGAATTATGAAGGATTTTTTTTGTGTGTTTTTGTTCATTTGTTTGTCTTTGCAGCCCAAAATTTCCTGGTAGCTCCCTTCCCTATGAAAACTAGTTCTGAAGGGCACTAAAATTGGGCCTAAGGATTCGTTAGTACACCTGCAATTTCCCCCTATATTTTTCCAGGAATGTTATCTTCTTGTGGTCTCTCAACACAACTTGTCTCTTTATGTATGTCTCACCGCATGCCTTTCATGGGAACAAATATCACTTATGGCAGGAAGAGACCAGGGGACAAATTGGAGGAGGCCTTATTTAAGTGGATTCAGGGGATTGAAGAAGTAGAAAAAATAGATGAAGTTGGGGACCAGAGATTTAGACTTCCACCAGCACTACTCAGCCTACCATGTCAAGGAAGGAGAATTAGTATATCAAGTGACCAACCATCTGCTCTAACATCAGCCAGATTGCACCAGATTCTCGCTTCAAAATCGTGTAATAATCATCATCCCCTCCCCCCCACCCCCAGAGCCTATGCCAGGAGCACTTCCTGCACTCGACCAGGCTGGGAAGTTGACAAAGCAGATGAGACTCCTGTAACCATTTCTCTCACATTGCTGGCCTTATGTACCCAAACAAGTAACCCATCTAGGTCACCCTGTACTACACAATGTTCCAGGGTGCAAAAATATCCTTCAACAATCTGCAATCCAAAACTCAGTTCCTTCAAGGCTGCTGACCTTAGCTGGGAGCTAGGAGGCAAGAAAACTGATGGAGTGAATTCACCGCACTACACTGTCTTGGGACAAGGGTCCCAAGAAGCTCATTTTGATGATGCAAGATCCTGTCAGCCTTGGGATTCCACCTCACTATCATCCTCTGTCCCTCTTATTAGGGAGTAGAGCTATGAGCTTCTAGCCTTCCATTTAAAGAGGGTGGTACAGTTCATAACATTTCTTCATTTCTCACCTAGCTGCACTATCTTTGAACTTCTCTTGACTTTTCCATTATGCCCCAATCTCAGGGACTTATCCAGCTCACCCCACCCAACTTGCTTTTCAGCTCCTTTTATGTGTTTTCTTCCCTCCCACCCCAGGCTCCATAAGGGCAGACACTGTCTTTCTTTTTTTCTTATTTCTGTCCTTAGTATTTACCACAGCACTGGGCACAGAGTAGGCACTTAAATGCTTATTGACTGGCCAACTCTAATATGTGAATGACTGAAGGTCAGAATTTGCATTTTAAAAAGTAGTTTCCACTTAACCCAGTTGAATCTCTAATTGGTGAAATACTATATCAGGTAATAGGACACAAAAAAGGGAGAAAATGCTGGCTCTGTAGGGGCAAAGGGTGGAGGTGGCCAACTGATAGACCAACCCCCCCTGGAAGTCCGCTCATGTTTCTTTTCCTCTAAGGCATTTCTAATTTGTGTAATCTCTTCTTTACTCTACTTCTGGACCCAGAATTTCCCTGAAATCTACAAGTTCATTTTTCCTTTCTTCCAATGCTTTTCTTGACAATGTCTCTAGTCTTTAGAGGGACAGGTATTTCTACAAATGTAGTAGTTTTTCAACTTAAATTTGCAAATGCATGGGAAAAGTCCTGATCTTAGAGAAGATTAGATGAGTAGCCCGCCCTCATAGAATGCTTCTTTTACAATTTTTAAAAAGTTTTTTTTTTAATTTTAGATTTACGAAATAAAACAAGCATTTCCATAACATAGTATAAGAAAAAAAGATGTGCATAAAACCACTAATCTATTATGGACAACTTGCTGTTCTTTTAAACTATGTAATAAAGTTATTATATAAATTTCTTCTTTTTTCCTTTTTTTCTTCCCCCCTCCCTAGAAATGGTTATATTAGACACAAATGTGTGTATGTGTATGTTCATGCTTATATATATATATATATATATATATATATATATATATGCATACACATACACATATATATGTAAAATCATTCTTTACAAACTTCTATTTACTGGTTCTTTCTCTGGTTGCAGATAGCTTGTATTTTCCTCCATATGTCATTTGTAGTTAATTTGGGTATTTATAATAGTCAAAATGACTTAGTCACTCAAAGTTCTTAAAGCAATATTGCTGTTACTATACATAACTTTCTCTGGTTTTGCTCATTTCACTCTTTGCTTTGTATAAGGCTACCCATGCCTTTCTAAGATCACTGAGCTCATCATTTCTTATTAGCACAGCAGGATTTCATCACAACCACATACCACAACTTGGTCAGCCATACCCTTCTTGCAGTAGAGTTTCCCATGCTTCTGTTAGGTACCAAGGTTTATGGGTTCATTTGTCACATGAATATGTCCTTGTTATCTCTCCAGGTGATAAAATGCAAAGCTGCCGTGTTGTGGGGTCTGAAGCAACCCTTTTCCATTGAGGAGGTGGAAGTTGCCCCACCAAAAGCCTATGAAGTTCGAATTAAGGTACTGACATTCCTAATGTGGCTTTTTTTTTTCTGAAGGAAGGCCTGAAATTTATTTCTTATGGGGAACTATCAAAGAGGAAACTCTTCAAATGCCGATCAACACCTGTTCTGCAACCTAGAGACTTAGAGTTGCCTGACAGCATTAATTAATTCAGTGACCTGCCGTGACTCAAATAGTCAATATGGGTCAAAGGTGGGACTTGACTCCAAGTCATTCATATATATATATATATATAAATATATATATATATATATATGTGTGTGTGTGTGTGTGTGTACATACATGTATATATGTATGTGTATATGTGTGTATATATGTGTATGTAAAAATTTATCTTCAATTTTCAACATTCACTTCCACAAGATTTTAAATTCCAAATTTTCTCTCCATCTCTCCCCACTCTCCACGCCAGGATAGTGTGCACTCCATCTACCCCTTTCCCCAATCTGCCCTCCCTTCCATCACCTCCCCCTTCTCCCATCCTCTTCCCCTCTATTTTCCTGTAGGGTAAGATAGATTTCTATACTCCATTGCCTGTATGTCTTATTTCTCAGTTGCATGCAAAAACAATTTGACTCCAAGTCTTGTGATATTTTATCAGTGAACACTTAAGTTAACACCCTTTTAAACATTTACTCTGTCTATAATCCCATGATGATAAGAGGTCCTAGATGTAAAGGAACAGCTACACCACTGGCTTGACTAAACAGTTGAATAGCTCAGAGACACATTCTTTCCTTCATGACATTAGGTATGACCTCAACTGTAGAAGTTGTTTCTACTCAAGGTGCTTTTCAAAGACTCCTTTCAGTACAGTTCTCTTAGAAAACTGTTTAGAACCCCAGAGCTGAATACAGAAAACCAGAACCTATGGCATCATCACAAGGACTATTGTAGAAGTGCGTTAGGAAGGGAATGCAAGAATCACCCAGAACTCGATGTCTCCGATATTGTATCACCTCTGGAGAGTCACATTCAGAAGGCTCTAGATAAGTGCTTCCTAACCTATTAATTCTATGACAATTTCATTTTATGTCAATTTGTACTTTTGCAAGATTTATCTTTGGAATTCTGACTTTCAGTTAGGTGCTCCCTTCCCTTCCCTTCTCTTCTCTTCTTTTCTCTCTTTCTCCTCTTCTTCTTCTTCTTCTCCTCTTCTTTCTCTCTCACTCACTCACAATACAATCTTATCATTAATATCAAGTAGACTATAAAACATGTAGATGTATGCTTCCCAAGAGTGATGGTTATTGTCACTGTATATTGCTCAAGTCGAAAATTCAAGGAAATATCTGAAGATGATAAAGTCTTCCAAATGTTTGTCTCTCTCTGTCTATCTCTGTCTGTCTCTCTGTCTCTGTCTTTCTCTGTCTCTCTATATTTGTCTCTCTCTGTCTGTCTTTGTCTCTATCTCTCCCTCTCTATCTGTATTTCTGTCTCTGTCCGTCTCTCTGTGTCTATTTCTCTCTCTGTCTCTGTCTCTCTGTCTCTGTCTGTCTGTCTGTCTGTCTCTCTCTCTCTTTCTCTCTCTCTCTCTGTCTCTCTCTCCCCTCCCTTCCATAGTCTGTTGATATTTGTTGTTTCCATTTCCTCATCTCCTTCCTATTTCAGCTATTCACACTCTGACTCCCATACAGTACCAATGGTCTTTTTTTTTAAAAAAAAAAACACTTTGTTTTTCAATATTGCTCTTCTATTTTCAAATAGATTTCATTAATGTTGTTTCTACAACACCTTTATTTCTCCTGTATCCCTTTCTTCACTGTACAAGAGAACTTTCTTATTGCAAAGAATTTTTTAAAAATAGCAAGAGAAAGCATTTAGCAGAACAGGTCCATCTTTGAAAAAAATTCAGTCTTACATGCAATGTTCTACATTCAGGGAGCCCCCAACTCTGCAAAAGAGTTGGGGGTAGGAGGGAGATATTTTTCATATCTCTTTTCACCAAGCTTGTTCTTTATGATTTTGTTATATTAATTTTCTATTATTCAAAGGTAGTTAGTCTCTTTACTAATAAATCGAACTGTCATTTCTGGTCCCTAGCTTTCGTGACTTCTCAGTAGCATTTGATACTGCTGACCACCTCTACATTCTGGATTCTCACTCTGGATCTAGGAGCTCTACTCTATCATAATTCTACCCTAGGACCTGTTCCCTCCTTTCTCTACAGCCTCACTCTGTGACTTCATCACCTCCTCTGTGTTCAGTTATCATCTGTTCACAAATCTGTACGCAAATCATGTGAAAACTCATTTACTGTACTCACTCTCATTTCACTTCTGAGCTCCATTCCTATAGACCAATGACATCTCTCCATTTGGATATCACCTCTGATATTCAACATGTCCAAATCTAAATCCAAATCTATTATTTCCCTTCATCCTAATACCATCCCTCCTCTTAATGTGTCTTTTTCTATCAAGGATACCACCTTCCTTCCAGTCATTCAGAGGTGCAAACTCAAAGACATGCACATTCCTCCCTTTTCCTTATCCCCTATGAACAAGCCTCAATTTTTCCTCCATAATATCCCTCAAAATTGCCCCCTTCTCTCCTTTTGCATGCACCACAAAATTGTTCAGGCTTTTTTTCACCTCCTGCTTGGACTATTGCTATAGTTTCATTACAGAGACAGTTTCTCCCTTGTCTTGTTCATCCACCAAACAGGTGCCGAATTTACATTTCTACAGTCTGACTACATCACTGTCTTGAAGAAGTTTTAGCCTTTATGATAAAATATAGCATTCTTCTGATTGACATTTAAATCTCTTCATCCAGATTCATTTTCCATTGTTATCTTTAATATATACTATGTTCCAGCCAGAGTGACATACTTTCTGTCCTCTTTACATAATATTACATCTCCACCATGTATGTGCACAGGACCTAGATCTGAAATACCCTCCTTCCTCATCTCCTCCTCTTGGAATCTTAAGCTCCCTTCAAGATTCAACTCAAGTACTACCTTTCCTGATCACCCCTCCCCAGTTAATGTTGGCCTCTCCATCACCTTAAATATTTTATATTCACTTGGTGTTTTGTTTTTAGTCATTTATATTTACTTATTTCCTCTCAGTGGAGTGTAAACTCCTTGAGACCAGGGACAGTTTGGTTTTTTTTTTATATCCCTAGTACTTGTCATTTTGTCTTTCATACCTTAATAAATTCTTATTGATTTGAATTGGAATTTATAAAATAATAAAATAAATTTGCCCTTATAATGAAAGGTATTTGCATTTTTACAGTAAAAAGAAATTGAAACACAATCATATGAATTTATACTATTTTTCTTATAAATAAAGTATTTCAGCATCTTGTGAGTCTTGAGTAACGACCAATTTCCTAAAAGCTTTTCTTATTTCCTTTCCTGGCCACTTTCCAGGTTCATTCTCCAATAATCGAATCCAAACCCTTTGAATTTTCTCTAATGTTTAGAATCACTGTAAATTTCAATTTAACTTTTTTGTTACTTTAAAACAATGTTTGAGGTCAAAGAATCTTTTGTAACTTGCCAATTTTGTGACAAACAGCTCCTCATGCCTAGCACTGGGATAAATGATACTTGTAGGAATTTTTAGGCAAAACTTACTTTCCTCTGACCTATCTCTTAAGATCACTCCAAGGGAAAATATTTTGTGAAATGTAAAAAGCTAAAAAACTTCCAAATCATGTAGACCTTTGGTGAGAAGATCACACCTGGTTTGGTTCTTTCATCTGAGCACTGCATGTCACTTCATATGATATAATCACCGACCAACTGGGTCATACTACCTCATGATGAAAGCTCCCTCAGGACCATACCCTTATACTTTGCCACACATCCAACACAATGGAAAGCACTGATATATATTATAATAAAAGCATCATGTTTAAATATAAACTGCATTTCATTTAAGAGTAATCTAAGTCATCCCTTCCTGCTATGTCCAAGATGTCCTGTTACCCCCAGGATTCAGTCTTCTTTCTCTTTCCATGTAGATCTTGGCCACAGGAATCTGTCGTACAGATGAACATGTCATCAGTGGAGCAATAAGTACTAAGTTTCCAGTAATTGTGGGACATGAAGCAAGTGGGGTTGTAGAGAGTATTGGAGAAGGGGTAACGACAGTGAAACCAGGTGAGGAAAGGGTCTTTAATCAAGGCCTATGAATTTGTTTTTCAAAAATGATTTTTATAACTATATTTCTTTTCTTCTTAATTTATGGAATAAAACAAGCATTTCCCTAACATAATATGGTTTAAAAATGGTTGCACATGAAACTGTATTTCAGTATAATTGGTTTCCTTCATAATCCTATATGTATTTTATTTTATGCACTTGAAAATATTATTCTGAGAAGAGATCCATGGGCTTTATCAGACTACTCAAGAGATCCAAGATAGATAAAAAGATTAAAAGGCTTCTGAGGTAAAGGATTATTGAGAAAGGCAACTACTCAAATGTCAGAGCAAGAAAAGTTAATATAAAACGTCTTTCCTCAGCCCATAAACCTGGGGTGCACTCTCTCATGAATAGACACAGTGCTGTCCATGATAAGAGAGGGTTCTATATATAATGCAGATAGATAGATAGATAGATAGATAGAAAGAAAGATAGATAGATAGATAGATAGATATAATAGCAATGAGGCACATATATAGGATGCACACTTGACAAAGTCAATTCTTAACTCTTGACACTGTAGGACCTGGAAGGCCTTTCTTCATGGTCCTCATATGCTTCCTTTTGGGAGGTAATTTGGCTTGGTTCTCAGGGACTGGTTTTCATCTTGCTCCTACTTTTTTTTCTACTGATAGGGTCACAATCCTTGAAACCGCTCCCTCCCTACCCCACCTAGGTGACTATATCCCTATATCCAAATCTGTCAAGAATGTATGTCTCTTCAGAGATAGACTCAGACAATTCTCTTTCTTCTTTTTCCTCCACCCACTAGTATCTACTCCTTAGGCAACGTCTGGCTAAGGAGAAGGAAGGAAGGAAGGAAGGAAGAAGGAAGGAAGAGAGAAAGGAAAAGAGGGAGGAAGGGAAGAAGGAAGGAAAGCAAAGGGAAGGAATGGAGGGAGAGAGGAGAAGAGGAGAGGGTGAAAGGGAGTAATCATTTGTTAAGCACTTACTACGTACCAGGATCTGTGATTAGTGCTTTACAAATATTATCTCATTTGATCCTTGAGGGGTAGAGTCTATTATTATGGATTTTAAGTTGAGGAAATATAGGCGAATTAAGCTTAAGTGATCCATTTCAACATCTCTCTGCCTCAGTGTGACGGATTTGTTTGTTCATTCAGTTGCTTTATTCCCCTCTAGACTCAGTAAGACGTGTTCACATATCATAAAGAGATCAGGGTGTAGACTCATCTCTAAAGTCTAGGCAACATATATCATTAACACTTTGTGATTACATTCCAAGCCATCAACTGAGATTTTGGGTTTTTTGGGTGTTTTTTCTTGAGGAGAGGATTCCCTTCCCTCACATTGATGTTTCCATTTTTTCCTAAATCCCTCATGTCCCTCACTTCTTGAAGCATTATTAAATTTCATAATATTCATACACCATACTTTGCTTAACCACCACCATCAAAGGATGTATAATTTGTGCCAGTTTTTTTGCCAAGACAAAAAGTGCTCCTATCCCTATGAGAAATGGCAGATAGAGGTGTAGTTGACAGATGGCCAGCCCCTGCATCAGGATGTCCTGCATTCACATCCTGTCTCTGGTATATATTTGCTGTGTGACCCTATGTAGGTAACTTAACCTCCCAATTCTCTAAAAATATAAGTTGCAGAATAGTTTTCTCTAATTGTGTAACATCCCTCAGGGCTACTCTCCAAACTCATATTCACATGTACTTTCAGATGCCCAGAGTATGTTTATCTATCTATCTATCTATTTATCTATCAAATTTATCTGTCATATATCTATCTGCCTGAATACATTTTATTATTTAGCTGATTAAGCCACGCGTTAGTTATTAGAGCATTGTTTGGAAGTTATTTCCATCATTGTAAATACTATATATATATATATATATATATATATATATATGCATATGTACCTCCCAAATATAAAAATATATATGTTATATAGAGAGACATATATGTATATATATGTCTCTCTATATATACATACACATATACATATATATATATGAAGAGAGAGAAAGCATTTTTGATCATTTGTATTTAAGCATTTGTTTATATGCTTTGTTCTATGGGATGACAAGGACCCTGTGGTTCAGAGCATCAAATTTGGGGTTAAAGGACCTGAGTGTTAAATACAAGTTCTGCTGATTACCTAAATTTTATTTATTTTCTCCCAAACTTAAAGAAATAAAATAAGCATTTTCCATAACATAGTAGCATTGTCTATACACAGAGTAGGGTTTTTTATAGACAGAGTCCACATTTTGTACTTTTTTATATCATGCCAAACACAAATACACAATCCCCAAGCACCTAAAATGAGTGTCTGGCATATGGTTTATCCTCCAATACACACACACATATACAGAGAGAGGGAGAGAGAGAGAGAGAGAGAGAGAGAGAGAGAGAGAGAGAGGGAGGGAGGGAGGGAGAGAGGAAATCAGGTTTAGTGCCTTGCATAGGGGTCATACAGCTAGTGAATGTCAAGTGTCAGAGGCCAGATTTGAACTCAGTACTCTTGTCTGGAGTCCTCCTGACTCCAGAGCTGGTGCTATATCCACCCCTGCCTCCCACCACATTTCTTAATTTGGCTATCTTAAAAGGTGGTTCCTATGCAATGTTTCATATCATAATCTTTTCTCTTCTAGGAGATAAAGTCATTCCCCTCTTCTTGCCACAGTGTGGAAAATGCTCTTCCTGCATAAGTCCTAATGGAAATATGTGTGTGAAGACAGAGTGAGTATCCTTTCTACTGAGATTTCATTTTAATTGCCCCATTACCAATGAATAGTTAAGCTGCATTCATTGACTGGTGCCTTTAATGTCTTGACTAGTATGACCGGTAAGGGAGTATTGTCTGATGGCACGACCAGATTTACCTGCAAAGGGCAGCCTGTCTACCACTTCATGAACACCAGTACCTTCAGTGAGTACACAGTGGTGGAGGAAACTTCAGTAGCTAAAATCGATGCTGCTGCTCCTCCGGAGAAGGTGTGTTTGATGGGTTGTGGATTCTCCACTGGCTATGGAGCTGCCATGAAGACTGCCAAGGTGAGGATATCAATGACTTAGTTCTCATGAAAGATGCTTTTCCTAGCAGAGTAAAGATTTGGGCAGATGCTAAAAGTTTCAAAACACAAGCTACATTCAGGTACTGTCTATACCACACCAGACACCTGAAAGAACAATGAAATATCCAGTTGATTATCCAAAAGCCTCTGTTTCCAGAAATACAAATCAATAGAGACAAACACTTTCAGGGAATCTCAAATTCTTATTCTTTATTCAGATGATTTTGGCATTAGGAATAGTGTCTAATATGTTATAGCAATGATTTGGATGAATTTCCATTTGTCACAAAAACAAAACAAAACTCATGCGTGCATGGGAGAATGAAGGAGTGAATAAATGAAAATAATATTTATTAAGCAGTCACTATGAACAAAATATGGGAAACAAAGAGAAAAGAAAGCTAATTCCTGTCCCACAGGAGCTCGTATTCTAGTGGGGGAGTCAATGCCTTATAACAATTTCCTGTAACTCAAAAATATGGCTTAGAAAATGAAAAGAATACACAATAAAATCTCCTCTGTTTGGGTCTCACAAAGTTATATTTTGTGGCACAGTGGGCATAAATTTTTTAAACAAAATTTCTTCCACCAAGACTCTTCCAAGATTTCTCCTTAATTTGGAGATGACTGTAGGTTCCAGCAGAACCTACAGTCTAGTAGGTTTTGTCATAGAAGAAGCCCTTCTAGCATTGTTCTAGCAACACATGGATTATCCTTTCCAAAAACCTGCCCATCTAGGTACAGAAAAATCTCCCCATCAGTAGGTTGACCATTTGATGATAGATTATTTTGCCATAGTAAAAACTGAAAAAAAATAATACAAAGTGGTGGTTATGCTAGTATGGTAGCTATCTATTTCTGTAGGATGGTGTGACAGTGCTGAATACTAGGACAGAGGGTACTGAGCAACACATAGCTTTTAAATACCCTATAAAACTCAATTTGGATATTGGTATATGACATCCTGAGCAAATGAACAATAAAGAAAGGAAATAAGCATTCTGAAGCACTTACCATGTGCTAGGCATTATTCTAAGCACTTGACAAATATTATTTAATCCTTACAACAACTCTGAGGGGTGGGTGCTATGATGATTCCTATTTTACAGTTGGGGAAACTGAGACAGACAGTGGTTAAATGACTTGCCTAGCTTCACACAGCTAGTAAGCATCTGAGGTCAGATTTGAGCTCAGATCTTCCTGACTCCAGGTCCAGTGCTCTAACTACTGCTCCACTTAGCTGCCTTAGTTAGGATAAATGGATATACTACTGGAGTTACTAAATCTGAACTTTTCAGTATCAATGAAACCAGAAAAATAAGAAAGTTGCCTCTAAATAGAAGAACGAATTTTGCATTCTCCTTGGAGAGACAAATGAAGGACTTTGTGGAGTTGGTTCTAGAGTAAACCCAAAGGCAGCATGAAACATCACTTTGGGGTGTCCTGATTTTCAAAATATTTCTGTGTTTGCCTAGTGCAATATCAGTGGATAGTCATAGTCTGATGAGGAAATGGCAGGTATGAAATTTGAGGAGTGGTGCCATTCAGAGCATTGCAAAATGGAATTGCCTCAACTTGAAAGTAGTAAATTAAGTACCACTTTAAGTCTCATTGGAGTAAGAAGGTGGATGGCCCTGCATTTTCTTTTATAAAATTTATAAAATTAAAATTATAAAAAAATTAAAATTATAAATTTTATAAAATATAAAAAATATTTTTAAAATAACATTCGAGTAAGTGTCAAATCCTCAGGATATTGCTTTTGGCATCTGGACAACCTTTTCAACATATTTATCAGTGTGTTGTACTGTGCCTTTCTTAGAAACATATATGTCATCCAGAAGTTTTCTGATATCTTATTTTTTTTTTACTGTTGTGACCTGTTAGAAACTCAGGGCAGCTGAGTTTGATATAAATTCAATATCATTTCTTTCATGAATTAACTCATCTTTCGGGGATTGAGAAACAGTACAAACCATAACTGGTCTCAAGAAAATTCTGATTTCAAGAAGCGAGCC
The DNA here is from genome assembly GCA_028658325.1 of Potorous gilbertii. Lineage (NCBI taxonomy): Eukaryota > Metazoa > Chordata > Mammalia > Diprotodontia > Potoroidae > Potorous > Potorous gilbertii. The sequence continues at coordinate 103,182,881 of CM053774.1, read as the reverse complement.
ATTACCTTGAATAATAGTTTGAATGAGGAAGCATTTAGAGCTCATTTAGGGTTAGGGTTATTTATCAGTCACTCAGGGTAGTGCCTTTGATTGCATTTTGCACATGACAACCGATGTTGCAAAGTGTGGAGAGTTCTTTTCCCAACATTTGTCCACCTGGAGCTATTTTTAATCTTTTTTCCAAGGATACAGGGCTCAGCATTGTTATGGGTGAAATCTCTTTGTAGGATGTTACATTCCTCCACAGTCCTTCACAATAACAGCCCAGCTTTGCAGAAAGAAGTCTAAGATGTTGACTGAGTGATTGCTTAAAATAATCTTCATTCTGGTCACGAATGTGCCAAAGATCTAACGCTGGTTTTTCAAGGTTCATGCCCCACAAACCACAAACCCTAGAAGTTTCAGGTCTGAACCAAATCTATGATAGTGTGTGTTCAGGATTGGAATGAAATAGGACACTTGCAGAACATTTAATAGTTAACAAAAAGAGGTTTATCTAGCCAGAACAGGGAAAAACTATTTTTCCAAGGATATAGCATGGTTCAGTTGAGTATAGCTTCCTTCTTCCTATCTGCTAATCAGAACCACAAGGGAAGAGCTGGTGAGTCCTTATATCTTCTTTATTTTGTGCCTTCTGTAGGACACCAAGAATCTGTTAGCTGTCTCAGGCTTAATCTCTCTTAAAGTCATATTCAATGTCTTTTAAATAATAGCTATCCCAGTCTGTATGGGATAAAACTTTAAGAAATTTCTCCTATCACACAAGTCCTACCAATGAAACTCCACCTTTTAAAATATTCTGTTATTATTTTTTGCCTTAGTTCATATGGGACTTCTTCCCTCCTCCTCTACACAGGTAAAGTAATAAGGCTATGAAGCATATTAATGAAGTAGAACATTGTGGTGAATGATAGTAGATAGTATGTAATCCACTGAACTGGGGTCTTGACCAGGCTGGTGTTTGGGAATGAAGTTCAAAAGAACTATATTTTGTGGGTTTCTCAGCATATCTCCTCTGGTCAGTGATCCAGTTAGACCAGACTAGCAAAAACTGCAGCCTGTGGGCAGTAAGTGGCTTGTGGGCACACCAAAGGATTTTGGGCTGCCCACAGAAAAATTTAGAGAATATTTTCCTCTATATTTTTCTCAGGCCATCCAAATCCTTTGGTGGACCACAGATTGTACAGGCCTGACTTAGGCTGAGACAGTGCCAGCAGAAAATGACTTCTGAGGTATAATTTTGTTTCAAATCTTCCTAAATACATTCTAAATAGTATAATATGATTAAGATTTTTTAAAAATTCCCATTATTAGGTTTTTTTGGAGCTGTTCTCAAAATTTTTGGTCCTATACATATATTAATTGTTATTTCAAAACCATCTTTTATGAATGGTCCAATGTTAATGTCTATTCACTCCTTAATTCTATAAAGAACAGCTTTAAAATCATTTTAGAATAATGAAACTCCCTTGCTTTCCATTTTCCCAAATTGTCTCTTTGTTGCCTTCCATGTAATCAATGCTTACTTAATGTTAGTTGTACTTGAATTTGTTGGATTTTGTTCAATTATGTCCAAAACCCGTGTAAAAAGATGTCAGTGAGAAAATTTATGATTGGTAAAGAAGGTAGTTCAGTTGCATGATGAGAATGGTTGATTACAGACAACTGAAGAATGAATCTCCACTGAACGTGAAGAGATCTAGAAACAGTCCTTTGGAGCACTGTGTAGCTTTTCCATACAGACTCTGAAAAAATATGGGCTAGAACATGGCAGAATGATCACAGCTGTGCTGTGATTTACACCATAAGAGTACCATTGTTACTGAGTTCATGGATCCATTGAAATATTGGGACCAAGCAGGAATCATTCAGTCAATCAACAAGCATCTATTCAAAGTCCTACTGTATGTCAGGCACTGAGCTAGAGCCTGGGGATATAAAGAGAAGCGAAACTATCCCTGCCTTGAAGGAGTTTACCTTCTATTAGGAGAAATAATATATTCAGAGGAAATACCAAGATTTGGATGGGGGAGGGGCAGGGAAACCTTGGGAGAGGGGAATCAAGGAATGTCGATAAAGATGTAAGTAAAGTTACTTGTGATAACAATATGGCTATGAATTCTTCCTCCATAAGCACCAACATGTGTTCCCTTTCATGAAAGTTTCCGAGGTGGCAGAAGACAGCAGAGTGCTCTGTCTCTGAATTTTAAACTTCCTATGTTTTTAACCCTTTCAAAGTATCACTATCAGAATCAGTTTACCAGTGGCTACAATAAGCTAGTTGTGCTCTAGATTTTATGTTTCCCAAGATTCCAGATTTACTATAATCCCACTTTTCTGAGTAAAATTGCTACTGGCTAAGGCCCTATATTTTTCATCACCATAGGTCACCCCTGGATCTACTTGTGTTGTCTTTGGGCTGGGAGGAGTTGGCCTCTCTGTTATTATAGGCTGTAAATCAGCCGGTGCTTCCCGGATCATTGGAATTGACCTTAACAAAGACAAATTTGATAAAGCCAAGTCTGTAGGAGCCACTGAATGCATCAACCCTAAGGACTACACAAAGCCCATCCATGAAGTATTGAGCGAAATGACTGACAATTCTGTTGGGTATACCTTCGAGGTTGTTGGGCGCCTTGAAACCATGGTAAGTAATAAGCAGGTATAAAGGATTTGGTGGGAGCCACAGCTAAATGACCAACCTCAGAGCAACGATAGAATTCATCTCTCAATAATCTGATTTATTTAAGTGTGATTTATCACCTAGACAAAAGCTATAATTGTAGAAACCAGTTTTGATCGTCCAACAAGAATTGAGTAAATATGCACAAGTATTGGGCTAGTTTCTGGAGTTCTAAATCCAAAAGTGAGACAGTGCCTGTCCTCAAGGAACTTATATTCTACTAGAAGGAGATAAGGCACATACATACGAGTGAGAGGAATCGTAATAAGATTGGAGCCATAGATTGTCACACCATTGCCAATAGTAGTATCAATATGATGGCTGTTCTTAGAACAAGAGGCATAAAGCTGGAGATATGGATAAGGGTGGATTCTTGGGGGCAGGGAAAATGCCAGGATACCTGTGTCAAATGGGCCTTGGTGTCCTGGTGAGGGTTTGATACAATTTGAAGCATGGTCTGAGGCTGACTAAGATACAGTAGTTTAGGGTCATTTTCATTCATTTAACCCAACCGAGGCTATTTGAAGTGTAAGAACAGGTTTATGTTACTGAAGTTAAATAGAGAGCTATAATATTATCTTCTTTTTAACATTAAATTAAATTTATTTTTATGGAAATAGTATTTTATTTTTCTAATTACTAATTAATAATTTTTAACATTCATTATTCAGAAGATTTTGAGTTCTAAAGACAGCAAGCAATCTGATATAGATTATATATGGGCAATCATGTAAATATATTTCCACATTAGTCATGCTACATTATTTTCCATGAGCTAGAGGAGACATTAGTAGTCAGTAATTCAATGAAAATATGTACTTCACTGAATAGCAATAATAGCTAACATTTATATAGTGTTTACTACTATCAGTTGCTGTGCTAACCACTTTACAATTATGATGTCACTTGATCCTCACAACAACCCTAGGAGGGAGGTGATATTATCATTTCTATTTTATAGAAAGGAAACGGAGCCAACCAGGTTAAGTGACTTGCGCTGGATCACACAGCTAATAAATGTTAGAGGCTAAATTTGAACTCAGGTCTTTCTGACTCAAGGCCCAAAACAAATAACTTTCAAAATACTGTTGCCTCCTTTTATCCTGCCAAGAAGGTGCTATTTCAAGATGAGGAAACTGAGGCTGAGAGATTAAGTGATTTTTTTTTCCTGGGTCATACAGCTAGTAAGAGGCTAGATTTGAACTCAAGTCGTCCTCACTTCAGGTGCAGCAATCTATCAATTATACCATAAAACTCTCTAATGAGGGAGAGAAGTAGAGCCATTCATGTGACTTGAAAGAGCTCAGCCTGCCCCAGTGTTCTACCTAAAAGGCACAGGAGGGGATGGGGAAGTCAAGGGGCCCCCAAAGACTCTTTCGGTGGTAACCTATTTTTCCCAAGGAATCCTTGCCCTTTCACTCCTCTTTACTTTCCTTATTTTCTGAGATTTCTGCTTGTTGTGTAAATCAGCCTAGGGACACAGACCTTCAGATGAGCACCCTACCCTCACATTACCAAAAAGAAACTGAAACCTCGAAGTTCTTCAGTAAATATGCGTGTTATGACTCTAGTGAAGGGGCTACAGTGTTGGAAGAAATGTGGAATTTAAAGGGAAGACAGTAATTTAGAGGAGGTGAGCTAAAGTCTTTACTGATGATTGTTGGCTAGGGAATCAATTTGCAGTCTCACAAGTTGAGGCCTTTCATTGACGCAGGTGTAAGGAACTCCTAATTAATGATGGTTGCCTGTCATCGATGGACTTTGCTTCAATCTTACCTAATGTCGTTTAGTTTTATTGTGAGGGCAACCAATGGCATGCTAGGTATTATTAGTATTCAAAATAAATCTAAACAAAACTTCTGCATAGTCCCCAATGAGCACTGAAAAGAATGATATTATAAGCTCAGTAACCTAGTTTTGGAAAACACTGGAGAGAGAGAGAGAGAGACAGACAGACAGAGACAGACAGAGAGAGACAGAGAGACAGACAGATGGATGAAGAGGAGAAGAAGAATGAAGAAGATAAAACAGGAGAAGGAGGAGGAGAAGAAGAAGAAGAGGAGGAGGAGGAGGAGGAGGAGGAGGAGGAGGAAAAAAGCAAAACGAAGGAAGGAAGAAAGGAAAGAATGCAAAAAGGAAGGAAGGAAGGAAGAAAAAAAGGGAAAAGTAACTAATAAATGATCTACATTAATCTCAGTTTCTTTATAGGAAGCAAGAAGTTTCCTCTCTCCAGCACATGTAGTTTCCTACTTCTTTTAAAATCTTGCATGAAAATTCCAGAGTATTACTCAAAGAGTTTCAGCACTACTTTACTGTTGGTTCCTCTTAGGCATTGTGATTAGTGCTGCTTGTTCAAGAATATTTCAGTGTTGAAACTACTGTGAAAATGAAATATTTTTTAAAAATCCCAGCCTGGTGATATAGAAAAAGGGCCAAACTTTGGCCCACCACACCTGAGTTTAAATCCTGGCTGTGCCATTTGCTGCCTTTGGACCTTGAGAGAGCTGCTTCCCTCTCTGAACTTCACTCTCTTCATCTGTAAAATGAAGTGCTTTCTCTCAAATGATCTAAAAGTCTTTTCTAGTTCTAAATCATATGACTCTACTTTCTGTTTCTTGCCTTTGGGGGAAAGTGTCTATATCAGGAAGACAATATTATTACAATATTAAAAATGGTATTCATGACACAAGAAATCAAAGTTATGTAAGCACATGGGGGCATGCTTCAATTTTTTAATGGATGATTCCTTATGCCTGGTACAGGCTTCCTCTTTGTCTCTGCCTCATAGAAATGCAAATTTCCCTTAAATCTCAGCTTAATTGCATCATTTTTCATGTAGTTTCTCCTGATCCCCCAGCTGCTAGCACCTTTTCCCCACACTAACACCGAAATTATCTCAAATTAGTGACTTTCTAGATTTTTTATGCTTATAAGTGAACTTGTCAACCAACCCCTCCCACACACACACTCTTCATTCCCATACATGCACCTTGAATGTAAGATCCTGAAAGGCAGGCACCATTTCATGTTTGGCATATTCATTTTTTAGCACCACACCTGGACAGTAGTAAGCTCTGAAAAGAAGCTTGTAGAGTCATAAATTTGGGGGACTGTGCTAATTGGTGGTGAAGGAGTAAGTCACAGAGCCCTTTCCATTCTGATAGATACTACATTGTCACTTTCATTTGAACATCAGATTGATGCCCTGGCTTGCTGTCATCTGAGTTATGGGACCAGTGTGGTTGTAGGAGCTCCTCCATCCTCTAAAATGCTCACCTACGATCCAATGCTGCTGTTCACTGGTCGCACCTGGAAAGGATGTGTTTTTGGAGGTATGTGGTCAAGAAATGGGAGGTATTCCTTCAGACATGTGTCAGAACTTTACTGAGCACTGGGATACAAAAATAAGGAGAAAAGGGAAGGGAAGGGAAGACAGTTCCTTCTCTCAAGGGATTTATATTCTAACAGGAACCCTTCCCTTCTCTTTTAATTTTTATTGAATTCTTTTACCTGTGGTTGGGAAGTTCACCAAATTCTCCAGTAGATCAAGGCAAGCAGAGGTTAAGTGGTTTGCCAACAATCACACAGCTGGAGGTATCTGAATTCAGATTTGAATTCACATCTTCCTAATTTCTGTCTCAACACTCTATCCACTGAGCCATCTAGCTGTCTCAATACACATAGTCCACCGCAAAGAGGAAAAAGAGCTATGTTTTCACACCGCTCTTTTGGAACCAAGTTTAAGCATTTTAATTGTAAGGTATTCCATTTTGTACATCTGGGATGGCGTGAAGGGCATTCTTTTTATTTGTATTTTATCGCTGTATATTGTTTTCTTGGTTTTGCTTATTTTACATTGTTCATATAAGTCTTGACATGATTCTCTATAGTTTTCATACTAATTATTTCTTACAGTGCTGTAATATTCCATTACATTTATGCTCATAACTGGAATTTCTGATTTGCTCCAACATTCTGTGCAATGTCTATAGGGTCATGCATATACATTTCCTAGACTGTTAAATAGCACTTTCAGTTCCTGAATTAGTATAAATAAGAAATTATAAGATCCCAAAAGGAATATTGTAACCAAATTCCAGAGTTCCCAGATCAAGGAGAAAATATTACAAGCAGAAAGAAAGAAACAATTCAAGTATTGTGGAAATACAATCAGGATAACATAAGATCTAGCAGTTTCTACACTAAAGGATTGGAGGGCTTGGAATATGAAATTACAGAGGTCAAAGGAGAAAGGATTAAAATCAAGAATCACATACCCAGAAAAACTGAGTATTATACTTCAGGAAAAAAAATGGAATTTCAATGAAATGGAGGACTTGCAAACATTCTTGTTGAAAACACCAGAGCTGAATAGAAATTTTGACTTTCAAATACAAGAATCAAGAGAAACATGAAAATGTGAACAGGAAACAGAAGCCATAAGGAACTCATTAAGGTTGAACTGTTTACATACCTACATGGAAAGATGATATTTGTAACCCATTAAACCTTTCTCAGTATTGGGTGGTTAGAGGGAATATATATATGTACATATACATATATACGTATATGTATACATATACGCATATATGTCCATGTGTCTGTCTATGTGTATGTATGTGCATATTATATATATGTAGGTATATATAGATATATATATCTGTGTGTGTATGTGTGTACATATGTATGTATATAGATATAGACAGAAGGCACAAGGTGATCAGAATATGAAGGGAGGATACTTAAAAGGTAAAATTAAAGTGTTGAGAGGAAAGTAATGGGAGAAAGAGAAAGGGAGAAATATAATGTAGTAAATTATCTCATATAAAAGAGGCAGAAAAGAGTTTTACAATGGAGGGGAAGAGGAGGAAGATGAAAGGGAATAAGTGAGCTTTACTCTCATCAGCATCCCTTGACTTAAGGGGAGAATAACATACATTCAGTTAGACATGGAAATCTATTTTACCCTGCAGGAAGGCAAGGGGATGGGGATAGGAAGGATAGGATAATAGAAAGGATAGAAGATTGGGGGAGGGGGTAATCAGAAGCAAACACTGTTGTAAGGGGACAGGTCAAGGGAGAGAATGGAATAAATGGAGGGCAGGATAGGACAGAAGGAAATGTGGTTAGTCTTTTGCAGCATGACTATTACGAAAGTGTTTTGCAAGTCTATACATGTATAACCTATGTTGAATTGCTTGCTGCTCAGTGAAGGTGGGTGGGGAGCAAGGAAGGGAGAGAATGTGGAATTCAAAGCTTTAAAAATGGATGTTAAAATTATTTTTGCATGCAACTGGGAAATACATTGTATAGGCAATGGGGTATTGACATCTATCATGCCCTATAGAAAAATAGAGGGAAGGGGGAGGGGAGAAAGGAGGTGATAGAAGGGAGGGCAGATTTGGGGAAAGGCATAGTTGAGGTTCACACTGTCCTGTGGTAGGGAGAGGGGAGAGATGGGAAGAAAATTTGGAATTAAAAATCTTGTGGAAGTGAATGTTGAAAACAAGAAATAAATAAATTATATTAAATTGGGAGGGAAAAAAAGAAATTACAGAAGGCTATGAATTCATGCTAAGGAAGATGAGTTGACCTTCACAATATTAACTCCCGGTTTTACAGGGTTTGAAAGTTGCAAGTTGCCATCCCATGAGAGAACTAATATTAGCTTTATTGATTTTTTTTAAATGACACAATTGTAGGTCACAGAGGTTAAGCAACTGGTCCATTGTTATTCTCATAAATAACAGATCCTATCTTCAAAACTAGTCTTCTGCCTCAAAGACTACAATGTTTTTCTACTTTTCTGTTGTTCTCTGATAGAGCAGTACAGGCGAAACTTTACATTGCTTCTGGTGAAAGGACCAGGAGGGTAGGGTGGGATGAGAGGAGGTGTCATTTCACAAGGAGCAGGCCACATTATAAAGACCCTAGGTTCGTGATCTCTGTTAAGTGCAGTTACCATTAACTCCCTCATCAAATGTACCACCTCTCCTATCTTCTCTATTTCTATTAATTAATTTCTATTAATATAGGTAATAACCCTCACTTGAAGTCTCAGAGAGGCAACTTCATGTAGGGGATGAAGCACTGCATCTCTTTTGAAAAGATTTTGGTCCCAGTTCTTACTTTTCTAATAATTAATCAAGTTATTTTCACTTTTAACCCCCAAGAGGCCCCAGGTATTTTTTGTTTGTTTTGTTTTAGCTTTTACAAAGGGATGTTTATTAAGAAGATATGGCAACAACACAAGTACAGAAATGACTACTACAAATATTCCTCCCACCAAGTTCAACTCCAAATGTGGTGTAGACAATGGAGATCGCTTCTTTTTCCCAGAAACTGGTGACTTGGCTGCCAGGTTGATTGATTGCTGGGCTGAGTCATGGTGGCCAGTCCTTAGGGATGCTCTGGTTTTTCCTCTGGCTCAGCTATAGTGACTATTGAAGTGTATTGTCTTTTTTTGTTTTATTTTAATAGGATATAGCTACTTTTTTCTTTTTTTATTATTTTATTTGTTTTCAGTGTTCTACCATCACTTCCATATATCTTAGATTTTTTCCCCTCTTTCCCTACCTTCCTCCCTCCCTCCCCACTCCCTCCCTGAGATGGCATACAGATTTATATAGGTTCTACACATACATTCCTATTAAATACATTTTCACTTTAGTCAAGTTGTATAGAAGAATTAAAATGAATGGGAGAAATCATAAAACAAACCAAAACATAATAGAAAAGAAAATGATCTGCTTCATTCTGCAATTGAATTTCATAGTTCTTTCCCTGGATGTGGAAGGCATTTTGCCATAAGAGACCACTGGAAATATTTCAGTCCTTGCATTGCAATGAAGTACTGTCTACCTCAAAAATTCCTTACACGCTGTGGTTGTTAGTGTGTACAAAGTTCTTCTGCTTCTGCTCCTTTCACTTAGCATCAGTGCATATAAGTCTTTCCAGTCTTTTCTGACGTCTTCCTGTTCATCATTTCTTATAGTAAAATAGTATTCCATTCATATATTATATATTCAACCATTCCCCAATTGATGGGCATCCCCTTGATTTCCAGGTTTTGGCCACCATAAAGAGAGCTGCTATAAATATTTTTGTACATGTTGGACCCTTTCCCATTTTTATGATCTCTTGGGGATACAGTCCTAGAAGTGGTATTGCTGGGTCAAAGGGTATGCACATTTTTGTAACCCTTTGGGCATAGTTCCAAAATTGCTCTCCAAAATGGTAGGATCAACTCATAGCTCCACCAACAGTGAATTAGTGTTCCAACTCTCCCACACCTTCTAAAACATTTATCATCTTCCTGTTTTGTCATATTAGTCAATCTGGTAGGTGTGATGTGGTATCTCAGAGTTGTTTTGATTTGCATCTTTCTATTCAATAGTAATTTAGATCATTTTTTCATTTGACTATAGATAGCTTTGATTTCTTCCTCTTAAAGTTGCCTGTTCATATCCTTTGACTATTTATCAATTGAGGAATGACTTGTATTCTTGTACATTTGATTCAGTTCTCTATATTTTAGAAATGAGGCCTTTATCACAGATGTTAGCTGCAAAAATTCTGTCCCAGTTTTCTGCTTCCCTCCTAATTTTGGTTGCATTGGATTTGTTTGTGCAAAACCTTTTCAACTTAGTGTAATTAAAATTATCCATTTTGTACTTCATAATATTCTCTATCTCTTGTTGGGTCACAAATTTCTCCATTCTCCATAAATCTGACAAATACACTATTCCTTGCCCCCCGAATTAATTGGTTTCAGTATTAATCTTTATACCTAGATCATGTATCCATTTGGACTTTATTTTTGTGTACATTGTCATGCATTGGTCTATGCCTAGTTTCTGTCACATTGTTATCTGATTTTCCCAGCAATTTTTGTCAAACAATGAGTTCTTATCCCAGAAGCTGGGATCCTTGGATTTATCAAACAGTAGATTGCTATATTCATTGACTACTGTGTCTTGAGTACCTAACATATTCCACTCGTCTACCCTTCTGTTTCTTAGCCGGTACCAAATGGTTCTGATAATTGCTGCTTTATAATACAATTTGAGATCTAGTAGAGCTAGGCCACCGTCCCTAGCATTTCTTTTCATTAGTTCCCTTGATATTCTTGATCTTTTGTTCTTCCAGCTGAATTTTGATATTATTTTTTCTACCTTTGGAAAATGATTATCTGCTAGTTTGATTGGTATGGCACTGAATAAATAAAATAATTTAGGTAGAATTGTCATTTTTATTATATTGGCTCAGCCTACCCACTAACAACTGATGTTTTTTCTACTTACTTGGATCTGACTTTATTTGTGCTAGAAGTGTTTTGTAATTATGTTCATATAGTCCCTGGATTTGTTTTGAGGGTAAACTCCCAAATATTTTATAGTGTCTACCCTTACTTTAAATGGGATTTCTCTATCTCTTGCTGTTGGGCTTTGTAAGTAATATATAGAGATGCAGAAGGTTTGTGTGGGTTTATTTTGTAACCTGCAACTTTGTCAGAGTTGTATATTATTTCAAGTAGTATTTTACTTGAATCTCTGGAATTCTCTAAGTATATCATCATATTATCTGCAAAGAGTGATAACAGTTTCTTCTCTGTCTATTCTAATTCCTTCAATTTCTTTTTCTTCTCTTATTGCAATAGCTAATATTTCTAGTACCATATTGAATAATAGTGGTGATAATGGACACCCTTGTTTCACCCCTGATCTTATTGGAAATGCACCTAGTTTATCTCCATTACATATAATGCTTCCAGAAGGTTTTAGGTAGATGCTGCTTATTGTTTTATGGAAAGTTCCATTTATTCCCATGCTCTCCAGTGTTTTCAATAGGAATGGGTGTTGTATTTTGTCAAAACCCTTTTCTGTATCTATTGAGATAAGTCATATGGTTTCTGTTAGTTTTCTTGTTATGATCGATAATGCTAATAGTTTTCCTAATATTGAACCAGCCCTGCATTCTTGGTGTAAATCCTACCTGATCATAATGTATTATTCTCATGATAAGTTACTGTATTCTTTTTGCTAAAATCTTATTTAAAATTTTTGTATCTATATTCATTAGAGAAATTGGTCTATAATTTTCTTTATGTTTTGGCTCTTCCTGGTTTAGGTATCAAAGACATATTGGTATCATAAAAAGAATTTGGGTGGACTTCTTTTTACCCAATTTTCCCAAATAGTCCATATATTATTGAAATTAATTGTTCTTTAAATGTTTGATAGAATTCACTTGTAAATCCGTCCAGCCCTGGAGATTTTTTCTTAAGGAGTCCATTGATGGCTTGTTCAATTTCTTTTTCTGAGATGGGATTATTTAAGTATTCAATTTCCTCTTCTGCTAATCTAGGTAATTTATATTTTTTAAAATAATCATCCATCTCATTTAGATTGTTGAATTTATGGGCATACAGTTAGGCAAAGTAATTTCTAATTATTGTTTTAATTCCCTCCTCATTGGAGGTGAGTTCACCCCTTTCATTTCTGATATTGGTAATTTGGTTTTCTTCTTTCTTTTTTTAAATCAAATTGACCAAAGGTTTATCAATTTCATTGCTTTTTTCATAAAACTAACTCTTAGTTTTATTAATGATTTTCTTAATGGTTTTCTTAATTTAAATTTTATTAATCTCTCCTTTGGTTTTCAGTATCCCTAATTTGGCATTTACTTGGGGATTTTCAATTTGTTCTTTTTCTAGCTTTTTTAGCTGCATGCCCAGTTCATTGATATCATCTTTCTCTATTTTCTTCATGTCGGCATGCAAAGATATAACACATCCCCTAAGAACTGCTTTTACAGGATCCCATAAGATTTGATAGTTTGTCTCATTATTGTCATTCTCTTGACTGAAGTTGTTGATTGTTTCTATGATTTATTGTTTAACCCGCTCATTCTTTAGGATTAGATTGTTTAGTTTCCAATTAATTTTTGGTCTATTTTCCATGAACTTTTATTACATATAATTTTTATTGCATTATGATCTGAGAAGGATGCATTCACTATCTCTGCCTTTTTTCACTGGATTGTGAAGTTTTTATGCCCTAGTACATGGTCAGTTTTTGTATATGTGTCATGTACCACTGAGAAAAATAAATATTCCTTTCTATGCCCATTCGATTTTCTCCAGAGACCTATCATATCTTCCTCATTCAGATTTTTATTCACCTCGTTAACTTCTTTCTTGTTTATTTTGAGGTTATATTTATCAAGTTCATAGAGGGGGAAGTTGAGGTCCCCCCCACTAGTACAGTTCTGCTGTCTATTTCTTCCTGTAACTCCCTTAATTTCTCCTCTAAGAATTTGGATGCTATACTACTTGGAGCATATATCTTTAGTAATGCCATTGCTTCATTTTCTATGGTGCCTTTTAGCAGGATATAGTTTCCTTCCTTATCTCTTTTGATTAGATTTATTTCTGCTTTTGCTTTGCCTGAGATTAAGATTGCTACCCCTGCTTTTTTAACATCAGATGAAGCACAATATATTCTGATCCAATCTTTTACCTTTACCCTTTGTGCATCCCCTTGTTTCAAATGTGTTTCTTGTAAACAATGTATGGTTGGATTACGGTTTTTAATCCATTCTGCTCTCCATCTCCATTTTATGGGAGAGTTCATCCTATTCACATTGACAGTTATGATTACTGTCTGTGTCTTTCCTTCCATCCTCTTTCCTACCATTTGTGCTTTTAGTTCTCCCTTCTCCCTTCCCCTCCACAATAGAGTTTTAATTTTGAACACCACTCCCTGCAGTCTTCTCTTCCTTCTTTCATCCTTTCTTTCTTTTACTCCCCTTTAACTTTTCTACTTCTTCCCTCCCTTTTAGTCTCCCCTCCTTTTCTTTTCCCCTTCCCCTCCTACTGCCTGTAGAGCTAGTTAGATTTATATACTTAAGTTTGTTGTTCCCTCCTTGAACCAAATCAGATGAGAGTAAATATCAAACAATGCTCACCTACCTCTCCTCCTTCCCTCTACTGTAATATAATTTTATACCTCTTCCTGTGATGTAGTTTACCATTTTCTACCTCCTCCTTTTCACCTCTCCTGTTACAATCCCTTCACAGCTTTACATCACATTTTTATCCTCACATTGTTTACTTTATACCAACTTCCTCTGACTATGTATATCCCTTTTATATTTCATAATAATTAAACAATTCTCAAGATTACCAAGTATCATCTCCCCTTATGGGGATGTAAACAGTTTGCCCATATTGAGTAACAAGTTTTTTTTTCCCCCTGTTTACCTTTTTATACCTCTCTTGAGACATGCATTTGAAGATCTAATTTTCTATTGAGTTCTGGCCTTTTCATCAGGAAGATCTGGAAATCCCTTATTTCTTTGAATGTCAATCTTCTTGTCTGAAATATTACGCTCAATTTTGCTGGGTAATTGATCCTTGTAGTTCCAGTTCCTTTGCCTTACGGAATATCATATTCCAATTTCTTTGATTTTTTAATGTAGAATTTGCAAGGTCCTGTATGATCCTGAGTGTAGTTCCTCAATATTTGAATGGTTTCTTTCTGGCTGCCTATAATATATTTTCCTTCACTTGTTAGTTCTGAAATGTGACAACAATATTCCTTGCTGTTTTTAGTTTGGGATCCCTTTATAGGGAGGTGAATGGTGAATTCTTTCGATGATTATTTCACCCTCTGGGTCTAGGACTTCTGGGCTGATTTCCTTGATGATTTCTTGGAAGATATTTTCCAGGCTCTTTTTTTTATCATGGCTTTCTAGCAGGCCAATAATTGTTAGGTTTTTTCCCTGGATCTATTTTCCAGGTCAGTTGTTTTTCCAATTAGATATTTTGCATTTTCTTCTATTTTTTCATTCTTTAGATTTTGTTTGACTGGTGCTTGATGTCTCATAGAGTCATTAGCTTCTACTTGCCCAATTCTAATTTTTATCTATTTGTTTTCTTCAGGTAATTTTTGCATCTCCTTTTCCATCTGTCCAATTATTCCTTTTAAGGAATTATTTTCTCCAATTAGTTTTTCTACCTCCTTTTCCATTTTTCCAATTTTCCCAGTTAGGTTTTGTGCTTATTCTTCCATTTATCTAATTTTCCCAGTTAGGGTTTGTACTTCCTTTTTCATTTGTCCAATTTTTCTTTTTAAGGAGTTCAGTGAATTCTTTTTTCATACTTTTAAGATCATTGGCCAGTTTTTCTTGTATTTCTCTAGGTTGGTTTTTTAAATCCTTCTTTAGCTCTTCCAAGAGTGTTCTTTGTGGTAGTAACCAGTTCATATTCCCTTCTGAAATTTCATATGGAAGTACAGTCTCAATGCTGACCTCTTTGGTATTCATGTTTTGGTCCTTGTCCCCATAGAAAGATTCTATGTCTTTTCTTTCCTGCTTTGCTTCTTACTCATGATGATGAGGCTTTGTGTGTGGTGGCCTCTGATTCTTTCGGCTAGAAGCTAAAAATTCTAGTGCTGAGCTGGCTTATGTGAGAAAGCAGAGGCCAAGCTTTTTGTGTTTCCCTGGCTTTACCCTGGAACTAGCTTGTTATGTGTGGGGGAGGAGTGATCTGGCCACTGTAGGTCTCCTCAGCTAAGCTAGAGCAAAGGTAAACTCTGATTGGTGATCCAGGCTGCCCTAGTGTCTTCCTGTTTCCCCTGGGGTTTTGAGGCATGCCTGTTGGTGGTTGTGAGGCTCCACCCCTCTGGGACTCCAGATCTCCTCCATGTTCACTGAGGTGGGGTTGTCTGGAATAGCTCCAGTCCTGCACTGGTCCCCTTCAGCCACAGTAAGAGGAATCTTCCTTAGCGATTTTCCTAGCCTCACATGCTAAGAGATTCTTTGCTCCTTCTGCTGATCTCACTGATCCAGGATTTTTCTGGGGAAATATTTTATGGGCCTTTCAAGGTCAACATGGGAGAGGGAGAGAGCATTTACTGATCATTCTGCAATTTTGGCTTCTGGAAGTTCAAGTAGATGACTTACAGACGTTTAATCTGTGAGCTGATAGTCTCAGGAGCAGGCACTGCAGATACCTGGGGGCTCCACGGCTCAGAGTGGCCGCTGCCTCAGGGCACCTGGAGCTTCTTGTTCAGCCCTGCTGCACTTGTGCTGTGTGCTATGTGCACCTCCAACCCTGCAGAACAGATCCTTCCCATTGACTTTGCAGTCTGTCCTGGGCTGTGAATCTGCCACAGTCTGTCTCCTATTGGATTCTGTCCCTCTAAAATTTAGTCAGATTCTCTTTTTGGAAGTATCTGAAGGAGTTTGTCTAAGAGCTTTGGTGAATAATTGCTCTCACTCTGCCATCTTGGCTCCACGCCAAGGCCCCAGTTTCTTTGTCAGTAAAGTGACAAAGATGACCTCTCCATTCTGTTTAATTTTTTAGAAATTCTATGATTCTACTCAATATTTTGTACCATACATAAAAAGTTTCCAAAAAATTTTTTTCTTCCTCGATATAAACTATAAAATGGAAAAGTAAAATGCATGAAATTTTAGCCAACAATACTCCCTAATTAATTACCTGTCCTTGTTATTAAGGGTCTAACATCTCTGAGATCACTATATGGCAAAGTGAAACATTTATGGCATTCATATCCTTGAGAAACTTACCAATTCAACCTGTGTCAGTTTCCCCAGGCACAAGACTCCTGGTGATCCTGGTACTGGTCCTTCAGGGATCTCTGTGACTTAACTCCCCATCTGAATACTCTGGGTAATTTAGTATATGACATGCCTAAAAGGTAAAGTCACATAGGCTTACAACCTTCAGACAATAATTTTGCTTGTTTTTTTACAAATCATTGAAAATTTAAGCACTTGCATCTAAGTCCAAAGAGTGGAACCAAAGTGCATAACCTTCTCCCTTAAGAGATTTGTATAGCTCTGTGCTCAGCCAGTATCACCAGTAACTTCTTTGCATCAGTGTTTCCAGCTTCGGTCTTTCTGTTGCAGCTCTCCTAAGTTTCCAGCAGGTCAGTCATTTCATCATTGGTGCATAGTTCCTAGTGCTTAGTTTTCATTCTGTTAGCTCACTACCCTCTATAGTTTAGCAGGTCTGTTGTCTTTCAGCAGATGACACTGGTTTCCTTTAATAGGGGACCAGCTCTACAACATTGACTTGCACAAAATGCCTTAAAATTTGACTTAACAGCTCAAAAAACTCTTGCCCTCCATTATTCTTAAGTTTTCATTTTTACACAGTTTCCATAGTGTTAAACATCACATAAGAAGTCTCTGGTGATTTTAACTAATATAAGAACTCTTTATTCTTCTGTTTCATGAGTGTGTCTTTGCCTTCAACCTCCAGGTAGGCTTACTAAAACAGTTACTGCTATTTGCTTCCTCTCTCCTTTACCGTCCAAGCAATGTCTCTCTTCGTTTCGTTTGCATTTCTTGCTTGGATTTCAAAGTTTAGGGTAATATCCTACTTTCTCCCCACTTGTCCCTATATTTTCCCAACTTTTAGATTAGCTGGTAGCACAGTGAATTAAAACACCAGGCCTGGAGACAAAGATCTGCATTCAAATAGGGCCTCAGACACTTACTAACTCTATGACCCTGGGTAAATCGTTTAACTTCTCATTGCCTCAGTTTCCTCAACTATAAAATGGATATCATAATAGCACCTGCCTCACAGGATTGTGGTAAGGATCAAATGAGACAGCACTTGTAAAAAGTACTTAGTACAGTGCCTGACACATAGTGGGTTTAGTCTAAGTCATAGAAATGCTTAGTCTCCTCCTCTTCTCTTCCTAGTTGTTCAAATTACCCAGGGAAACTTTCTAAAATAGCTACAAAAATGCAGGGAAGAAATCCTCCTGGTGATCACACAGGAATAGAGATTTGAGTTGTAGTCTCTGTTATCTGATTTGGATGGAGAGAAAAGAAAAAAGCAATTTTTTCTCTCTAGTAAATGGTGATATTTCCCTAATTTACAAGATTATTGTGAAGATCACATGAGACGGTTTATGTAAAGTATTTTGTAAATTATAATGCACTCTATAAAGGACTACATAAAAAGTAAATGGAGACAAAAGGCACCCAAATAATGTCAGTTCATAAGAGCATAGTGCGGGTAAAGGATATAGGATGGAGTCTTGAGTCTGACATTGGCTAATTAAGTGACTGAGGAAGGCATTTATCTTTCCTACACCTTAGCTTTCTCAACATTAAAATACTTGTACTAAAAAGTAGTCAGCCAATAACCTTATTAAGTGCCTACTATATGGCAGGCATTGTGCTAAAAGCTGAGGAAACAAAAAAAAATGCAAAAGATAGTGTCTACTCAAGAAGGTAACAGTCTATGCAAAATAAGTTGGAGCTATTCAATAAAAGGTTACTAGTATAAAGCAGGTGAATCAGGAAAGACTTCTCATAGAAGATGAGATACTATCTGGGAAATTAAGGAAGTCACAGAAGTCAGGAAGCAGATGGGGGAGAGAGAGTACCCCAGGCATGGGGAAAGGTGAGTGGAAAATAACCAGATGGAGGGTCTTCTGGGAGGAACACCAGGGAGGGTAGTGTTCTAGGATCACAAAATGGAGGTGGATAGGTGAGAGGGAGTAATAACTAAATACATTATCAAGTTGTTTTAATATAAGCATTTTGTAAATTATAAAGATCTATGTAAATATGAGCTGTTATTTCTATTACCTATGTTACAAAAGGATATGATTAGTACAGAGTGAGGTTTCTTGGATGGAATAAAACTTTTGTTAGTTGGTAAAAGACATTATGGTTATGAAAGAGCTTGATCCCCCCTCACTTTGCCCTTCTCTTGCTAAAAGACATTTTATATACTTCAAAAATGTCATTAGATATTTTTTTATTAAAAATATATCATACAAAATAAAGGTTATATTTAAATCTAAAGGGAAATACACTTAAAAGTGCAGTAGGTTGTTAGTTTCATTCGAGTATGAAACAAGTGCAAATGGCAATCCCATTCCTTCCTCCACAACACACACACTTACACACATTCTCATCCTGTGCAGTTCTAATTCATTTAATTAATTCTGTAAGTTTTGCCTAGCCAAGTCAATTTCACATAGTGCGTTGAAGGATAATGGAAACATGAAGTTTTGTGCAAAAACTCATTGATTTCCTTTGTATCTCACCCCCCTCCCCATGCCTGGTGCTTACATAGTAAGCACTTAATAAATATTTCTTTACTGACTGATTTTTTAAAAGTATATATATAAATACTGGTACTTAATTTTTTTTAGGTTGGAAGAGCAGAGATGACATCCCAAAACTTGTGTCTGATTTCATGGCAAAGAAATTTGACTTGGATCCATTAATAACCCATGTTTTACCTTTTAACAAAATCGACAAAGGATTTGATCTACTCTGCAAAGGGGAGAGGTATGTGTTTTATATATTGGTCATTCCAAAAAATGAAATTTGTATAATATAGCATTTATAAATTTGATCATCTTGTACACATATTTTTTATTTTATGCTTTCACAAAATAAAAAATCCTTGTAATATTAATATTACACTAATGCAGATGAACACATATTTTTTTTTGGTATTTTGTACCTTTTTTCATTAATTTGGTCTATTAAGTCCTATTTCTTTCACGAAATTAGAGTTCACTTTGATGATGTCACCTGGGTTCAATGTGGTAGAAAGGATGCTAGATATAGAATCAAATTATCTAGATTCAAATGCCAGTCCTACCCCTTGCCAATCATGTGACTTTATGATTAGTGAGTCACTTCATGGCTTTGGATATCACTTTCTTTCTCTGTAGAGTGATGAGGTTGGCCTTGATAATAAGATAATTTCTGATGTGTGTACTAACTCTTAGAATTATTGATGTTAAACCCCAATACTACTGGGAAGATGAAAGTGAGTGTGGATGCAAATGGTGAATGACTTGGATTTTATTTAAATTTTAAAAAATTAACTCACATCTGCTTTTTCTCCTTTTTATCTCCCCACCCAAAATTGAAAAAGAAACGTAAAACAAAATCATGGCAACAAATGTGTAGGATCAACCAAAATCAATTTTTTCTATTGGTCATGTCCACAAATTTTTGTCTCAATCATTTGTACTCTGAGTTTATCACCTCTGTTAGTAAATGGGTGGCACATTTCATTATGAGTTCTCTGGAATTGTCTTGATCACAGTTTTTAAGTCTTTCAAAGTTGTCTTATGATATTACTGTTATTATATGAATTGGTTTCTTTTTGATTCTGCTTATTTCCCTATATGTCAATTCACAAAAGTGTCCCCGAAGGTCTCATAAACCATCCCTTTTTATTGTTTCTTATAGCATGATGCAATTCCACAATGTTCCTGTACCATAACTTGCCATTCCCTGATTAATGGATTCCCATTTGTTTCCCAATTCTTTGTTATTTCAAAAAGTACTGCTATAAATATTTTTGTACATAAGGGACTTTTTCCCCTCCTTGGAGTGTAGATTTATCAGTGATATCACTGGCTCAAATAGTATGCACACTTGAATAACTTTTCCCAGTCCCTTCATTTCACAGAAGAGGAAATTGAGACTCTGGGCGACCAGGAGAGTGCCAAGTCTGGTCTTTCTAGCCTAACCAAAGGGCAGTAGCTCTGCGGACAGAGGTTCCCATTTTGAATGTCAACATTCCACCCTGCATTTAATGGTGTCTCATGTAAGAAAGACTATAATCTCTTATTTGAATGAGAGAAGAAGAAACCAATTTTTATAAGAAAAACCTACTAATCTGTCCTAGTTCCTCTTCCTTGCCAAGAACATTGTAGCTTTGAATTGTATTTTCCTGGAGAGCAAAGGCTCAATGAATTGGTAGATTTAGATACGGGACAGACTCTAGAACTCATGTGTTCCAACCCCTTCATTTTACATGCGTGAAAACTGAGCCCTATTTTTGAATCTAAAATGTATCATTCATAATGGATTTTGAGACCAGTAGAAATGACATCAGACGTCATTGATTCCCATATCTCTCAGGCTTCTAAAATTTCCCATTGATCTTTGGCAGTTGATCTTTCGGGTTCACCATTTATTTAAAGAAATATTACATTTACTATCTATGTACTATATTATGCTGGGGCAGCTAGGTGGAGCAATGGATAGAGCACCAGTGCAGGAGTCAGGAGGACCTGAGTTCAAATCTCACCTCAGACACTTGACGCTCAGTAGTTGTGTGACCGTGGGCAAGTCAATTAACCCCAGTTGCTTCATCCTGGGTAATCTCCAGTCACTGAAGAATATCTGGTCACTGGATTCAGATGGCTCTGGAGGAGAAGTGAGGCTGGTGACCTGCACAGCCCTCCCTACCCAAAAACATTCAAGTGTAAGTCATGTCATTATTTCTCTGATGGCATGGTCTTCTTTGGCAACAAAGGACAAACACACACACTGTACTTTACTAGTTAGAAAGGCACACCATAGTTTCAACCAGGACCTTGCACTAAATTACTCTTTATTAGAAGATATAGAAACAAGATATTAACAGAATCTTTCCATTTTCTATTTCAGCATTCGATCAGTTCTTCTAATGTGAGCTCCTGAGTGATAGGAGGTACATGTGGATTCATCAGCAGCTGATTCTTCCTCTGATATTTCACTTTCATATAATTATGATGGGACATGTGTGCTCTCTCTTATGAATTGAACACAAAACTGAAACAGCACTTTTCCAAAATAAGATATTGGCATTGTCACTGACATAATTCAATTTACCTGGGGTAGTAGCAAGGTAATAATGTTAATTTTTTTTTTAATTTGGAGAAAGTAGGTTGTCCTGGATTGGAACATCAGTAAAAAGGTACAAGTTCATTACTTTTGACTGAAGTAGGAATTTTAAGTGGAATCCCAATTTTCTTGGGTAAAAAGCAATAAGAACTTAAAAGACTCCTCCTTTAGAGATTTCCATCATATATTTCCAGGAAACTAGGCTGGATATTGAATGCAATTGGATGGTGCTACAATAAAACTCTGGAAAGATTTTTCTTTTTTATTTCTGGAAAAACTTTTCAAGTTATATTTACTCTGCAGAAAGCCTATACCTGACCTCTCCTTTCTTTTTTCCTTTTATGTATCAAAGAATATGGATCTTTTAAAATACTTTTTACAAATCTGTTAAGTAAAATTGTCTTATCACATGATAGTTTATTTGCTTCCATTTGAAATATATGGGTGTATGTATATATATGCATATATACATAATGTGTACACAGATATATGTATGGTTTAATTTCAAGAAGGTATATGATACAATTCAATTCAATTCAACATACCCTTATTAAAGCCCATTTTTTGGGACAAGTGTTATACTAGGTACTGGAGAAACAAAAGCAAAAATGAAATAATTTCCACCCTCAAGGAGCTGAATTCATATGCATTGAATACTTTCCCAATTCACTCCAAAAGCTATTGTGAAATAATCTGATGGAATTAGAGAAAAGAAAATATTTCTACAAGGACTGACTCTCACAAAAAAAACCTAGATGCCTTTTCACCATTTTGAAATGTGTATTTAAAATAGAATTTCATTCTGACAATTTCCAAATTAATATATGCATACAAATTCTTCTGAATGGAAAATTAACCACAATATTTTTGCAAGTCCCTGCTCATATAGAAGTTAATTCACCCTAGCACCTTTTGGGCTATTTATGTGTCTTAAATGACTTTGAGTCCCTTCTTGCTTTTGTATTTTGAGAGATATGGCATTCTATTCATGTACACCTCTCTGTCATTGATGTAGAGCACATACCCTACATTTATTGGTTTCCAGGGACTAAAGCGCCTTTGATGATGAGTTTCTTCATGCTTAGCTAGAATGGTGCTCAGTTGATAGCCATAGAGTTTGACCCGTAGGGCAGACTTTCCAGCTTGCTGAGATCTACTAGGGAAGAAACAATTAGAGAATCCTGAGTCATTTTCACGCTAGAGTGAAGCACCTAAGTGGGACTTCAGTATATACAGTTATCCCTTCCACATCGCAGGAGTTAGGGTCTCAATGCCCCCATGATCTGAAAAATCTGGGTAAAATTTTTTAGCTCTCCCTTTGTAACAGAGAAAAATTCTGAACATTTTTCTTTTTTTTTTATGGGGTGTTTACAGTCCCTTGTTGTGAAATTTTGGTTACGTATTTGGTCATAGGCTACATGTAGGTCAATGTTAAGTAGAAAGACATTTTCTATGTTGTCTGATGGCCTTTGCACTGTGACTTCTGCAAAACATCCCCACAATTTCTATTTAAATTTTTCGGCTGACCCCAGAAATAGCAAAAATATGATGGGGAAAGTCACAGTGTGGAAGGGATAAGTATAACATACCTTTTTCTATCATTCTCAGAGGGAAGGGACAGGATTTTCCATAGATTTAAGATTTAATCAGAATAGGGGATTCACAATGTAAAAATTCTGCAATTTTCAAATTCGGGAGATTTGCCTGGTGCGCTTAATGAAAGGACAAGTCTTCCAAAATGTGTCATTGGTTGTGTTTTGCTGCGAACCTGAGACTTCACCAAAGTGGGGAGGCCCTTGGTGTTGAGATTTTTTCTTTTGATGTAGTTAATCCATAACTTTATCTTCTTTGTAGAGTTTCATGAATGTCCTCTTCCTTTCTCTCTGACAGCTCCTTTTGAGTAATTTACTGGATTGCTACCCATATTTTTTTTCTTCTTTTTTCTTCTTTATATTTTCTTTGTTGATTTTAGCAGTTTCTACAAGTTTAATTAATATCTCTAATGAATATGACTTGCTTTTTTTTTCTTTTTGGAGGCAACCAGGATTAAATGACTCTACCAGGGTCATGCAACTAGTAAGTATCTGAGGCTGGATTTGAACTCAGGTCCTCCTGACTCTAGAGCCAGTGTTCTGTCCACTGTACCACCTAACTGCCCTGACTCACTTTAGCCAAAGCTGAATTGGTCCTTAGTCCCTTTATCCTGGACCAGTAGCTCACTAATTCTCCTTACCTCATGTCTTACCCCTCCCTCCCTAACCCATCCTCTGCCTAGCTGTTAAAGGGATTTTCCTAAAGCAGTAATCTGACCATACCACTCTCCTACTCACATAATTTCCAATGGCTTACTATTAACTTTAGGATTAAATGTAAACTCTATTTATGACTTGAGTTTTTTACAACCTGTCCTTTTCTACTTTTCTAGCTTTACACATTGTAGTTAGGTGGCTTAGTGGATGTAACTTTGGATCTGAAGTCAACAAGACATGAATTCAAATCCATCCTTTGACACTTACTAGCTGTATGACCTTGTGTAAGTCACTCAGTCATGATTAACTGAGTTTTTTCATCTGTAAAATGAGCTGGAGAAGGAGATGGCAAACCACTCTAGTATCTTTGCCAAGAAAACCTCAAATGGGGTCCTGAAGAGTCAGGCACAACTGAAACAACTGAAGAACAACAAACAGAAGCCTTGTATATCACTCCTTTTCATATGCACTTTGGGCCCATCAAACTGGCCTTTTTTGTTGTTCTTTATAAACCTGGACTCCATTTCCCATCTGTGTGCCTTTTCCTTGGTCCCCTAAGCTTGTAGTGCACTCCTTCATCTCAGCCTATCAGAACCATTTGTTTTCTTTGTTATGCTACCTCTCAGAATGAAGGATTGGGGGAGGATTATAATTCTTTTAAAAGTTTACTTTAATATAGACAAATTGCCATCAAAATGCAAATTTCCCTTTGCAGGAAGAGGTAAAATGGGTATAGCAAGGATCTGAAAAATACCAGTGGTGTTGGATAGGGTGAACCAAGTGATATGGGACAGTCAGGTTTCATCTGGTCTATTGATATTGATCAAAGCCCTAAAATTGTTCATGTTTATCAGGGTAAACTTTTCTATCAGTCAGTAAACTTATTATGTCCCAACCACTGGCATGAGAATAAAGGAAAAAAGATTGGGAAGCTCACCCTTTACTCGGGGTGACAATATGCAAGATATACACCATGTCAATGGAAGGCAGTCTCAGAGAGAAGTCACTAGCAGTGAGGTAGAGAGACCTGGAAATATCGCATGCAGAAGGTGGGATTTGAGTTGAGTTTTGAAGGAGGTCAGAGAAGCCAGTGGGTAGTGCGATAGGGGAGATCTTATATTCTTAAGGAGTAGCCTACAGCAATAAGAGGCTAAGTGACTCACCCAGAGTAATGCATACAGGTGCAATGTGTTAGAGTTGAGCCTCTAATCTGAGTCTGGCAGGCTTTGGAGCTGACTATCCACTCTGCCATTTTGCTACACTGTTGGGACAAAAGGGATGTCAGGACACCATAGCCTTTAGCTCCTCAGGAATCTCTGATTTTGAAAGGAATCCGATTCCTTCCTTGTTCTCAGTTTTCCCATCTATATCAAACTTACTACCTTTTGTGTTTTCTCAAAAAATATTTTTTTCTGTAATAGAATCCCTGTGATCGATTTAATATTATTTCTCATAAACACCTGTGATTATGTTGGATGAGGTGACCCAGGTGGGATGGGACTGTGTTCTTATGTTGGCACGTGTCTGTGTTTTTATATTTTTCTTTGCTCATCCAATTTATTGTTTTACAGATAGGGAAATTAGGTCAATGAAATTTGTAATTATACCTGGTAAAAGTTAGTGTTACAGCTAAAATTAGAACATATGATATTGGGAGACCTGCGTTCACATATAATAACATTGATACAAAATATAATCTGTATATAATGATGGATTGGTAGAGAGTATGACCCACTTTCTGGATTTGGTTATTTTTTTTTAATGTTTTTAATGTTTTTTTTTAATGTTTTAAAGTTTTGATCTCCAAATTCTATCCCTCCCTCTCTCCCTTCCCTCCCTGAGAAAGTAGGCAACCAGATAGAAGTTATACATGTGCAATTATGTAAAATATTAATCATTCTGAATAAGAGGACTTGCATAAAATCAGTCTGTATTCAGTCAATATCAGTTCTTTCTCTGGAGGCTAATATGCTGAATTTGGGATTGTCCTTTGGGATTTGTCTTGAATCATTGTATTGCTAAGAACAGCTAAGTCATTCACAGGTCTTCATCGAACAATTTTGCCGTTACTATGTACAATGTTTCCCTGTTCACTTCACTATGCATCAGTTCTTGTAAAGCTTTCCAAATTTTTCTAAAATCATCCTGCTTGTCATTTCTAATAACATAATACTATTCCATTACAATCATATACCACAGCTTGTTTAGCCATTCCCCAAATGAGAAGCATCTCTTTGATTTCCAACTGTTAGCCACCAAAAAAAGCTGCTATAAGTATTTTTGTATTTTTCTCCTTTTTTGGATGTCTTTAGGTTATAGACCTAGAAGTGCTACTGTTGAATTAAAGGGTATTCACAGCTTTATCAACTTTTGGGCATTGTTCCAAATTGCTCTCCAGAATGGTTGGATCAGTTTACAAACCTACCAAGAAGGCATTGGTTTTCCTATTTTCCCACATCCCCTCTAACATTTATCATCCTACTTTTCTGTTATGTTAGGCAATCTGATAGGCACCTCAGGGTTGTTTCAGTTTGCATTTCTCTGAGTCAAGTGATGGCCCCCGCTTTGATCAAAATCTTAGATCTTTGTTTGAAGAAACTGCATGTTTATATCCTTTGACCATTTATCAACTGGGGAATGACTTGTATTTTTATAAATTTGTTGTTTTTTTAATAGTTGCAAGGCCAATTCATTGGTCTGTTTTTCTCTATTTTCTTGATGTAATCAATTACAGATGTAAAATTTTCCCTTAAGTACCATTTTGACTGCATCCCATAAATTTTGGTTTGTTGTCTCATTGATGTAATTTTCTTTAATTAAATTATCAATTGTTTCTATGATTTGTTCTTTGACCCACTTGTTTTTAGGATTAAATTATTTCCTTTCCAATTAATTTTTAATTTCTTCATTTTCAGTTACTGAATATAATTTTTGTTATATTATGATCTGAAAATGATACATTTACTATTTCTGCTTTTTTGCATTTTGAGGTTTTTATGTCCTAATACATGGTCAGTTTTTGTGTAGGTTCCATGTAATGCTGAAGAAAAGGTATATTCCTTTCTAATCACATTCATTTTTCTCCAGAAATCTATCATATCTAACTTTTCCAGAATTTTATCCAACTCCTTAACTTCTTTCTTGTTTATTTCTTTGTTAGATTTATCTATTTCTGAGGGGTGAAAGTTCAGGTTCCCCACCATCACTGTTTTATCATCTACTTCCTCCTGTAACTTATTCAACTTCCTCAAAAATTTAGATGCTATACCATTTGGTGCATGTATGTGTAGTATTGATATGACTTCATTGTCTATGGTATTATTTTTATTGTTAGAGTTCAAATGATAGCCAAAGGAGCCTTTTCTAACACAGAGCTAGTATCCCTACCCACCCTACACCACCAAATTCTATGATTAGAGAGTTTTCCTCCTTAGCTGCTGGGCATTAGCATCTTTTCATAACTATCCTTCTAAGTGCAAAGTCACTATGAATGCAGGTTCTATATTATAAACCTACCTTATGGACATGAGTCAAGGTTAAACTATGATTCTATGATCGCTAAGATTCTACATCTTAAAATCAAAGGTTCTTCCATATCTTGGATTCTGTAAACTAGTTCAGCCCACTCTCTTTACACATGAGAAAAACTAAGGTCCCTTAAAATTAAAGACAAGTCTCATATGAGGGAAATTTTATCTGCAAGAAGGAGGAAGGTATTCATAAAAATGTTCTTGAATTCACTCCTGAAAATGCTAAAAGTGACCTCTCAAGTGTGCAATGACTCTGAAGGAGAGAGGGAGACTTGACAACTTTAAGTAGCTTTACTTCCCCCATAATGTCCTCTTCAAGAATGAAGAATCCACAAGAAATATAATCCATCAACAGGTTCATTTTGAATTTGGGGTTTATTCCTGCATCAACTCCTCACACAATCACATGCTGACCATTTGATTCAGTCCAGTATGACCCACGAAGTCCATGGCCACTACATTCCTCAACATAGCCCTCTGTCATAGCTTCTTTAACCTTAGCATAAAGTTATAGGCATTCACTCCATCCTATTCAGAAATAACAAATTCTTTTGCCAAATATTGTCATTTCAACCTTCACAGTTGTGAGAGATGAATTGAACTTATGTTTCCACAGAAAATATATAATATCTTAATACCAGTGGTAATCATTTAATATCAATTTTGGACCTTAATAAGAACCAGAGCCTGAACTTATCAACCAGAAGAAGAGCCTGGATCTAACAGTTTCTTTGCTCTTTGAGTAAACTCAGAGAATCTCTCTTCCTATGTCAACAAGACCAGAAGGGGTTGACTTAAGAGCATTCTTTATGAGATCTTTAATTGACCTGTGAATGACACTATCTTGAATAAAGGAACTCTTTCTTAATATTTTATGGACACCTACCATGTTATGGTATGTTAATAGTAAAGACATCCTGGGTCATAATTTCAATTGACGCTTTAGCAACTCTTATATCTTACTGTATTTACCACGTACTAAATTAAGATATCACTTAGCATGTTTGCCTCTTCAACCAAACTTTCAGGTTGACACCAGAAAGATTGTATGTCAGTTAAGGGAATTCCTTTAAAAGAATTTATATCATGTCATTCTGTAAAGAAAAGGAGGAATGTGGCCCATATGTGGGAGGAGGGATGAATCCTGGAGTGCTGGCCAATGGGAGGCAGGGCATAAAAACAGGGCATGAAAAGGCTTGCATTGGTCTGAACAAACATAGCAGTCCATTAGGAACCACCCATTCAGTCAAGGGGGATGAACATAAAAATTGACAAAACCTTTCCTGATTTCACAACAAATATTGTTCTTTATTTAAAGTGAGTTTCTCACCATTTGGGGGCTTGTGCTACTCCTAGTTCCTGGAACTTCAACCCTTGAATTCAAGGATGTGCACCTGTTAACAATACATCACTTAACTTCTCAAGTCAGCTATCATTCTCCCTTGGAGGAGGAGAACTCTTAATAAGAGGCTCTTTTGAACTTCTCAAGGTTCTTTACAGTTGCTGGTAAAAATTCTTTCTTTCTGCATTCTAACTCTGGTCAAGTTTTGAATGTGAAAAGAAAGAAAAAAAGAAAAAGAAAAAGGGAGATAGTTTCCCCTCAGAACCAAGAAAGACAGGCTGACCAGCATTTAATCATTTCCTGCCCTGCCTAAAGGAGAAGCTTTTCTGTAATGGGACACAACTAAAAGGTAATTGAATTAATTCTGATTGTATCTGGAAATGTGAGAAGTGAAATGTGTCGCTCTAAATTTAATGCTTAAAATAGGTTAGAATTTGTTAAACTCAGTTACAAGTTAGTGGAAAATTAGCAAGCAAAAAAAAAACTCAAGCAGGCAACTCAAAAGGCTGAAGGTTTAAATCCAGGTCTAATTACCTCTCAAAGCTAAAGTTTGTATAATGGGATTGCTATAAAAAGCTCTTTGCTGAGGCTGGGGAAGAAATGTAGCTCTCTCTTGGTATGTAAATTATTAGGCATTTAACTAGTTGTCCTTCATTCTCAAAGAGAACCAAAATGACATCACCATGATAAAGTGAGATTTCAGTGTGTCCCACTGTGGCTGATCAGACCAATATGAGCTGGGAATGCTCTACTACAGGTTGGACACAGATAGTCTGTGTGAATATTTGGGGTGGATACTCCAAATTTGTGTAACCTATGTTTACTTTGTGCAAGTAAGGCATTTAACTAATGTAAAAGAAAATGTAGATAGTCTGAGTAAAGATTTGGAGAGAGATAGAAAATTTTGAATATAGGTGTGGGAAAGCAGCATAGCCATGTGCTCTTGGGCACTCCCTCTACCATCCCACTTCAGAAGATTTGGGGATGTTGATCCGGGACTGAAAGTAAAAATGTATAGCCTGATTGTAAATTCAGTAGATAAAGTTATGGAGAGTTCTATTGAATTTAAAAATGAGTACTGAATGTGGTAAAGATGTTGGTTACTGTGATTTATAATTTTTACTATTTAGTTAATTATTAAGCTCCAGAAGTGCCTTGTTTCAAATTCTTTAGACCTCTTTTGCCAGGGTCAAGTATTTCTCAATTGTATAGTATTTCTAAAGTTCCCTCAGATTGTAAAATTTGAGAGGCCATAGTGAGGTAGAAATGGTGTTAGAGCAATTTTAATTTACATTTTGTTATATATGAACTGGGCTTTTAAAAGGATGTGATAAAATTAGATAATTTAATATTTACTTTGATAGCATATTTTTCCATTTGAAATCTTGACTATTATGAAAATATATACAAATATATACATCAGGACTCCAGGAGTGCCTCAATACCCCGGGAGGTGTGAAAAGGAGGAGGCAGAAAATGGTAAATTACATCACAGGAAGAGGCACAAAATTATATTACAGTAGAGGAAAAGAGGGGAGGGAGATGAGCCTTGTTTGATATTTCCTCTCATCTGATTACGTTCAAGGAGGGAACAAACTTAAATAAGTATATAAATCTAACTATCTCTATAGGCAGTAGGAGGGGAAGGGGGAAAGGAAAAGGAGGGGAGGTTAAAAGGGAGGGAAGAAGTAGTAAGGGTAAAGGGGAGTAAAAAGGAGGGATGCTGAAAAAGGAAGGGAAGACTACAAAGGGTGGTGGCCCAAAAGGGGGGGCGGGGCAGAGAAGAGAATGGAGGGAAAGACACAGATCGTGATCATAACTGTGAATGTGAATGGGATGAACTCTCCCATAAAGCAGGGGTAAATAGCAGAATGGATTAAAAACTTTAATCCAACAATATGTTGTTTACAAGAAACACATTTGACCTGGGGGTATACACACAGGGTAAAGGTAGAAGGTTGGAGTAGAATACACTATGCTTCAGCTGATGTAAGAAAAGTAGGGGTAGCAATCCTAATTTCAGACAAAGCAAAAGCATAAATAGACCTAATCAAAAGAGATAAGGGAAGAAACTATATCCTATTAAATGGCACCATAGGCAACAAAGCAATATCATTACTAAACAGAGGCAGTTAGGTGGTGCAGTGGATAAAGCACCAATGCAGGAGTCAGGAGGACCTGAGTTCAGATCTCACCTCAAATACTTGATACTCACTAGCTATGTGACAATTACCTTGTCCTGGGTCATCTCCAGTCATCCTGATGAATATCTGGTCACTGGATTCAGATGGCTCTGAAGGAGAAATAAGTCTGCACAGCCCTCCCTCACTCAAAACAAAGTCAAGTGCAAGTCATGTCATTATTTCTCTGATGGCATGGTCTTCTTCAGTAACAATGGATAAACACACACACACACACACACACACACACACACACACAAGTGGTATAGCATCCAAATTCTTAGAGAAGTTAAGGGAGTTACAGGAAGAAATAGCAGAACTAGACTAGTAGGGGACCTCAACCTCCCCCTCTATGAACTTGATAAATCTAACCTCAAAATAAACAAGAAAGAAGTTAAGGAGGTGAATAAAATTCTGGATTAGGTAGGTATGATAGATCTTTGGAGAAAATTGAATGGGCATAGAAAGGAATATACCTTTTTCTCTGTGGTACATGGCACATATTCAAAAATTGACCATGTACTACAGCATAAAAACCTCACAATCCAGTGCAGAAATGCAGAGATAGTGAGTGCATCCTTCTCAGATCATAATGCAATAAAAATTATATGTAATAAAATGCCATGGAAAGATAGATCAAAAATTAACTGGAAACGAAATAATCTAATCCTAAAGAACAAGTGGGTTAAACAATAAATCATAGAAACAATCAACAACTTCACCCAAGAGAATGATAATGAGATAACCTACCAAATCTTATGGGATTCTGCAAAAGGGACTCTTAGGGGAAGTTTCATATGTTTAATACTTACATGAACAAAGTAGAGAAAGAGGAGATCAATGAATTGGACATGGAGCTGAAAAAGCTAGAAAAAGAACAAATAGAAAATCTCCAAGTAAATATCAAATTAGAAATACTGAAAACCAAAGGAGAGATTAATAAAATTGAAATTAAGGAAACCATTGAACTAATAAATAAAACCTATAGTTAGTTTTATGAAAAAAGCAATAAACTTGATAAACCTTTGGTCAGTTTGATTAAAAAAAAGAAAGAAGAAAACCAAATCATCAATATCAAACATGAAAAGGGTGAACCTTTTCTCCAGTGAAGAGGAAATTAAATAATTAGAAATTACTTTGCCCAACTGTATGCCCATAAATTTAACAATCTAAATGAGATAGATGATTATTTTAAAAAACATAAATTGCCCAGATTAACAGAAGAGGAAGTTGAGCATTTAAATAAATCCATCTCAGAAAAAGAAATTGAACAAGCCATCAATGAACTCCCTAGGAAAAAATCTCCAGGGCTGGATGGATTTGCCAGTGAATTCTATCAAACATTTAAAGAACAGTTAATCCCATACATATGATGTTTAGAAGGTCCATCAAATTTCTATTTCTAAGCTAATTTGTCATAATAACTTGATACTGAAATTTATATTCAAACTTGCTGTAGATTAATTATACTTATATAGAGGTCTTATGGGAGTCAAAACATAAGGGGCATAATGAGGAAGATAGATGCGTCACAGTCTCCTCATTCCCCATACCTCTTTCCTTTAAAAGGAACCTGAACTAATCAACCAGAAGAACCTGGACCTAATAGCTTCTTTGTTCTCTAAATATACTCAGAAAATATCTCTTCCTATATCAGCAGGACCAAATAGGAATGACTTAAGAACATTCTTTATGAGACCCTTAACCTGAGGCAATATTGTATGGGATAAAAGACCCTTTCTCAGAATTTTAAATGAACGAGGAGGCTTCTCAATAAGAACAGAAAATGACATATTACAATTCTCGTGAGAAAGGGGTGCCACTCCACCAGGACGGGGTTAATCTGATGGAAGGAGGCAACTTACAGAAATCAGAGCACAATCTTATACCCTAATGCAGAGAATCCCACCTCCCCAGTATCCCATCTCTCCATTGACTGGGACATGGGCTTACAGTCTAAGGGCGGAAAAACTAAACAAACCCCAGAAATTTTCACCTATCCCAACACAATTACTTAATTTAGTACTTGATATGGCTATTCTACAACTGAAGTGAAAAAGAGGGAGGGAGGAAAGGGGGAGCTGGTAATGTTGATGTGGCAACAGTATAACAAACAAAAGGGGAGATTTGAATAACTTTCAAGTTTTGGCTACAATTCACAGCACTTTCACAAAGAAAGAAGGGAGGGAGCAAAGGTGGGGGCCAACTGACTGTTACCCTGTTGACACAAGCCTGAAACTCAGGTATCTAGGGAGAGAGGCCTTATGGAATAGAAATTTTATTTAGAAAATACAATATTTCTCATATTTTCATTATGAAAAGTGTTCACAATGTCCTCATCTCACTCAGACCTTTTCTTAATATTTTATGGACACCTACTATGTTATGGCATGTTAATGGTAAAGAAAACACAGATATCCTGGGTCACAATTTCAATCCACACTTTGTCAACTCTCTTATCTTATTGTATTTATCACCTATTCAATTAAGATATCACTTAATCTATTTGTCTCTTTAACCAAATTTTCAGGTTGACATCAGAAATATTGCTTATCAATTAAGGGAATTTCTTTAAAAGAATTTATGTCACATCATTCTATAAAGAAAATGAGGAATGTGACCCACGTGGGGAGGAGGTTAAACCCTGGAGTGCTGGCCAATGGGAAGCAGGCAGGAACTTTGAATTGAAAACATGGTATAAAAAGGCTTGTACTGGTCTAAACAGATGTAGCAGTCCATTAGGAACTACCCACTCATTCAGCAGGAATGAATGTAAAAATTAACAAAAGCTTCCCTGATTTCACAACAAATATTGTCCTTTGTTTAAAATGATCATGTTTCTCACACAGTACTTCTTCTCTATGTGCCTTACTTCCCACTTATATTGTTGCCTGAATGGAATTGTAGATCTTAATAATGAAGAAACTTAGGGAATTGGGAAATCAAGGTAACTGAGGGAACACCAAGAAGCTACATTGAAGTCCCCTAGACTAAAAATAAAGAAGGGAGAAAATTGGGTTGGAAAGGAAGAGTGGGAGGTAGGCACTTAAGTCGTCAAGGAATGAAAAGTGACCAGGGAAACATCAGATAGCCGCTATCATAATAGTTCTAGACTCAAGCTAGGTTTGCTAGTCAGGTGTCTACTGAATAAGATGGTGCTATGTTGGCAGCTTGGGCCTTGTAAACTTCAACGTAACCCAATCTAAAGACTTACCAAGAACCTAAACACACAAAAAGTTCATTAGTGAATCCCAGCAATGTTGTGGAGGTGATCTGAGCTAAACACCCCCAAACCATCTAAATCCCAGATGAGCCCCAGATGTATCAGAGGGGGCCCAACCCATTCTGTACCCACATGGACTTGGGTTCAAATACGGAAACCTTTAGCTATCTTTTTGGTCTACCAAAACAAGGAACATCTGAAGTTACCTCCAGTCTCAGTTTTCAGTAACTTGCCACACTAAAAACACAGCAAAGAACAGGACTAAAAGAGTCAAATATTTAGTCAAGATAAAAATTGTTTATAACGTTACAAGAGGGACGATATTGAGCAATGTGTATTCCCAACTCAGTAAAGTTTTATCTCTTTCCCCCTCAACCCAAGAGTAGTTCGGGGATCAAATATCCAAAACTCATGACCTTAAGTCAAGGGAATTGGTTCCAGAAGTCCTAAAAAAATACCTGGTTTTAAGGGTTGTAAACCATGAAAAATATAGCCCTCAAACATAGAGAAGCTCTGGTTGAGTCAGAACAAAATTATTTATTAAAAGGAAATTATATTAGATATGCATTTTGGGTACACAAGTCCTAAAGTACAATATAGTTCACAGCCCAGGAAGAATATGGGCAATTGATTTTTGAAAATTACAAAGGAGAGGGGCTAGAGTGGACAGTGAACTGTCTTTTCCAGAAACAAGTGAGACACAGACACAGGATGGTTTAAGCCAATTCAAGGTGCACAGCTCAGCAAAATCAGCCAATGAACACTGGCAAAGGCATCTGGAAGTGGCTCACTGTAGCCTCTTGATTGATTCCTTTTAGACTACAGACTTACTCTGTGTCCACTCCATCTATATAACAAAGTGGAAGGAAAAAGAAAAAAAGGATAAAAAAATAAATTTGCATGATAATTTTATCATGTATTTCAAACGAATAGAAAGTTGTACATACCCAATAGATTTGAAGTTTCATGTGCAATCATTTTTAAAAATTATACCTTGTTATAGAAATGCTTTTTCTTATTCCATAAATTAAGGAAATGTGAGGGAAAGAAGCAAAAAGACGCATTTTAGTTTCACTAGTATTTTCATGGGATCAAAAGAAATTCATATTGCTCACTGTTTTTTGGACACAGAAAATAGATATTGAAGATGGCATCGTTTATCTTTTTCCCTGTTTATTCATCTTGTCTCGAGAAGGATTTCCCCATACGATCTCTCCTCCAATGTCAACATGCGATAGTTGTCCCTGTGAGCCTGAGATGATGACTAGAGTAAAAAGAAGACCTAATGCCTTAAAAAATGAAAGAAAATGAGGGATTTAAAATTTTCAGGGTATAGTCTGAACAGTTTTGGCATTATGTAGCTACAAAAATAAAAAGGCTGTTTTGTCATTCTCCAATTTTATTTGACTATATTTTCAATTAGGGCAGCTTGGTGGTATCTGGGCCTGGAGTCAGGAAGACTCATCTTCGTGAGTTCAAATGTGACCTCAGACACTGACTAGCTGGATGACCCTGGGCAAGTCACTTTGCTTTGTTTGTCTCAATTTTTCATCTGGAAAATGAGGTGGAGAAATAAATGGCAAATCTTTCCAACATCTTTCAAAGAAAACCCTAAATGGGGTCATGAAAGGTGAGACGTTATTAAAATTACTGGACAACCATGATAATATTCTCAATTTCCTTAGCTCCGTCACATGGTTGCTGATTTTCTTTTCTTTCCTTTCAAAAGTTACACATTGAAAAGGTGGGTGGAACCTGCCTGTATTTGGCAAGGTCTTGCTTTTAAATAGAGCTCTTTATCTGAAGAAATGCTGATTTGCACCACAAGGTAGTCAAGATTTGGGTCTGACGATTTCAACATCGGATATACCCTAGGAAAGAACCAAGATGAGTACTGCTGGAAAAGTAAGAGAAGTATTTCTGTTTCTTCATCATGAACTAGCAAGATTTGTAATTGCAACCTTCCAGTATGTTAAGTATTTATTTAGAGAAGTATATCCTGAGGAGGGATGAGGTCTGTCTAGATAAAGGCAAGCCTGTATCAAAAATATTGAGGGGAACATTTCACTACTACTGGATGGAAATAAGAAGGGAGGGAGGTCCTTTCTCTAACCTTTTGCCAGTAACTGAAGGATATAATTTTCCTTATTTTCACTAGAATCTTAACATTTTATACTCTGTTTTATTTTAACAATTAGTTGATCGGATGCTAAACATAGAAACCAAAGGTATCTTAAATGAGAACCAAAGAATTGAACATGCCCATGATGTCAGTTAGTTGGACAGCTAAGTGGCACAATGGATAGAGTACTGAGCTTGAGTTCAAAACTGGCCTCAGACACTTACTAGTTGTGTGATCCTGGGCAAGTCACTTGCCTGTTCTCAGTTCCTCAACTGTAAAACGAGTTGGAAAAGGGTATGTGAAACCACTCTAGTATCTTTGCCAAGAAAATGTCAAATGGGATCAGGAAAAGTTGGACATGACTGAAAAACTACTGAAATGAATGACGTTGGTTAAGAATGTGATTTTTATCATTTAGTTTTGCAAGAAATAAGGATATTATGTGAGCGATATAATAACTGAGTATGTGACTATGATTCGGTTTAAGGACTGAAGTACAGGAGAGAGTCATTTGGAATGAATTCATGGACTTAAGTATTCTTGGAGTCAAGTTGGCAAAGGTTTATTGTAATGCCAACATGGTAGGCAGAGCTCCATAAGGAACTTGCAGCTTAACAGGAATGATGCTAAAGTTTACATAGGAAAAGTAGTAGATTATCTGGCAGATAGACTGATTAGATGATAACATATAATCTTAGTCACAGGCATCATGCACCTCAGGAAACCAAAAGAAGCAGTTCTGAAGCGGCGTACTTTTGGTCTGTTTTGTCTGTGGCTAGATAGCTGTAAGAGAAGCTTGCTTGACCTCTGGATGGTATATGATAACTGTGGGAAGCAATACATGATAATTCTGTTGTTATAAATAGTCCTGTTTTTGCAAGAGAATTTCTACAAAGGTCAGCTTATTCTTGTAACAGGGAGATATAGTTTGTTTTACAAAAGTAAACTATTTGTTTACTTTTTGTTCGTGAATAATTTTGGGGAAAGACAGTTTGTCTTACTGGGGCCCTCTCATGAGTAACTGCTTGGACACAATAATGTCCTTGGACTGGGGAGAAAACTGTCATGAATAGTGTTTTGAAGTTAAGGAGAAATGTGATCTTGAAACTGGGGTCCAAGCAACCCATCAACTAGAGCACAAATTCTTAGCCTTTTTTATGCCATACACTCCCTTATCTGGTCTCATAAAGTCCTTGGACCCCATCTCAGAATCACATTTTAAAATGCATAGCATAAACTAGAATAAAAAAGAAAATCAATGATATTGCAATTCAGTTACCAAAATGTAAATTTAAAAGTTTAATGATACTAGAGGTTAAGAACACTTGGTAGAACTTTATGATATATAAAGCTTTCCCCGATATTCAATGTAATTCTCACAGCAACCACACAATGCAAAAAGAAATTTTATTTCTTCCTTTAATAGATGAAGAAACTGAAGCTGAGAGAAGTTAAATGACTTGCCTAAAGTCACACCACCAGTAAGCAGGATTAGTTCAATGTTTTTTCCAAAATGAATTTCTGTGTTCTTCTAACCAACCCGTGGCTAATTGAGTAGAATTCATAATACTATTTGCCACTGAGAATCAGTAGTGCATTTTTAAAAGATTTCCTTTAACCCAACTGAATCCCTAATAAGCAGGATACTGTATCTAGCAGTAAGACACACAAAAAAGGCAGGAAATACTAGCTTTGTAGGGAAAATCAGGTGGACATGGAGGTTACCAGCTGGTAGACCAGTCCTCCCTGGGAGTCAGCTCCTTTAAGATGTTTCAAATTTGCAGTCTTTTTCTTCCATTTGTGGACCCACAGTTTCACTGAAAGCTATCAATTTACTCTACCTTTCCCCAAATGCCTCTCCTGCCAATGGCTCCAGGCTTCTGAGAGAGAGGCATTTCTCCAGTGGTAATAGTATTGCAATATTAAGTTTACAAATGCATGGGAAAAGTCCTGGGCTGCATGGGGTGTTACATGGATAATCTACTCTGATAGAATGCTTCTTGCATTGTATTTTCCCAGGCTTACATTAGTCAAATGGTCAGGGGTTATGGGTACCTGAGTATGTCACATGAATATGTTCTTGTTATTTTCCCAGGTGATTAAATGCAAAGCTGCTGTGTTGTGGGGGCTGAACCAGCCCCTTTCCATTGAGGATATAGAAGTTGCTCCACCAAAAGCCTTTGAAGTTCGAATTAAGGTATCAAAATTCCTAAGATGGACTTTTTTTCCCCTTTAAGAGATCTGAAATTTCTTTCATATAGGGAACTTCCAAAGAGGAAGCTATCTACCGATGCAGATTGGTACTTGCTTTGCAATTTTTGCAACATATTTTTTATTCCAAAGTCATAAAGCAAGACTTAATAGTTACAATCAGTTTACTAAATGAGATAACTGAATAGGCAGAGACAGCCTTGCCTGGTGGCATTAATAAGTTTGGTGACTTGCCCAGGCTTACACAGGCAACATGTGTCAAATATGGGACTTGAATCTAAGTCTTAAGTTATATTGTAGAACTCAATCAATATCTGAGTTTAATAGCACTCTAAATAATTGCTCTCTCTCTCGCTCTCACTCTCTTTCTCTCTCTCTCTCTCTCTCTCTCTCTCTCGCTCTCCTGGCTATTCAGACAAGGCAACCAAATTGTTGAGAAATGTTAACTGTAGATTATGACATTCAATTAGATGGGTAACTTATGAGAGTATATCCATCAATACCTGCTTCTATGTATAAGTGTATAGGTACATATATACATGCATATATGCCTATGTATATGCACATATATACATTCACATATATGTATACACACATATATATATACACACATCTGTCCTAGATATGGTATATTATTATTTATTAAATTATTAATTTATGGATATGATATACCTATAATATGCTATATGTCACATACTATATATTAAATATAGAAATGTAGCCATATATCTATATTACATATAGATATGTAAATTAATCTATTTATACATACATATCTCTATCTTTCTACCTATCTATCTATATCTTAGACAGGCACATAGAATGCCCAAGTTGATTCCAGAATTAAAAAAGAAATGGAGAGCAGATTGGACTGCTTTCCAGAAAATGCAAAACTAATTTCCCACCCCCATATTTCTAACAGAAAAGAAAAACAATCTTTTTAAAAAGATTAAAAGACCATCTGGACCTACAGTCAGAAAGTACTGAATTCCAATCCTAACCGAATAACTTCTTGGATGTTTTTGAGTCATCTCAAACTCACTGTATCCTAAGTAGAAATCACGCCCCCCCCCAGATATTTCCCTTTTTATCCTCCCAGTTTGGGGTCTGCACTGTCATCCTTCACTTCTATTTCTGGATCACTGACAGCTGGATTTGAATTCAAGAGAAAAGAAAGATTCTTCGTTAGACACTGCTCCATCTGGGTGACCTGAGCAAGTCACTTAACCTCTGTTTGCTTCAGTTTCTTCATCTATTAAATGGGGATATTAAAAGCATCTACCTTGAAGTGTAGTTATAAGGATCAAATGAGTTAAGCTCTTTGCAAATCTTGAGGTGCTAAGTGTTTGATATTAAAACCTGTTTTATACTAGAGGTATAGTTTAGCTATGAATAAGACCAGAGGCTCAGAAGAATTTAAAATCAATATCTGATAGATTAATTCAAAGTAGTTATCAATCAGTGTACAATGGAGAAGTGCATAGTGGGTATAAGCAGAAAGAATCACTCCAATAAAGGATATCGTTAGGGAAATGTATGATCCCACAAGAAGACAGGATGATAAGAAAATGAAAGTACAGGAAAGCTGGTACAAAAAGAAGCAAAAGACAGTCTCTGCCTTCAAAGAATTTACAAACTAATTGGGGAGATAAGTTGAAACAAATGTATACCAAGTGAGCTATCTATGGGATAAATAAGAAATAAATAATATGGAAGGTGCTGGAATGAAGAGCCTTCCTATGAATGGTGGGATTTTAGGTGAGACTTAAAGGGAGCCAGGTAGCTCAGTAGTCAGAGAAGAGGAAGGAGAGCCTTCCAGGCATGAGGGACAGTCAAAGAAAATACTCAGAGTCAAGAGATGAATTAATTGTCTTATTCATGGAATAGCAAGGAAGCCAGAATCACTGTACTAAAGACTATGTGTCAGGGAATAAGAGATAAGAAGACAGAAAGGCAGGACGGGGCTAGGTTATGAAGGGCTTTGAATGCCAAACAGAACATTTTGCATTTGTTCCTGGAGGAAATATTAAACTATGGGTAAAACTGAATGTACCAGATCAATTCTGAACCAGAACTGAAAGCAAAATCCAAACCAAAAATTTAAGAACCCCTGAAGTTCATTGAGTTCCACAGTAAAGGAGTCCTATCTGCAGAATTCACAAGGTGAAAAAGGGCAAAACTCACATAGGCTTCAATTTGGGCAAGAATTGAATTGGGTATAGGGTACCTCAGGCTTGGACAAGCCCCAGTGCTGAGAGTTTACAGGCTAGGAATAGGGGACACAGTGTCCCTTGATTGGACAGCTCCTTTGCTAGGGTTAGTAACAGGAAAGACTGCTCTTCAGGTTAGTGATCTCTTGTAACCCCCCCCCCCCAACAGATAGGACAGTCATAAACAGTGTAGGAGTTGCAATGCAAGCAGGGTCAGGTAGATCAAGGACCTACAGGCAAAATGTCACTGCTTTAATTTCCTTGGCGATGCACAAAGTCACTGAAATTTATTGGGGACAGGAGTTGGGGAGGGGTGACATGATCAGATCTGCATTTTAGGAAAATCCCTTTAGTGGCTGAATGGAAAATGAATTGGACTTGGGAAGGACTTGAAGCAGCTATTGCAGGGATCAAGGCATGAGGTGATGAGGGCCTGCATCAAAGGAGAGAAGGGGGCATATGGGAGAGAGGATACAAAGATGAAATCTGCAGGCCTTGGAACCCAAATAGATTGGATACATGGAATGAGAGATAGGGAAAAACCCTTGATTCCTAGGTTGTGAGTCGGTCAGATGAGAGGATGGTATTGCCCTCCACAGGAAGGGGGGAGGGGAAAAGTTTATATTTATTTATATCTTTTGTTTTTACATTACCTTCATATCCCACTCATCCTTTAAGAGAGCCAGGGATATTATTACACAGAATTTTTTTTAAAAAAAAAGAGGAAAAAAGGAAAAAAATCCTCAAAACCAGTCAACATAGTGAAAAATATCTGAGCTTTTTTCTGTAATTATTATATAATATAAATATTATATGCAGTATTACATACCCATGGGTGGATGCCATGATTCTCCAAAGGAGTTGGAAGGCAACCCTCTTCTCATGTTTTTAATCTGGGACCTAGGCTTCGTATATCTCATTTTATAACATTATTTTTTCATCTTCTGAGGTGGTTGTTCTCTGCACTGTGATCCCCAGCTGGCTTTTCTAGTTCCCATCCTCCATGACCTCTCTATGGCATTGGATACTGTTGACCACTTTCTCATTTTAGAGGCTATTTCTCCAGGTTTTTCCTGATTTCTGGTTCCTTCTGGTTCTCCTCTTACCTCTCCTCAGACTCCTTTGCGGGGTAATATTTCCCACTCTCCATGTGGGAGTGTACTTTAGGAGCCATCTTGCCTTCTTTGGCTATCCTATCTCTCTCTTTGATCTCATCCACTCCCATGTGTTCAGTTATCATATCTATGCCAAGGGTTGGAAAGTCCATGTACTGTGCACCTGTTTTTATCTCCCTGCTGAGCTCCAGGGGTAGACTACAAACCATCTGGTGGATGCATCATCATCATCATCTCTA
Organism: Potorous gilbertii; assembly: GCA_028658325.1. Classification (NCBI taxonomy): domain Eukaryota; kingdom Metazoa; phylum Chordata; class Mammalia; order Diprotodontia; family Potoroidae; genus Potorous; species Potorous gilbertii. The sequence goes on along the minus strand of CM053774.1, from coordinate 103,141,084 downwards.
ATTCCAGATGGCCAAAGAACAGCTCCTTATGTTCTCTCTCCTTTCCTCTATCCAAGCTCCATCATTTCTGAAGCCCCTATTTCTATCAAAGGTCAACGCCATCCTTCCAGTCACTGAGGCTTACAGATTCGAAGACATCTTCAACTACTTACTTTCTCTTCTCCCCCCTGAATAAGTCTTGATCTTACCTCATCAACTTCCTTCACAATTGTTCCCTCCTCTCCCCTAACATGTCCCACATCCTTGTTCAGCCTTCTTGCTTGGTCAGTTGCTCTTGTCTCATCATGGGTCCCTTGTCCAGTCTAACCTCTAAAAAACTGCTGAATTTACATTCCTAAAGCTTCAGTCTTATCAAGTCACTATTGGAACCAGAAGCTTCAGACTCTTTGATAAAATACAACATCCTTCTGCTTGATGTTCAAATCCCTTCACAATCAGGCTCCAAACAATTGATCCAAACTGATTTCTTTAATATATGCTATATTCCAGTCAAACTAGCCCACTTGCTGCTCTCTTACCCAGGGTTACATCTCCCACCTCTGTGTATTTGCACAGACCCCATACCTGCAATACTCCCCTTTCTCACCACCTCCTCTTGGAAATTTGAGCCCCCTTTATGGTTCAGCTCAAGGGTTACCTTTCCAGATCACCCCCTCTTTAACCCTTGGTCCTATTCCCAGCACCCCAAATCCACTCATATTCATTTAACATATATTTTTTATTTACTAATTTGTGTACACATTTTTAGCCCTCAGCGGAATGTGAGCTCCTTGAGGACAGAAATTGTTTTGTTATCTTTTAATATCCCTGCCACTTAGGATATAGAAGGCCTTCTTGAATTGAATTGGGGTTTATTTTTTTAAATGATATGCACTTGTAATTAAATAAATTTACATATGAGCATAAATATAATAAAACAAATTTAGATGATATTCTTATGAATTTATTATCACTATTTTTCATGTACATAAATAAGTAATTCTGTATTCTTTGATTAATGACTAATGTTCCAAAATCTTTCCTACTCTCTTTCTAAGTCCTAGTGCTTTATATCTTCTCTGTTATATGAATTACCATCTATTTAAATTTGACTTTTTTGTGTTTTATTTTAGGTTAAACAGCCAAAGATTTTGCAGCTCTCTAATCTTTTGGCAAAAACAGTTCCTGACATTGGGATTATTAATATTAGTTGGGTCTTTCGAGAAAGCCCCCTTCCCAGCTGATATTCCTCTTTAGGTCATCCCAGGGGAAAGGTGCTTTGTCATCGGTAAAAAGAAAACAAAATAGAGATAGTTTTATCATGTATCTTTGTTGAGTTGATCACATCTTGACTGGCTCCCCTACTTGAACATTTTGTATTTCACTATATTTAACAAGCAGCTTTTATCCTGGGCAATATTCCCTCATAATAGAAACTTTCTTAGGACAAGAATTTTGTGTTAAATAGTCATCAAAATGGCCAGTACAATGTCAGCATGGATATATTTATAAAAGGGAACCATCTTTAAATTTCACTCAAGAATGATTTAAATGCTTAAAACAGATGCCCTATTACCCCGAGTGAGCTTTCTTTTTCTATGCAGATTTTGGCTACAGGAATCTGCCTCACGGATCACCATGCAATCACAGGAGCCATGGGTGCCAATTTTCCAGTAATTTTAGGACATGAAGCAGCTGGGATTATAGAGAGTATTGGAGAAAGGGTAACTACAGTAAAACCAGGTGAGACAAGGGTTTTTAACCCTTGATATACTAATTTTTTTTAATATGGATAGCTATATTTCAAAATGATTGATTATTTTTAACATTCCTGTATATATTTTATTTTATGCACTTAAAAATATTTTATTCTCACAAGGGATCCATGGACTTTACCAAACTTCCAAAAGTGTCCAAAACAGAAATTTGAGAACCCCCTGTGCTATGGGGGTAATGAGCAAAATATAAATCTTAAATGAAGAAGATGAAAATTAATCATCCCAATTCTTATCACAAGGATTTCCTCATAAAAAAAATCATTTCATTGATGCATTTTTTTCTACATTTTAGTCATTTTTGTATACACTTCAATGCTAATAGAAAAAACAGTTTGGGCAATAGAACTGTCAAGATGAGAACATCTGACAATGAATTCTGCCACCATTATATTTCATCTTTACTCTCCAGAAGCAACATTGTTTTTTTGTAGGTACTGACAGTTTGGCTTCCTTTGATGATCATTTTCATTTACATTATTCTAGTTGAACATTTTATTCCTCTGACTCTGGGTTGTTGTTGTTGTTTCCACTGTGTATCTGCTCACATAAATGTAGTGTTGACCTCTGGGGTAGTCCCCAAAGGTTGGCTGATGCTTCAAATTCTAGAGTATCCCTTTGGATCTGTACTCTGAACACTATAGCTCATTAGCTCCCATCAGAGGTCTTCCCATTAAGAATTGACCTACAGACACAAGTAGTATACCGCTCCATCCCATAAACCTTGGATACACTCTCCCACATATACACACGGTGTCCATAGTAAGAGTGGGTTCATATTTTGATTATGGCAGTGAGGAATACAGTTAGATTATACATCTGGCTAAGACGATTTTTAACTCCTAGTTGCATAGGACCTGGAAGTCTTTTCTCTCCCCATGCATTTGAGTTCAGTACTTTTTTATATATATAGATTACTCAGCTGGTTGTTTCTAGGCAATATTTTGCATCATGATCTTTTCTCTTTCAGGAGATAAGGTCATCCCATTACCCATCAAACAGTGTGGAAAGTGCTCTTCCTGCATAAACCCTAATGGCAATTTCTGTTTGAAGATGAAGTAAGTGTCATGTTTACCAAAATTTCACTTTAATTGTCCCTATACTAATGGACATTTATTGCTGCCTTTGATATTGAATAGTGTCACAGATAAAGGAGTATGGAATGATGGCACCACCAGTTTTACCTGCAAAGGGAAACCAGTCTATAACTTCATAATCACCAGTACCTTCACTGAGTACACAGTGACCTCAGAGTCTTGGGTAGCTAAAATTGATGCCGCTGCTCCTCTTGAGAAGGTGTGTTTGATTGGCTGTGGATTCTCCACTGGCTATGGGGCTGCCATCAAGACTGCCAAGGTAAGATTTTTTAGTGGCTTAATTTTTTTTTTGGTGAAATACTCCTTTTTCGGCATATGAAAGATTTGTTAAGTTAAAAAATTTTCCAGAACATTGTCCTCTGTTCAGGTCCTGTCTGCACCATATCAAACACATAGATGAACAGTGAAATAACCAGTTAATCACCCAAAATACTTTGTTTCCACAAATATATAATAACCTGAGACTAAAACATTCAGACAATCTGAAATTCTTGTTTTGCCTCCAGATATTTTTGGCATTATGGAGACAGAGGCACAATTTCTAACATGTTATCAAGCAATCAGGAAGCATTTATTATACAAATACCATGTGCCAGGCACTGGGCTAAGCATGAGTGATACAAAAAGACCTTACAATTTAATGTTATGTCAGTGATCTGGAAAAATTCCCATTTGTCATGAAAGAAATGCGTTCATTGAATGAATGAATGAATGAATGAGAAGTAATTTGAGATATATTTCCTATGTGCAAAACAAGGGAGAAGAAAATAGGAAAGAAAGAAAATCCTTACTCTTCTGAAGGTCACATTTTAATGGAAGATAACACCTCAGAATTTTCTGCTAGAAATCAGAAATATGACATACAAAACAAATAGAAAATGCCATGAAATTGTATTTATTTTGGCCCAATTGGGTGAAATTGGATTTTGTTGGGATTAGGACACAAGGCACATAATTTTTATTAAGTAAAAAATTCCTCTCCCAAATCTTATTAAAAGACCTCTTCTTGATTTATAGGTATCTATGGTTTCTGAAGGGCTATGTCACCAGAGCCCAAACTCTAACTGGTTTTGCCATAGTGGTAATATTTCTAGGATGTACCTGGCCAAAAAAAAAAAAAAAAAAAGCTTATCCTTTCTAGGGATCAGAGTAGCTAAATACAGAAAAAGCTCCATCAACAATATATTGACCACTTGGTATGAATAATTTTGCTATGTAAGCCTTGAAACAATATAAAATACAAAATAGTACTTCCCCTAGTGTGATGTCCTTCTGATTTGTGGTTACAGTAAAATTCTGGTGAATAGTATGGCAGAGAGGGCTAAGAATTATATATCATTTTTAGCCACTCTATCAACTCCAATTTGGCTATTAGTGTGTGACTTCTTTGTCCAATGACCAATAAGTGGATATTCTAGTGAACTTGCTGTATTATATTAATCCACACATTATCAATATCAGGAAAGTAGGGAAAAAATGGAAGGATGCACATATCAGGTTTTCCTTGGAGAGACAAATGAAGGAACTGGTACAGTCGGTTCTATAGAGAACACAAGACAAAGGTAGCCACAAAGATGACTTATTGGTATTCTGACTATATTTTGGGTTTGTGCATGTGCCCCTCAGTGGATACTAAGTGATAAACATGCGTCATTATTAGCAGGTATCAAATATAAGGAGAAAGTGTGTCATTCAGAGCATTGCAAAATGGGATTGTCTAAACTTCAAAGTAAAGAGTGAAGTAGCAGCAACAGCTAATATTTATATAGCACTTACAATGTGCCGAGTACTACCATTGAGATGGAAAGACCGATCCTGGCTTTTCAAACCCTATGAACAATGACCCACATACACTGGGAGGATAAAGTAGTCGAGGCCTGACTAAAATCTGCTATAGTAATTCAGGCTCACGATTGGAATGAAATGAGACAATTATATAACATCTGAAAATAATGAAGAAAGGTTATTTAACCAAAAGGCTATTTGGCTAAGATGCAGCATTGGTTGACCTATCAATCAGAAACCAAAGGGAAATGGTATATTCTCATGCTTAACTATTTTATGTATGCTGTTATTCAGTCATTTCAGTCATGTCTCCCTCATCATGACCCCATTGGGAGTTTTCTTGGCAAAGATACTGGAGTAGTTTGTCATTTCTTCTCCAGCTCATTTTTCAGATGAGAAGACTGAAGCTAACAGGGTTAAGTGATTTGCCTAGGGTCACACAGCTATTAAGTGTCTGAGATCAGATTTGAACTCAAGCCTTCTTGACTACAGGTCTGGTGCTCTATCCAGTGCATTACCTAGCTATGTACTGTATCTATTGTAGGATACCAAGAGTTTGTGTCAATTGCCCTAGACCTAATGTACTGAGATAATTAAATGGTTTTTTTTTTCAGGGGGAGGCCAGACAATAGGGTTTAAATAACTTGCTCAGGGTCACACAGCTATTAAGTGTCACTGTCTGAGGCAATTTTGAACTATGGTCCTCCTGACTCTAGAGCTGGCACTCTATCCACTCTGTGACCTAACTGCCTCTGTTAATTGTTGAAAATGGTTTCAATATCTTTTAAAGAAAGACTAGCCTAGTCTGCATTGGATAGGGCTTTTTCTTACCAGTGAAACTATATTTTTAAAAAATATCTTGCAATTGTTATTTTTGGTTCATTCAAACAGGACATCCTTCTTCCTCCCCATACATTCAAAGAAATGAGATTCTAAAGCCCTTCATAAGCTAGCCCCATCCTACTTTCCAAGGCTTCTTATACCTTACTCCCCAACATGTACTCTCTGATCCAATGAAACTGACTTCCTGACCATTCCATCAACAAGACACTCCATTTCTCTGTTCTGGGCATTTTCTCTGGTTGTCCTCCTCCATGCCTGGAATACTCTTCCTTCTCCTCTCTGACTACTGACCTCCCTGGATTCTTTTAGTTTCCATTTAAAATACCACTTTTTACAGAAAGCTTTCCCTAACCCCCTCTTCATTCCAGTGCCTTCTCTCTGTTAATTATGTCCTATTTATCCTGTATTTAGCTTGCTTTGTATATATTTGGAGGAAGTTATGGCAAATTTCACAACATGCTAAAAAGAAGAGACATCACCTTACCCACAAAGATTCATATAGTCAAAGCTATAGTTTTGCCAGGTGTAATGTAAGACTTGGACTCTAAGGAAATTTGAGTGATGCAGAACTCTGAAGAAGACTCTTGAGAGTTTTCTGGACATCAAGGAGATCAGACCAGTCAACCCTTAAAGAAATAAATTCAAGCTATTTGTTGACAGGTCAAATACTGAAGTTGAAACTTCAATACTCTGGTCCCATAATAAGAAGATGGAACTCATTGGAAAAGACCCTGATGTTGGGAAAGATTGAAGGTACAAGTAGGAGTGGACAGCAGAAAATGAGATGGGTAGATAGTGTCATGGAAACAATGAACATGAGCTTGGACAGACTCAGAGATAGTGGAGCATAAAAGGATCTGGTATGCAATAGTCCGTGGGGTTACAAAGAGTCAGACATGAATGAACAACCGAACGGTATCAAGGTCTTTCCTCCCCTATCAGACTGTAACTTCCTTAAGGATAGGGACTATCTTTTTACCTCTTTTTGTATTCCCCGGGCTTAGCATGGTGCCTTGTACGTAGCATGCGCTTAATAAATTGCATTGATTGATTGATGTTAATGACAGGGAACGCTGATGTAAATGACAGTAGAAAGTATGCAATCAACTGAACTGCAGTTTTGACCTGGTTGGCATTTAAGAAGAAATTGTTTTTTGTGGGTTTCTCAGGTGGCACATCTCCTATGGCCAGACAAGGGCAGCAAGCGATAACTCCCTAGATGTAAGTTGGGTTCAAAACTTGTTATGAAATACTCTAAACAATATGACATGCTTCATTTTTTTAAAAAATCTTGTTCTTTGGATTTCTTGGAGCTATTCTCAGAAATCATGGTCCTACATGTATACTGGTTATTTGTTTCAGAACCATCTTTATGGTTGATTAAACATTAATGGCCATTTACTTCTTAGTTCAATAGAGGCCAGCTTTAAAGTCATGTTGGTAAAATTCATTAAATAACTTATTCAGTGCCTAAAATTAACAAATGTCCCTTGCTTCTCACTGTCCTAAACTGTCTCATCAGTGCCTTCCATGTTAGTAGATGTTTAATTAATGTTTGTTGTATTTGGATTTTGTATGGTTGTGAGCAATGAATGGTATAAAAAGATATTACCTAGAAAACTTGATAGGCAAAGAAAATGGGCCAGTTATAACGTGGTGGTGGGGAGGGAACAGCAGACAGTTGGAATGATGTTCTGGTACCCACTGAGCTTTAACACAGCTAGAAGAATGCCTCCAACATATTGTGTAAATTTTCCCAAGAGCCTCTATAAGAAGACATGAGCAAGAATTCTATAGAATGATCAGTTATGGATAGGTTTTGTTCTGCACCATGAGAGTACCCAAATCATTGATCCTTTAAAGTATCGTGGCAAGCAGGAATCAATCAAACAATAAACCTTTATTAAGGGCCTATTCTGTGCCAGGCCCTGAGATAGGCCACAGAGATAGAAAGAGAAGAAATGAAAACTCCCTTCTATGAAAGAGTTTGCCTTCTATTAGGGAAAATATTTCATGGATATGTAAGTAGATATAATTATATATGTAATATTATATATCTTTTATATCTGTATCTCATGCACATGTAAGTAGATGTAATTATATACACAATTTTATATATACATATATGTGTATGTGTGTGTATATATACGTATATATGTCTACGTATATATATATGTATATATATACGTATACATATATATATATACATATATATATATATATATATATGAAACTTTTTGATGGAACAACACTAGCATGAGGGAGAGGGTAGGTGGGACACCAGAAATCAAAAGAAGGCCTGATTAAGGTCTAAGTAAGGTTATTTGTGACAGCAAAATGTTAATAAATTCTCCCCTATACAAGTACCTATATGTGTTTCCTTTACTGAGAAAGTTTCTGACATAGTAGACAGAACTGCCTAGTTCTGAATCCGTTTATCACATCGATCAGCTGGGTGGCACAGTGATCAGAGTGCTGCTGGTCTGGCAGTCAGGAAGACCTGAGTTCAGATTCTGCCTCAGACACATTGCTAGCCATGTTACCTTGGGAAAGTCACTTAACCTCTATCTGCCTCAGTTTTTTCTTTGCAAAATGCATATCACAGTATTACTTTACTTCCAGTATTGTTTTAATGATCAATGTGACATAATATTCATAAAGTACTTTGCCAACTTTAATGTATTATATAAATAATAGCTATTACATCACTTTACCAGTGGTGGCAGTGGCCTAGTTCTGCTTTAATTTCAAGTTTCCCAAGATCCCAGACTTACTACAATCTTAATTTTATTGAATCAATCATTAATTACTAAGATCCTGTATTTTTCATCACCGTAGGTCACCCCTGGATCTACTTGTGCTGTCTTTGGACTGGGAGGAGTTGGCCTTTCCATTATCATGGGCTGTAAAGCAGCCGGTGCTTCCCGGATCATTGGAATTGACGTCAACCCACGCAAATTTGAGAGGGCCAAGGCTATAGGAGCCACCGAGTGCATCAACCCTAAGGATTACACAAAGCCCATCAGTGAAGTCCTGAAAGAAATGACTGACAATTCCGTGGGGTTCACCTTTGAGGCCATTGGACGCCATGATACCATGGTGAGTCATCAGTAGGTAGAAAGGAGGATTTGAGAGTCAGGACTAAATGTTCTACCTCAGTTCAAATCTGAGTAATAGTTTAATTCATTTAGAGAGTCCTTCGAACCTACATATGATTCAGACAAAAGCTGTGTTTGGAGAAATCATTTTCAATTAAGCAGAAAGAATTTAGTAAACACCTAAGCACTGGGCTGGATTCTTGAAATCCAAATCCCAAAGTGAAACAGTACGCAACCTTGAGAAATTCATATTCTTTCTTTTTAAGTAGCATTTGATTTTTTGCCACTTACATGTCAAGGAACTTACTATCATTCATTTGTATAAGATACTGAGTTCCAAGTTTTTCTCCCTCCCTCCCCTCCTGTCTCCTGAATTGGTAGGCAGTTTGATATAACTCATGTATGTGCTGTTATGTAAAACATATTTCCATGTCAGTCACAGTTGTGGAAGAAGAAACAGGTCAAAAGGAAAAAAACACAAGAAAGAATAAAGCAAATAAAAGGAGAAAAGGAAAGGAAAGGGAAAGAGAAAGGGAAAGAAAATAGAACTTGGTAAATAGTAAGCATTGAATAGATGCTTTTTGATTCATTTATTTGAGCAAATATGTCTATTGGTAGCAATAGACCAAGGCAAAGACCCATCCCTTCCTGATAGATACTACAAATGTGTTGTCACTTTCATTTGAACATCAGATTGATGCCCTGGCTTCCTGCCATGTGAGCTATGGGACCAGTGTGGTTGTAGGAGTTCCTCCAAAGTCTAAAATGCTCACCTATGATCCCATGCTGCTATTCAGGGGACGCACCTGGAAAGGATGTCTTTTGGGAGGTATGTGACTGAGAAATGACAGAGAAAGACTTTATTAAACACTTACCGTATGCTAGTATTCTTTTGGGAATACAGAGACAAGGGGGAACATGTACATCACCTTCCCTCAAGGAACAAACATTCTAATGGAAGATAAGAACGCATAAAAGGAAGCTAGATGAGGTGAGGAGGCAGGGCACAAGAGGGAAAAGTCCAGAGGGCTATAAGGGAAACGAAGAGACAAGTGAGGATGAGTGCCTGGCTTCTTCTTAGTGCTTCTAGGCAGAATCTACCAATCAGAGGAGGGACATCTGAAGATGACTGAGAAGGCTATTGGCACATGGGTGCAACAGATGACATTCTGATCTAACGTTTGCCAAGGGAGAGGAAATACCTTGTGATATTTTAAAAATATGTCACTGACCAAAGGATGATTCTTTGAGTGAATAACAAAGAAGAAACTACAGGAAGAATTTGATGAAAATACCAAAGGCTGAAAAACCAAATACTCAGGTTTTATACTGACTGATATCTCAATATCAGCAGCCCTCAAATTTTCAAAGAGTTTAGTTCATTCTGAATTAGAGTCCACAGTAATAATTTTCCTAGAATGCATTTTAAATGTTCTTTTCTTTTTTTTGTTGATAGTGTTTTTATATTAACTTAATTTTCAAATATATATGATGATGATGATAGCTAACATTTACATAGTATTTACTATGTGCCAGGCAAATAGTTTAAATTTAACAAAGACCAAGAAAGGGCCAGGGGAGTGGAAGCAGGAACAAAGAAGTTCAACAAAACTAAGCGATCAACCAAATTTAATAGAATATGAAACGTTTCACCACCACAACCACCCTGCCCTCCAATTCCACCCCTGCAATGAAGGGATAAGGAGTGTGCTTTTTCACTTCTCCTTGGGTATGAAACTTGGGTATTTTAATTACACAGCATTCAGCGTGTATGTGTGTGTGTGTGTGAGTGAGTGTATGAGTGTGTTCTTTCCATATGTATCGTCCTTGTGTATCGTTTTCTTGATTTTGTAAACTTACTTTCCGTAAGTTTATATGTTAACATGATTCTTTATAGTCTTCATAATGAAGATTTCTTACAGCATAATAATATTCAATTATATTCATGTATGTAGCTAGAAATTGACTTACTTTATCACTATGGGCAATGTCTATAGGGACCTGCACACATATTTCCTAAACTGCTAAACAACATGTTCAGTTCCAAAATTAGAGTAAATAATTAATAAGAAAAGGCTATAGATTCATACCATGACATAGGAGTGAACCTCATAATTATTTCTTATTTATATAGTTTTTAAAAGTGTTTTTAAAAGTTAAAAAAAGAAATTTACATGATAATTTTTTTTTGTTGTAAAAGGAATAACACCTTGTACATAATAGATTTGAAGTTTCATGGACAATTGTCTTTTTTTATCATACTGTTATGAAAATACTTGTTTTATTCCATAAATTAAAAATAAAAGAGTAAACATTCTCTTTGCAAAGATTCTTTAAGACATGTAGCATTAGTCCCCAGAAAACTAAAGCTCAGAAAGGTTAAATGATTGACCTATAATCATATAGTTTTGTGTTCAAAACCAGGTCTCCTATCCCCAAGGCCAGCATCATTTCTGTTGTATGGTGTTGTCCTGGATATATCAGTACTGGCTGAGTTTTAGTCTGCCACAGATGCTAGAGGAGGGGCAGTTGAAAGCATATCACATGGATCAGATAATACAAATGAAGACTGAATACAGACAAGTCTTAGAATTTGATTTTTAACAGCCTTTTTGAACTAGAAGACACATACAAAATGTCCCAAAGATCAAAGGAACATAATTTGCAAATTGTATCACATATTAACCTGCTAATATATGCTGAATCAAGAAAAGACTTTTAGGTTTTGCTCTCATGGCATTTGGTCCTATCACGTAAATTTCACATAAGATCTAGACATCCACAGTAAGACCAGCTGCATACCAAACGTTATTGATAACTTTGAGATGATGTGGATACGTTAACTTCAAAGTTTTACTGACAACTTTGAGATGATTTAGATAAATTAATAAACTAATTCCAAGCTGGCATTGATAAGAGTTGATCTATCCCCCCCAAAAAAATGATAAAAATTACACCTCCAACTCCTGACCCTGAGTTCTCTTCCATCTTCATCAGGGTCCATACTGGTGGGCGCTCCTAATTCTGACTCATGGTTATGTGAGAAATCCTTGGTGCCTCTTCCCCTCCCCATGCTCAGTTCCACCTTATCTGCCTCCCTCCACCACCCTATCCCTGTCCCTCTATGCCATCTGCCTTTGTACCTCCTTTTGCCGCTGATCTCTGTATTCTGTGGTTCCAACCCCTGTGCCCCTCTGCATTATTAAAGTGTGACTGCCATCATGGTCTTTCTCAGCAAGTAACCAAAGAACCAAATGCACTTATTGCGTTTCATAAATTAATTAGAAATTCATGTAGCAATTGTTGTTGCCTTTCTTTATGCACATTCTTTCTCTCTCCTCATGGCTGCTACAGAGAAAGTACTTAATAAATGTTTGTGGACTGACTTTTAATATTTTACGCATAATGAAATACTGGTCTTAAATTTTTAAGGTTGGAAAGCCAAAGATGACATCCCAAAACTAGTGTCTGATTTTATGGCAAAGAAATTTGACTTGGGCCAGTTAATAACTCATGTTTTACCTTTTAATGAAATCAACAAAGGATTTGAGCTGCTCGAAAAAGGGGAGAGGTATGTAATTTTCATTAAAAAAATTCAACTTCTATAATGTAATATTTGGACACTTATTATCTTGCATATAGGAATTTTTTCTAGTTCTGGTTCCCACAAAATAAAAATCATTAGAGGGTTAATATTTCATTGTCCCAATGAACATAATTATTTTCTTGGTATTTTGTACTTATTTTCATTCATTGGGTAGTCCTGTTTCTCCCACAAAACTGAAGTCCACTTTGGTGATGTCACCTAGGTTCATTGTGGTACGAAGAGTTCTAGCTGCTTTTTACCAAACATGTGACCTTGGACAGCTACATCTCTCTGTGCCTCAGTTTCTTCTTCTGTAAGGTGATGGCACTGGACTTGAGGACTTCTAAGATCTCTAAGCCCTTGTCTGATGAGATAACATCCTATATGTATACTAATCCTGAGAGTTCTTGGCATTGACCCTGCCACTCCTAGGAAGATGAAGGCAGAGGATGTATAGAAACAATGAATGACTTAGGTCTTAAACCAAAATTGTCTCAGCTCCATATAAATATAACAAGAGAAACTTTCTATAATAGATGCAATCCATGATGCCTCTCAGACACAGAAAATGCCTGATGGGAGGAGGGGTTATATAACAGGAAGGAATCTCTTCAATTACTATCTATATGCACTCTACATAGAAAAGCATCTGTAACAGTTTTAAGAAAGATCTGCTGATAAATTACTCATGATTGGAAGATATGGAAACAAGCTATTAACAGGCACTTATGTTTTCTACTTCAGCATTCGAACAGTCCTGACATTTTGAACTTCTACATGACTGGATGTACCCAGGGATGCGTGCCAGGCTCTTTCTCTGAGATTTCATTTTCATATAATTATGGTAGAGCTTGTGTGACTGTCTCCTGTGGGTCATGCTCAAAAGAGAAGCAAAGTACATTCAAGCACACTTTCCAAAACAATAAATTAAAGTAGTCACTACCGTAATTCAATTTCCTTGGGGTAGTAGAAGATGCTAATGTTGTTATTTTTGTCATTTTAATCTTTATAAAGTGAATCACACTGGACTAAAATATCAGATAAATATTTTAAATTTTTATTGCTTTTGACTGAAGTAGAATTTTAAAGTAGAATTTCAACACCTTTGTGTCAAAAAAAAAATTAAGAAGATGCTAATCATCTGCTTCTGGAGAGCTAGACTAGCTTGTATATGACTTAAGATGATGCTACTATGATATCTTAAAAGTAGATAGTATCTTTTTAGGCAGTATTACTGATAATGAAGCTTTTCAATTATGTTTACTCCACAGAAAGTCTTTTTTCTTTCTCTCTTTCATGTTTTATTATTGTTTTTAATACTGCTTTTAAAAAAGTAAATAAAACTTGTTAAATAAAATAGTCTGTCTCATCACATGGTGTTGCTTCCTTTACCACTTTGAAATATATATGTGTATTTTAAATGAAGAAAAACACATACACTTCAATTCAACAAGAATTTATCTATTGTGTTCTCTGTACCAGATGTTATGCTGGTTACTTGGGTTACAAAAGCAAAAATGAAATAATTCCTGACCTCAAAGAACTGACATTGATATAAATTGCATATTTCCATTGTTTGGTACAAGACACTTTGTTCAATAACTTGAAAGAAATTTTTAAAAAGTGAGTGTTCAAGGAGAAAAGAGAGAGTATTTATCCAAGGATTCATAATTCTGAAAAAGATTTGCCTTTTTACCATTTTGAATTGAATGACAAAAATGCAGGTTCCCATTTTCATACTTTCCAAATTAATATCCAGTTAAGCTTTAGTAAATCTATTTCTATAAGAATACTGCTTTGTTGATCTTCACAGGTGCCTTCCCTTTTAGAAATTAATCCATTTACCCAATACTATATACTATACCCAAAAGGTATAGTATTTCTGTATCATAATTAATTTCATGTTCTTGTCTACTTTGATCTTTTACCATCCTCAAAGTTCTTAATCCTTTGTTAACAAAATGCATCCTTAGTGAAAAGCTTAGCTACTGTGATCCTCAACTGACAGTCACAGTCAATCACAAGGGGAGAAAATCTTTCTAACTTGGTAAGACCTGTTGGGTAAGACATGGCATATAATTTAGAATCCAAAGTAATTTCTGAAGTTGGAGAAGTAGGGTATAATGTGATTTTTGTTGTTAAAGGAAAGGGGACAAGATTTTCTCTGGATCCAAAATTTCCTCAGTGTAGGAGACTCCCAATGTGAAAACTTTCCATAAAAATGCAGATAGGCAATTGTTCTGTATTTTATAAACTTAGAGATTTTCCTGGATCACCAGTACCCAATATCCTAATGCTGGGACTTGGGAGAAAAGGGACATTGATTAATTATGCAGTTTTTGTCCTGCCTTAGGGAGGAAGAGTAACACCATGCCTTGTGTTCCAAGTATTTACTCCAACTGCCTAAGGCTCTAGAAGGATTTTACCCTGAAGTCAAAACCCTATGGACTTTGTAAATATTCTTAAAGTCTTCATTAATTTTTAACAAAGTTTTGCCTGCTCATACTTTCCCCATCCCAATGAGTCTGATTCTGCACTGGTAATCATTCAAACCCTATTTTCTCACCCCCACTGCTGGATCCCTTATTTTCATTCCCCTCACCACCACCCCCAACCAAAGTCCTAACCAAAACCTGCCCACACCTTCCACCCCTAGAATGCCTGCTCCTGTACCAGTGTCTCCCATGTCACACAATCAGTTCCAAAGTATGTTGATTGAGTGGTAGGTATGAATTAAGTGAACCTTAAAGGAGGAGAGGTCATTAAGTAATATTGATAAAGGGAGAATATGGAAGTGTCAATACGGATCAAAGAGTATTCCAGCTCCTACATCTTAACCTGTTTTTTGGGGGTAGGGGTAGGAGTAAAAAGTGCATTGTTGGACAGGGCACAAAAGGAGACTGTGTCATTAGTAAGCATCCAGGTCTCAGTGAGCATAAGAAAGATGGAAGGAGTGGGAAAACAAAAGATGTAAAATGAAAGCAATTTTTTTGGTCTATGGATCAGGCATTGCACCACGGCATGCACTCATTACAGAAGGTGCTGTGCTCTATGAACAAAGTAGAATGGAAGTAGCTCAAAAGAAATGCAAGATATGCAAATTTAGAGAATCCACCCCAAACGTTCACATGGGATGTTTGTGCCTGACTTGTGACAGAACATTCTGAACTTGTGTTGGTCTGATCAACCGCAGTTGGACAAACTGTAACAACTTTAGCATAGTGGGGTCATCTTGGTCCTCTTCAAGAATGAAGGACAACAAGAAACCAACCAAACCGAACAGTTAATGTTTACCGATCACTAAGACATGCCCCTTCTTTCTTCAATGAGTTCATTGGCCCACAATCTTTCCTTCCTGACTCCTGCCTTCCTACTAGAAGACTCCAAAATATATAATGATATTCCCACAAACACCCTAACCTTCCAGTTCCATACTTTAATTCCCACAACCTACCTCACCCACAAAGATAGTTATAACTTTGATCTTGCCATCTCCCTCAAATGGTCAACTTCCATGTTTATCAGCTCTGAAATTCTCTTGTCTTATCACAATCTGTTATCTCACTTCTCTGTCTGCCTTCCAATTTCAAGTCTGCTTATCATCCACTATGTGTCCTCCAATCCATCAGACCCTCAGTTCCAGGCCATCACCTCCATATTTGCTATACTCTCCTTTCCCCATCTTGACAAGTTGGTAAATCATTTCTCTTCCATATTGTTCTTTTCTCTTGAGTCTCTTCATATTACTAATCTGTTCAGCCTTGTATCACTTCTACCATGTGCTGATTTTCTTTGCCCTTCCTGTGAGCTGCTGAATAAAGGTGGAGAAAATCATGAAAGCTTGTTGACTGGGTACTCTACAAATTTGTTACATAAGTTCTATGAGGTCCTTGCCGCTACAAAGCAGTACATTTACACATCACTAATAATCCCATGAGAATTACTCACTCACCAAAGGGGTTCTTCAAATTCTTTTCTATCTCCTCTCAGATCTCCCGTGCCTCTCCCATCCCTACCCCTTCAGCTAAGAATCTTGACTAAATGGTGTTTAATGTTCTTTATTAAAGACTCTATTGCTCAAAATATTTTATTGGAAATTAAGGAATGAGGTGGAGTTTTGTTTTATTTTGGACTGGGCTGGAGATTTCATCAGTGAAGACTTACCTATGGTGTGGAAATTCCCTCCTTTTAAGTTGATAACAGTTAGTCTATAACTTGTATTGTCTCCTCTATGAGTCTTGATGACTTTGTTTTCCTATGGGGAAACAGTCAGCTGTTTCTCAGATGTTGTTGGATTACCATACATATGATGACTCCTAACTGTGGGTCCCTTCCTTCAGCAAGGTGTGAACACTGATTTGGAGAAGATAGAATCAATTTTAAACTAAACAAGTTCATGGAATCTTTGAAATTGAGGAATTTTTCTAGCATTTTGAGATTATTGCTAAACTACTGAATGACTTCTCCCTTCCTTTCCCTCCCCGCCCCTCCCTTCCCCTCTCCTCTCCTCTCCACACCTCTCCTCTCCACACTTCTCCACTCCTCTCCTCTCCTCTCTTCTCAGCTCCTCTCCTCTCCTCACTTCTCCTCTCCTTTCCTCACTTCTCCTCTCCTCTCCCCTCCTGTCCTCTCCTCTCCTCTCCTCTCTTCTCAGCTCCTCTCCTCTCCTCACTTCTCCTCTCCTTTCCTCACTTCTCCTCTCCTCTCCCCTCCTGTCCTCTCCTCTCCTCTCCTCTCTTCTTTTTTGTCTTACCTCACCCAGTCTGGAAATAAAGTGGCAACTCATGGCTCCAAACACTCTGTTGATCAGCATGGGAATTTTGACTTGCTCTATGTCTGACCTGGACCACTTTACCCGCTCTGGGTAACCTTGTGCCCTCCCCACTCCCA
Organism: Potorous gilbertii; assembly: GCA_028658325.1. Classification (NCBI taxonomy): domain Eukaryota; kingdom Metazoa; phylum Chordata; class Mammalia; order Diprotodontia; family Potoroidae; genus Potorous; species Potorous gilbertii. The sequence continues at coordinate 103,124,031 of CM053774.1, read as the reverse complement.
GAGCCTCTCCCTGTTGGTACTGGACGTTATGTATCCACCTGATCAGCTTGCTCCTACTACAGCTCAGAACTGAGCTCAGGTGATGCACCAGTCTCAACCATCCCAATAGTGTGGATTATAGGCACATACTACCACATCTGGCACCATAAAACTATTTCCCTAAAAGTTAAATATGAATCATGTCATTCCTCCACTACTCAATAAACTCCAGTGACTAGTAACTCTAGAATAAACTATAAACTCTTCTGTTGGGCATTTATAGCCCTTCAGAGCCTGATCCCTTCCTATCTTTCTGGTCTTTTAAAACATTCCTCCCTTTGACACTCTCCATAATCTAGACATGGACTACAGCTTACTTGATGCAAGATTCTATTAGAGATGTCTCATATATTATGCCTTATTTCTGATGTCCTTTTCTTTACAGGGGTTATTCCCTATGCCTAGAAGGTTTTACCTCTTCACCCTTCTAAAAATCCCTTGCTTCCTTTAAGACTCATCTCAAATGCCAACTTGTTGAGCAGTCATTTCTACTCCCTAACCTCACCCATCTGCCCTGCTGTCCTCTTTAAGCCTAGTTTCCATCTAGTATGTACATAGTTGTTTTCACACCGTCAATCTCATTAAAAGGTGAGTTCCTTGAGAGCAAGAATTGTTTAGCTTTCTCTTGTTTTCTCCCATGCCAAATATTAAGTGTTTAATAAATATTTATTGTCTTGTCTACTGGATAAAGGCCAAGGGCTGAATTGGATTTAAACATCTTGTTCCCTAGTTGGAAGTGTTTCATTGCTTTAGGTTGAAATAAAACTATTTCACCAACTGTGAAAAATATGACCTTAATGGTAGTAAAGTAAGTAGGTTCCAGATCACTTATTTTATTCCACAAAGGTGTGCAATTTCTAGCTCTAAACCTCTGTTCCTGAAGATGATATTGGGCAGCTAGGTGGATAGAGTGTTGGGCCTAGAATCAGGAAGACTTATCTTCCTGAGTTCCAATCCGACCTCAGACATTTACTGGCCAGGTGACCATGGGCAAGTCACTTAACCTTGTTTGGTTCAGTTTCCTCGTCTGTCAATTGATCTGGAGAAAGAAATGGTGAACCACTCTAATATTTTTGCAAGAAAATCTCAACTGAAGTCACAAACAGTCAGATATGACTGAAAAAACTGAACAACCCCCACTTCTATGGATTTGGATTCAAATGCAGAGAATTTTAATGGGCATTTTATCTTTTTGGTTGACTTAAACATTAGCCAGTTTGAGAATTGTGAGAAAATCTAAGGTTACCTTTGGTCTGATTATTTAGTGAATCATCCTGTTAAAAGACATTTGTAAACAGTAACAGAGAAACAGTCTAATATTTAATCAGGGCAAAAATAGATTACAGAGTTACAAGAGGATTAGTATAGACCAGGGCACATTTTTGAAGAAATGTGGTTTTATTCCCTTTTTCCCTACCCAAGAACAGTTGGGGAAACAAACTCACCCCCAAGTCCTTAGCTCCAGCATACAGGATTTGGGAGAGGGAATTCTGAAAATGCCCGGTTACCAGGATCAAAAGAAATCCACATTGTTCTTTCTTTTCTGGACATAGTAGGTAGATCTTGAAGAAGAAAGTTTCTCTTTTTTTACTCCAATTTACCCATCACCCTCTGCTGAACAGGATTTCCTTGCAGGATCCTTTATTTACAATTTGGAAATGAATTGAGGAAGTCCACATATTATATATAGTCATTGTGGACCAGCTCTGTTAAAAACAATATATCACTAGACTTTCCCTTTTCTTCTCAAAACTTTGAAAACTTTTTTCAAAACTTTTCCAAACATTGGAAGAGGGTGAGACCAGATTGTGAGGCAAAGGGCGTGAGTCATGTTTTTGAAGGCATTGCTTTGAAATAGAAAGGCTTATCTGAAGACATACTGGTTTACACAACAAGGCCGTCCAGACTAACTGAATGACTTCAGATCTACTCAACCAAGAAAGAGGCAAGATGAGCACTGCAGGAAAAGTAAGTACAGGACTTCTCTATCATCATCACAAAGTAGAGAGATTGTTAGAAACTCTGCAATGCCCTAGTATTTTAATTACTTATTTGGAGAAATATGACTTCAGGAGGGGTGAGGTCTGTCTAGACAAGGAAGAATGCAGCAGAAGTATTGGGTAGAAAATTTCCTTGTTACAGGATAAAAATGAAGATTTTTGAATACAATGAACGTGGGGAGGGAGGTCCTTTGTCGGGTATTTTGCCCATAAGGAAGAAATATAGTTTTTGTTGTTTTCAAAACATATAAATGAATAAATAAATCTCTTCTCTGGCTCTTGTATTCAGCAACAGTTTAATGATGGAATGCATAAGTGTAGAAACCGAAGGGTTCTTCCACTAGAATCTACAACTGCACCAAAGAATTGACCACACATTTGAGTTTCCCAAAGAATATGATCTTTATCAATGAGATATATGAGAAATAAGGATGGCTCTATTCAAAGACTTATTTATGTGAGCAAAATAACAACTAAACATGTGGATAGAATGGAGGTTCTTAACTCTTTTTTGTATGTTCGGGACCCCTGAGACAGTCTGGCAAAGTCCATGGACCCCTTCTCAGAATAATATGTTCAAGTGCATAGGAGAAAACACATAAAAAATAAAGAAAATGAATCATATTGAGATACAGTTATCAAAATGTAAAAGAAAAAAAGGCATGTTCACAGACTCTAAGTTAAGAACACTTGATGGAGTTTTATAGTTTACAAAGCTTTCCCAAACATTAAATTTAATTCTGACAGCAATCATTTAAAGTAGATGAAGCAAGTTCAGTTTTCTTACTTGGCATATGAGGAAACTGCAGTTCCCAGATTAAGTAACTTGCCTTGGGTTATATAGGTACTTGGTGGAATCAGTCCAATTTGTGTGTGTGCTCTTTTGACATCCCATACTGTTTTCAAGGACATGAAATTGACAGCAGGTGCTTAAGCCCTTTAAATACCAGAGATTGGATCCAATTTATAAAGAGCTTGGATACTTCCTTCATTTGATAAAATGTCCCCAGGAGGTCTAGAAGGACCAAATCCAAGAATACCTAAAAGAACCAGGCAAATTTTTGCATCAGTAACTACCACCAATTCTGTAACCAAAGAACAATTAGTACAATTAATCAATTATTTTCTTTATTTTGACTTTCACATATCATTTTTTGCAAAAGTGAGTTTTGTTTCCTTCTCAAGAATGCTTTTTTATGCCACATATAATAACTGAAATTATGGATACATGGCAAATATAATCCCAACCATAGGAGCCTGAAATGATTGAGAATGGCCCTGAATTGAAATTATACTGGAAGTGTCCAAGTTTGGTTAATTTTGGGACTGGTCAGTTAACATACAGACTGAATGAGGCTGGGAACTGCCCCTTTAATTCCTATGCTATCTTTCATGCATTAACTTAAACTGTTCTGAATTCTATCTTAATGTGAATGAATACTTCACATAAAGACTACACGAGTATAGAATTGTGAGCAGATCTTCTAATGGCCCTTAAATGTTACTCAGTTTTAAGCTTTGGCCACCATTCCTCTAAGATTACCCACAAGCCAATCAGACTTTTCACCAAAGCACAAGGGGCAAGGCTTGTGGACTTGCAGGAGAGGGACCATGGGATTGACTCCGTAATGGCCAACACCATTGGCAAGCCATGGTGACTGCTCTGAGATCTTCTTGCATGAGAATGTTTATGTAGATCCTCCAGATGCCTGCCTTTTTCACATTTTACCACCTGCCACTAAGAACCACTAGTTTCAAATCCAGATGTCTCATCACCTCCTACCCACACCTTCGGTCCTTTGGGAATGTCCCCTATGCTTGCCCTGGATTCTGAAGAGTTTGTCATTTGTGTTTGCATCCCAGAGGTGCAAGAGCAAACTCAGTTTCCTTTAGTGCCCCTGAGTTATTCTCCTATGGCCTCCTTCCAGGAATTCATTATCCCTTGGTCACTGAGAACAACATGTCTCTAAAGGCACCATATTTTCTTTTCATGGGCAGAAATAAGTTGTTGCAGGAACAGACCAGGAGATAAATTGTAGAAGTCGTACTGAAGTAGGTCAGGACATAGAGGGACTAGAAAATGGGATGAGGATAAGGACCAGGAATTCAAGCCTCCACCAGCACCAGTCACCCCAGCACCCCAAGGACAAGGACAAGGAAGAAGAATTAGGGCAATAAGTCACTGACACCATCTACTCTACCATAACCTAGCTGCAGGGAACTGGATGTGTTCCAATACACAGTGTTCCTCATCATTTTCCCTGAGAACCTGCCTAACTCAAAGGTTAGGCATCCTCCATGAGAAAAATTCTAGGGTAGACAAGGTCTATGGTGTCTTCTCTCCAGAGTTTCTATGTTCTAAATCCCCTCTTATCCAGACTCTAGTAACTTTTACCATAATACTCCTGCTCTCAGATCCTCAATACTACATCCAGTAGTACCATCTCCCCAACCCCAACCAAAGCTACTCTGATCCAAGAAAATGTATCATTACTCTATGATTAAAAGTCAATTATCTAAAAGACAAGAAAGTCAATTGTATGAATTCATACTAATATGATATATATATATATATATTATTTATTCATACATAATATGGAAAGAGATGATAGGTGAATAGATAGATAGAAAGATAGATAGATAGATAAACTGACGGTATTTGCATTTCAAAAAGATTCCCCTTACCACAACTGAATCTATATCAGGAACTAGACACAAAGCAGGGAGGAAATGCTGGACATGGGAGGGGAAGTCAGCTCTCCCTGGGAGTCAGCCCCAGGTTCAGCTTCGCAAAGATTTGCAGTCTTTTCCTTTACTCTGTTTTGGGAGTGACAGGTTCTCCAACAGCTACAAGTTTATTTTTCCTTTCTCATAATGACTCTCCTGCCAATGCTGCTGGCCTTCCAAGAGGAAGGAAATTGTCCAAGCATAGTAGTTTTGCAATTTTAAATTTGCAAATAAACGAAAGAAGTGTTGAGTTTGATAGGAGTCTTAGCACAGCAACCCGCCCAGATACAATGCTTCTTGCAGTGGAGTTTTCCAGGGTATATGAATATGTTCTTGCTATTTTCCCAGATAATTAAATGCAAAGCTGCCGTGTTGTGGGGTCTGGAGCAACTGTTTTCTATCGAGGAAGTGGAAGTTGCCCCACCGCAAACCCATGAAGTTCGAATTAAGGTACTGACATTGCTAACATGGACAATTTTTCCCCTTTAGGGAAGGTGGGATGTGTTTGGTGTAGGCAATTCCTCAGAAGGAAATTCCCTCCAACAATACAGATTGGCACCTGCTCTGCATCTCAGGTTCTCAGAGTTGCCTGTGGGTACTAAGACATTAAGTGACCTGCTTAGGGTCATTTAGCCTGGATCCAGGGGTAGGGAAAAGGAGAAGAATTGGGATCCAAGTCTTAAGTGATGTAACACCTGGATGTAATGCCATTGCAAATATGTCATTGAGCCTATGAATCCAAAATTGTTAATGAATTCATGTTGTAAGGTAAAAGCATACTTGGAACTGTACCACCAGTACACCTAACCTCTGCAGGGTAGAAGGATGAGCCATAGTGTGGAATTTACAGTCAAAGAATTTTACCCAGAACCCAAGTGTGGGTCAGTAATTCTGAATTTTGTTCTTTCTTGCATGACACTAAATTTGCACTCAACTATGGTTTCCAATATTGTTTACTCTTCCATCTGCTTCTCAATGATTCTTTCTACAATTGTTTGCTTAGCTATATGGAAACCCCAAACCTGGAGTAAATGAAATTACAACTATGGAAACTATGGAACCCCTGAGGACTGTGGGACAAATCTCTAGAAGTCCCTTAAGAACAGAATATGAGGGTCACCTGGAAGTAGATGTCTCATGCTTTGCCTAACTTCACATCTACAATTGATAGGTTATTTGTCTTCTCAAAGAATTGGCAAGGTGTGGGAGGGAAGGTAATCACTTGGAGCTCAAATGCTAAAGAAGAATGTCAAAAAATTTTGCATTTAATTGGGAAATATTTAACAAAACAAATGAAAATATATCTTAAAAAAGAAATTTAGAAAAGGCCGTTTGTGATGCAGGACTAGAGCACAGGATGATAAAGGGACTGAATAAGTTAATCTGGGAATGATCTGCAAAAAGATCCTAGGAGCTGATGAGATTGCTAAGAGAGAGAGAGGAAGAGACAGAGACAGAGAAACATAGAGACAGAGAGGAGGAAGACAGAGAGGGAGAGAGACAGAGACAGAGGGGGGAGGGAGAGAGAGAAAGAGACAGACAGAAAGAGGAGAGACAGACAGAGAAGGGGAGAGAGAGAGAGATTGAGAGAAAGAGAGAGAGAAATTGAGAGAGAGAGAAAGAGAGAGAGATTGAGAGAGAGAGAGAAAGATTGAGAGAGAGATTGAGAGAGAGAGAGAGAGAGAGAGAGAGATTGAGAGAGAGAGTGCCTTGTGGAAAAGGGAATTCCTAAGTTAAGTGATTTGCCCAGAGTCACACCGTCTAGTAAGTATTTTGAGTTGCAATGGAAACTCAAATCTTCCTTACTATAGATCTGGCCCTCTATTCATTCATTTTTTTTTAAATTTTCTTTTCTAGTTGATAAAAGTTTGAGGTAGATTGCAATTCAACCTGTTCCCCTCCTCCTGTTTAATTGTGTAATTAACTGATGCGTTCTCTGTGCCAAATGTACATTATTATTATATATTCTTATTTCTCTCCAGCTGACTAAACTTTTTTGTATCAGCGATTCCTCGCCATCCCAATATTAATAGAATAAAGGCAGTTTTCTAACCAACATATATGTATATATATACATGTATTTATAAATATACTATATATATACACATCTATTATATGTGTATGTCTGTATGTACGTATGTACAGATGAGCCTGTATGTGTGTCCTGATGAAAATACTCTTATGGGTTAGTTTATCCATCAAATTGAATTTCATAATCCATATAATGGTTAAACGGTAGGCAAAACCCTCAGCACCATCGAAGCACTGATCCATTTGAAACCAGAGAATCCTCTTAAAATATAAACTGTACCGCGTTCCAGAACGAGAGAGATGGGCCGCCCCCGCGGGCCATCCGCGCGCATTCCCCTCGGTTTCTTGGGTTAAAACTACCTGAGTTCTAGAGGGCCACAGCTTGCCTCGCGCGGAGGGACTCGCGAACCGCCTAAGCTATGGCCGCCATCCGAAAAAAGCTGGTTATAATTGGTGACGATGAGTGTGGGAAGACGTGCTTGCTTATTGTATTTAGCAAAGACCAATTCCCCGACGTCTATGTGCCCACGGTGTTTGAAAATTACGTAGCAGATATAGAAGTGGATGGAAAACAAGTGGAATTGGCTTTGTGGGACACAGCTGGTCAAGAGGATTATCACCGCCTTCGACCTCTTTCCTACCCAGATACGGATGTTGTACTGATGTGTTTTTCCATCGATATCCCTAAGAGTTTAGAGAGCATCCGAGACAAGTGGACCCCGGAGGTAAAGCATTTCTGTCCCAACGTGCCCATCATCCTGGTTGGGAACAAGAAAGATCTTCGAAATGATGAGCGCATGAGGTGGGAGCTGGCCAAAAACAAGCAGGAGCCCCTAAAACCTGAAGAAGGCAGAGATATGGCCAATCGGATCGGGGCATTCGGTTATATGGAGTGTTCAGCAAAGACCAAAGACGGTGTGAGGGAGGTTTTTGAAATGGCTACAAGAGCAGCCTTACAAGTCAGACGTGGAAGGAGAAAATCTGACTGTCTTGTCTTGTAAACACAGTGGAAAGGCCAAGTCCTCACTCGGTTAATTTTTAAAGTGCGGTTTATCTCTTAATATATGCTTACTGGCCTTTTTATTTATCTGTAATTTACTTCTTACCACCAGTAATTAGAAACCAACCATGATAGTTTAATGACTGTCTGTGCCCAACACATCTGTGCACACCACCTGTCCCTTGGATAGTACTCTTACTCACCAACCAGCACATCTGGCACTAATTCAAGGGGATACTTAACTTCTTGCTTCTTTCTAGAAAGAGGAAAAAACGGTGATAACTTTTATGAATTGGGTTTTAACTACTTTTATACCTAACAGGTCCCGTTGCTGTCAGCTGAAGAGACCTTTGGGGAAATAAACATGGAGTCACTTCAGAGCAGGACCTCCTATAAGGCTTTGATCGGTATAGCTTTGAGTTCTTATTCAATTGTTTGAGAAAGGGACCCAGCCAGAGACAGCAAGTTCCCATACAGCTGTGGTAAAACTACAGTACTGTGGTTACATGTTAGTCACCTTAGAGTTACTATGTAATTAGGGCCGCTTAATGTATGTTACCAAAAAATAAATATATCTACCCCAGCTTGGATGTAGTAGTTTTTGTATAACTGGATTTACTAATATTCATATTTGTTATTTCTACAGAAGATTTCTGAGTTTTTTGGGGTTATTTCTTTTTGTTTTGTTTTGTTTTGTTTTGTTTTGTTTTTGTTAAGGGCATTTGAACATAAAGCCAGATGGAAAAACATTTGAAATCTGTTTTTGTCAGTTTCTCCTGTGAATGCAGCCATTAGCAGTTCTTTGCTGTACCACATTCTCCAGTGTCCACTGGAGCTGGGGGTCTGTGAATGGGGGAATTGGTTCAGAAATCGGAGTGATTGATTGGAACTCAAATTGCAGCATCTTGGTTGATACAATGTTTGTTTCCTTATTTCTTATTCTTTCAGCAATGATTCTCCTTAATCTCCTGGGGAGTTTGTTACTCATTCTCTTTGTTGGTGGCCAAAATCCTCCTTGGAACTTTAATCCTCTCCAGCTGATTAAATTTTCTTCTGTATCAGTTAATTTGCCCCCCCCCATCCTCCCCCACCCCCACACTACTAATAGAATGAAGGTAGTTTTCTAACAACAACAAATTATTTCCAAGATGCTTGGTTACTCTTTGAGAGAAGTGGTCTTTCTTTTCCCATGTAGATTTTGGCCACTGGAATTTGTTGCTCAGATGACCGTGTAATGAGGGGAACCCTGTTCACTAACTTTCCAGTAATTTTGGGGCATGAAGGAACGGGGATTGTAGAGAGTGTTGGAGAAGGGGTATCTAAAGTGAAACCAGGTAAGGGGATGGTTTTTAACCTTGGGGGTCTGTGAATTAAAAAAAATATGTTGATAACTATGTTTCTATATAATTATATATGTATATATACATATTACATATAATTATATTCTATATAATTATATATGTATATATAATTCTATATAATTTTACATATGATAAAAATTTCTATCATGAATTAAAAAAACTTTATTCTAGGAATCCATGAGCTTCACCAGATGGCAGCTGAGTTGTGTAGGTCACACAAAAGTTTAAAAATCCCTCGAGATTTGTGAATAATAAACAGAACACAAGCTGAATTCTTGAAATAGCGATCTTCTTCATAAAATTTTATTGATGCCTTTTCTTTCTATGTCATAGTCATTTATAAATATACCCCAATCTCTAACCTCAACAGAAAAGGTTAAACGAATGTGACTGATCAGGTGACTACATCTAACAGTGAATGTAGCTGTCTGCTCCCTTAGTCTCTAGCAAAATGAAGAGGTGTGTTTTATTTTGTGTTCTCCAGGACCAATATTGTTTTTTATAGATACTGAGAGATTGACTTCCTATTACGGGTGTTTTCCTTTGGGGTATTGGAGGATGTTCAGGGAGGACTAGCACCTCTGATATGAGGGCTGCTCATTCATCTTTGGTGTCCACCTTTCACCTACCTCTCTCTCCTGTGACTCCAGGACACTCCTGCCTCTCTCTCCTGTGACACTTGCAGCAGCCACATGCCAGTAAACTGCCTTGGCAGATAGGCTAAACCAGGTCAAGGGTAACCAATAGGCCTTACACCTGGCAGTGAGTTAGGGGAGGGATTACCACAAGCATGCAAAGACTTCCACTGATGGAATTAGTGAATGAGAACAATTTGCTCCACTGTCCATGAAGATGACTGAAGCAGGCACTGTGGAGCGCTTCGAGCTTGGTCAGACGTAAATGGCTCCCAGGTTATCCGCAGCACCCTGGGCCATAGCCAGTCATCCTGACTTCTCTCTTGCCAGTGAACTTCAATGATTGAAACAGAGAGTGAGGCTGGTAGTTTTGTGTGCAACTCTGCCTCACTTAAGTCCAATTCTAGTACAAGTCAAGACATCACCCCAGGATGTCATCCTCTCTAAAAACAAAGGACAAACAAAAATTTTCACCTACTTCAATGTATATTCCTCTAAGTCTGACTTTTCCTCCCCACTTTGTATCAGTTCATTCAAGTGAAGCACCCATATCTGGAGTATTCCCCAAAGGTAAACTGACAATTTAGATTCTAGACCCTTTGAGTCCACACTCTGAACACTATGGCTTTTGAGCCCCCAACTGTGTTTCCCCCTGTCAACCATCAGATCCAAAAATAAATAAAATGGCAAGAAAAGTGATTTCAAAACATCACCCTTCTGCCCCATAAACCTGTGGCATACTCTCTCACAAACAGACACAGTATTCATGGAAAAAGTAGGTTCATACCTAAAGTATAATGGTAGTATGTTACACATATAAGATAGACATGTGGCAAAAGCAAGTCTAGATTTTCTTATGGCACCGTAGGGCAGAGAAGTCCTTTCTTTCTTCATAGCATCCTACTGCAGTTCTCCTTAGGTTCATTATCTTTACTGGGCAGATTGTTCAGCTGTATTCTCAGAGAAGGATGATGTTCTTGGTCCTATTTTCAGCTTTCAGGAGTCACAGTCATTGAAAATATTCTCTTCCTGGGAAACTAACACCATATTCATATCTGTCTGGTGTGTGTTTCTCTGCTCCTTGTTGGATTTAATGTCTCCTAAAGGTTAAATAGTTCCCCCTCAAACTTATATGGCAAATATGAATTTGAGGGTAAAGGGTGGAAAGTGAACATAGTGAAATTCTCCCTCTTTCCTCTCCCTAATCCCCAATCTCCTTCAAAAGTACCTGTCCAGTTCAGTTTTCCAAGTCTGCAATTCAGAGCTTAGATATTTAAAGTACCCAGAAGTATAACTAATTTGTTTACCTATTCAGTTACTTTGCTTCTTTTTTTGACTCAATAAAAGAAGTATTCACACCCGATAAAGGGATGGAAGAAAATAGACTCATCTCAATAACCAGTTAACATATCATTAACACCTGATCACAATCTGGACTTTCTGTTACTATATCAGCTGAGGTTGGAGGAGGGAGAAGAGGAAAAAAATTTCCTCCTTTACATCAATATTTTCCTGTTTCTTTGGATTTCCCATATTCATTTCGTAAGGCATTAACATATTCCATTACATTCATATACCATAGTTGTTTAAGGATTCCTCCAATAAGTAGACACCCATTTGGGGGCTAGCTCTTTGCTACCACATAGTGGTATATTAGACATAGTATGTCTACGTCTGTCAGAACATAGTATGGTGCCAGTTTCAGCAGCTGACGTATGTTCAAAATCTGCCTCTGCTGGGTGACCCTTGGCAAGTCATACTCTTAACAGTGGAAGTTGTATAAACTCCCTATAATAGTGTACTGCCCCCTCAGGGCTGATATATAATTCCACCCCCCCATTACATGTTAAAACAATTTTTAACTCTAGGTGTTTTTTTTTATAGTTTTGAGTTCCAAATACTATCCTCCCTTTCTCCCCTTTTCCCTCCCTGAAAATGTAAGCAATCAGATACAGTTTATACATATGTGGTCATATAAACATTTCCATATTAGTCATTTTGTACAAGAAGATTCTAATAGAAAAAAGAATGACAGAAAGAACATTGAAAAATAACATGCTTCAGTCTGTATTCGAACAATATCAGTTCTTTCTATGGAGGTAGATAGTGTGCTTCATCTCGAGTCCTTTGGGATTGTCTTGGATCATCATACAGCTGAGAATACCTAGGTCATTTCCAGGTCTTCATCAAACAATATTGCTGTTATGGTATGCAGCGTTTTCCAGGTTCTATTCACTTCACTTTGCATCAGTTCATGTTAGTCTTTCTGGGTTTTTCTGATAGCACTCTGCTTGTCATTTCGGCGCAATAATATTCCATTATGATTATATAGCACAGCTTGCTTAGCTATTTCCCAAATGATGGACATTGCTAGGGCTACTCTTACACTCACTAACAGCTTAGGGTCTCCACAGGGTGGCTCTTCACAGACCAAACTCAGATTTTGTACTGTTTTATATCAACACACATATACACAATCTCCAAGCACCTAGCATGAATACATGGTAGGTGCTCAATCATGTTTATTAATTTGGCTACTTTTAAAGGTTATTTCTAGGCGATGTCTTTCATCAGGATCTTTTCTCTTTTAGGAGACAAGGTCATCCCACTCTGCTTCCCACAGTGTGAAAAGTGTTCTACTTGTATACATCCTAATGGGAATTTCTGTGTTAAGTTTTCGTGAGTATCTATCATTCTTACTGAGACTTCCTTTTAATTGTCCCTATACTAACATTAGAGCTGAACTCATTTATGATTGCCTTTGATGTATTGAATAGTCTTTTCAGAAATGGAATATTGTCTGATGGCACCACCAGATTTATCTGCAAAGGGAAGCCAGTCTATCACTTCTTAAGCACCAGTACCTTCAGCGAGTACACAGTGGTGGAGGAAAACTCAGTGATAAAAATTGATGCGGATGTTCCTCCTGAGAAAGTCTGTTTGATTGGCTGTGCATTCTCCACTGGCTATGGGGCTGCGGTGAAGACTGCCAAGGTGAGGAAAGATGCTTTTCTTGGCATGCTAAAGATTGGTGCAAAGGTTAAAAAACTCCTTCAAAGCACATCTTACATCTTACTTCTTAATGCTAAATGCTATCCCCTCCCAACCCTCCCTAAGAATGTTAGTAATCAGATACAGGTTGCAATCATGTAAAACGTTTCCATATTAGTCATTTTGTACAAGAAAATTCTAATAAAAGAAAAAGAATGAATGAAAAACAAATAACCAATTAATCACCCAGAATGCTTTGTCTCTACAAATATATAATAGCTGGAAACAAAAGCATTCAGATAATCTGAAGTTCTTTTTTTTATCCACATGATCTGGGCATCATGTAGACATTATATATATATACATATATATACATATATATGTATATATATATATATATATATATATTTTTAATACGTTTCATCAGTGATTTCAAAGAGTCCTCATTTGTAACAAAAGAAATGCTCTCATTGAATGAATGAATTAAAAGATATTTTTCAAGCACTTAGAAAGTGCAAATTATAAAAGAAATAAATAAGAAAGCTAATCGCTGTCTTTCAGGAGGTCACATTTGAAAGGGGTAATATCTACAAGAGTTTTCTGCTGCAAACTTGAAATATGGTATAGAAAATAAATTAAAAACAACAACAAAATCTCATTTCTTTGGGTCCCACTAGGTTGGATTGTGTTCTTGATTAGAACACAACGCATATAATTTTCACTAAGTCTTTCTGGGTTTTTCTGTACATAAAATATATACTGATGTATTAAAGGTAAAAAAAAAAGTGCATTTTGTGAGTGTCTCAAGCAGTGTCATCTGACAGTTTTCAAATTAGCCCAGGACAATGACAGCAGGAAATGATTCCTTAGATACAGTTTGGTTTCAAAACTCCTTATAGCATATTCTATACAGTATAAATATAGTTCAAGCCTTTAAAAAATCCCATTCTTGGGTCTTCTTGGAACTATTCTAAAAGCTTGTGGTCTTATATGTGTACTAGTTATTTATTTCTCAACCATTTTTATAGCTGGTTCAGAATTAATGGCTATTTACTGCTAATAATCAGATTTAAAATCATCTTAGCATGGTTCAAAAAATAGCTTATTCATTACTCAAAATGATAAAAAAAAATTGTTCCCAATGTCCTAAAGCCAGGGGTGGGGAACTTGAGGCCACGTGACCCTCCAGGTCCTCAAGTGAGGTCCTTTGACTGAATCCAAACTTCACAGAACAAAAGCTGCACTTGAGGATCTGGAGGGCCACATGAGGCCTCAAGTTGACAGGTTCCCCATCCCTGTCCAAACTATCTTTCAGTTTCTTTTAAGTAGCTGCTTAATCAAAATTAATTGCATTTTAATTTCTTGAATTTATTGAAAGGCATTCATTAAGTGGTGTAAAAAGATGTCACTCAAAATTTTATGACTGGCAAAGAAGGCAAGCAAGTTTTGATGCGAGAATGGTGGGGGAGGATAAAAGACAATTGGAATGATGTGCCAGTCCCCAATGAATGCTAACAGGTCTAGGAGAATCCTCCAGTACATTGCATAGATTTTTTTCTATACAGACTCTATGAGAATGATATGGGCAAGAATCCTATTGAATGACTAATTATAGATGTTTTATAATTTACGCCATGAAGGGTCCCTACATTATTAAGCTCTTGGATCCATTGAAGTTTTGTGACAATTAAGAATCAATCAGTTGATCAATCAATGAGTATCTAGTGAAATGACTGAACCGCAACTACAAAAGTCCTGTTCTGTGTCATGCATTGAGCTAGACCTGGGTGTATAAAGAAAAGAGATGATCACCACCCTTAAGAAGCTCACCTTCTATTAAGGCAAATAAGACGCATATTTAAGTAGAAACAAAGTGGATTCCAAACAAACGCATTTTTTGGTAGGGAGGTGTTAGCACTGGGGAATCAGAGAAGGCCTCATAAAAAATCCAAAGCGGTTACAAATTGACTCTTGAAAAATACCTGTGTGCATTTCTGTCCATGAAAATCTCTGAGGTAGCAGATACAACAATGCTGTCTCTCTGTTCCCTGAACTGTCTGTTTCTAATCATTTCAAAGTACTTAGTACCCTCAGCTAGGTAGCAGAGTTGTTGAAATGCTGGGTTTGGAATCAGGAAGACCTGAGTTCAAATTCTGCCTCAGTTACTTCGCTAGCCATGTTACCCTGGAAAAGTCATCCAACCTCTGTCTGCCTCAGTTTCCTCAGCTGAAAATGGGGATACTAGTAATAAGACCTACCTCCACACTTTGTGGTGAAGATCAGACAGGAGATGATATTTGTAAGCGGTTTGCAAATCTTAAAGTGTTGTTTAGATACTATCATGATGAACAATCAGTATTTTGTTATAATTTTTATTTAATATTTATTATAATGTGCATTTATATTATTATTTAGATTATAATTTATTATTTCTATTTATTATGTTTATATATAAATATATATTATATTTATATTATTTATTGTCATTATTTTTAATATTGGAAAAGTTATGAACTAGTTATGCTCTCAATTTCAAGTTTCCCAAGATTCCAGACTTACTAGAATCTTAGTTTTATTGAATCAATCATTAATTACTAAGGTCCTGCATCTTTTCATCATCCCAGGTCACCCCTGGAGCTACTTGTGCTGTCTTTGGATTAGGAGGAGTTGGCCTTTCCATTATCATGGGCTGTAAAGCAGCTGGTGCTTCCCGGATCATTGGAATTGACATCAACCCATACAAATTTGAGAGGGCCAAGGCTGTAGGAGCTACTGAGTGCCTCAACCCTAAGGATTATGCAAAGCCCATCAGTGAAGTCCTGAAAGAAATGACTAGCGACTCTGTGGGGTACACCTTTGAGGCCACTGGACACATTGAAACCATGGTGAGTCATCAGTAGGTAGAAAGGAGAATCTCAGAGCTAGGACTCTCAAATCTACCTCAGTTCAAATCTGAGCAATAGTTTAAGAGAGTCCTTAGGACCCAGATATGATTCAGACGAAAGCTATGTTTGTATTTTTAATTAATTTCATTTAATGAGTAAGGACTTAATAAGCAACTATTATGTGTAGGCACTGTGCCAGGTTCTTGAAATCCAAATCTAAAAGTGAGAGAGTTTTTCCCTCAAGGGTGTTGACAATTTTAAGTGTGCATCTTGATCCATTGAATTAAAGAGGTAGTTAAGTAGACTGTCACACCATTTCCAGTAGCAACGGTTGTTTCAATGTGCTCGTCCTTTGTTGCCAAAGAAGACCACGCCATTAGAGTAACGATAACATGACTTGATTATCATTCCCAGAGCATGAACAAGTAGCATAAAAATGGAGAAGGAGGGGTGCTTCTTAGTGGCAAGGCAAATGACAAGATGTCTATATCAGATGAATCCTGGTGTCCTGGTGGAAAGCTAAATGTAATGTGAAGGATGGTCCAGGGCTGGCTAGATATAGTAGCAGGAAGTTTACATTCCTTCATTCACCCACTCACAAGAATTTTTAGATATTCACTAAAGCCTTAGATTAGGTTTACCTTGTACTCAACAGTAGCCCCACAACATTATCCTGTGAGTTTGAGAAGGATCAATTGTTTGTAACACAAATCATCAATACTTCAAGGAAAATTCATGCTTTCTTACAATAATATTTATATGGTGCTTTCTATAAAGGTGAAAGCATTATTTACAAGTATTATCTCATTCTCTCCTTACAACAACCCTGCAAGGTAGGGGTTATTAACATCTCCAATTTAGAGATGAGGAAACAGAAGCAGGTAGAGGGTAAATGTGTTGTCCAAGGTCACCCAGCTAGTAAGTTTTGTGGCTAGATTTGATCTCAGGTCTTCCAAATCCAGGTCCAGCACTCTGTCTACCATGTTCCCTCCCAAACTAATGAGGAGAAAAGTGGTCCCATTAGTGTAATCTAAAAGAGATTGACTCTGCACTGAAAGACACAAAGAGGAAAAGGCTTTAGGGCCACTAAAGGCTCTTTTGCAAACTTTACAAGTTATTTCCAAGGAATTTACATCCTTTCCTTCTTCCCCATTTTCTTTTTTAAAATTTATTTTATTTTCATTTTTAATTTATGGAATAAAAAAGCATTTTCATAACACAGTGCAGTAAAAAGAGCTGTCCATGTACAGCTCTACTAGGCACAACTTGCTATTCTTTTGAAATATACAACACAACTACCATGTAAATGTCTTTTTTCTCCTTTTTTTTCTTTTCTCCTCCCCTCTATTGCCTTAGATATGGCTACCATTAGACACAAACACCCACCTATTTGTGCCTAATGGTAGCCATATCTAGGGCAGGGGAGGGGAGGAGAAAAGACAAAAAGGAGAAAAAAGACATTTACATGGTAATTGTGTTGTATATTTCAAAGGAATAGCAAGTTTCTGCTTTCTGGTGTATAAAGGAGAGAACAGAGGAGAGGGTTCATACTCCAAAATGATATATATTAACTTCAGGTTTCTTATGGGAAGCAAGAAGCAACCTCTCCAATATACATGTGCTTTCCTATTTCTTTTCAAATCCTTAATAAAAAAAATCAACAAAATGAATGGTTTACAAGTTTTCATCTAGTTTTATTAATGATTCATCTTGGGCAGTATGGCTGATAACACAGCTTTTAGAATGCTTTCATGCTGAACATACCTGTAGAATGGTGCTGTAGAAAAAATAATGAATTTGCAAAATTTAACTTTGCTCTTTTAAGCCCGAGTTCAGATTTTGGCTTTGCTTTTTACTATTTTGTGACCCTCAGAGAACCGTGCCCCATTGCCATCCTGAGAGTGCTAAATCAGAATAACCTTTAGGCTCCTTTCTATCTCTAAATCTATGATCTCGTTTTTCTACTTTCTCTTTCCTGCCTTGCAGGAGGAAAAATACACAGAAAAGAGGTTGGACTAAGAACTGCCAAGCTTCTCCAATTGTTAAAATAGAATTCCTTACACACGGAACTAAAGCTATGGAAATGTGGAGGCATGCTTCAGTATCTTGAGATGACATCCATCTCTCTTCTCCATTCCTTTGTGCAATTCATTCTCCATGCCTGGAATGAATTCTATCTTTACTTCTGTTTCATAAAAACAATGGTTTCCCTGAAATCTCAGCTATTTCATACATGAGGCTTTAGATCAACCCCCCCCCATCCCCCAGAAGCTAATAATCCCCAGCTCCACATCCCAATTAACTTGAATTTACTTTATATATATGTATACACACACACACACACACACACACACACACACACACACACACATACATACTGTTCCCCCACCTTCTTACTCCTCACATATCACCACCACCCCCCTGATCCCCTGCCCAGAGAATGTAGAAGCCTCAAGGGCAGGAATTATTCCATTTTTGTTTGGTATAAACCATAGATTCCCAAAGTGGTTGATACTGCCCCTTTGGAAGCACTGGAATGAACCATGGGGTGCAATTGAGGGGCATTGAATAAAAATAAGAGAGTGGTAGAAACATAAGAAAAGAAGAAATTTTTTTTTTTTACAAAATCATTCAGACATGCTTCATCTGTTGTGTAACAGAGTTAAAGTTACAGTGCTTACATTATTTTCCAAATAAACTCACAAAACGCAAGTTATAACTGATCAGCGGTCAAGTTGACCCACAGGTCTTAGCAAGCAAGTGTTGGCAGGTGAACATGTCATGCATTGTCGGTAAATCCAGCATTTATTGACAGGAATATGTGCATATAATCACTCATTCACAATACAATACTATATGGTTACATGATGCAATGTTGCATCATCAAAATTTCAAGGCAGGAAAAAACCCTGAAATTTATAATAAATTATTATTATTTTTGAAATGATGCAAATTTTCTAAAAAAAAAAATCAGAGTTAAACAAAGTAGATTTCCAGGTCAGGGGGCACTGATTATTTTTTTTTTTTTTTGAAAAGGTGGCATTAGGCCAAATAAGTTCAGGAACCTCTGGTATCAACAGTCCTTACTTAACACAGTGCCTGGTAAATAGTAAACACTGAATAGACTGTTGATCCATTGATGTGGGGGTGCCATGTTAAATGTTGGAAGTAGAATAAAGAGTAGATCTCTTCTGATTCTGAAAAACACAGTAAGAAGCACATTTTCTCATTCACTTATGCCTCAGATTGATGCCCTGGCTTCCTGTCATATGAGCTATGGGACCAGTGTGATTGTAGGAGCTCCTCCACCATCTAAAATGCTTACCTATGATCCCATGCTGCTATTCACTGGACGTACCTGGAAAGGATGTGTTTTTGGAGGTATGTAGCTGAGAAATGGAAGGGAGGGTCTGGCTGTTTCAAATAGAGATATAAAGCATTTAATAAGTGTTTCTTAGGTCCAGGCAATGTGCTAAGAATACAAATGCAGTAAATAAACAAACAAATAAATAAACAGACAGATGAATGAATGAATGAATGAATAAGTAGATAGCCCCTACCCTCAAAGACATGGGGAATGAGTACACATGGTTGCTTGTTGTCTTCTGTTCTAAAAAAGGACCAAAAGGACGTCATTCTGTTAGTGTGTCTGACTGTGACTGATCAGACTAACATGAGCTTGGAATGCTCTGCCACAGATTGGGCACGAGTAGCGCATATGAACTTTTGGGCTGGATTCTCAAATTTGTGCATCATATGCTTCTTTTGAGCTACTTCAATTCTGCTTTGCTCATAGAACACCTCCCCTTCTCTGATGTGGGTATGCCATGCTGCGGCAATGTCTCCCATGTCACATAATCAATTCCTAAGTTCTTAAGAGAGACCTTGAGAGTGGTCCTTGTATCCCTTTTTCCGACCACCACATGAATGCTTGCCCTGTGTGAGTTCTCCAAAAAATAGTCTTTTAAGCATATGTGTATTTGGCATTCAAACGATGTGACCAGCCCATCAGAGTAGCTCTCTCTGCAGTAAAGTTTGAGTGCTTGGCAGTTTAGTTCAAGACAGGACCTCATGTCTGGTCTTATCCTGCCAGGTGA
Organism: Potorous gilbertii; assembly: GCA_028658325.1. Lineage (NCBI taxonomy): Eukaryota > Metazoa > Chordata > Mammalia > Diprotodontia > Potoroidae > Potorous > Potorous gilbertii. The sequence goes on along the minus strand of CM053774.1, from coordinate 103,104,265 downwards.
TCTTCAGAATCTTTAAAAGGGAGCTGAAGGAGAAAGTGACTATGTAAAGGCAAGGAGGAAAAGTCCAGAGAGTAAAGAGTGGAAGGAGAGAAATGCCCATGAACACTCGGAACTCTTCATGATATTATAGTCCTTGACAGATATGCACTTATTAGGGGAGGGGACACAATGGTGGGCATGTCTAAAGATAGGTGAGAAAGGTGTTGGCATGTAGGTAGAAGAAGCTGGACATTCTAATATGTCCTTTTCCAAGTGAAAGCCTATGATCTTCCACTATTGCAATAAGCATGCTACTGAAAAAAAAGGGGGGAATTCTTTGAGTGAAGTACAGAGAACCAGCTAAAGGAGGAATATGAAGATGTCAAAGAGGAAAAAGAATAATTACTCAGGTCTTACACTGACTGCTTTCTCAATATCGGTACCTCTAATGCAAGGTTTCAAAAAGCTTAGTTCATTCTGAGTTAGAAACCATAGAAATATTTCCCATGGAAGGTATTTTTGTGGATAAAAGTTCTTTTTTATTTTAATTTTTATGGATATCTTTTCCTATCAATTTTATTCTCAAATATCTATGTCCATCCTCCCCTACCCAGAGAACCATCTCCAGTAACAAAGAATGATGAAGGGTAGGATTGGGGAGGGAGGGAATTCAACAAATCCAAATTATCAACCAAGGTGAACGAAATGGGAGATGTCCCATTCACACCCATAGCCTCTACTTCTGCTAAGAAGGGAAGGAGGGTGTGTTTTCTTACCTCTCCTTTGGGATCAATCTTAGGGACTGAAATTAGACATCATTCACTTTTGGGAGGGAGAGGAGGTTCTTTTCCATTTGCATAGGTGTCATAGGGAATTGTTTTCTTGATTTTTTCTACTTCTTTTTCATTAGTTCATATAAGTCTTAACATATTCTACAGTCTTGATTTCTCACAGTGCAATTACAAAAATTTAATAAAAAAACAGTGACATTCATGTATGACCAGAGGTTCTGGTTTGTTCTATTATTTTGTGTAGCATCTATGCAAACATGAAGATAAATTTCCTAAATTGCTAGATAGTACCTTCAGTTCCAAAGTTAGAGTGAAAAACAATATAGAAGTCTGTGGATTCACACTGTGACAGAAGTTGAATCTCATAATATTAACTCATATTTATTTATAGTACTTAGGAGTGTTTAAATGTTACAAAATGCTTTCCTTGCAAAAATCCTTTGTGATAGATATTGTCTCTATTTTACAGATGAGGAATTAAAGCTGAGAGAGGTCATTTAGCCAGTCATATAGCTTGTAAATAACAGTTCTCATGTTCAAAACCAGGTATGCTGTCTCCTGTCTCTATTCTGTATGCTTTTGGTCTTGAGAGATAAGTACAAGCTGAGTTTTATTCTGCAGCTGGTGGTGGAGGCTGGGGGAGCTTTGAGGGGGGTCATTTTATATGGATCAGGTAACCAAATGAAGCCTTTAAATTCATGATTTCCATAAAATACCATTTTGAAAACACCTAGTACATTACCTTCCCCATCAAATCTACCATCCTTCCTGTCTTCTCTTTTTCTATCAGTGCTCTCATCCAACTTGAAACTTCAGTGAGTTAGTATGAAGCACCAGAATAGTGTTGAGAAAATTTCATTCCCAGTTCTCTCTCTTCTAGTAATTAGTAATGCAGACAGACTCAAGGTACTTCAGACCCTCTGATCCTGTTTACTTCTCTGTGAGATAAATTGTAAAATGACTAGATGAAGTCTTTATTCTGTTTCAGCATTAAAATGTTCCATGATTTTAGTCTATTTTCATTTAGTCATGACACCCATTTAGGGTTTTCTTGGCAAAGATACTGGAATACTTTGCCATTTCCTTGTCCAGTTAATTTTACAGATGAGGAAACTGAGGCAGAGTTTAATGACTTGTCCAGGGTCACAGCTAGTGTCTGAGACCAGATTTGATCTCAGGATGATGAGTCTTCCTGACTTTAGACCTTGCACTCTTTCATTGTGCCTCCTTACTGTCCCATATTTTAGTCTAGACCTTATACAACATGTAAAAATAGTTTCCAGATGAATGTTTTTAAAATGGATTTGAAATAAATAAGAGAAAAATGAAAATGGGAAACCAAGAGAGAATAAATGGTGTTATAATTTAGCCAATTCTTCCCCCTAATTGTTCTCATTATTGAAAGTTGAATATATCTTAATTCATTAGTTCAGTATACAGTTAGGTAATTAGCCCAGTCAGATACATTATAACCTGCCTCTAACATAGTGATGTCATTTTGGTCTTCTTTGAGAACAAAGGACAGCAATCAATCAAGTGAAACATTAATTATGTACAACATTCAAAGTACTATACCATATATCTTGGGAATGTAAAGAATGTAGAAGATAGCATCTCTGTCTTTGAGAAATTTACAAATTCAACCTATTTCATGGGTTCCCACTAGGCAAAAGGGTCCTGTTTGCCCTTTGGGGACCTCTGGGACTCACAGACCCACCCAGATGACTTGGGAAATTTAGCATCTGATACTCCCAAAGGGTTATTGCCAGTTGCCTTTGACAGGATTACAAGTTTCAAAACATTAACTTTTTTGTTTAACTATTAATGGAAACTGACAAGACTTGTACCTGAGTCCAAAGAAAGGAGCAATAAACACGCAAACCACTTTTTCCCTTAAAAGACTTGTATAGACCTGTACTCAGCCAGTGTTACTACTAAGTTACTTATCACTGTTACGTACCAGTTGCTGCTTCCCATTAATGTTTCCAGTTGCAATTTTTTCTCTTAGCTCTATCCATAATCCTAAACTCCCAGAAGATGATGGCCATGGCATCAAGGGTGCTGCCTTCCACTGCCCCATTTCCTAGAACTCACTTCTCAATTTACTAGTCTCTGTAGTTTGGTTTGTCTGCTGTTGTCCAGCAGATGGTGCTAGTCTCCTTTCCTAGGGGACCAGCTCTCTACTATTGGTGTGCATAAGAGTTAAGCTTGGAATTTGATTCAATAGCTCCAAAAACTTCACTCTTCCAATCTTCTTAAACTTTCATTTATTCATACTTTCCATAATACCTAGCCTTACATCAGAAGACTCTGATGATGCTAGAAGATACAGGAATTCCTAGAAGATTCTCTGCCTTTCAACCCATGTAGACTTATAGTGAGTTACTTCTGTTTTCACTTCTTTCTGCACACATCCAGGCTCTCCCAATCATGTCAGTATTTTATGCTAGACTTCATAGTTTCTCATTTTCTCCATAATTCTCCCTATACTTCCCTATCCATTAGCATAGCTGGGAATTATCTAAGTTATCCAGGGCTGCTTTCCAAAATACCTAAAAACAGGAAGGGAAGAAAGTCATAACTGCTCTTGGTGTGATCATGTCAGGTAAAAAAGAGAGATTTATAGTCTCTGTGGTCTGATGTGACTGGAAAGGAAAGACAAAAAAAATTTCTATCTCTGGTAAATGATGATGTTGTACTACTAAATTTATAAGGATTGTGTAAGGATCACACAAGACAGGTTGTGGAGAACACGATGTAAGCAATCATTAGAATGCACTCTAAAAGTCACTACCTAGAAAAGTGTCATGAATGAAATTCAACAAAACTAGTATAAGGTATGTTTTCTCCAAGCAACGTAATGGTTTATTGGCAGAACACAAACCTGTCAATAGAGTGGGTCAATGGATTCCTCAGTTAAGCCAACAACTCCATGATGGACATGCAACTCCTTTTTATAAGCATAGGACAAAGGACAGAAAATAGGTGAGAAAATAATACAATTGATTATAGGGTTGGCAGTATTGTGGGGGTAAGGACAATGTTAAGGAAGACAGGCTTATGCATGCATGGGACCAAAATCACTTTTCTCTGTCACAGAGGAATGTTTTTTTGGTTTATGGGACCCATCTATGTTCTGAGTCTACTGATAGCAGACTATGTGTAGTAGATTCACTGGGAATAAGATAAGACCACCTTTACCTGGCAAAGAGGAATAAAGATAGCCAATATATCTTGTGGGAATGTGCCAGGTCAGTTTGCCAACCCTCAAAGATAACACCCACATGTCATGAAGTTTCTCAGGAGATGAAATTATGAGGGCTAACAAGTTTCCTTGGCATAAGTGGTGCTGAAATAACAATTTCTTTAGAGTCCAAGTGTTTTATGAGAGTATTGAATCTTTTACACTTAGCTCAGAGTTTTTCTTTAATTAAAAGTAATCGATGGGAAGAATAAACTTTGGCATCTATGAAGACTGAACTTTTGAAATCTTGAACATCTTTGCTCAGAGACAAAGAAAAGGCTTAAGTTGTTAAATATAGAATAAGGTTACAGATGTTCACTCTAGAAACAAAAATCCAACAAAATAATATTGTGTTGTAATATTGTATAAATAAATTATTAATATAACATGTAATATGATAAAATATATTAATAAATAATAATAAAATAATAGCATAAAAGATTCTGGTGCAACGCAAAGGACACTGTATGGGGTCCTGAACAAGTGATTGAACTAGGCACCACCTTCTTGGAGTCTTACTTCTCTTACCTTTTAAAATATTTTCATTATCTAGTTATAAGGTTGTTTAAATATGATTATTTTGTCCATTATGAAGTGAGATATACATACAAGCTATATGGCTGTTACAAGTTCACAGAGGGCATGATCAGTGCAAAGAGAGGTTAGTTAGAAAAGGTCTCCTTTAAAGGTCTGACTTTAATTAGTTTGGTAAAGCACATGATAGCCACAAAAGGATTTGAGCCAACCTCCCTTCACCCTATTCTTGTCAAAAAGATGAGTTATATGCTACATGTATGTCATTAGACTTTTTTTGATACAAGAAGATAAGATCATACAAAATAAAGACTGTCATATTTAAATCTAAAATGAAATATACTTTAATGTTCAATGGATTCATGATTTCATTCATTTGGGTACGTAAGTAGTGCAGGTTACAATCTGTCTACACATACACACACACACCTTCTCAAACCTCTTCTCTTCTTGTCCATTTTTTTCTCTAAGTCCCCCTCAGAAAATCCAAATGTTTGTTATGACATGTACTTTCTGTGCAGAAATTGTTGCCTTCTTTTATACTCACATATCTGGCATATAGTAGGCATTTAACAAGTATTTATTAATTGATTTTTTTATATTTTATAAAGGGAAAAATATTGGTGCTTATATTTTTTAAGGTTGGAAAAGCAAAGATGACCTCCCAAAACTAGTGTCTGATTTCATGGCAAAAAAATTTGACTTGGCTCAATTAATAACTCATGTTTTGCCTTTCAATAAAATTAAAGAAGGATTCGATCTGCTCCATAAAGGAGAAAGGTATGTATTTTGTATATTTATCATAACCAAAAATACAATTTCTATAATATAATATTCGGACATTGGTCATCATATATATATATAGATAGATAGATAGATAGATAGATATAGAGAGAGAGTACATTTTGTCGTAATGTTCCATCTCCCGTCATACATTACTGTTTTCTAGTGGTTTCTCTAATTATAAAGACGAGAGATTTCTGTTTCATTGGCCAAAAAAAAAAGTCAATGTACATTGATGTGTAACAAACTGTTTTTCTCCCATTTTCTCCCAAGGATTTTCTTATCCTTCTCTCACCTTTGTGGCTCTTTTATCTATAGAATTTAGGCAAAGGTATTGCAAGGTATAGGAAATAGATATCTTCTTTTGAGAACTGGTCTAAATATGTACCTTAAATGGTTAGAATTATTTTAAATAGTCAATTACTATTTGGAATTTGGAAACATTTTGGAAAGCAGAGAATTCAGAAAAACTGATTGTTTCCCAAAAGATCAGTTGTTTAGCTAAGTCATGGGATTATAGTAACATAAAGCTGGGAGAGAATTCAGATGAAACTAAAACCTAGGGAAATTAAATCACTTTCCTACAATCTCAATGCTGCTGTTTGGCCAGGACTGTGTTTGAATACAAATGCTATTACATGTACTAGACAGTACAGTAAATCGGCAGTTTGACGTAAGATAAGGCAATGAAAATACGGTATGACAAGTAAGCTGGCAGTAAGTAGAGGGAGGAGCTAATGAAATCTAATATGTTAAATTTTGTGACTCTGAAGAGTTCCTACCTAAATGGCACTGTTACAATCTAAATTTTAAAATAGCCACTGTTTTACCAACTTTATTCCTGACTGTAGATTACCTTTTGTTGTATATGGTAAGCCCTAGGAATTAGAAAACCAGTGAAGTATCTGGGATTTGAAAAGAATTTTAGAAATCATCTAACCCAAGTCTTTAATTTTATTTTTTAATTTTTAAAATGATCTAAAAAATTAATGCAAATCTTCCTTCTTTCTCTTCTATCTTTCCACCTCCAACTGAAAAAGAAAAAATTAGTCTTTGTTACAAATATATGTAGCAAAGCAAAACAAATTTCTCCCTTGGCCATCTCCCCCATATGTATGTGTGTATATGTAGTGTATGTGTGTATATGTATGTATGTGTATACATATACACACATGTCTCAATCTGTGTTCTTAACCCTTCATCTTTCTGGTGTTTAACAGTTCAACATGAGTGCTTAGGAATTGGGTAGCTCCTAGTTTTTAAGTCTTTTAAAGTTTTTTTATTATATAAATTGTACATTTTTATGTTGTATATTTGTCTGTCATATTTTACTATCATATAAATTCTTCACTTCACTCTGCAGTAGTTCTCAAAAGTCTTCCTGGATTTTTCTGAAACTATCACCTTCGTAATTTCTTATAGCATAACATTCTATCACATTTATATACTATAGCTTATTGGCCATTCCTATAACTGATGGGTAGTCCTTTAGTTTTCAGGGGTTTTGCTATCACTGCTTTAAGTATAAAAGTACTTAAGGGTTCTTTTCTTTTCCTCATTCTTTAATATCACAGGGATATAGTCTTGGTGTAACTGGCCCAGGAGTATGCAATTTAATAACTTTTCTCCAGGCCCATTGTATGGAGGAGAAAACTGAAGTTCTGCAGGACCAGGGTGGTGGCAGAACCTCATCTTTCTGCCTTAGCCAGAGACCAGCAATTCTGGTGACAGATGTTGCCGTTTTGAAGGTCAACCTCCCACCTGCATTTAATGGCTTCATAAAAGAGACTGCTATCTCTCTTTTGAACGAGAGAAGAGGAAATGCATTTTCATTACAGAAACTGTTTACCTTTCCCTCTTCTTGCCTAGAGCTTCAGCAGCTGTGCTGTATTTTACTGTAGAGTAAAGGATGATGGGATTATTAGCTCTAGATGTAGAGAGGTCTTAAGGGCTCATCTATTCCTATTCCCCACTTCTTTACAGATGTGGAAACTGAGACACAGTATCAGATATAAAGCAATCCACTCCTTACTGATTAGTGGAAGATACGCTCAGGTTTTATTGACTCCTAAATTTCCTCTCAGGCTCCAGAAGTCTCCTCCGACTGGGCTTGGGATTTAAAGGTTCAGATTTGTCATTCACTTAACACGCTACTTCATTTACTGTTCCTGTGCATACAAAATAGGAAGACACATACTTTTTTCTTCTTTTTAATAGTATTTTATTTTTTCCCCAATTACATATCAAGAAAATTTTTAGCATTTATTTTTACACAATTTTGAGTTTCAAATTTTCCTCCCTCCTTTCCTTCCCTCCTGTCTTCTGAAAATGGTAGACAGTCTGATATAGTTTATACATGAGTTATCATGTAAAACGTATTTCTATATTCATCACAGTCGTAGAAGAAGAAATAGATCACAAGAAAAAAACCACAAAAAAAGAATAGAGTAAGTGAAAAATACGCTTTGATCTGCATTTTGAGTGCCTCAGGTCTTTATCTGGATGTGGATAGCATTTTCCTTCATGAGTCCTTTATATTTGTCCAGGATTTTTGTGTTGCTAAGGAGAGCTGAATTGTTCATAGTTGACCATCATACAATGTTGCTGATACTGTGTACTATGTTTTCCTGGTTCAGCTCATCTCATTTTGTATCATTTTGTACAAGAGAAAAACACATGCTATAATAATTTGAACAAGATCTGATTACTCTTATTTGGAAGATATGAAAACAAACTATCAAGAGGAATTTTTATTTTCTATTTCAGCGTTCGAACAATCCTGACATTTTGAAGTCCTGAAAGAAAAGAGGTACCCATGGATCCCAGCCAGGCTCTTTCTCTGAGATTTCACTTTCATACAATAATGACAAATCACATCTGACTCTCTCCTTTGAGTTGTGCAGAAAACAGAAATAAAGTACTTTCGAACAAATAAACACATTTTCCAAGATAAGGGATTAGAATTGTCAATAACTAAGTCAATTTACCTGGGGTAGTATTAGGTACTAATGTTTTGGTTTTTTTTTAATTTGAAGAAAGGGAGTTATACTGGACTAGAACACTGGGTCAAGTTGTAAATTCTTCTTATTTTTACCTGAAGTGGACATGTTAAGTGGAATTCCAATGTCCTTTGGAACAATAGTGGTAATGCCTTCAAAGACTACTCCTTCTAGAAATCTTATCTTCTGCTTCAAATGAAATAATATTTGTAAAGTGTTTAGCTCAGTACTTGGCACATAGTAGGTGCTTAATAAATGCCTATTCCTTTCCCCTTTCCCTTCTTCCAGGAAAGTGGGCCAGGATTTCATGGTACTACAAATCTTTAAAAAATATATTATCTTTTATAGAAATTCCTGAGATTCACTATTCTTGCAAAGACTTTTAAAATTGTATTTACTCCACAGAAAGTCTCTATTCACCTTCTTCTTTCCTTTTTTATATTACAAAGGAAATAGATACTTTTAAATTCCACTTTAAAAATAAATTGAATCTTTTAAATAAAATAGTCTGTCTCATCACATGGTATGACTTATTTGCTTCCACTCTGAAATATATATCCATATTTTAATTTAAGGAAAGTCCATCATACTTTTCAATTCAATTCAATAAGCATTTATCTACCACCTTGAATACAAAAGTAAAAATGAAAAAAAAATTCTGCCTTTACAGAGTTGACATTCACGTAAATTGTACATTTCTATAAAACAATCCAAGAAGCATTGTCAGATAACTTGACAGAAGTGAGAAAGGAGAGTGTGGAAGAAGAGAAAATATTTACACAAGGGCTGACTGCAAAATTCAGAAAAAATATTTGGCCAATTCCAAAACAATAGAAGAAACTTTCCCTAAGAGGGCTCCTGTGCACTAATAGTAGAGAACTGACCTAGAGTAAACTTGTGTTATAGAGAGGCTTATTATAATATTATTATGATATATTAATGCCCCTCCCCCAATGGGTTTTTCTGTATGCATTGTGGGAAATTGTATGTGCAATTTCACCAAGTCTGGAACTCCTCCCCCATTACCTAATCCCTTAACAAATCCCTCCTGCCTTTTGAATATTCATAATTTCTGTTGTGTAATCAGCACTATTACACTATAAAATAGTCTGTCTTGTTGTACTAAATCTCTGTTGGAGACTGTCGGAGGTCTTATACCTATTCTTGGATTAGAGGTGGTCTGATTCTGAATTCTTTAACAACCATCCCCATAATATACCATGAAACCGCAACATTATAATCTCTAATCCCTCAAATCCTTAGTCTTCTTTCAAGCCATCATCCTTGTGTTAGCTACGATTTCCTCTTTTCTCCCTCTTGGCACATGGGTGAATCCATTCAACTGGGTACAATCCTCTCTTCTTGAGTTCCATGTGCCTGTGTTATAGCATAGATCTTGTCCTGTCCAGTCTTAGCCTTTTATCACTCCTACCATCTTCCACCTTTATTTCTTTGAATGAGCAGCTAAATTAAGCTGGAGAGAATCATGAAAATGTGCTGACTGACTGGGTCCACTACAAAATTATTTTATATGACCTCAACTGGGCCTTTACTGCTGCGAAGCAATCTTTTTACACATCCCTAAATAACTCACTATCCTGCTCACCCTAATGGCTCCCTTCATTGTTTTCATACTTTTTAAAACTCCTTTTCTCATGTGAATTCCTCCTTCTACCCTCTCACTTGAAAACTTTGCCTCACAGGTGGCCAACATTCTTAATAAAAAGACCGACTTTCCAAAATGTATCAGTGATAATTAAGGGACAGGGTGGTATTTGGGGTTTTTGTACTGTGCCCAAGGTTTCATCAGTGAAGGGAATTCTGTGGTGTGGAAATTCCCTCCTTGGAAGCAGATAACAATCTGTAAACCATACTGTATTCTCTATAAGTTTTGGTGACATTGTTCTCTTATGTGGCCAACTGCTCCTTCTCAGGCTCCCATGGTGAATCATCATCCATCTCAAAGTCTGTAACTGTGGCGACCCCTTAGGTCCTGTCCCAGAACCTCTTCCCTTCATATATTTTTATTGTTGATCTCTCATTGATCTCATGTTCCCGTGGGTTTAATGATCATCTCTATGCAAATGACTTCTTGATTTTCATATCCAACCCTTGAGTTCTAGTCTCTCATGTTCAAGGAGATCTAGCACCACTGGAGTGAGGGCTGCCAAGCTCTTTTCAGGGTTGCTCCTCCACCTTTGGTGTCCAACTTTATCCAGCTCTCACCTGTAACTCCGAAGAGCTGTAGCCCACAAAGTGGCCACACCCCAGTAAAACTATCTATGCAGATGGGCTAAACCAGGTTGAGGATAACTGACAGGTCTCTAACCTATTGGTGAAATAGAGGGATGCCTTCTCCAAGCACGTGAAGACTTCTCCTGGTAGAATGGGTGGATGAGAACAACTTGTTCTAATGGCTCTGAAAGTGACTAAAGCAGGAACTATGGAGCATTTAGAACTTGGTCAGATATCAAAAATGCCAACGTTATCCACCATATCCCCGGCCATCACCTTTTGTCTTGTCACTGGATTTAGATAACTCTGGAAGAAGAGTGAGGCTGACAGCTAGGGTAGAACAACTCTACCTTAAATCCAATTCATGCAAAACCAAGACATCACCTCATGATGTCATTGATCCTCTTTGAAAACAAAGGGCAAACCATAACAATAACAAGGTTGTAATTCATAAGCAGCACAACATATAGGCACATAGACAGGAAAGTAGAAATTGATATTAATTTTGGAGGTAACTCAATCTCAATGAAGAAATCCTTTATTTTTACTATTATTTTCAATAGAATGGACATGATTGTACTTTCTGGCACCTGTTGTTTCATTGTGAATAGGCTTAGTTCCGCTTCTCATGTGTCCTTGGGACAAATCACAACCTTTCAGAGCTCTAGGCAATGCCCTAAGGCTGCAGAAGAAATGTTGATTTGCACTGGTAGAAGTTTCCTATGTCAATGAAAACACTGATCTAATCCCTACCCTCATTTCTCATTCATTTTTTCTCCCCAAACCTGTGCTGTGAGTGAGCATTAAGACAAAGGGTGGAACACCTTAAAAATATCTCTTTAGGGACCACAAAATAATGAATCTCTTTGACCAGCCTTCAAGTCACCTTTCAATTTCCTAATTGATTCATCAGTGATCCTGGAGGACAATTTATTACTATGGGCGAGGGAGATCAAACCCACTAATGGACCCCATGGATTTATTGCAAGTTCTACTGAATTTTAGCCAGATATTTGGTATGGCCCTGGGAACTATTGGGTCTTTTGGCTATTACAACTTCTGTAGCTACAGTGAATGGAAATCCTAAGGTATGGGTAAGATAGCCTCATTTAGACATAAAGATTTATTGGGTTGGATATGAGTTTCAAGAACCCAGAGTAATGCATAAAACATTTTGTGCAGTATATAGTAGGGTAGAATCCCAACCCTCTCCAGAATTCATTGTTTTCTGGTTGTTTTTTTTAACTTTAAACAATTATTAAAAAACTGCAGTGTGGAAAGGACAACAAAACTTATCCTAATTCATCGGGTGCCCTTCAATTGGAGAACTTTGGTTCCAAACTGTTTTACAAACTGTTGAGCCTCTTACCTTCTTTCTAGAAGTTTCAAAATCTTGGTTATTTAATTCCAAAGCTAATGGACTGGGAACAGTTAGGAATTCCATGTCTTTTGAACGACTAAAGTGCTTTATCTCCAGGGGTCAACCTAGTAATATCACTTACCACCACCTCGTCATCATCCTTTTCCTCTTCCTCTTCTCCCTCCATCCATGTAAGGAGTCATACCCTTTCATATGTGTGCTCTGTCCAGAGGAATATGATTTTTTGATCACTTATATTTCACAAAGAATTTTGAAGTTTGGGGGCTAGATTTTCCCTTTATTTATTTATTTTATCATTTTTTTAAAAAACCTGGGACAATTAACTCTTTGTCTTGTGAAATTTTCATTTATGATTTCTTGAAATATAGCTCTAGAGAAAAAGACTTTGAAGAAACCCATTGTGATTCAAATGGAGCTGCTTGACTATGCCTTTAAATTTTCATTGATTGGCCAATAATAGATCTCAATCCAAGCCTTTCTTGCTCAATGTTTGAGTTTTGATAACTCAGAGGGAATGTAAATTCCAAATGTTTTTCTGCTCTATCTAGAAACTTGGAGCATCTCCCCCTCCTAGATTGATTCTTTTGTGAAGGCAAATTGGGGCATCTTTTGCCTCAGTTCTTACCTATCCCTTGATCACTGAATGGGTGCTGTCTTGAACTGAGATCTGGGAAAGATCTTAACTTAAAAAGGCCCAGGTCTCCCACTGTATCCTGGGCCACAATTAGCCATCTTGACTTAAGTCTTGCCACTAGATTTCAATAACTCTGAAGGCAAGAGTGAGGCTGATGACTTGGCACTGCCCTACCTAAGTTAAACCTTCATGATGGACAAACAACAATCTTGGAGTCACATTCTTGGAATGTGATCACTTCCCTTTCCAAGCTTCCTATAATTTCCACCTCAGCAATAAGTTCCTCCTTGTCAGGAAAAATCAGATCCAGAATAGAATTTCACCTTGTTATTTTTTCAACATTTGGAAGGATAAAATTATCATTAAGGAAAGTCAAGATGTTATTAACTTCTGCTTTTGGAGGCTTGGGGTGGGGAAAGAGAAGGGACAGAGAGAGAGAGAATTAGATGCACAGATGGAAAAGGACAAGAAGACAGAAATAGAGAGAAACAGCTAGGCGCACACACACACACACACACACACACACACACACACACACACACACACACACACACACATCTCCAGAAGAAGTCTGCCCTACTTAAAGCCTTCAGTCACTAGTATGTTATTCCTCTGTCATGGTTATAATCTTTTTCCTGAATAGCTCAATTATTTCTTCTTTTTGTCCAGTCTATAGTCCAGATTGTAATCAGTCTGGATTTTAGTCAACTCAGATGACTAAATTATTTCTGTTTTTCGCTATATTAAAGCTCATCATAAATACTCTCCACCATTTTTCAGACTTATGGATTTCCTCATTTATGTGTTTTTTCTTAATAGAAAAATTCAACACTTCACCCTTTTAACTACTTGGTTTCTTCTGAGTGAGTACCTAGAGCCATATACTCCCCATAGATTTCATCCTACCAAGACCCAGTGATAACTACAAGGTCACATTTGCCTCTTTGAATGAGGGCTTCCAAGCATCCTGCTTAGGGCCTCAACTTTGCATATTTCTGCGTAGACATTTGAGACCATAGATGCTTCCACTGAATCCTTTCTTAGATTCTGTCTCCTGTAAAATTCTAAATTACTTAATTTTTCTCCTTATTTCATTATAGTTTTTATCTATGATGTCTAACTTGGTTATGCATCTATGGGTAGTTTCTCTGATCACCCTTTCCCAACCTCATTCCTTCTAGTTTAAAGTCCCTTTAATGAAATTTGCAAGATACTTGGCAAATAGATTTTTGGCAGGCTCTCATCACTCTCCAGGAACGTATCAGTCCTAAATTTTAAAGATCATGATAGCAGCTTGGCAATCATATCTGCCAACTCTTTTCATATTTTGGAATGTAGTTAATCAAACCCTGGTGAGTTGACTGTATCAAAGTCAAGATCCTTCTATCACATCAACTAATCCAGGAAACTGGATTGTCCTGTGAAATTGTGCCTGTCAGCCCAAGACTAGATTATTGTGGTAATTGAAACTGTCCAACCTACAATAATAGAGACTGAGGCAGAATTCTGAGCCAGTGATACTTTATTAAAGGGTCCATGGTCCCTCCAATGAAGTGGACCTCAAATCTTCCTCATGACCTGAGATTCCACCTTCTTCCAGGACCTTATTTTTATAAGTCTTGGTACCAGATTGGACACCTGAACACTAAAGTATCTACACAAATAAATAAATATATAAATATAATAATAAATATAAATAATATATGTAATATAGCATAATTATACACACACACACACGCACACACACACACACACACACACACACACATATATATATATATATATATATATAATACAGAATTCCTTTGATGAATCTCGATTTGTGGGCCAAAAAAGATGCATCAACTAAAAATGGCATGTCAGTGGTGGGGGGAGGTCCTAGGGTTGGGCAAAGCATGGGGGAATCTCCACTGACTAAATGGTCATAAGATGGTCACCTGCTCATGTTGAACAAGATAGTCCAGAGGTACAAAATAAGTGGGAAGTCTTTCCATGTAATTGAGTCACCTCCAACACACTGGGTTTGATCACCATCACATGGGAAAACAAGGGTGGAGGGCTTCTAATTAGCTTCCTATGATTAAGCAAGTGGACTTACAATCTGCAGTCCACCACTCTGGGGCCCAATATACAGAACTTATAATCACTACCTTTATGGAATCATAGCAAACTGATAAGTACTGATTGGAATAGAGTAGAAGTCAAATGAATTATTTCTTACATGGTGATGTCAAAAGACTCAGCCTCAGCAGACAGGATCCCACTCATCACCCATTGGTTAAGTGTTGCTTTCAGCAAATTTCCCCAGCAATGTCTATTTATTTTTTTCTAAAGTTTTGCAAGCAGAGCCCAAGATTTGTCCATTGTGCATAACTTTCTGAAGGTTCACAGGAAGACTTTCCATTCCTCATGATGAATCAGTCATTCCTTCTCCCAGAACTTCTACTGATCCCTTATACCTGCTCTTCTTTCTGCCTTGTCAGCTGTTATCTATTGACCTCCAAGGTTCTCTCCCAAGTTTCACAGAATCTCTGTTGAAAAGATCAGGCCAGTGGTCTGACTCATACCAGCTTCCTTCCTGTTTCCATGATGCCCTTGGGTTGTCCTCCATCTCACTCAGATATTTGTTTGATCTTCCCTCTCAAGTCTATCAACATAAAGTCTTGTAGCCTCAGGTGAAGACACCCTCCTAAATGATTCTTATTTTCAGAATCCTTTTTGAGCTCTTCCATGGCCTGAGCCCATTGGATACTTATTTCAGATGTTTGGGATACAGAGGCCTTGACTCCTATGTCTTTCCCTGATGGTAAGCATTGTTCTTCCTCATCGAAAGGAAAGGAGATAATGTCTTTTCACCAAGAAAATAACTTTCTATGGTCTTATTTTTTTTCCCTTTTCTGGGTATTTTCCCAACCAGTTACTTGACTTCTGAGATACCTCTCCACCCTGCCTAGATCTGCCCAGCTCGTGCTTGGAGTCTGAGATTCAAATGCTGCTCCCCAGCCTCAGGGCTTTCAGTGGTGGACTGGCTGCTAATCAGGGTAAGATTAAATCAGGTTCTCAGGTGGGGGCAGGGCCGCTGCCCAGGCTCAGTTCCCTCAGGGGGTTTATGCAGAGACCTTCCATAATGGACCTGAGGTCCTGCCTGCTCTGGGAGCCTCTGGCTGCCACTGCCTCTGCTGCTGCCTCCTGAGGGGGCCTGAGTTATGGAGACAACCCGCTCCCCTCTCAGAGAGCCCAGAGGTCTCTCTCACTGACCTGAAGCGCCTGTGGATGGAGGGACCCCCACGGCCACCAGAGATTCTGTCCCTGAAGCCTGCTCAGATCTGCCCCTCCCAGGCCACGCAGCTAAGGTAGGGCTGGGTTCTGCTCTGGTCCCATGCGTGATGGACCTTTGTTGAGGGTTTTTTGGGTCTTTCTGGAACAGAAATCTCCTCTACTCTGTTGTTCTGTGGCTTCCACCGGTCCAGAATTTCTTAGGAGTTCTTCTTTACAGGTATTTTATAGGCTGTGGTTTCAGAGCTAGCCTAAGTGTGTCTTTCTACTCTGCCATCTTGGCTCCTCCCTCTTATGATTCTTATTTTCAGCATGAGAAAGAACACTTCATATTATCAGGGCATACTGCAAAGCCCTCAAATGTTCTGGGGTGACTGTATCAGCATATAAGGGGACCAAGAATGTGGTTGAACAGATAGAAGAGACCATGGTCTTGCTCTCTGGGCTTGGCGTAATCTCTCTACCTTTTTGTGCTCTTTTAAAACCACTCATCCATATAGGAGGGCAGAAGAGAGTTAGGGTTTGAAAACTGGATAGGCCCAAATCCCAGAGCCATTTGACATTTTCAAAGCAAATAGTCATTATTTGGTTTATAGTCTAGCCTTCAAAGATTAAATTTGGTAGGTATATGGAATGCTCCTGACAAGCTATGGTGAAGCCTCTGACAGAGCAGTCTTGGAGGCTAATGCAAAGAAATGACTGAACCTGAGGTAATTAGCAATATTCTTCCCTTTATCTTTCAAGCAGATGGGTTTTTGGGGCAAAGAATGCACTCCTGGGGAGATGAGAGGTTCCAGTAACCTAGATTCTGAGGAACCCTAACAGGAGGATCTGGGGTGATGGGGGAAGGCTTTCTAAAATTAATGTTTAATGGGGGACAGAGCTAAGATGGCAGAGTAACAGCACGGACTTGCTAGAGTACTCCCCCCAAGCCCAGCCAAATACCTGTAAAAAATGACTCTAAACAAATTCTGGAGCTGCAGAACTCAGAATGACAGAATAAAGCAAATCTCCAGCCCAAGACAGCCTGGAAGGTCACCAGGAGGTGTCTATCATGCCATTCTGGGAGAAGATCACAATCCAATGTGGGCCACATTGGCACAAACAGAACTTGAGTAGGCCTCTGGGGGACTGAACCTCGGGCACCTGTGGAGGTTTCCAGGCTTCACAATCCCAAAATGCCGAGGACAAATTGGAAGGTCCACAGAAAAAATCTGGGGAACCTATGTGAGAGAGTAGAGTGATATGGCCCCAACCCCAGGGCATCAGAAGGAGGAAACACACAGCAGCCACAGCTGCAGTAGGAGCAGCTACAGCCACTGTTTCTGGAACTCTAGGCCCAAGGATTGTGGGGTGGGGGGGTGGGGGGGGTGGAGCAGCTGACAATACATTCCCCACCCTCACTGGAAGCAGAGAACTACCCTGACAGAGTTCAAAAGTCAAGTAAATAGCTGGGAAAATGAGCAAAAACTGGAAAAAGAATCAGATTATAGAATCTTACTTTGGTGACAAGGAAGCCCAAAATATACAAACAGAAGAAAACAAAGTCAAAACTCCTTCTTCCAGAGCCTCCAAGAAAAATATGAATTGGTCTCAGGTCATGGAAGAGCTCTAAAAGGATTTTGAAAATCAAGTAAGAGAAGTAGAGGAAAAATTGGGAAGAGAAATGAGAGTGATGCAAGAAAATTATGAAAAACAAGTCAACTGCTTGCTAAAGGAAACCCCAAAAATGCTGAAGAAAATAAGACTTTAAAAAATAGACTAACCCAAATGACAAAAAAGATTCAAAAAGCCAATAAGGAGAAGAATGATCCAAAAAGCAGAATGGGCCAGATGGAAAAGGAGGTTCAAAAGTTCACTGAAGAAGATAATTCCTTTAAAATTAAAATGGAGCAGTTGAAAAGTAACAACTTTATGAAAAATCAAGAAATTATAAAACAAAATCAAAGGAACAAAAAAAATAGCAGACAATGTGAAATATCTCACTGGAAAAACAATTGACTGTAAAATAGATCCAGGAGAGACAATTTAAAAATTATTGGACTAACTGAAAGCCATGATGAAAAAAAGAGCCTAGACATCATCTTTCAAGAAATTATCAAGCAAAACTGCCCTGATATTGCAGTACTAGAGGGTAAAATAAATATTGAAAGAATTCACCAGTTGCCTCCTGAAAGAGATTCCAAAAAGGAAACTCTTAGAAATATTGTTACCAAATTTCAGAGCTCTCAATTCAAGGAGAAAATATTGCAAGCAGCTAGAAAGAAACAATTTGAGTAGTGTGGAAATACAATCAGGATAACACAAGATCTAGCAGCTTCTACATTAAGCAATCACAGGACTTGGAATATGATATTTCAGAGGTCAAAGGAGCTAGGATTAAAACCAAGAATCACCTACCCGGAAAAACTGAGTATAATACTTCAGGGGAAAAATGGTCCTTCAATGAAATAGAGGACTTTCAGTCTATATCATCAAATATTCTTGATGAAAAGACTAGAGCTCAATAGAAAATTTGACTTCCAAACACAAGAATCAAGAGAAGTATGAAAAGATAAACAGGAAAGAGAAATCATAAGGGACTTAGTAAAGGTTAACTGTTTATAATCTTACATGAAAAGATACTATGTGTAACTCTTGAGACTTTTCTCATTATTTGGATAGTTGGAAGGATTATATACATATAGACAGAAGGCACAGGGTGAATTGAATGGGGAGGGATGATATCTAAAAAAGTAAAATTAAGGAGTGAGAGGAATATATTGGGAGAAGGAGAAAAGGAGAGATAGAATGGGGCTAATTATGTCTCATATGAAAGAGCCAAGAAAAAAGCCTTTTTCAGTGAAGGGGACGAGGGAGTAGGTGAGAGGGAAAAAGTGAACCTTACTCTCATCATATTTGGCTTAAGGAGGGAATAATACACACTCAATTTGTCATGAAATTTTATCTTATGCTACAGGAAAGTAGGGAAGAAGGGGATAAGAGGGGTGTGCAGGGATAATAGAAGAGAGGGCAAATGGGAGGAGGGGTAATTAGAAGTAAACACTGAGGGGCAGGATAGGATGGAGGGATCTATAGTTAGTCTTTCATAACATGACTTTTAAGGAAGTCTTTTGTATAACTACACATGCATAACACATATCAAATTGCTTGGGTGGGGAGGGAGGAAGGGAGAGAGGTTTAACTCAAAGTTTTAAAAATGAATGTTAAATGCAACTGGGAAATAAGATATATAGGTAATGGGGTATAGAAATCTATCTTGCTGATAAATGTTGCAGAAGATGTGGGAGAGTTGGAACACTAATTCATTGTTGGTGGAGCTGTGAGCTGATCCAACCATTCTGGAGAGCAATTTGGAACTATGCCCAAAGGGCTACAAAAATGTTCATACCCTTTGACCCAGCAATACCACTTCTAGGACTGTATCCCCAAGAGGTCATAAAAATGGGAAAGGGTCTCACATCTACAAAAATATTTATAGCAGCACTCTTTGTGGTGGTCAAAAACTGGAAATCAAGGGGCTGCCCATCAATTGGGCAATAACTGAATAAATTATGGTATATAAATGTAATGGAATACTATTGTGCTATAAGAAATGATGAACAGGAAGACTTCAGAGAGGTTTGGAAGGACTTATATGATTTGATGCTGAGTGAAGGGAGCAGAACCAGGAGAACTTCGTGCACAGCAATGACCACAGTGTGAGAGAGTTTTTTCTGGTAGACTTGGAACTTCATTGCAATACAAGGACTTAAAAAATTCCCAGTGGTCTTTTAAGACAAAATGCCTTCCACATCTAGAGAAAGAGCTATGGAATTCAATTACACAATGTAGCAGATCATTTTCTTTTGTGTTATATTTTGGTTTGTTATATGATTTCTCCCATTCATTTTAATTCTTATATACAGCAGTGCTATGGTGAAAATGTATTTAATAGAAATGTCTGTGTAGAACCTATATAAAACAGGGGAGGGACAGGAGGAACAGGGGAGAAAGGGGGCAGGAGGGCAAAAAATCTAAGTTATGTGGTAGTGTTTGTAGAACACTAAAAATAAATTTTTAAAATTTTAAAAAGTAAAAAAAATGAAAAAAGAAATCTATCTTGCCCTATAAAAAATAGAGGAGATGGGGATAAGGGAAGGGAGGGGTGTGATAGAAGCGGGGGGAAGATTGGGAGAAGGAGTAATCAGAATGCATGCTGTCTTGGGGTGGGCAGAGAGGAGAGATGGGGAGAAAATTTGGAGTTCAAAATTTTGTGGAAATGAATGTTGAAAACTAAAAAGAAATAATTTTTTTTAAAATAATGTTTATTGGTGATGGAGGTCATCAGGAAACCTGTGGCTTTTCAGGCCAATGGCAGCACCCTCTGTTCCTTTGAGGAAAAAAACTGCAAGGATTTCTGTTGAGCCAGAGCTTAGTGCCAAACAACAGTTGATAGAGCTAATATGTTGCATAGTAACAGCATACAACATCCAACTGAGTAGAGCATTGACTGCATTGGGTCAAAGTACTTTTCTGTTCCATTACTTCCCAAATATTTCCTCCCTCGCCACTGTTAGTGCCTTCCTTCTGTAATTACTTCCCATTTATACTCTGTGTGTGTGTGTATGTGTGTGTGTGTGTGTGTGTGTGTGTGTGTGTGTGTGAGAGAGAGAGAGAGAAAGAGACAGACAGACAGACAGACAGACACAGACCGAGAGAGAAAAAGAGAGAAAGAGATAGAGAGAAAACAAAGGGACAGGAACAAGAAAGGCAGAGGAAGAAAAAGAAGGAAAGAGATAGAGGCAGAGAGGAAGAGAGAAAGAAAAGGGGAAGAGACAAATAGAGAGACAGAGAGAGGGACAGAGAGAGAGGGATTTTGCTGCAGTAGAGAACTCCTGGTGTTGGGTCACCTCAAGAAGGCTAGTCTGAAACTGTCAATAGATAGGTGAAAGTTTTTCAGAACCTTCATTAAGTATGTGGATCACCAAGCATCTCAGCAAGGTGTGAGCACTGACCTAGAGAAGATAAGTGTTTCTGAACAGTGCATGTTTGAAGAATCTAGGAATTATACAGACTTTTCTAGGATTGGGACTTTGTTATGGAAAATGCTGTCATTCCTAACCACTGAATGACTTCACTAATTCACACGTGATTGAAAAAAACTAGAAGGGGCCAGATTACTAGAGTGTTGTAGAAGTGCTCAAGTTCCAAGGGCATCTAGGTGACTCCATAGTGCACAGAGCACAGGTCTGGAGTTAGAAAGACTCAGCTTCCTGAGTTCAAATCTGGCCTTAGACACTTATTGGCTGTGTGACCCTAGGCAAGTCCCTTAATCCTGCTTGCCTCAGCTTCCTCATTTGTTAAAAAAAATAAAGAAATTTGGACTAGATCACCTCTAACGTTCCTTTGAACTCCATCATAGAGAAAGAATGGAAGGTATGCTGTATAAAGAACTAAAGTCGGTGGTGGTAGTGACAGTAGTGGCAGTAATTTTTGTTTTTATATACAGTAGTAGTTGGTAGTAGTAATAGTAGTTATTGTAAGTAGTAGTTCATAGTAGTAGTAGTTATTGCAGGTAGTAGTTACTGTAGGTAAAGTAACAATAGTAGTTACTGTAGGTAGTAGTAGTTGGTGGTAGTAGTAGTTGTTTTTCCTAAAACTGAAGATTGACCATCTCATTCCCTCTAATTAGTAAACTCCAGGGAATGAAAAAAGTAGGTCATGAGAGTTAAGATGATTGAAGGACTGGGAAGTCTAGGTAATTGAAGGAATACTAACACTAAAGTCCTCAAGCAAAAGAGCTGAGGCAGAAAGGAGACCTAGGAGATAGGCAGTGACCTCTTTAATGAGAAAAAAAGAATCACTTGAGGATGAGAAGACCACAGCCCTGCAGTGGTGCCTAGATGCCTTATTCTGTCAGCTTGTCCTCCAATATAATCCAACCTAAGGACCTGCCAATGGATTCTAAACATACAAAAGTATTTCAGCATACAGCAGAAGTATTGTGGGGGTAGTCTGAATTAGAAACTCCAAACTAATCCAAATTCTAGAGGAGCTCCCATAATATAGTAGAGGGGGTTCTACTGCTCTTTCCCGTACCCTGATGAATTTGGTTTCACATAGAGGAACCTTTAAATGGTATCTAATCTCTTAAAATGACTTTCCACCACCCAGTTTGAGAAAAACAAAACACTGAGAACATTTAAGATTACTTCATGTCTCAGTATCCAGTAATTTACTATATTAAAAGATACAGGAAAAGAGCACACTGATATAATTAACATTTTATCATGGTGGAAGGAGATCAAAAATTTACAAAATGAACAAGAGTAGCCAGCCAGTGAAATTTCCTCAATAAATACAGTTATTTTTTCCTTCTCCGACTCCAAAAGTAGTTTGGGAAGAAAATTTATCTAAAATGCATGGCTTCATAATGGAAGAGCTAACTGAGGAGTCCTGAAGTCATGCCCAACAAACTGGAAAAAAAAGAAATCTACATTGTTCACTTTCCTCTAGATACAGGAGGTCGATCTTGAAGGCAAAAGCTTGTGTCTTTTCCCACAGTTTCTATCTTCTTCCCTTGGGCAGAATTTCTTCATATGATTCTCTGTATAATTTGAGAGTAGATTGAAGAGATCAATATATGATACAGTCGTTGTGGGTCTAAGGTAAATAACTGGAACAGAAGGAGAGGAACTAAACATTGCTCTGCGTATCAGACGTCATTTTTAAAAATAAGACTGTTAAGGAAAGTTCCTAAGATTTAAATTCTCAGGTTATTGTCTGAACTGTTTTAGAACCACGAAGCTACTAAAGAAAAAAGGATCGTTTCATCCCTTTTCGCTATTGGTGATAACTCTCAGTTGCCTTAGATGCACCAACTGGTTGCTGATTTTTCTTTTTTTTTGAAAAGTTAAACATTACAAGAGGATGAAATCATGAAGGGAGATAAAAGTTGAAGGTTCTGAGTAAAGTTCTTTTTTTTTTCTTAAGGCGTTGGTTTGAAATAGACCATTTTATCTGAAAAGATAGTAATTTGCAAACCAAGGCAGTCCAAACTTCAGCGAGAGGACATCAAAGCCTTTGAACATCAGAATCGAGAAAAGGCAGGATGAGCACTTCAGGAAAGGTAAGCAAAGAAATTTTGTATCATCATTACAAGCTAACAAGATGAGTAACTCTGCCCTTAGAGGTTCTTACTGGTTTGGGAAAGTAAATCTTCAAGAGAGGAAAAGTCTGCCTAGGCAGGCAAGCGTTTAGTAAAAATGGTGGTTGGAACATTTCACTGCTGTAGGAAGAAAATGGAGACTATAAACAGAATGAACCATGGGAAGGAATATTCTTGCTGCAGGGCTTTAGAAGTATTAGCGGGATTATGGTTTATGTCCTTTCACTAGAAAACTAACACCTTCTACTCTCAATGCTGTATTTAGGAGGAGGTGGAATGCACCACTTGGTATGCTAACACTAAAGGACTGAGCAATCCCAGGAGTGCTCAACGATGTGATTTTTACCAATTACCTGTGTGAGGTTAAGAAGTAAAGGTGGCTCTGTTCAAGGACTTGTTTGTATTAATAAAATAACTAAGTATATGGATAGAGCAGAGGTTCTGAAACTTTTTGAGTGGCAGTCTGATGTAGTCTATAGAAGCCCATGAATGCTTTCTCAGAAGAATATTTTTAAATGAATAACATAAAATACATGGAATAACAAAAAACTCAATTATATTGAAGTGTCATAATCAAATATTAAAAAAAAACAACAACCCAAAAAAGTTGTTGTAGGGTGTTATAGTTAACAAAGTTTTTCAGACTATTAAATCTAATTCTTACCACAACCATGTGAAGCAAATAAATGTTCAATTTTCTGATTTAACAGATGAGGTAATTGAATCAGAGAGAAGGTAATTAATCAGAGAGGAGAAAGTTACTTACCTAAGGTCTTCAGCCATTTTTCAGTCATGTCTGACTCTTTGTGATCCCATTTGAGGTTTTCTTGGCAAAGAGAGCTCATTTTATAGATGAGAAAACTGAGGCAAACAAAGTTAAGTGACTTGTCTATGATCCCATAGCTGCTAAAATCTGAGGTCACTTTTGAATTCAGGAAGACTCATCTTCCTGACTCCAGACTAGGCACATTGCACCACCTACCTGCTTTCTACCTATGGTCACATAGCTAACAAGTAGACTCATTCCAATGATTTTCTGAACAAAGCTTGTGCATCTTTCACCATCCCATGCTACTTCCAAGTAGGGGCAGCTAGGTGGTGTAGTGGATAGAGCACCAGTTCAAATCTCACCTCAGACATTTGACATTCACTAGCTGTGTGACCTTGGGCAGGTCACTTAACCCCAATTGCCTCATCCTGGGTCATCTCCAGTCATCCTGATGAATATCTGGTCTCTGAATTCAGATGTCTCTGGAGAAGAATTGAAGCTGGTGACCTGCACAGCCTTCCCTCACTCAAAAAAAGTCAAGTGCAAGTCATGTCATTATTTCTCTGATGGCATGGTCTTCTTTGGCAATGAAGGACAAACACACACACACTTCCAAGTATAAACAATTTGTAAGAGGTGCTTAACCTAGTTTAAACACTAGAAATTGGTTCTGTTTAGAAAGAGCTTGGCAAAATGGTCCCAGAAGGTCTAGAAGGACCAGAACTTAAGAATATCTCAAATTGGCATATCTGTAATTACCACCAATGCTGTAACTAAAAGCACCATGAATATAATGAATCAATTATTTTCTCTATTTTGGCATTCAGTGCTAATTTTGATAAAGTAACTTTTAAAATTCTTTTTCATGAATTTTTTTTATGCCAGAAGCAATGTTATAAATGTTGTAATATCCTCAAATAATATCTTAACCTTGGGGTCTAAAACGATTGTGAATGGCCTAGAATGGAGGTTGTACATTAATTTGGAGGTTGCTTTCTTAAGCATATGGAACTAAATGAAGCTGGTATCTTCACCCTTAACTCTTACCCTAATTTTTATGAATTTAATTTTACTTACTCTGTTCAGAATTTCATCTTCATGGGAATGAATGAATGACCTAAAGCCCTTGTGCATAGAGATTTGTGAGCCTATCTTATGACAGTCCCTTACGTCCACCAGTCTTCCTCTGCTTTAAGTTGTATATAAGCCAATGAACTATTTGCTAGAGTAAGGCAGAAGGACTCATATGCTTAGAAGAGAGAGGCAATATGATTGACTCTCTGGTTGCCAGCACAGAAAACAAGCTGCAAAGGCTACTCCAAGACTTCCATCCATGAGAAATGTTTATGCACATCTTCTGTCTTCCTGCTTTTTCCAACCTTGAACTAAAGCACCTACTCTAAAAGTCCAGCATGTTCTCATCTGTATGTCTTATTACCTTGGACTTCAACTTTCCTTCAGCCTTGTGGGAATTTCCTCCACAGGTGTTCTGGATTCTGAATTCAATCCCTACATCCTTCAAATATGCTCATGTCTTCCACATCCTGGGGGGACAAATTAAAAACAAACCTTCACTTGATGATTCCCTCCTCACAAACTGTAATTCAGTATCTCTTCTGCACTCTGTGGCTAAATTCCTTGAAAAGGTCATTGACAATGGATACCTCCGCTTTCTCTCCTCTCACACTCTTCTTAACCTCTTACATCCCAGCCTTATCATTTCCACAAAACTGTTCCCTCCAAAGTTACCAGTGATCTTAGTCGCTAAATCCAATGACCTTTTCTCCATTTTCATTTTCCTCAACCTCTCAGCAACCTTTGACACCGCGGATCACTCTCTCCTCCTAAATATTCTCTTCTCTCCAGGTTTTTGGGACACCCCTCTTTCCTGGGCCTCTGAATGTTCCTTCTCAATCTCCTTTGCTGGATTCTCATCCAGATCACATTCTCTAACCTTAAATTTTCCCCAGAATTCTGTTCTGGCCCTCTTTTCCCTTTTTACTATTTCACTTGGTGACATCATCAGCTCCCATAGATTTAATTGTGCTCTTTATGCTGATAATTTACCTATTATCTTTATCTATATATTATATTTATATTTATTTACCTATAATTCACTTCTCCTCCCCCAAAATCTCTGTTTTGTTTTTGGTTTTTCTGAGATAATCAGAGTTAAGTAACTTGATCACACAGCTAATAAGTGTCCAGTTTCTGAGACCAAATTTGAACTCAGGTCCTTCTGACTCCAGGGCCAGTACTCTATCCACTGAGCCATCTCATTGCACTCCCACCCCCTTTTTAAATGAGTATTTAAGAAACCAAACCACGTTTCACTCCTACCAGATTAATCTTATCAAATATTGCTCTACGTTGGTCAAATTTTTAATAACTACCTCTTAACGAAAATTCCAGACCAAACATTTATTTGATCCAATACCTAAATTATCTTTCATATTTCAGCATTTTGGGATACAAATTCAAGTACAGAAGATAACATTTTAATGTAAAACATTGAATTACAAAGAAACGAGCAATCAACAGTAACAACAGTATCTTTCTTGTTTCTTTTGAGAACATGTAATTTTCATTAGGGAGGTGAAGTCCCAGTAAGTAGTGGCAACATTCTCCAATAATAGAATACTTACTATCCAGATGTTAACCTTTGTCATTTAAAGCCATGTTGAGCTAAAAAAGCCATCCAAGGATAAGGTTGATCTGTTTGGAAAACACTGTTGTGTAACTGCTTTAAGAAGCTGTCAGATGACCTTGTAGCTCATTAACTGTGTGTTTTTCCTTGGCAGGAAAACAAGGTCCATAATCAGTTATATAAGCTTAAGGGAGCCGTAGTATCCACAGTCCATCAAGTGAAAGGATTATTTCCTGCTTCTCAGGATGAAGTGGTGTTCCCAGTTGAACCTGAGGCATTAGTATTATCTGTAAAGGAGCATCAGAAACTACAATAAAGATCTTCGTAAAAGTGCAGTTTTGTTCCTCAACCCTTGGATGATGATAGACTATGGGTATGTCACCATGGAGGGCTTTGATTGCGGATTCCTTTGGCCCACTTCGCATTACTTTCATCAGTTGTTCAGGGCCAGAGCACATAAAGCTCCAATCATGAGAGTCTTTGTCATCTCAACACTTGCCCTTTCCCATGACCACTGAACTTCTCTTTCCAGAAACAGGCTTATTTAGAGTTGGTCAAGACTGTGTCTAAGTCTTTCTCATCTTCAGATCTTCTCCTGATAAAAAGGACCCAAGATACTTTGTTCCTTGAATGAAACCCTGTTGGTCTACATCAGTATAAAAGTTATAAGACTTAGAAGGGTCTAGTTTGACCAAAGACCAGCTGGAAAATTTGGGTAAAAGACCATTAGGGCAATTTGAATGTAGCATGCCTCAGAGAGACTCAACGGTGGATGTCTGCTGATCAACTAAGTTTGAATGATTCTCAGTTTTTACTTCCCCTGCTTGTAGATCAGCTCTTCATGTACTTAAACTATCAGTGGATTGACAAGACTCAATGCTAAACTCAGGCTTGTGCCATTTCTTTGGGTTTGAGGTTCTTTCCTTGAGTTACTTGAAGTTTAACCTTCTGCTTTACATCTCCAACTGACATCTCAAATTAGATATCCTGTAGACATCTTAAACTCAAACATATCTAAAACAGACTTCAATATCTTTTACCCAAACCCTCCCCCTCTTCTTTCCCTATTCCTGGAGAGGGCAACACCATCCTCCTCAACCCTCAGGCTCACAACATAAGAGTCATCCTTGACTCCTCACTCTCACTCCCTAAATCCACTTTAATGTCAAGACCTATCAATTTCACCTTTACAACATCTCTTGAATATGCCTCCTTCTTTCCTCTGACACTGCTATCACTCTGAAACAGTTCCCAGAATATTACAACAGCTTGTGATTGGTCTGCTTCTCTCAAGTCTCTCCCCACTCCAATCCATCTTCCATTCAGCTATCAAAGTGAGTTTCGTAAAGAGCATGTGAAGTCATGTCACCCTGCCCTCATTCAATAAACTCTAGCATTTCCAGGATGAAATAGAAAATCTTCCAGTTAGCATTCAAAGTCCTTCATAACCTAACCCCCTCCTGTCTTTCCAGTCTTCCATCTGAGTTCCCACCACGTATTCTTCTATACAGTAGCACTAGTTTTCTTCCATGAGAAAGACATTCCTTCTCTCAGCTCAAGACATTTTCTCTGTCCGTCCCTTATTGTTGGAAAGTTTTCCCTTCTCTTCTCTTCTCATCCTCACTTGGCTTCCTTTAAGTACTAACTAAAATCTCACCTTCTTCAGGAAGCCTTTCCCATCTCTTAGGTCCAGTGCCCCCTCTCCTTTATTTATTTCCCATTTATCCTGCATATTTATATATACTTGTTTGTTGACTATCTGATTAGATTTTAAGCAACTTGAGCTTAGACTCAAGACTGTCTTTTCACCTTTTTATTTTGTATTTTCAGCACTTAGCATAGACCTGGCACACAGCAATTAATAAATGGATATTGATTAATTAAATAGTTTTTATAATCCAGAATCTCTGGAACCTGATTAATTAAAAGATTTGTTTCTTTCTATAACCTGGAGCTGCTGGAATAGAACTATGGTCCCTTGGTACACCTGAATTTGTTCCCTTTCCCTTCCTCAAGGAATTTGGCATCCCTTAGCATAACCTATCTTTAAAGGCACTGTACTCCTTTTATGGACAGAAATTAAACTATATTAGGAAGAGACCAGGAGGCAAATAGAAGGAATTTCTTTCAAAGTGGGTCAGGAAAGAGAAGAACTAGAAAATGGGGTGAGGGTAAGGATCAGGCTTCCACCAATACCAGTCACCCCAGAACCTCAAGGAAAAGGAAAGAGAATTATTGCAGCAAGTCATTGACACTCTAGTCTGAGCCAGGCATGGGGCCTCGCAGGAAGCATTTCCATCCCACTTGTCAAAGCATCTTACTGCCATGGAGGGAGAGCTGCTCCCAATGTTCTCACAACCAGGGACATCTGTACTCTGTCCAGGGTCCCCAGCAAAGGGTTCTCAGAAGAAGTCTGATGCTTTCTCCCTCTTAGGGAGCTGCAGGAGGTTGTCAGTGATGGAAGCAGGGTCCTGGATCAGAGGAGTCCTCGTGGTAGTACCAGGGACAAGAGTGCCCATGAGAATCTGAGGGCCACCTGCAGGTGTCCTATAGCCAGGGTGACAGCGTGTACCTGGCCTGCAGGGCCTTGTCGGTATATTTGCTGGCAATCTTGTTCATGAGGTGCTTCTGGGCCAGAGACATAGAGCGGCTCTGGCCTTTGGGGGTGAGGTTGGCCAAGTTCTCAGGAACTCTTCTTAGAGCTTCCTGTTTCTTGGTTTGGTTCTTAGCAGCTGCCTCAGTGACCATCTTGAGACCTAACCTCTCCCTGTGTCCACGATTCAGGATCTTGAAGGCTAGCCTTGGAGTTCTGTCCACATATGGAGTTTCTGACCCATCAATTTGCATCAACCTCACCCCATGTCATCATGGTAGATTCATTCACATCAGAAGCCAGAGAAGGGGTGGCTACAAATCCATATCCATTGACTTTGGGAATCTCCTGAAGGATCAGATCCTTTCAGTTGGGTCCCACTTTACCCTGTTTGTACTGGAAATTGAGGGCAGCCCCTGCAGCAGCTGGGACTTGTTCAGGGCCTGGTTGAAGGGGTCCTTGAGAAAACGCTTATTTCTGTGCAGCACCTTTCAGGGCTTCTTAAACAAGTCCTTCACATCAGGGACACCCTCAGGGTAGTACATCAGGGAATTCTTAGCCTTGTACTTCCAGGTCTCTGCCTGAGCCTGGCTACTCTGCAGGGCCTGCTGCTCCATGGATGGTAAGGCCAGGTTCTCCTGTTGCCTCTTTTCAAACTCATCCTCCACCTCATACATCCAGGCATGGTGGGCACGCTCCTTCTCCTTTGCCACTTCCATGACCTCTTGGAAGGAGGTACTGTCTTCACTGATGCACCTGGTCAGGAAAGCTTCCAGACTAGAGAGGCAGCTCTCTGACCTCTTCTTCTGCATCTCCTGACCCTTCCTCTGGACCTTTGGCAGGAAGGCTGGGCTTAGCCGCCAAGGAGGCTGTGCCTGGGTGAACCACAGGGGTCTCAAATGTGGCTGCGGTCACATATGACCAAGGGGTATCCGGAGGGTCTGCCCAGGGAGGAGCCAAACTTGATCTCTATCTGCATCCTCTTC
Source organism: Potorous gilbertii (assembly GCA_028658325.1). NCBI lineage: Eukaryota > Metazoa > Chordata > Mammalia > Diprotodontia > Potoroidae > Potorous > Potorous gilbertii. The sequence continues at coordinate 103,074,264 of CM053774.1, read as the reverse complement.
AAGTCCCCAATCTCCACTGCTTCCAAGTACTTCTGAATTTGAAGCTTCTCCACATCAGGAAAGAAGTCTGGCTCAATTAATGTCTGGAGGACCTCAATGTACTCTTCATCATCAAGGACCTTCACCTCCATTACCCACTTGCCTGCCCTGGGGCTGGCCAAGGCTGTACCTTGCCTCTGCAAGGTGCTCAGCATCCAGTTGCAGCAACCAGCAAGGTGCTACCCGTGCAGGGCCTCTCCATCTCACTGTGTCCTCGAGGCTTGAGTTGAGCTTCAAAGGGCCTGAAATGAGGCTGTTGTCAGAAAAACTAGCTGTAAAAATTGTTACCCAGCTTTCTGTTTCCCTTCTAATCTTACATTGGTTTTGTTTGTGCAAAAACTTTTTCATTGAATGTAATCAAAAGCATAGATTTTGCATGTTTTCTATAAAACATTTTTCTATAAAAAACAATTACGTTTTCTGTCTCTTGTTCAGTCATAAATTCTTCCCTTCTCCATATATTGACAGGCAAACTATAGCCTGCTTTCCTAATTTGCTTATGGTATCACATTTTATGTCTAAATCATGTACACATTTTGACCTTATCTTGGTATAAGATGTGAGATGTTGGTCTGTGCCTAGTTTCTCCCATACTGTTACCCAGTTTTCCAAGCAATTTTTGTCAAATAATGAGTTCTTGTCCCAGAAGATTTATCAAATCATAAATTACTATCGTTATTTACCACTATTATTTGGATGTTTGGTATTGATATTACTTCACTGTCTATGGTACCTTTTAGCAAGATGTAGTTTTCTTCCTTATCTCTTTTAATCAGATCTATTTTTGCTTTTGCTTTGTCTGAGATAAAGAATTGCTACCACTCAGTGGGTTGGTTTTCTTTTACTTCAGTTGAAGCATAGTATAGTCTGCTCTAGCCTTTTACCTTTGTTCTCTGCTCTGTCTGAAAGTTCCCTATATTGTTCTTTTAAACAATATGTTTTAGGATTACATTTTTTAATCCACTTTGCTATCCACTTCCATTTTATGGGAGAGTTCATCCCATTCACATTCACAGTTATGATTATTGACTGTATATTTCCCTCCATCCTATTTTCCCCTTGCTTATACTTTTCCATCTCCTTTTGCCTTGTCTCCCCTCACCAGTGTTTTGCTTCTGACCCCTGCCTCTGTCAATCTGTCTTCCCTTCTATTAACCTCTTTTTTCTTTTCCCTTTTCCCCTCCTACTTTCCTGTAGCATAAGTTAAATTTCAATATTCAACGGAGTGTGTATGTTATTCCCTCTTTGAGCCAAATCTGATGAGAGTAAGATTCAAATAATGCTTACTCCCTCCCTTTATTCCTTCTACTGAAATAGACCTTTTGTGTCTCTTTGTGTGATGTAATTTGCCCTATTCTGTCCCCTCTCCTTTCCTCTTCTCCAAGTACAGTCCTTTCTTTTCTTTTTTCTTAATAAATTTATTTATTTAACTTTTTACATTCATTTTCACAAGATTTTGGGTTCCAAAATTTTCCCCCATTTGTTCCCTCCCCCCTCCCCAATACACTGA
>CM053774.1:103023034-103072215 GCA_028658325.1 Potorous gilbertii | reverse complement strand
TCCTTGATAATTTCATGAAAGATGATGTCTAGGCTCTTTTTTTGATCATGGCTTTCAGGTAGTCCCATAATTTTTAAATTGTCTCTCCTGGATCTGTTTTCCAGGTCAGTTGTTTTTCCAATGAGATAATTCACATTCTCTTCCATTTTTTCATTTTTTTGGTTTTGTTTTGTGATTTCTTGGTTTCTCAGAAAGTCATTAGCCTCCATCTGTTCCATTCTAATTTTGAAAGAACTATTTTCTTCAGTGAGCTTTTGAACCTCCTTTTTCATTTGGCTAATTCTGCTTTTTAAAGCATCCTTCTTCTCATTGGTCTTTTGAACCTCTTTTGCCAATTGAGTTAGCCTATTTTTTCAAGGTCTTATTTTCTTCAGCATTTTTTGGATCTCCTTTAGCGTGGTGTTGACCTGATTTTCATGTTTTTCTTACATCTCTCAAATTTCTCTTCCCAGTTTTTCCTCCACCTGTCTAACTTGATTTTCAAAATCTTTTTGAGCTTTTCCATGGCCTGAGGCCATTGGATATCTATTTCAGATGTTTGGGATACAGAGGCCTTGACACCTATGTCTTTCCCTGATGGTAAGCATTGTTCTTCCTCATCAGAAAGGAAAGGTGGAAACATCTGGACTCCAAGAAAGTAACCTGCTATCGTCTTATTTTTTTTCCCTTTTCTGGGCATTTTCCCAGCCAGTTACTTGACTTCTGAGATTCCTTATCACACCCACCTCGCTTCCAGATCCACCTAGCTAGTGCTTGAGGTCTGAGATTCAAATGCTGCTCCCCAGCCTCAGGGCTTTCAGCATCGGCTGGGCTGGTATTCAGTGTAAGATTAAATTCAGGTTCTCAGGTGTGGGCAGGGCTGCTATTCAGTGTGAGATTAAGTTCACATGCTTGGGTGGGGACAGGGCCACCGCCACACCGGGCTCAGTTCCTTCAGGGGGTTTATGTGGAGACCTTCAATAATGGATCAGAGCTCCTGGCTGCTTTGGGAGACCCTATCCTCTGCTGCCTCCACTGCTGCCTCCTGAGGGAGACTGAGTTATGGAGACACCCCACTTCCCTCTCAGCAAGCAGAAAAGTTCCTCTCACTGACTTTTGCACCTGTGGGTAGAGGGACCTTCCCGGGTGCTGGACATTCTGTCCCTGAAGCCTGCTTGGATCTGCTCCTCTCGGTGCCGTGCAGCCAAGGCAGGGCTGGGCTCTGCTCCAGGTCTGGTGTGTGGCAGATCTTTGGTGTCAGTTTTTCAGGTCTCTCTGGAACAGCAATCTCCCCCGCTCCATTGATGTGTGGCTTCTGCTGCTCCAGAATTTGTTGGGAGTTCTTTGTTACAGGTATTTTGTGGGCTGTGTGTTAGGAGCAAGGATATGTGTGTCTTTCTACTCCACCATCTTGGCTCCTCCCCTCACAGTCCTTTTTTTCACCCCATAAATTTTTTAGTATCATTACATCAAAATCAACTTATTCCCACACCCTCTATCCAGGTATTCTCCTTCTAACTGCCCTAATAGAGGTACAATTCTCAAGAGTAACATGTGTCATCTTCTCATAAAAAGATGTAAACAGTTTAATCTTATTGAATAATATGTTTATGATTTGCTTTATCTTTTTGTGCCTTTCTTGAGTCCTGTATTTGAAAACTGAATTTTCTGTTCAGCTCAGTTCTTTTCATCAGAAAAGTCTGAAAGTCTCCTATTTCATTGAATGTCTGCCTTTCCCCCTGAGTGATTGTGCTAAATTTTACTGGATGGGTGATTCTTGGTTGTATTCCAAACTTCTTTGCCTTCTGGAATATTTTTGCCAGGTCCTCTGATCCTTTAGTGCAGAAGCTGCTAAATCCTGTGTAATACTGACTGTAGATCCTTGATATTTGAATTATTTCCTTCTGACTGCTTGCAGTATTTTTTCCTTAACCTGATAATGCTGGAATTTGACTACAATATTCCTTAGAGTTTTCATTTTGGGGATCTCTTTCAGTAGGTGATCGGTGACCTTTCAGTAACTATTTTGCCCTCTGATTATAGGATATCAGGCAGTTTTTCTTGATAATTTCTTGAAAGATGCTATACAGGCTATTTTTTTATCATGACTTTTAAGTAGTTCAATAATTTTAAAATTATCTCTCCTGGATCTATTTTCCAAGTGAGGTGTCTTCCCAATGAGGTATTTTACATTGTCTTCTATCTGTTTTTTGTTCTTTTGATTTTGACTGACTCTTGATATCTCATGAAGTTATTAGCCTCAACTTGCCCAATTCCAATTTATAAAGAACGATCCTCTTGAGTTAGCTTTTATACCTCCTTTTTCATTTGACCAATTCTACTTTTAAAGGAGATGTTTTCTTCAGTGGATTTTTGTTTTCCACCTGGCCAATTCTATTTTTTAAGGAGTTGTTTTCTTCAGTCAATTTTTGTGCTTCTTTTTCCTAGTTGTCTCCTTTTTCATAATTCTCCTGTATAATTCTCATTTCTTTTCCCAATTTTTCTTCTGCCTTCTTTATTTGATTTTTAAAATCCTTTTTGAGTTCTTCAAATAGGGCTTTTGGGGCTTGAGACTAATTCATATTCCCCTTTGAAGCTTCACTTGTAGGCATTTTGACATTGTTATCCTCTTCTGAGTTTGTCACCACAGTAGCTTTCTATGGTCAGAGCTCTTTTCTGTTTTCTACTCCTTTTTTGGCCCATTTAGTGACTTTTAAAATTGAGTTCTGCTCATGGGACACAGCAGTCACTACCCCATGCTTCTTCTCCTGGGGGCCAGTGACCTAGTCACTGTTTTTCAGGGCCTCAAGTGCTTTCTGGGAGTGGCCAAGCTTACTCCTGCATTTTGTGCTAAGGTCCAGAGCTTACAATTTTCTTTCTGCACTGAGGCTGGAGGACTAACTACTGGCCTGTTGAACCAAGACTGAGGGCCTTTAGTTGCTGATCTGAACTGTGGCTAAGAGCCTCATGCTGGCTTGTCTGGACACCATTTGCTGAGCTGTGCTCCCCTTTTACCAAAGTAAAACAGACCTTTCCTGAAGTCCTAAATTATTTTAAGCTGGAAAATTATTTTACTCTGTGTTTTTGTGAGTTCTGTTGCTCCAGAATCCATTTAAAGGCTTGATTTAACATTATATCTGAGGGAAACTGGGAAGAGTTCAGGCAGTTTCTTGGCTTCTCTCTACCATCTTGGATCTGACTCCCCCATAGCCTCTTCCAACACTCCATGATGCTGGATTGCCCTGGTAAAGTTCTAAGGTAGACAAAGGCTATGACATCTTCCCACATGAGTTTCTGATTCCTTTTATCTCCTCTCTTGTCAGGTCTTTAGTAATCCTTTTCCTCACACTGCTACGTTCTGGTTTCCAACACAACACTCTGTCTAGGCTTCCCTACACTACAAACAATTCTAGGGCCCAAAAATATCTATCATCATTTTGTGATCAAAAACTCAATTGCTAGGAGGTATAAAAAGTTGAATGAATTCATACTATTATGTTATTGACTGATTTTTTGCATTAAAAGAAACCCTTTCCTTAACCTAACTGCATCTCTAACTGGTAAGTACTATATTGGTAGCGTAACACAAAGAGGGCAAGGAAAATCCTTGGTAATGGAAAATCCATAGAAATTCCCAGTTGGAAGATCAGGCCTACCTTGGTGTCACCTCCCAGGCTCAGCTCTTCTAGATGATTTTAACTTGCACACTCTCTTCCTTTCCTCCATTCTGGACCCACAAGTTCTTTGAAAGAAGTTTCTTTTTTCCTTTCTCCTAAAAACTCTCATGCCAGTGGTTCCAGCCTTCTGAGAAACAGGTATTTCTCCAAAGGCAATAGTTTCAGAATTTAAGCTTGTAAATGCATGAAAAATTTCTGGGCTTGATGGAGCATTGGTTCAACAGCCCACCCTGATAGCTCCTGCACTGGATTTTCCCTTGCTTAAGCTAGTCAAAGGATCAGCAGTTATGGGTTCATGAATATGTCACATGATATATTCTTGCTGTTTTTTTCAGGTGATTAAATGCAAAGCTGCTGTGCTGTGGGGCCTGAAGCAACCCTATTCCATTGAGGAAGTGGAGGTTGCACCACCAAAAGCCTATGAAGTTCGAATTAAGGTACTGAAATTCTTAATTCCTTTAAGAGAAAGCCTGAGATTTCTTTGGTATAGGGAACTCCCCCCTAAAACAACACCTCCCTCCACCATTGAGATTGGCCCCTACTCTACATCTCAGAGTCTCCAAGTTGCCTGGGAACACTAAAAAATTCAGTGACCTACCCCAGGCCACAGAGCCTCACTGTACCAAAGGAGAGCTTAGCACTGGAGTTGTAAGTAATCCTGAATATAATACCATTCCATATGTTGGGCTGAAAATCTCATATTGATAAGGGTCCTCTACCAAAGGGAAACAGGTGTACCCCTGGCATGACTAACTAGCTAAATTGTTCTGAGTCTTGTTCTTTCCAATATGGCATTAAATCTCTGTAGCTACCAATATTATGATTGTAATATTATACTGGGTGTTTCTCAATGATTCCTTTTATGAGAGTTATCTTAGAAAGTGTTTGATAGTGAAGTGAGCAGAACCAGGAGAACACCGTACACAGGAACAGCAATATTTTAAGATGCAAAACTGTGAATGACTTAGCCATCCTCAGCAATACAAGGATCCAAGAGAGTCCCAAAGGACTGGTGAAGAAGCATACCATCCACCTCCAGAGAAAGAAATGATAGTATTTGAATTTCGCTTTCTTTCTTTTTCTTCTTTTATTGGAGTCTTCTGGTATAAAATGACTAATATGAAAATATTTTACATAATTTCACAAGTATAACCTATATATGACTGCTCATCATCTTAGGGGCAAGGAGAGGAAGAGATGGAGAGAGAGGAATAGAATTTGGAACTCAAAACTTTAAATAAAATTTTTTTCAAAGAAAAAAAGGAATTTTAAAAAGTTTTTATATATAATTGGGAGAAAACGAAATTATTAAGATGAGATAAATTTACCCAAACCTGTATCATTATCATCTCCAAAGGACTCTGGGCCAAATCTCTAGATGTTCATGAGGAAGGAAGTATAAGGGTCGCTTGGAAGTAGATGTCTCCAGGATTGTATCGTATTTGGAGACTCTCACTCAGAGGCTTCTAGAGTAATGTTTTCTAAATTAAATTATATGCCAATTGAATTTTACATTAATTTCTAAGTCCTCTTCTTCCTCTCTCTATTCTCTCTGTCTCTGTCTCTGTCTCTCTCTCTCTCTCTCTCTCTCTCTCTGTATCTCTCTTTCTCTCTCTCTCATCATTAATATCAAGCAAGGCAAAAATCAGGTACATATATACTTTCCAAGGTAGTTTGCCACTGTCATAAAGGAGATCCAGTGGGATGCTCAAGTTGGCTATTCAAGGGAATTTCTGCAGATAACAAGCTTTTCCAAATACTCCTGTCTACTGATGACATTGTACCAGTTACACTGAGCCCTGGAGCACTGCTGTATCTCCTAGAAAACATCTACAATCGCTCCAAAGAGTTTGGCCTAGCTAGTCACACAGGATACTTAGGAGATGAGGAATGTAAAATGTGTAGATTAGGACATACAGTTAGATGGATGCCTTATCCCATAAAAGTTCATCCGATATACAAATACACATACGTGTACATATCTGTACATACGTATTCACACACAATGGACACATACACATAGACACACTGATATATACATACATATTGGACAGACACAGAAAATGCTTGAGTTGATTCCAGAACTAAGTAGTAGGAGGAAGACAGATTACATTGCTTCCAAGAAATTGAAAAGCTATTCATGAACACCAGACGTCTACCAGAAAAAAGAAAAAAACAATCTTTTGAAAAGATTGTCAAGGCAGCTAGTTGCCTTAGTATATAGAATCCTGGACCCAGAATTAAATTCCAATCCTACCCCAAAATATTTACTAGCTGTGTGACTCTAGGCAAGTTACCCCTCTCCCAGGATCTGTCCTGGGCCCTCTCCTCTTTGCTCTCTTTTTTCTTTCTTGATTTTCTCATATGCAGCCAAGGGTTCAGTTATCTCTTGATGTATGACTTCCAGGTCACTCTTCCCCAGTCCTGGATTCTAAACCTGTGTCACCAAATGACTGTTTGATATTTCAAACTGGATGTTTTGTAGGCATCTCGAACTCAGCATATCCAAAATAGAACTCATTGTCTTTCTCTCCAAATCTACCCCTCTTTTTGACTTTCCCATTTTTGTCGAGGGTATCACCCCACCCCCAATAAGCCAAGTTCACAACTTCAGGGTCATTCTCATTTCTTTTCTCTTGATCACAGAGTGCAAAGCCTGAAGTCAAAAAGACCTCAATCCTGCCTTAGACAGTTTACCAACTATGGGCAAATTTCTTTACCTTTCTGAGGTTCAGTTTCCCAATCTGTAAAACAGGGATGGCACAGGATTGCTGTGAAGATCAACTGAATTAACATTTTTAAAGCTCTTGGCAAACCTTAAAGTACTATCTAAATGTTTTCTATTAAAATCAGTATTGTACCAGATATGATGGATGAACAACCCAGGGGACTGAGTTTCTAGATAATTAATCATCAATTTACTAATTAGACTAGCTAATAATTAATAAATTGATGATCAGTAGTTTCTTTCAGTAACCAAAGATACCTAATGCAAATGATGATTGCCTGAAATATTTTTTTGAAAGGGAATGCTCTTGACAGGATAAATTAATGTTGATTGATTTAAATGAGGAGATTGGCTAAAAGTCTTCAACTCCTCCTTAGGTTTAATCAAGAGATGCAGCCGCCTCTATCAATCTGGTCTAAGGAATTGGTCCTCTACCCAGACCACTCTGGTTAGTTTTCTCCTTCATGATCTGGGTGAGTCACTTTAACTTCAATGGATAGGTACAGGGACATGGGCTTATTCCTTAAGGGCAAGAATTCATCTAGATTAGATTCTATTTACACTCTAAACAAAAGTAAGGTCTTCTAGTTGATTAGGGTCCCATCCAATACAGAGGAGCATGTTCCCTGGGGATTAAGGCAATCTCATCTATCAGCCATTTCATTCAGAGATAGGGGTTATATTTAATAAAACTATTAAAAGACTGGTTCCTAATTAATAATTGGTTGTTAACATAATAGCAAAATAATAATTTCTCTCACATCATTGTTCAACTCTGAGTCACAAGAGAAGAATTTAAAATGAATATCTGACAAAAGAATTCAAAATGGACAGTGAAGAAGTGAAAGTTAGCTAAGAGCAGAGGATCCCTTGAATAGAAAATGTCCTTAGGGAAATGCATGATCTAAAGCAAAGAAGTGCTGATTATATAATGAGAGCCAAGGACAGATCCCGTGTGCTCCATTAGGATCCCAGGACATCAGGTGGGACAAGCAGACATAGACATGAATCATACAATATGGTGGACAGATTTGGATTGCTGGAGGCAGCATCTGATCAATGAGAAGTCATTTCTATGTATTTGAGTTAGACCTTGACAGCTCTCTTTCCCTTGTTAAATATTTATTGAGCAAACATCATAATGTACTGTGACTAAATGAGCTCTTACAAAATCTTCTAGAACTCAGTTAGCCATAAAGGTTTTTTTTCTATTTATTGATATTAGGAACACATTGAGCAAATATAAACACTTTGTTCTCTATTTAGCATATATTTTGTATTTGTTTTTATCCCTCAGTGGAATGTAAATTCCTTGAGGACAAGGATGGGGTCTATTTTCTTTTAGTTTTATATCTTTGGCACTTATAATTGTGTCTTTCATTTAGCAGGAATTTAATAAATCTTTATTGAATTGACTTGGAATTTATAAAATAAGATTTATACCCTTACAGTTGAAGATGTTATAATAAAAATGAATTTATATAAAATAATGCTAATTTATCAATGCTATTTTCATTAATAAAGTATAATCCTGTAAGGCCTCTTTAACCTCCAAAACTATTTCCTAATTCTACTTGTGACCACGTTCCATCATGCATCTTACAAAAATTTAAGTCATAACCCTTTACATTTTTCTCTTGTGTATATATTGTAAATTTCAATTTAATTTTTCAATTAAATTTTTAAAATTGTATTCAAATAAAAATTTTTATTTAAATAAAAATTTAAATTAAATTTTTAAATTTAATTCAATTTTTTTTCTTGCCTTAAAAAAGTGTTTGAGATCAAAGAATTTTTTGCAGCTTCATGCCTGGATTTGGGATAATTAATACTAGTAAAACCTTTCAGAGAAAGGCCCTTTCTCTGCTGACCTACCTCTCTGAGTCATTTCATGCTTTGTTTGCTGGGAAAAAAATCAGATATTATCATGTGGTCATTTGGTGAGATGATCACTTATACCTTGACTGGGTCCCCCACCTGAACACTTTGCATTTCACTGCATTTGGAATGTGTTGACCACACCAAACAATGCTCCTTCAAAATATCAGCTCCTTCCAATCAGGAACCATTTGGTAGGCAAAGAATCCAACACAATGTAAGCAATAATCTCTATGCAAGAGTAACTTAGTCAAGAATAATTTAAATGCACATTTCCAATGTCTTGTTATGCCCTGGATTCAGTTGTCTTTCTCTTTCCATGTAGATTTTGGCTACAAGCATATGTCGCACAGATAACAATGCAACCACAGGAGCCATGCCTGCTAAGTTTCCAGTAATTGGAGGACATGAAGCAACTGGAATTGTAGAAAGTATTGGAGAAGGAATAACCACAGTGAAACCAGGTGAGAGAGGGGTTTTTAATCTGAGGTCTGTGATTTTGTTTTTTACATATGTTGATAACTGTATTTCAATGTAATTTTTATTCCTCCATAATCCTAAATCTATTTATTATATGCATTTCAAAACATTATTCTGAGAATGAGTCCATAGACTTTGCCATGCTTCCAAAGTACACACACACACACAAGAATCCTCTGAAGTGTGGGAATATTGGCCAGGATACATGTTTTAAATGAAGAGAATGGAAACAGATTGCCCTTCTGCTTCTACCAGGGATCTTATTAAAAACAATTAATTTTATTGATGCCTTTCATTTCCATAGCAAAATCATTTCTGGGTATATTCCAATCCCATACCCTAAAAGAAAAACAGGGCAATTAGGTAAATAGAGCACTGAACTTGGAATCAGGAAGACATCTTCATGGGTTCAAATCTGACCTCAGATTCTTACTAGCTGTGTGACTCTGGGCAAGTCATTTAACCCTGTTGGCCTTGGTTTCTTATCTATAAAAATCTGCTAGGGAAGGCAGTGGCAAACTACTCTGTTATCATTGCCAATAAAACTCGAAAATAGGGTCATAAGGAGTTGAACACGACTGAAATGACTGAACAACAAAAATGAAAAACAGTTAAGCAATTAGGATTGCTAAGGTAACCACATTCAGCAGTAAGCGCAACCATCTGCCCTATAAGTGCAATGATTTGCCCTAACAAGACATGGAAGGGATATTTTATTCTTTGTTCTCCCAGGTCAATATGTTTTTATAGGCATGGGGATTTGGGCTTCCTTCTACTGTTATTTTCATTTACATTATGGTAGTTTTTATTGTTTGCAAGCTGTTTTTTTTCATCCTGTATCAAGTCATACAAATGCAATATCCACTTCCAATATACTTTTCAAAAGTTGACTAATATCACAAGTTCTATGAATAACCCTTTGGGGTTGCCTTGTGAACGCTGTAGCTCAGGAGACCCACCCCTATGTTTATATCAATAAAATAGAGAAAGAGCAGACTAACGATTTGGGTATGCAATTTTAAAAAACTAGAAAATTGAACACCAATTAAACACCAGATCTGAAACTCTAAAAGTTAAAGGTGACATTAATGGAATTAAGTGTAAGAATAATTGATATCAGCCCAGAAATAGAAAAGTGGATCAGCTGAATAGAGTAGACATACAATATACAGTTGCAAATGACCATAATAGCCTTTTGCTTGACAAATGTAAAGATTTAAGCTTTGGAGGAAAGAAGTAATTATTTGGTAAAAATTATTGGGAATGCAGGACAATCTAGCAGAAATTGCGCATAGACCAATATTTTCCACCACTTACCAAGATAAAATTAAAATGGATACATGTCCTAGATATATAGGGAGATATTACAAGAAAACTTAAAGAACATGGAATAGATTACTCATCAGAATTATGGATAGACAAAAAATTTATGAAGAGAAAAGAAATAAAGAGTATTATGAGGTGCAAAATCTATAATTTTAATTGCATTAAACTGAAAATTTTTGTACAAATAAAACCAATGTAACCAAGATTAGAATAAAAACAGAACATTGGGGGGGAATTTTATAGACAGTTTCTCAGATAAATATCTCATCTAAAATATATAAGAAGTTTGTCAAATTTTAAAGAATATGAGTTATTCCCCAATTGATTAATGGTCAAAAAATATGAACAGGCAGTTTTTCAATGAAGAAATTAAAACTATAAAAATGCTCTAAATCACTATTGATTGGAGAAATGCAAATTAAAAACAACTTTGAAACAATCTTAAATTTCATAAATTGGCTAAAACAGTAGACAGGAACGTGACAATTGTTGGAGGGGATACGGATAAACTAACACTAATTCACTGTTGGTGGAATTGCAGACTGATCCAACTACTTTGGAGAGCAATATGGAATTATGCCCAAAGAGTTATAGAACTGTGTATGCTTTTTGACCCAAAAACACTATCATTATATCTGTTTCCCAAGGTGATTAGAGAAAAAGGAAAAGAACTTGTGTGTTCTAAAATATTTATAGTGGCAATCTTTGTGATGGCAAAGAACTAGAAATTGAGGGAATGTCCATCCATTGGGGAATGACTGAACAAGTTGTGGTATATAATTGTGATGGAATACTACTATGCTGTAAGAAATGATGAGATGGCTGATTTTAGAAAAAGAAGACATGGAAAGACTTGCACAAAATAATGAAAAGTAAAATGAGTAGAATTATACTCAATAATGGCAATATTGTTCTAAGAACAACTTTGAATGATTAAATAATTTTGAGTATTATAAATACTCAAATCAAATACAAAGGATCTATGAAGGAAGATAGTGTCCACATCCAGAGAAAGAACTGATAAATAGAATTGTGCATAGTATGGTTCTACAAATATACATATATTTGTATCTAACCTTTTCTAAGGCTAGTAGAGAGAGAGGAAGAAAGAAAAATAAAAAGTTGACAGCAGAGGACAAAAGAAAACTTAGAAGGAAACACCAAAAAAGCATGGTAGCTTTGAAAACAATGGGTAATATTTTATTACATATTTTATTTTTAAAAAATAAACATTGTGAAATGGGAATTCATGGTTTCATATGGAATCTTCTTTTTATTTTGTGCTAGTAATGGTCTATTTTTTGGTCTTGTTATATTTAAGTTCACAATGAACAAAAATTAAATTTAAAAAAGAGTTGTTTGGAGGGGAATATTGGGAGAGTTTAGCTTCTGTGCTGGCTGTACTCTGCCATCTTGTCTCTTCTTTCCACAGCCCACTCCTGAAATGTTTATTAATTTTGTATTTTTAAAACTTATTACTGAACAATGTTTTTCATCATATTTTTTTCTCTTCTAGGAGACAAGGTCATCCCACTTGTTGTCCCGCAATGTGGATTTTGCTCTGCCTGCATAAGCCCCAAATCCAATTTCTGTGAGAAGATTGAGTGAGTTTCTATCATTTTAACTGAGATTTCATTTATTTTTCCCATGACTTGCTAATATTTGAACAGAAATAATTTACCGGTGGCTTTGTTGTATTTAATAGTATGACCGGTAAGGGAGTATTGGCTGATGGCACCAGCAGATTTACCTGCAAAGGGAAACCTGTCTACCACTTCATGAACACCAGTACCTTCAGTGAGTACACAGTGGTGGAGGAAGGTGCAGTTGTGAAAATTGATGCTGCTGCCCCTCCAGAGAAGGTGTGTTTGATAGGTTGTGCATTCTCTACTGGATATGGGGCTGCAATCAACACTGGCAAGGTAAGATTATGATCAAAGGAAATAGAATGAACAATGAAAAAAAACTATCACTGCAGATAATATGATGGTGTACTTAGGGAATTCTAAAAAACTAGTTGAAATAATTAACAGCTTCAGCAAAGTTGCAGAATATGAAATAAACCCCAAAAAATTCATCAGCATTTCTATATACTACCCAAAAAAAATTCAGCAGGAAAAGACAGAAAGAAAAATTCCACTAAAAATAATTTCAGACAATATAAAATACTTGGGAATCTAACTGCCAAGACAAACCCAAACAATTACAAAACACTTTTCACACAAAAGAAGTCAGATCTAAACAGTTGGAAAAATATTAATTACTCATGAGTAGACTGAGAAAATATAATTTTAAAAGATAATTCTACCTAAATTGAGTTACTAATTTGGTGCCATATCAAACTACCAAAGAATTATTTCATAACGCTAGGAAAAATTTAAAAAATTCATCCAAAAGAAAAAAAGATCAAGAATCTCAAAGGAGTCTGCTGTGGGTTCTCAAAAACTAAACCAACAGAGCCCTAGAACCCCAAGCTTTTGCTATGGTGGAGACGTTTCTAGGATAGTCCTGATTGTTCTTTCCATGGGTCAGTCAAACCATGTAAGGAAAACCTCTTCAGCATTAGGTGGGTTATTTAATGATGAGTTGTTTTGCCATGGCAACCCCGGAAATAAAGACAAATGGGATATGGTGGTTATAATGGCATGTGGCACTTCAATTTCTTCTTGACATTGTAGCAGAACAGCAATTCTAAGAATAAGAAAATATTTAGACATTTTGAATCTTAAAATCTCAATTTAGCTAATTGTTGTGTGACAGATAGCCTTATCTATTAACCAATAAGTGAATATATTATTAGACTTGCTGAATTAAACTTGAGACATTCTCAGAATTTAAAAATGGGAAAAACACAAAACAGAGGAGAACATTCCCACTAAATGGAAGAATGAGTTCCAGGTTCTCCTTCATGATGCAAATGAAGGAATTGGTGGAATTGGTTCTATAGTGAATAAAAAGACAGCATGAAATTTCACTTCAAGGGGCTCCTGACTATACAAACTCTTCTGTATTTGTCTATGTGCAAATCAATGGATACTCACAGTCTATGAGGAAGACAGCAAGGCACATACCTTCTTATTAGAAGGCAAATGTGAATAGTGTTATTCAAAGGATTGCCAAGTGGGATTGCCTATACTTGAAAGTCATGAGTGAAGTCTTGCCCCAAGATGTCAATGCGGTAGGGAGGAGACCAGCCCTGGGGTTTTTCTGACCAAAAATATTTCATCACAATATCAAAGTTAGTGTTGCCACCACAAGACACAATGAAAGGTAGTCTCCATTCAATCACTAACCGACATGGCACACATTTCTTCATCAGGTTAACACAACTCTTGCAAGCACACACGTGGCCACAGGGCTAAAAATGAATAGCAGCTTCCTTCTTAGAACACACTACACATTCTTGAATCTTTGTTGTACACTGAGGTTGATTTTTACAGATGAGGCATTTCTTGACATGTAGAGAATGCAGAAATCGTGTAGCATTATGTCCTCCCAGACCATAAAAAGTATCTTCGTATTTCAACATACTATATACATTCCTCTAAAGTTTTGAATCATTGCTGATCATAGATGCACTCTGTGAACCCACCTGACCACTGACTTTTTCATTGTGACACTTAACCAGTGCTTTGCAGAGGCTAGGATCAGGACACAAATCAAGTGGAGACTGATGCTTCTTATTTCAAATACTGAGATCAACTCCATTGGTTGCTAAGAAGCATGTGGTACATGATCCACTCTTCTCAAGTCCCATTATTAATGTGTTTTTGGATGGTTCCCAAGCTTTATCTATTTTCCCCACATCCTGCATATCTTGGAGCTGACGGAGTTGTAATAAAGTATGATGTCTCAGAGCGTCATTCAAGGACATTTCCCATCTTTATCCTCAGTATCCATTTTAGCATGAACCAGAAAACTGACTATTTGAGTGTATTGTCATTCAACAGCAAAGGTGTAGTGTGGCTTGCTGGTTCACATTCTAGATATCCAGGTTTGCATTTCCCCAATGCACCAAGAGGTTAGCCTCTTCTGCAGGATTATTAAGTGCAGCTAGATTGCAAGAATCTCCTAATCTGTCTCTCT
The DNA here is from genome assembly GCA_028658325.1 of Potorous gilbertii. NCBI lineage: Eukaryota > Metazoa > Chordata > Mammalia > Diprotodontia > Potoroidae > Potorous > Potorous gilbertii. Next base: position 103,058,061 of record CM053774.1, on the reverse strand, counting down.
GCCCCCAATATCTCTCCTCTCTAATCTGTTTGCACAACTTCCAAAGAAATGTCCCTAAAATATAGATCTGAACATTTCGCTCCAACTTAAGAAGTTCCAGTGTTTTCCATTGGCTTTTGGATAAAATGCAAACTCTTGTTCAACAGCTAAGCCTTTCACAATCTACCTATGGACTATATTCCCAGGCTCATTATGTTATTACATTTCCTGTACTCTATAATATAGTACAACTGACCTACTTGCTGTTCCTTATATATGACCTTACAGCCCCTAAATCTATAATTTTATGTAGGTTGTTCCCCTAACTGGAAGGCAATCTTATCTTGTCCCTTTTTTGTCATTAAAATGGCAACATCTTAATAATAACACAAGTATTTGCAATATTTTTACTGTGAAAGAGATCACAACCAGAGGCATCTCAATCAAGAAATCTTCAACTTGAGTATTTTAACTTGTTGACATCAAGTCATCCCCAATCCATGGTCTTGGCAGTTTGGATAGTAACACATACATTGCACTGGGCTTTCCTCATGGTGCAGCATTAGGTAGAGTATTGTTATTTGTGATTGTAACATCTGCCCCAGCTTCTAGAAGGACTGCAAGGAGAGTGTGTGCATAAAATACTAAAAATGCTTTTGGTTCTGAGTCCCAACCTTTATGATCAGTGATTTATATATAATAGATGCTTAGTTGATGTTTATTGTATTTGAATTTTGTTAATTGTGAATGATGTCACCAAAATATGAAAGATATCACCCAAAAACAAAAACAGCCCTCATCACTGACAAAGACAGTTATATTGTGACAAAGGTGGGGATTTGCTGATGCTCATTGAATGTTGAGACCTAGAAAAAGGCTTCTAATTCTTGGAAGAGATTTTTTCATGAAACTCTATGGTAAGACATAGATAAGAATTCAACAAAGTAATCAATTATGCATGAGACTTGATCTGTGCCATGGGAGCACCCTTCTTATTGACCTGTTGAAATATTGTTACATGCAAGAAATTGTTACATGCAAGAAACAATCAATCAATTAAGTGTCTATTACAGAACTACTGCATTTTCTGAGCTGGACACTGAGCTGGGCTCTGGTGATAGAGGAAACATGAAGAAATCTTTGATTTAAAGGAGCATCTATTAGAAGAAATGGCTTGTGCACATATAAAACAATATGAAATAAATATAAAGCCTTTTTTTTTTTGGTAGAGAGGCACTTTCTGTCAGTTTTCAGTCATGTCTGACTCTTTGTGATCCCATATGGGGTTTCCTTGCAAAGATACTAAAGTAGTTTGCCATTTCCTTCTCCAGCTCATTTTACAAATAAGGAACTGAGGTGGACAGGGTTAAGTGACTTGCCCATTGTCACACAGTTAGTATCTGAGGCCAGATTCGAACTCAGAAAGAGGAATTTCCCTGATTGCCAGCCTCGTAGTCTATCTACTGCATTATTTGGAGTTGGGGGAGGAGTGAAGGAAGAGGAATCAGGAAAGTTTTGAAAAAGATATATAAGTGGGATTACTTATGACAACAAAAAGTTTGCGCATTCTCTCTCTTACAAGCGCTTATATGCATTTTTAAAAATGACATTTCTGAGATGACAACCTTACTTCCTAATACATATATATGTATGTGTGTATGTATATATGTATATGTCTCTGTGTGTGTGTACACACACATATGTGTATACATGTACATATATATAAAATCTCTAAACCACCTTTGTTTCTCATTCCTTCAAGGTATTACTACCAGAATCAGTTTGGCAGTGGTTATGCTGGATTAGTTACACTCTAGATTTCATGGTTCCCAAGATCCCAGACTTACTATAGTATCAATTTTACTGGATCATTAATTACTAATGGCCAGTATTTTTTCATCACCATAGGTCACCCCTGGATCTACTTGTGCCATATTTGGACTGGGAGGAGTTGGCCTCTCCATTATCATAGGCTGCAAAGTAGCCGGTGCTTCCCGGATCATTGGAATTGACATCAACCCACGCAAATTTGAGAGAGCCAAGGCTGTAGGAGCCACTGAGTGCATCAACCCTAAGGATTACACAAAGCCCATCAGTGAAGTCCTGAAAGAAATAACAGGTGATTCTGTGGAGTTCACCTTTGAGGCCACTGGAAACCTTGATACCATGGTGAGTCATCAGTAGGTAGAGAGAAGGCTTTGAGAGCCATGACTAAATGCTCAATCCCAGCTCAAATCTGAGCAGTGGTAGAGTCCACCTCTCAAATTCATTAACAGAGTCCTTAGAATGTAGCAATGATTCAGACAAAAGCTGAATTTCCATAAAGCGGTGTAAATTAATCAACAGGAATTTAATATGCTTCTACTATGTGCAGGTACTAGACTGGGTTCTGGAGATTTAAATAAAAAGGTGAAACAGTCCCTACTCTCAAAGAGTTTCTATTTTACTAGGCAGAAATAACATATATAAAGGAGTGAAGAAAGGGTATCTTGATCAGATGAGTCACCATCTGGTCAGTGGAGTCATTGATTTTACCTCATTTCTAATAGCAGTGGTAGTACTGATAGAATTATTTTTCTCTGAGCAAGAGCAAGAAATCTAAAGCTAAGGGTGGGAAAGAGGGTGTTTCCTGGTGGCAGGGTCAATACCAGGATTCCTGTGCAAGATGACCCCTGGTGTCCCAGCTAAAGCCAAGATGCAATGGGGAGCATGGTCTGAGCCTGACTGGACAGAGCAGTTGAGGGCAATTTTTGCTCATTCATCTATCCATCTCCAAACTTAGACATTGACCAAAAATATCTCAAGTGTATGACTAGCTTTATGTTGTCCGAGTCAAGCATGGCTCTGCAACATGATCTTCTGAGTTAAAGTAGACAATTAATTACAAGCAATCAATACTTCAAAGAAAACATGCACTGTCTGGAATTTTAAATGGTAACAATAGCATTTATGTAACATTTTAAGATTGGCAGAACAGTTTGCAAATATTTTTCATTTTATTCTTGTCATAATTATACTAGTTAGGTGTTATTTTAATTCCCATCATGTAGCTAAGGAAACTGAGATCAAGAGAATGACTTGCCTAGGGTCATCCAACTATGTAGTAAGGTTTTGAGGTTGAATTTAAATTCAGATCTTTCTGACTCCTGGTCCATCATCTAACTACTGTGCCACCTCACATCTTAATGGGAAGAAAAGTGATCCCAGACAGAGCTCAACCTGCCTCAGTGATTTGCCTGAGGGGCATAGAGGGGAAAGGGAAGCTATGGGGCCACCAAAGGATCTTCAACAAGCCTTAGAACATCTTCCCAAGGAATCTAAATCCTTTCCCTCCTTTCTACTTTTCCCATCTGGAATTTCTGCCCCCTGATGTGTAATTGAGCCTGAGTAAATGAACCTTCAGATTAGCACAGTGGATCCTACTCTCAAGGTATCAAATGGAAATTGAAACCCCTCTCACCCAGCTACTGAAGGTGTGTGATTGTTCTAGCTCCAACTAGAGGGCTATAGTGCTTGGCCAGGGGTAGAACTCATAGGGAAAAGAGGAATTTGGAGGGGTTGGTGCAAAATCTCTGGGGGAATCACTGTTCTCTAGAAGATCAATTCACTGTTGATGCCCTAGTGACCTAGTGTGACCTAGATGTGAGTAACTCTGAGTTAATGAGAGTTTCCTGGCTTTGCTCCATCACTTAGCATTTATATTTACTGCCAAGGGAACTAATGACATGCTCAATTATTCTTTTATAAGAACAATGTGTTTCTATTATATATTGGCAGCAATAATAGTAATAAATATAATTTCTTTCTAGATATTTCCTAATAAACACTGATCTTTTAAAACAATGACTGTGCCTAGCCAAGGAGACTAGTACTATGCCTCTAGTAAATATCTGGAGGAGGGGGGAGACAGAAATAGAGTGAGGGAGAGAGATAAGTACAGAGTGGGAGAAGAGAGAAAGGGGGGGAATGAAAAAGAAAGGAAGAAAAGGAAGGAAAGGAAAGGAGAGAAGAGAGGAGAGGAGGGGAGGGGAGGGGAGGGGAAGGGAGGGGAGGGTAAGGAAGGGAAGGGAAGGAGAGAAGAGAGGAGAGGAGGGGAGGGGAGGGGAGGGGAAGGGAGGGGAGGGTAAGGAAGGGAAGGGAAGGAGAGAAGAGAGGAGAGGAGGGGAGGGGAGGGGAGGGGAAGGAAGGGAAGGGAAGGGAAAGAAAGAGGATGTAAAGGGGGAAAGAAACTAATACTCAGAAGTAATGTGCATTAATCTCAGTTTCTCTATGGGAAGCAAGAAGTTACCTCTTGGGACAGATTTGTTTTTCTATTTAATTTGAATTCTTTAATGGAAAAATCAACAAAGTCTATTTTATTAAATTCACTAGGGTAAGATTTTGACCATAGCTATATTGTTGGTTCATGCCAGCCAGTATATCTGGTGACGTTTCTTTGATAATATTTCACTGATGGAAATACTATGAACATGACTTTTTTTCAATAATAGTATGTCATTAAATAAAAAAGTACTGAATTTTGAGGTCTAAACTTTGGCACACCAGAGTTGAGTTTCAATCCTGGCTCATTCACATGCTCCCTTGGAACTCTGGAGCAACAACTTCATTTTGCTGGGTTTCAGTTCCTTTTTTTATAAACTGAAGAAGTTAGGCAAGATTTCTAAGGTTTCTTTTTGCTCTAAACCTATGATCCTCTAATTCTTCCTTCTGTTTCCTGCCTTTACTGGAAAAATGTTTATCGACAGGGGACTAAGAAATGCAGAGTTTCTACACTGTTCAAAACAAGTTTCATTATGTAAGAAACCAAATCTATGCAAACATGTGGGGACATATTTCTGTTTCTTGGCATGACATGCCATCTCTTTTCTCCATGCCTGTGTGCTGTACCCCATGCTTGGAATGACTCCCTCTTCATTTCTATGTTACTGTAAGTCAAGTTTTCTTCCAATCTCTGCTCAAACACCACCTCCAACAGAAGGCTTTTTGATTTCCCATTTCCCAAGCTGTTGATGCCTTCCCCCTACTCCAATATCCAAATTACCTTGAATTTACTTTCTAATTTCTTTATACTTTTATGTGTATAGGTCAGTGCCACCTCACACACACACACTGAATGCAGGATTCTTGAGGGGAAGTACTCTTTTTGTTTGGTATAACCAGCAGTTTTCTGATAAATAGATGATTGGTGATCCATTTATTTGGGGGACTGTGCTAATTGGTGGCAATAGAACAAGGCACAAATCTCTTCCCATTCTGATCAAAACCATAAGAAACATATTTGCTCTTTCATTTGTACATCAGGTTGATGCCCTGGCTTCTTGCCATATGAACTATGGGACCAGTGTGGTAGTTGGCGATCCTCCAGCATTCAAAATGCTCACCTATGATCCCTTGCTGGTGTTTACTGGACGCACCTGGAAAGGATGTATTTTTGGTGGTATGTGACTGAGAAATGAAGGGTTTTTATTCAGATAGAGAGAATTTACTAAGTGCTTCCTATGTGACAGACACGGTGATCAGTGCTAAAAATACAAATACAAGTAAATAAAATATTGACTGTTTCTAGTCTCAAAAAACTTGCAGTCTAATGTGAGGTGCCAACACATACAAGGCAGTCAGAGGAGAAGGTGGGGTGGGGAGCAAATTCCAGAAAGTCATGAGCAGAGGCAGGAGAAATGTGAAAATAGGTAGCCTGGCTTTTCAGTCCAGAAAGGGCAAGGAATTTGGACTTGGAAAGGGATTTACCAATCAGAGGAGAAGCCACAGTATTGAAACATCTGAAGATGGAGGAGAAAGGTGTTGACACATAGATAGAAGGGACTGGACATTCTGACCTGTCCTTTTCCAAGAGAAAAAGCCTATGATCTCACAACATTTTAAAAAGCATTTCATGGTGGGTTTGGGGTGGGGGATGGGGGATGTGGTGAGGTGGGGGATCTTTGAGTATAGAGAAAAGAATAAAATAAAGGAAAAATTTGAACAAATCAACAAGAAGAAAAAGAGATACCCAGGTCTTACTCTGATTTATATCAACAATGTTACCCCCTAATCTAGCAGGAATTTTTATGGCTAGAAGTTCTTTTTATTTGAATTTTTGTTACATTTTTATATCACCTTAATTCCCAAATATATACTTGTATCTTTTCCTACACACACAGAGCCATTCTCTGTAACAAAGAGGAGGAAGAGAAAGAAATTCAGCAAAATGAACATGTCACCAAGTGGACCAGTGTATGCAATGTTCCATACCCGTATCACCACCTCTGCAAAGATGGGAGGGGGGAGCATTTTCTCATTTCTCCCTCGGGGTCACCCAAACATTTTAATTATACAGTACTCGCTATGTGGGGGAGGAAGCCCTTTTCATTTGCGCATTATTATAGTCATTGTATATTATTTTCTTAGTTTCACTCACTTAATTTTGCATCAGTTTATATGTCAACATAATTCTCCATAAGCTTCATAATAATTATTTCTTATAGCACAATAATATTCAATTACATTCCTGTGTGTGGTTCTGCTTTGCTCTTCCACTCAGCGATGTCTATAGGGCCATGGACACACATTTTCAATTCCAAATTTAGAATAAATAAGAAATAACAGAAAGCTGTAGATGCATATCACGACATGAGTTGACTTCCTTATAGAAACTCACATTGATATAGAGTTTCAAAGTTACAAAGCACTTTCCTCACAACCATCCTGTGAGATCACTCATTCAAGTATTCCCCCATTTTACAGATGACACAACTGAAGGCTGGAGAGGTTAAATATTGTAATATTCCTAAATAGCAGCACTGTTTTCTCCTTTGTTGTCCATCCTAGATCAGTACAAGTTCAACTTTATTCTGTTGCTGCTGGTAGCAGAGGAGGAGGTAATTGAGGAAAGCTTATTTCATCTGAATCAGGCAATAGAGTGAAATCCTTGGCTTCCTTTTTAAAAAAATTAGCAAAAGTTCACCTTCTCGCTTCTCACTCATGGAATTGTATTCCACCCTGGATCTGTGACCCAGAAGAGGGTAGAAGGTGACAAAGCTGCCAACTGGCGCCTGTTCCCATGATGATTCCCTACCATGGGTCTGGTGGTGACCCAGTATAGATTAGGAACTTCCCCTTGCTACCTTGCTGGCCCATCTCTAGGAACTTTAAACTTTTGTCTGTCTCCCTATGCTGACCTAGGATGAACAAATGACTCGTGACTTTTGCAGGATTTGGTCCTTTGCATTTCCTAGATCTAAGAGGGATTTTGCTTCTTTGTTTGGTTTCGTGGGGAGAAACTCCCTGTGCTTTCAGTTTTTCCATCTAGCCCTAAGATAATGATATCCATCAAATATAATTTTAATGTATCTAAGCAACATTATCCTCCCCATTAAATCCACCACCTCTCCTGTCTTCTCTATATCCCTATTAACGCTCTTTATCACACTTGAAACCTTGGAGAGGCTGCAAATGTAAGTGATAAAAAAGTGGGCTAATGCTGAACAGACTTTGGGCCCTGTTTTTTGCTCTTTGCTCACTCACTTTAACCTCTAAGGGCCTCAGTTTCCTTGCCTGTAAAGAGATGATCTCAACTCTATCTCAGTTCTAAACCATTCTGATTCTAGTTTATATTTTTCAAAAATGTAAAAATGGTTTCCATGAATGGAAATTTATTTTTAGAACTTCTTGGAAACAAATAATACCCAAAAAAAAGAAAAATGAGAAGCCAAGAGAATAAGAAACATCACAATTTAGTCATTATCCTCCCTAATATTTGTCTTCATTATTGAAGATCAGACATTCTATAAGTTAGTTATAGACAAAGTGAAACATTTATTAAGCATGTACATCGTGCTGAGTACTGTACTATAGAGTCTGGGAAAGAAAAAATAAAAAATAGAAACTAGCAAAAGATAGCATCCCTTTCCTTAAAAACTTAGATTCAACAGGTATCAATGGTTCCCAGTTGACAGAATGTCCTGGCTGAACTGGAGAAACCTCTGTGATTTATTGCCCCACCTAACTAATCTGGGCAATTTAGTATCTGACACTCCCCAAAGGTAAGCACCAACTGCCTTTTGAAATCACACAGGCTTGGAGTGTAATCTAAAATTACACCCAGAATTACAAAATTATGTATACCCTTTGACTCAGCAAGATCACTAGCAGGTCTGTTTCCCAAGGTGATCAAGGAAAAAGGAAAAAACCCTATATATTCTAAAATATTCGTAGCAGCTCTTTTTGTGGTGGCCAAGAATTGGAAATTGAGGGGATACCCATTCATTGGGGAATGCCTGAATAAGTTGTGAGATATGATTGTGATGGAATACTACTGTGCTATAAGAAATGATGAGCAAGGTGGTTTTAGAAAATCATGGAAAGATTTGCATAAAATAATGAAAAGTGAAATAAGCAGAACCAAAAGGACATTATATATAGTAACAGCAACACTGGGCAAAGAACTGTGAACAACCAAGTTATTCTAAGTATTATAAATAACTCAGATTAACTACAAAAATCCTATGAAGGAAGATGCCACCCACCTCCAGAGAAAGAACTAATGAATAGAAGTGTGCCTAGTATAGTTTTATGTGTGCATATGTGTGCATGTGTGTGTGTGTGTGTTCGTGTATGTGTGAGCTTGTGTATGAAGTGGTGGTGGCCTTCTCTAGTGCAAGATAGGGAAGGACTGAGATCAAAACTTAAAATGTAATAAAAAATTAAATTGCATTTAAAATAAATAGATGAATAAATTTTTAAAATCACACAGATTTATAAGCTTTAAAATATTATTATTTTTATTTATAAATTAATGGAAACTCATAGGACTTGAATCTGATTCCAAAGAATGTAGTAATAGACCCAAAGTGACCAAACAACCTTCTCTCCCAAGAGACTTGCATCATCCTGGATTCAGCTACTGTCACTCATTTCCACTGATGCCTCCAGTTGCAATTTTCCCTGTAGCTCATTCTTTTTTTCTTCATAAGCTATCATTTATACAGAGTTCCCACAATACCAAGTTTTATACAAGAGGGCTTTAGAGATGGTAGGGCATATAGGAACTCTTTATTCTTGTGTTTCTTGGGTCAATCTTTGCCTTTAACCCAATAATGTACTGACAAAGATTTAACAACTAACTCTTAAAAAAGAAAATGTTTGCATGGAACACATGTTTAATCTAGATTTTTTTATATTTTCTCCATCTCTTTCTTGAATATGTATAATCAAAAACACCAAAAAAAACACACTTTTATGGAGTGTTTACTGTTTTCTGAAGAGTAAATCCTCGTCCTGAAAATGCAGCAACTGGCTCCAGTAAACTCTTCTGATCTGGTTCCGGCATGCCACAGCTTTAACCCTATGTAGGCTCACAGGGAGTTATTTCTATTTGACTTCTCTCTCCTCATATACCCAAACAGTGTCACCCTCCATCATGCCGGCACTCCGTGCTCAACTTCATGGAGTAAGGAAGTTTCCCCCCTCTATCCCTAAATGTTTCTATAGTTCCCCACCTCTTAGAGTATCTGGGATGGATTATTCAAATTATCCAGGGCTATTTTCCAAAGTTATAGAGACAGAAGGGAGAAAGGGCCAAGTCTTGGTATAATCATGTCAGGAAGAAACAATAATTTGTACTCTCTGTTGCCTGCTCTGCTTGGGGAGGAAAGAGAAAGTGAATTTCTGTCTCAGGCAAATGGAGTCAATTTTGTACTACCAAACTTAGAGGATTGTTCTGAAGACCACACAAGACAGGGTACGGAGAGCACTTTGTAACCTGTCAATATAAGACATTTTAAAAAGAAATAACTAAAAGGGAAACTAGAGACAAAACCCACAAAACGGCATTAGCTTTATAACAGAATCTTGTGTAGTATAAAGGATCCAGCCTGAAATCCAGATTCCCACACCTATAAGCCAGGTGACAGAGGAATGGATCTGGCTGAGCTCTAGTTTTGTCACTTTAAAATATTTGTATTACCTCCATTACAGGGTTGTTTGAATATGACTATTTTGTAAATTATAAAGCCCTATATAATAAATATGGCTTATTATGGTTTTTACCTAAGACAACATGATCACTGCAGAATGAGGTTAGCTAAAAAAAGTTTCTTAGATGAAGTAAGATTTTTTTGTAAAAGACATTATGGCCATGAAAGAATCCAAGCCCCCTTACTTTATCCTTTTCTTATAAAAAGAGTCTTTTATGTACTACAAATATAGCATTAGATTTTCCTTTGATACAAAAAAAATAAGATCATATAAAATAAAGGTTGTCATATTTAAGTCTAAAGTAAAATGTAATTTAATATTCTATGGATCCATGATCTCATCCATTTGGGCATGCAACCAGTACAGATAACAATCCAACCACACACACACACACACACACACACACACACACACATGAACCCCTTCTCTTGTCCATTTATTTCCCCAGACAATCCACTCAATGTTCTGCCACTCATTAGAGTGTAAACGCTTCATGCAAAACTGTTGTTACCTTTGTTTGTGCCCCCCAATACCTGGCATATAGTAAGCACTTAATAAATGTTCGACTGACTGACTTTTAATGGTTTACAAAAGTGAAATACTGGTGCTTAATTTTTTAAGGTTGGAAAACCAGAAATGACCTCCCCAAACTAGTGGCTGACTACATGGCAAAGAAATTTGACTTGGACCATTTAATAACTCATGTTTTACCTTTCAACAAAATCAAGGATGGATTTGATATGCTCAACAAAGGAGAAAGGTATGTTTTTTATGTTTACAACACTCAAAAATGCAATTTGTATAATACAGAATTTGGAAACAATCATCTTGTTTATGTGGTTTTTTTTAAATTTCTAATTTGCACAAAAATGAAAATCCTTATAGGATCAGTATTGGATTGTCCCATATGAACATAATGTTTTCCTTTGCATTTGCATACATTTTTTAATTCATCAGTTCTATTAACTCTCATTTCCCTCATAAAATGGAAGCCCATTTTGCTGATGTCACCTGGGTGCAGGGTAGCACAGAGAAATCTAGACCTAGAGTCCAATAACTTAGGTCCAAATCCCAATCTTGTAAATTGCTGACTATGTGACCTTGGACAACTACATCTCTCTGGTGCTACTCACTTTTTCCTTAAAGTGATATGGTTGTGCTCGATAATGTCTGTGGTCTCTAAGACATGATTTTATGAAATACTCTCCACTGTGTGTATTAATCCTGAGAGTTCTTGGCATTGAATCCCAATGCTGGTAAGAAGATGAAGGCAGAAGATGGATATGAATAGTGAATGACTTGAGTGTTATACCAAAACTGTCTCACTGGACCCTGGAAATAGGAAAAGAGAACCTTTCTATACAAAGTATAGCCTATGAAACTTCTCAGACAAAGAAAAACGCATGATGGCATATGGAGTGTTGTAACAGGACAGAATCTCTTCAATGTTGAACACAAATATGAGTACTAGGATAACAAAGTAGAGAAAACTGGATTACCTTAAAAGAATATTTTTTTCCATCCCCATATCCTGGTGCCTATACTTCCTTATAGCTATCTAAGACAGTCCATTGTAGACAGTGCTCCATTTCCCATCATGCACTTCTCTGGGTCCCAAAGGCATTGAAGGTTACAAGGACAAAAGGTATTTGTGGTTTATTGTCAAAAAGCAATTTCCATTGAACTGGGAAAAATTATAGGATTTTTTCCTCTCTCATCTTTCTCCAGTCTTTATGTCTCCTTTACGTACTAAAGTTAGAGTCAGATCACAAGGGATAAACAGTACATGTCTACATGTGTAAACTGGTCTAAAACCATTACAAAAAATGGTTTGAATATTCTAAACAACCAGTTACCACTTGGAAAACATTTGAAATCAAACTGATTGTTTTCCAATTAACCAATTTTTTGACAAAATCATAGGATCATAGTAACATTGCTCTATAGTTAAGAGGGACCACCTAGCCTCACCTCTTCATTTACAATTGAGAAAACCCAAGCCCAGGGAGATTAAGTGATTTGCCAAAAGTCACATGATAATTGTGACATCTGTCTTCATCTGAAATTGTGTATAGATACAAATGCTATTACATTTGTTATTTAATATAGCACAGTAGACAACTAGACTTGTGTTTGAGGAACAAATAAGACAGTGACGAGAAGGAGCTCTATGAAAGTACAGAATGTCTTCCATTTTGATCTGTGAAAAGGAAAATAGAAAGTGTTGGAAAAAATGTGGGAAAATTGAACACTAATGTATCGTTAGTGGAGTTAGGAACTGATCCAACCATTCTAGAGAGCAATGTGGAATTATGTGCAAAGGGCTATAAAATTGTGCATACCCTTTGATCAAACAATACCACTTCTAGGTGTGTATTAAGGGATCATAAAAAATGGGAAAACGACTCACATGTACAAAAATATATATAGCAGCTCTTTTTGTAGTGGCAAAGAATTGGAAATTGAAGGGTTGTCCATCAATTGGGGAGTGCTTGAATAAGTTATGGTGTATGAATGTAATAGAATGTAAGAAACAGTGAGCAGGTGAACTTCAAAAAAACCTGGAAAGACTTGAATGAACTGATGCTGAGTGAAGTGAACCAGGAGAACACTATTCACAGCAACAGGAACATTGTTCTATGACGAACTATAATAAACTTAGGTCTTCTCAACAGTACAATGATCCAAGACAATTCCAAAATACTCATGATGGAAAATGCTATCCATAGATGGATCTTCTATCAGTTGGGGAATGGATCTTAATTTTATAAATTGAACTCAGTTTCCTATATATTTAAGAAGAGACCTTTACTAGAGAAACTTGCTGTACATTTTAAAAATATCATTTCATTGTCTATGGTACCTTTTAGCAAAATGTAGTTTCCCCGATTATCTCTTTCAATTAGGTCTAATTTTGCTTTTGCATTCTCTGAGAATATGATTGCCACCCCTGCCCTCTTCACTTAAACTAAAGCTCAATAGACTCTGATCCAATCCATCATTGCCATTCTGTGCGTGTGTGTTTCTGTCCCAAGTGTGTCTGTTGTACACATTACATTCTTGGATTCTGGTTTCCAAGCCATTCTGCCATCTGCTTCTGTTCTGTAGGTTAGCTTCTCTCATTCCATTCATAGTTATGATTACTAAGTGCATGTCCCTCCATTCCATTTCTTTGTTTATCCTTCCCTTTGATCATGTCCCTCCTCAAAAGTCTGTCTTCTTTCCAACCACTCCTTCCCCTAATCCACCCTCCCCCTTGTCATTCTCCCAACACATGCCTCTTATTCCCTCCCTCTTCTATCTCTGTATTGGGTAAAATAGATTTCTATATCCAACTGAGTGTTCATGTGTATATAGATACAGCTATAGATATGTATGTGTATGTATATGTATGTGTGTGTGTATGTATATTTATCCTTCTTTCAACCTGTTCTGAAGAGAATGAGGTTTACGTATTTCCTGCCACCATTCTATTTTCCCTTCCTTCCTTCCATGCTTCCTTTATGTGACAAGATTTGCCCTAGTCTACTTCTCCCTTCCTGCTGCTCCTGGTGCATCCCTCTTTCTCACCCCCACACTCTATTTTGGGGGGGGGGGAGATCATCCCAATATAATATACAGATTCCTTCTAACTTCCCTATAATGACAGAGTTTTTAGGAGTTATATGTATCAGCCTCCCATATAGGAATGTCCATTGAGAGAGTTTAACTTTATTGAGTTTCTTATGATCACTCTTTCATGTTTACTTTTACATGCTTCTCTTGAATATTGTTTTTCAGTGTTAATTTTTCTATTTAGCTCTGGTCTTTTCATCAAGAATGCTTGGAAGTCTTCTATTTTATTTGTTATTTAGTTGTTTTTCTGTCATGTCTGATTCTTCCTGACCCCATTAGTGGTTTTCCTGGCAAAAATAATGGAGTAGCTTGTACAGATGAGGAAACTGAGGCAAACAGGGTTAAGTGACTTGCCCAGTGTCACGCAGCTAGTAAGTATCTGAGGTCACATTTGAATTCACATCTTCCTAACTCCAGGCCTGGTGCTCTATCAACTGTGCCCCTACTTCACTAGATATCCATTTTTTTCCCCCTGAAGGATTATACTCAGTTTTGCTAGGTAGGTTATTCTTGGTTGTAATGCCAGCTTCTTTGCCCTGTGGTAAATCACATTCCAAACCCTCCACTCCTTTAACATGGAAACTGCTAAAACTTGTGTGATTCCGATTGTGGCTCCACAATATTTGAATTGTTTGTTTTTTGGCTGATTGCAATATTTTCTGTTTGACCAGAAAGCTCTGAAATTTGGCTATCATCATATTCCCAGAAATTTTCATTTTCAGATGTCTTTCAGAAAATGATTGATAGATTCTTTTTATCCTCTAGTTCCAGAGGATTTGGGGCAATTTTTCTTGTTAATTTCTTGAAATATAATATCTAGACTCTTTTTTAATCATCACTTTCCAGTAGTCCAATAATTCTTAAATTATCTCTCTTTGGTCTATTTTCAGGTTACTTGTTCTTGTGATGTGATATTTCACATTTTCATCATTTTTTTCATGCTTTTAACCTTTTTTTAAAAATCTCATGAAGTCATTAGTTTCCACTGGCCTGATTCTAATTGTTAAGGGCTTACTGTCTTCAGTTAGCTTTTGTACCACTTTTTCCATTTGACCAATTCTGCTTTTTAAGTTATTATTTTCTTCAGTGTTTTTTGTTGTCTCTTTTACCAAGTTGTTAATTATTTTTCATAATTTTCTTGTCTCATTCTCAGTTCTTTTCTTAATTTATCCTCTACCATTCATCTCTTTCTTTAACTCTTCTAGTAATTCTCGTTGACTTTCGATCCGATTAGCATTTTTCTTTGGGGCTTTGCTTGTAACTGTTTTCACATTGTTGTCTTCTTCTGAGTTTGTGTCTTGGTCTTCCCTTCCACCATAATAGCTTTTTATAGTTGTTCTTTTTTTTTGTCATCTGCTCATTTTCCCAGCCTATTTCTTCACTTTGAACTCTGTTAAATTTGGACCCTCATCACCTGCAGGTGGGAAGACACTGTCCTAGGCTTCATGCATTTCTGTGCTGCTATTTTCAAGCTAGATCTGGGGGTCTACAAGTTTTTGATGCTTCCAAGGTGGTATGAAACTGGGGGAGATATGGTCATTGCTCTTTTGGTCTGCACTCTGGTATTTACTCAAAAAGGACCTCTGCTCTCCTATGTTCACAAATGCTAGCAATCCTCTTGACTCTGGAACTGTGGCCAGGGACCCTACTCCATCTTAGAACTGTGACTCACAACTGGTTATGGGTAATGCAAATCAACATCAGCTGTACCTAGTGCACAACAAAGGGTCCCAAAAATCTCTTTCTGATTAGTTGTCTGACACACTTACTGTCTCTGAGCTGAGAGACCCTGAAGCTGCTGCTGCTGCTGCCACAGTGGCCACCTCTAAAGCCCACAGCTGGTGCTCTTATCACACTCCAGGTCTTCACCTGCTCTGATATCATGGATCTCTCCTGCAGACTTCCTAAGTTGTCTTAGGTTAAAAAATATCTCTGTCCCTAAACTTTTGTTGGCTCTGCCATCCTAACATTTGATTTGAGATTTTTTTTAAAAGTTGTTTGGCTGGGACACAGTCTGTACTCTGCCATCTTACATCAATTTTTGCAGTTAAGCTCTAAGAATTAGAAGACCATTGAAGAATCTGAAAGTTTGAAAAGAACCTTATAATTATCTATTACTGATCTTCTATTTTATTTTTTTCAATTAACCCAAATATGTCTTTTCTACCTCCCATCTTCCCAACTTCAAATGAAAAAAGAAAAAGTTATTATAACAAATATGTAGATTCAAGCAAAGTAAGTTCTCACAAAGATCTTGTAAAATACCATATATATCTCAAATATTGATATACCCATATGTGTGTATACATGATTATATGTGTATATATAAATATTATCTATATATACATATATGTAGCATGTTTCATGTACTGTGGAATTGGTCACAGTTGATTCACAGTCCTTTAGCTTTCAAAGTTTTTTTTATAGTATCATTGTTACTATCTCAACTGTTCTCCTGGTTCTTCTCATATCACTCTGCATCAGCTCATACAAGTCTTCCAAGAATTTTCCAAAACTCTCCTCTTCATAATTTTTTATAGCACAATAGTATTCCATCACACATATACATCACAACTTATTCTGTCATTCCTCAACTCATGGACATCCCCTCAGTTTCCAATTCTTTTCCACTGAAAGAAAATTATTTTAAATATTTTTGTACATAAGGATTCTTTTCCTCATTCACTGATCTCTTTGCAGGAATAGGTTCCATTTAATGGTATCATGTAGGAGACAAGAATCTCTCTCTCTTTTTAATGACAGGAGAAGAAGTGTATTCTCATTATATAAATCTGCTAATCTGTCTGAGCTCCTCCTCTTTACCAAATATTTCAGTATATGTGTTATGCGTTTTATTTTCCTGGAGAGCAAACTATCACAACTTTGTTGCTCATCTATTCCCACTCTCTCACTTGGGAAGTATAAAAACTGAGTCCTGCTTTTACATCTAAAAGACACCTCTTTTTAAGACTAGGGGAAACGGTCTTTGGCCTCACTGACCCCCAAATATCCCTTAGCTTCCTGACTGTCCCCTACGCTAGCCCCCAGGTTTGGCATCTTTCAGTTTCATCATTCACTTAATGAGCAGTATTTCATTTGAAATGAAGTAGCAGTTTTTCATTTACTATTTCTGTGCACACTAAAGAGTATGGTCTATAAAAAGTAGACCTCAATATTGAATTACTCTTAATGGGAGATCTGGAAACAAGCTATTAATAGAAACTAATATTTTTTCTTTCAGCATTCGAACAGTCCTAACTCTTTGAACTTGGAAGTGATAGGAGATATCTATGGATCCATCAGAAGTCTCTTTTTGTGATGTTTCACTTTCAAATAATAACCCTAGAGCATATATGGTTCTTTCATGTGGGGAAGACACAAGACAGAAATTAAGTATGTTAGAACAAATAAACACAATTTCTTAAATTAGGGATTAATACAGTGACTAGCATAATTTAATTTATCTGGGATAGTAGTAGGATGCTGCTGGTAATTTTAAGATCATTGGTGTTTAATCTGAAGAAAATGGTTTATATTGGACCAGAGATCATTAGATAAAGATATAAGCTTCCACCAGTTTTTACTGAAGTAGAAGTTTTAAGGGAAATGATAATATCCATGCATCAAATTAATAAGAGCATAAAGGACAACTCCTTCTAGGGTTCTAATTATCTATTTCAAATGAGCTAGAGAAGACATATGGGATGATGTTATTGTAATATCTTAAACCAGATGTTATCTTTCAGATGAAGTATTCACAAGGAAGCTCTTATAAAGACATCCAATTATGTTTTCAAAATGTGCATATGTATATACAAATGTGTTACATGTATTTACATATCTATGAATGTATACATTATATATACTAAACAAAAAACTTGAATCTGCCATCTTCCTTGTCTTATCCCTTCATATTTCAAAGAATATGAATACTTTTGAGCACCTCTTTTAAAAGCAAATTAAATTCATAAAGTAAAATAGTTCATTTTTCATATGATATAGTTCACCTCCTTCAATTAAGAAATATGAATGCATATTTTACAGAAAGTAGAGCTTTTGTTTCAATTCAACAAGCATTTTCTACATCGTATTTTGTATGCCATACCCTTTACTCTGCACTTGGAGTAAACAAAACAAAACAAAAAAGTAGTAACAATGCTAATTTCTGCCATCAAGGAGCTGACAGTAATTTCCTATATTTTTGTGATTCATTTTAAGAAACATTTTCAAATAATTTGATGTAAATTTTAAGATGAATGTTTAATGAATGTCAAAGCTTAGAGAAAATGTGCATTTTTGCAGTTTTGAATTGAATGATAAAAATATATTCTGAATTCCTTTTTGAGAATTTCCAAATGAATATGCAGTTCGGTTTGATATCCTTTTGCTGATATGGATATAAGTTCTTCTGAATGGGAAATTATACCTAATATTTCCTTTTTAAACTTTATTTTTAATTTATGAAATAAAACAAACATTTCTATAACATAGTAGAATTTTCTTAAAAGACAATTGCACATGAAACTGAAAATCTGTTATGTACAACTTGCTATCTCTTTTAAATATATAATAAAGTTATTGTGTAACTTTTTTCTCCTTTTTTCTTCCCTATCCCAAACCTATCCTAAAGATGGCTACCTTTATATATAAATATTTATGTGTATATATGTACATATGCAAATGTTATACATGTAAAATCATTTTATACATACAGCCGTATTCATGGTTTTCTAAGATCCTCAAGCTCATCATTTCTTACAGCACAGTAGTGTTCCATCACAATTTTGTACCACTACTTGTTCAGCCATCCTCCAAGTGATGACCATCCTCACAGTTCTTTGTCACCACAAAGAGACCTGCTATAAATATTTTAGGACATGTAGGTTCTTTTTTATCTAATTATCTTTGGAAATAGACCTAGCAGTGGCATCGCTGGATCAAAGGGTTATAGGCAGTTTAACAACTCTTAGAGCATAATTCCAGATTGTTCTCTCAAAATGGTGCCACTTTTCTTAAGGCATCTTTTTACAAAGTTCCTGAATCTGAATCTCAAATCTTCAGTGGTAAGTTACATAACAGGAATTATGGCAGGAGATCTTAATTTAGATTAAGAAAAGAATTTGCTCATTATATTTCAATATAATTGGAGTTTTTTTGGAATCCTGTGTATTTTGTTTTATACACTTAAAAGCATCATTCCAATGTCAATGAGGTCCAGTACACAAGAAAGGTTTAGAACATCTGGACTGTGTGAACTTCTGCTTCTTGTACCAGACTTATGAATTTCAATGTCCGGTCCTATGCTATCTTTTTCTCTTCTTGTTTTAAGACAGTCCTCTGACATAAAGGAGTCCCTCTCTAGGAGGTTGTAGGGTTCCCACATTGACCATTGCTTTCTACAACTGGGTCACAGTGCCATATTCCCCTGGTGTAGGTGCAGTTGTCAATAGATGAAGTCTTTGCTCTGGTACCCACTTTATACCTAAGGAAAGGTCTATGGGCCAGCCAGAGACTGGTGGAAAAGCAAACCTTTTGATGAGTTCAGATGCTGAGAAACTATGTAAAGCAATAGGAGCCAAATCAATGGAAAACATTTCAAAAAATGGGGGAAATGGGGAGAGAGAAGAGAGGACAAGAGAACCCAACATATGAGTAAAACATATACAGCAACACAGAGAATAATTCACATAAGGCCAGCTCTGTGTTGAGGAATACAGAGACACGAGTCAACGCAGCAGAAAGAGGGTGCTCCAAAGTGCCCTTCTGAGGCTGGGGCTCATATTCTCAATCTGGGTAACCCTCTTTTAACTGGCTGAGTTTCATATCAAGGGTTAAAATAAAATGTTGGAGGAGGAGTGTTATCATATGGAGGAACTGGAGAAATTTAGCATGGAAAAGAGAAGACACGTGGAAAAGTCATGATCGCTACACTCAAGAACTTGTGGAAGAAAGGTTAATTGTGTTCTGTGTGACCCCAAAGAGCTGAAGTTGGAAGGCTTGATATCAGCAAAAACATTATTAAAAAAATTAGAGCTAACTAAAGATGAAGTGAATTGCCTCAAGAATTACAGTCTTCAAATAGGAACTGAACGACCATTTGTAGAATGTATTGTAGTGATAGTTCTTTTATGACTTGAACTAGTTGGCCATAGAGGTCCTTTCCAACACTAAATTTTAGAATTCTGCAAGACTACCTTTTAAGCTATGCTTATTTATAAGCAAATGTCTTTGCTGAATTTTCTTTTTTAAGTGGAACCAACTTGATCACTTCATCTCCCTGAGTCTGTTTCTAGGTGGCATAATGTCTATCAAACACTCTCTGAGCCTTAGTTTCCATATCTGATAAAAGGTAGATATCTAATAATAGCACCCACATTACAGACTTATTGGGAGGATCAGTTTTATATCTATATAATGTATATACACATATATAAATATGTATACATATATATACAAAAATACATACACACGTATACACAAATATTATATATGTCAAGGGTCTTTGCAAGTGTCTTTGCAAACCATAAATCTCTATAACTATGTAACCATGAGCAATATTAATTATCTGAAGAAAGAAGTTTATAATCTTTACACAATTCACCTCCCAGGAAATCATGTGGAACGCTTTACATGAACTTCAAAGTTCAAAGGCTTGTTTTGGAATTATGGAGACAGAATAGCAGAGATTTCAAAGCTACAGAGATGTATATTATTAGAGAAACTTTGTACCTAACAGCAGTACTTACAGGCCAACTCCCTCCATGAGTCTGTGAACAAACTCCTGTGGTTTCATGCCCAATTGGTAGCACAAGTCATGGAAAGGCTGATGAGACATAGCTGGGTAGGCTTCAGTTTGTTTTAGAGCATCTGTGTGGGCCAGGTTTGCGTGACAAAGAAAGACTGCGGCATGCCAAGATTTAAGCATACCCTTATTGTTTGGGTAATATTTTTGGCAATCATTCCTCCAAACTGTATTAACAGATACTGGACTCTGTTGGGGCAGAGCAAAAATTATTCTCCCATTAAATTTCACCATTTTAATGAAGAGAGGCTTGCTTTGGAATTATGGGGACAGAATAGCAGAGATTACAAAACCAGAACTGAAAAGGACCTCAGATAACTTTTAGTTCAACCTCTTGTTTTGTAGAAGAAGAAATTGAGGACTGAGGAGATCAAGAGATTTATCCAAGGTTAGACAGGTATTAAATGTTAGAAGTGAGATTTGAACTCAAATCCTTTGATTTCAGAGCTCTTCCATAGTGTCATGACAGCTATGAGTTATCACAGGTCCCTGACTAGATTACTTTCCAGTGTTCATTTGGAGAATTCGACAATAAGGTCAGGCATGGGGAAAAATTTATATATTCATAATATATATATATATATATATATATATATATATGTATGGTGGCTCTCAGTCACCTCTCATTGTGACATCCATTAAGAATGCTCTATTCCTGTAGTTACCCACTCATGAGGAGAAAGGATAGGAGGGAAAGACAGTTGGAGAGGTCAGAAGTGGACCTTCTCCCCAATCCTCCACACCATAACTTAGTGGCTTGGTGTGACTGCAATTTTACAGAGCTCAATCATTTCAGCAACATTCAGGATGACTTAGTAAATTATGTCCAGATGGCATCATTTTCATTTGACCCAAACAGTAGGATTCTTTCTCACCATCTTAACTGAGACTATTGCTTATTGCGTGGGTGTGCTAAAGGTAAGATGGAGAATACAAAAGGGTGGAGGAGAAGAGGAGGAGAATAGTAGATTCATTTTGACCTGATATAAGGAAAAACAGACCTGTCCAAAAGCATACTGGAGGTCCTCAAACGGAGACTAGATGGGTACTTGTTAGATACTGTTTAGAAAAATATGAAATGATCCAAATGACTTACCTGAGGTCCATTCCAACTTGGAGATTCTGTGAGTCTATGAGCAAGACAACTTGTCTGCCATTTACTTGAATATAAACAGTCAATGTCGTAAAGTGAAGAGAAGACTGACTTAGGAACTGAACGACTTGGTCTCATATTGTGTTTCTGATACATACTTCCCAAGTGATTTGGGGCAAGATAGATTACCTCTGTGAACCTCAGTTTACACATCTTCAGCTGTCCTGTGAAGGCCCTTTCAACTCTATCATCCTATATTCTGTGAGTCAACATGTGATACAATGACATGTGATAGACTCTACTATTTCCTTCATTCAAATATAAGATGCTTAACGTGCCTTAGCTGAGATTTTAGAGGATCCCATAACCCAGCATGCAACCATGGAGAGTTTGTAGTTGTTACCTGTAACCTGTCATGGTCAACTGTCACCTGCGGCTCCAAGAAGCCATAGCACGCACAGCAGCCACACCTTGGTAAAACTGTCTTGGAAGATGGGCTAAACCAGACTGAGCATAACCAGCAGACCTCAAACCTGTTGGTAAGGTAGGGGAATGTCTACCCCAAGCACGTGAAGATTCTCCCCTCAGAAAGGGTGAATGAGAACAGTTTGTTCCAATATCCATGAAGGTAGCTAAGGAAGGCACTTTGAAATGCTCAGAAGTTGGCCAGACATTGAAAATACAAAGGTCTCCTATATTCCACGCCATCATCATTCATCCTAACTTTTGTTTTACCACTGGATTTAAATGACTCTAGAAGACAGACTGAGGCTGATGACTCTGCCTCATTTAAATCTAATTCACTAGCAAGTCAAGACATAGCCTAGTGATGTCACTAGGAAACATCAACATCAACAACGATAGTATACTTGGTAACTACTGTAGATGGTTTTTTCTCAGAGTTGGGTCGAAAAGAGAGATTAGATATGGCTGGCTTATCTCCAGTCAGCAAGAGCAGTGACAAATTGAGACTCAATATTAAGAACATATTCTTAATCATTAAAATGATCCAAAAATGAAATAGGCTGCCTCAAGTAAGATGTAGAAGGCCTCATCTAAGGTCCTAAAGCAAAGTTTAATGGCCACTTGTCAAATATGGAGTAAAGATTTTTGTTTGGGTGTGACCTCTTAGGTTCCTTCAAGCTCTGGGATTCTGTGCTTCAGTGACAAAGAAGAGAAACTTGGGTTAATGAGGGCATGGAAGGGTCAGGTGAAGGGTTTTCTGGTTTTGGTTTTCTTAAAGATGGGTGAGATCAGGGCATGGGTATCAGTAGCAGAGAAGGAACTGGTAGATAACAACATGACACCAAAAGAGTCAGTGATCAAAGGGAGGAGATGAGAGAAGCATGGGGCATAAGTAGAGAGGTTGGCTTCACAAGAGAAAGGTTCACTTCACTCTCGAAAACTAGAGCAAAGAAAGAGAGATGTGTGTGTGCGTGTGTGTGTGTGTGTGTGAGAGAGAGAGAGAGCGAGAGAGAGAGAGAGAAGAATTTTGAGGTGTAGTGTAGGCAGAATTTTGATAGTAACAACTATGTGGAATATATATGTGTGTGTGACAGCATTGCTTTTTCTTCCTATTTCTTCTTCAAGTATATGTAATCAATGCAACAATTTCTCAAGTTCTAATTGAAATCTGTTTGCCAATTACAATGTGTGATTTCCCACACTAAAAATTTATTAGTTCATAGAAGGAAGTCTTTGCTGGTTCCATTATACCTCTGGATGTAGGGATGAAGAAGAGATCTGTGATGCATGCCTTCAATGTTCTCAGTTAAGTAGAGATCAAGACCTTCTTCAGAGACAGACAGACAGAGAAAGACATACAGAGACAGACCAACAGAGAGAGACAGAGACAGAGAGCAGAGACATGGGAAAGGGAATATGTGGCATAGTGCAGAAGCTAGGGTGAGGAAAGAGATAAGTCTGGAACAGCATCATCTCCCAGTGTGATTAAGTGAGTCACAGAAGAGTAAAATGATTATTATGTAACAGCAGAGAGGGCCCAGATAAAACTGGATAATGTGAATTTGTAATGTACCCAAGTTAGGGAAGGTACAAAGTTTGTCATGCACTTTCCCCAGGACTGAGGTTTGACAGAGTGTGAGTGGACACGAGAACAAAGAATTCAAGGGCAAAGTATAACATATAATGGAACCAGTCTATAAAGTCTGATGCCAGAAGGTAGAGATGATGAGTAGATTGAGAAAATGTCCCTTTTAATTCTTTCGACTCAACCTTTGGTTGATGCTCTTGATGAAGGAGTTCTTAACCTTTTGTGTATCATGATGCACTCTAGAAGTCTGGAAGAGCCTATGGACCTCTTTTTAGAAGTTTTTTTTTTGTATGTCTGTGTTTAAGATACTAAGCTTGTACTTTTATTAGTGTGGGCTAATATAGGATTTTAGCTAACATAACAATGCAAAATATATTTACTTATTAACCGTTACCCCAAAAAAAAGCAAGAAAAAGAAAGTGAAAAAAATATGTTTCAAACTTCTCCCAAAATTCATCAGTTCTCTCTCTGGAAATGAACGAGTCCTTTGGAATTGTCATATATCATTATATTGACCAGAGTAGTCAAGTTCATCATTGTCATCATACTGCTGTAACTGTATACAATGTTCTCCTGGTTCTGCTCATTTCACTTTTCATCAGCACAAATAAAGCTTCCTAGGTTTTTGTGAAATCATCTCCTATACTTTTGACCCTCAGGGCTACCCCTAAACCCCTAAGGGTCAAAATGTAGCCAATATAGCTCTAGAAGAATCAGTCCAAAGTTAATTGCCACATATGTATCTTTGTTGAAATAATAAGGCTTCCTGAAGAGAGAGGAGATAAGTTAGATAAGAAAACAAACAGAATATCACCCTTGTCATTTCTTACAGTACGATAGGACTTCACTGCAATCATAAACTACTTGTTCGGTCATTCCTCATTTGATGAGCATCTCTTTTATTTCCATTTTTTGCTGCCACAAAAAGAGCTGCTATAAATATTTTATACATATGGATCCCTTTCCTTTGATCTTTTTGGGGCACAGATCTAGTAGCAGTATTGCTAAGTCAAAGGGTATATGCAGTTTTATAGCTTTGGGGGCATAGTTCCAAATTATTCTGAAGATAGTTCACAATTTCACCGACAGTGCATCAGTATCCCTATTTTCCCATATCTTTTCCAGCATTTGTCATTTTCCTTTTCTGTCACGTCAGCCAATAAGATAGGTATGAGGTGGTTCCTTGAAGTTGCAGAACAGTATTTGTAAATGCATAAAATATGTAGAAATGCAAAGAAAAAAATTATATTGAAATGCAGTTACCAAAATATTTTAAGTAACAAAATCAAGTTCATTGTCAGGAGGCTACATGTTAAACTAAAACCACCACCATTTGTTCCAGGCAGGTTAAACAACCACCACCCGCTTGACCGGTATTTCTTCTCAGACTCAAATGGAATCCAGCCCAGGACCTTGGACTCTTAGAAATAGCCCAGTAATGTCAGCCGTCACTCTGAGAAGCAGGAGGTCCAACCTGGCAGGTAACACTACACTTCTATTTAAGACCCAGGAAAGAAATTTCTTGTCACCAGCCTTTGACATTGTCAAATGATTCAACATAAAAAACTCATATGAAAATGGCATTAAAGAAGAGGCATTACCATCTCCATTGAACCCTAAGGACCGTGCAACATTTCCATCTGGCTTGCCTCTGAAAGCTGTGTTATCTCCCTCAGAATGTTACATCCCTGAAAACAGGGATGATCTTACTTTTCTGTTTTGTGTTGCTAGTGCCTAGCGAAGTGCCTTTGCACATAGTAAGCACTTTAATAGATACTTCATTCATCCATTCTCCAGGTTATGACCCCCTATTTAGTAGATAAATGATTCTGCAGAAAAACTAAGCATTGTCATTGAACCATTCATTCCTCTTTATTTTAGTATTTAACCTAAAGTCTCCCATGGGCTAGCTAACTTTGCCAATTTGTCAGCAGGAAATATCTTAAACTAAATATTTGCTTTTGTGTGCTAATATTGCCTATGATGATATTTCAGCAACTTTTAGTTGCTGAGGTTAATTTGTATTTTAAAAGGTCTAAGTTACATAAAATCACTCTCACTGCTTATATTTATTTGGCACGCTCTGATTACCTGTAAGAAACTTTGGACTTGAATTGTCTTACTCTAAAAACAGTGTTTTTCACACATAAAGTAGGCCAACTAGTATGCCTTTACCAAATGCATTTAGTTTGGCTTATGTATCCCTATAATTTCTTTGGTAATATTCTTTTTCTTAATTACATGTAAAAATAATTTTAACATTCTTTTTTTAAAGTTTGAGTTTCAAATTCTCCCTCCTTCTCTAAAGCAATATAGTTACACATGAGCAATACATGTATATGTATATGCAAAACATATTTACATATTAGTCATGTTGTGGAAGAATACACAGATCCAAAAAACATGAGGAAAAATAAAGTGAAAAATGGTATGCTTTGATCTGCATTTAAACTCCATCAGTTCTTTCTCTGAAGACAGATAGCATTTATCATCATGAGTCCTTCAGAATTATCTTGAATATTGCTGAGAATAGTTAGGTAATTCATGGTTGTTCATCATACAATCTTGCTGTTATTGTATACAATGTTCTCTTGGTTTTGTTCACTTCCCTTTAGCATCAGTTCATGTAAGTCTTTTTGCCTTTTTCTGAAAGTATCCCACTCATCATTTCTAAAAAATTTCTTTTCCATAACATAACATTTCTACAACATAGTAGAATAGCAAAATAGATGATTAAACATGAAAGTGCAAAACTGCTATGTACAATTTGTGATTCCTTTTAAGTACATAATAAAGTTATCATGTCACTTCTTTCTTTTTTCCCTTTTTTCAGCCCCCATCCCCCAGAGATGGCTACCATCAAACACAAATATGTGTGTTCTTGTATTACGTGTGTGTGTATGTAAAATCATTCTCTATCTGCTTCTATTTATCAGTTCCTTCCTTGGATGTAGATACTTTTTTCCTTCATCAGTCTTTTGTAGCTAATTTGTAGTCAAAATGACTTAGCCACTCAAAGTTGTTCTTAAAACAAGATTAGTGTTACTGTATACAATGTACTCTTGGTTCTGCTTATTCTGCTTTTCATTATCTTGTGCATATCTATTTATATTTTTCTAAGATCATCAAACTCATCCTTTCTTATAGCTTTATCAGATAGTCCCCTCCAAAGACAGTTGTATAAGATGAGACTTCTAAGTCTTAAATGGATAATTTATTAACTCTGTAGTAACTCTAAGTCCTTACTCTGTACTTGCTAAGGGGACCGCCCCTTTGATTTGTCAACGTGTCAATTAACCACTCCCCCCCCCACCTTTTTCCATATTTGTTGTACTTACTTAAAGGGAAGACAGCTGAGGAAAAAATTTCTATACTGGTACAGTATACAACATACACACACACACATATGTATCCATCTTACATCTAGTTAAGTTAGTATAGTTAGTATACTGGATACATATATGGAGAGAGAGAGAGAGAGAGAGAGAGTTCTGCTCACTTTACGTCAGTGACTGTCCACCTTTTTCTTATGTATACATACATAAGAACTTTTATATATAGCTAATTTATATATATAGTTTATATGTATATATTTTATATATATTTATATATATAGTTAAGTTAGTATAATTAGTATACTGTATGTATGTATGTGTATATACAGATATATATACAGATATGTATACATATACATACATACAGTATACTAATTATACTAACTTAACTAGATGTAAGAAAGATGTTTTGAATTTGAATAAAAGAGGAGAGAATGTGAGAAACAGAAGGAATTCTGTGTCCACAGGAGCGAGATGTACAGAGTCCCAGCTTTGCAGGAAAGAAAACAGAATGAAACCAGTTCCAACCAGAGCTATTAAAATGGACATTATTCCTCCCTGGGCCCCTAGGGTGATAGATATGTGTTAGGTTACTGGTCAGGGTTGGATAATCTGCCTAGTAACAGGTTTTTGTTGGCCCCTGTTAAAACGTTATTCCCCTTTGGGTTGTGAAATATCTGATGAATTGTTAACAGTCATTTTTTTGTTTGGTCCGTTTGCATGGTAACCACCTGTGCCCCACCTAATGTTAGACCCCCATTGCCAGGTAACCACTCTCTGCTGAGCCCCACTCACTTTCCTGATTGGCTACCTCTCCTGACACCTGTTTTTTGTTGAGGTCCTTTACCTACCAGTACCCTGACAACCCCTTCTGTTTTGGGGGTTCTTGCCTAGCAGCAAGCCCCCCTCTTGCTCTGTCAGAACGCTGTTTGTTGTGGAAACCGCAAGGCTGTACCGAGTAGCACCGAAATGCTTAAAATGCACTCCCCCACCCCATTTAGGGGCTGTCTCCTCTGGGTCTCTACATGAGGCAGTTGCCAGCCTGTCTAATAAATGATACTCTCGAAATTCTCAATTAATTTTGCCTGTGACTTATTAACTCTGTCCATTTCACAATGACCTGGTAGAGCCAGGCCTCTAACAGGATAGGTCAGAAGCTTGTACATATACTTAATGAGCTGTTTAATATTGATCCACATGCCCCCCAAGGTGGAGCAAACTAATTAAGGAGGGGGAACACATCTAGGAGAAAAACATGGAATAGGCAGTTCAGGAACAGGCAGGATGCAGCAAGGGGGAAACAGAGGAGGGACTCTGTGGTCGAGCCAGAAATAAAAGTCTTTCTCTTGCCTCTGTACTGTATGCCCATTCTATAGAACACCCATGCTTGTAACTGCGTAATAAACCTGGATTTTAACTCTACCTTCACTAAATCTGAAAGAGTTATTTCTCACATAATCTAAGCCATAGCCCTTTATATTTTCACTAGTATTTGAATCAATATCAATTTCAATCCAATATTTTTCTGTTAATTTAAAACAGTGGTCAGGGTCAAAGAAGGTTGTGCAGCTTACCGAGCTTGGGGCAAACAATTCCTCATGTCTGACACTGAAATAATAAATGTTAGTATAGGCTTTCAGCAAAAGCCCCCTTCCCTGCTGACCATCCTCTCTGGGTCATCCAAGAAGTCAGTTATAAAAAGTTAAAAATGCAAAGTTTTATTAAGATATGAACCTTTATTGGCAAGATCACATGTTGGTTGGGTCCCTCACCTGAAAAATTTCATTTTCACTGTATGTGCTAACTTGCTGCCATGCTATGGAGAACTCAGAAAGATCTTAGTTTAAAAAGGCCAAAGTCTCTCATACAGCCTGGGCCATCTCCGATCATTCTGTCCTATATCTGGCCATTAGACCCAGATGGCTCCAGACAGGAAAGTGAGGTTAGTGACTTTGCACAGATCTCCCTCATTCAAATCCAATTCATTTGCATGTCATGTTATCATCTTCCTGATATCATGGTCCTCTTTGAGAATGAAGACCAAACCATACGATCTTCCCTCATGATGTCAGCTCCATCAGGACAGAACTTGAGGCTAGATGGTAAGCAAAGCATTCCATACTGATATATTTATAAGAAGAGAATCATCGTAAGAGTGTTTCACTCAAGAATGATCTAAATGTCCCTTTCCTGCTCCACACAAGATATCCTGTTACCCCCAGGGTTCTGTGGTTTTTCTCTTTCCATGTAGATTTTGGCCACAGGCACCTGTCGATCAGATGACCATGCAATCAAAATGGCTGCTAAATTCTCAATAATTTGCAAACATGAAGCAGCTGAAATTTTAGAAAGGATTGGAGAGGGAACAACCACAATAAAACTAGGTGAGGGAGGGGTTTTTAACCTAGGGTCTATGAATTTGTTTTTAAATATGTTGACAACCATATTTCAGTATAATTGGTTTCCTTTGTAATCCTAAGTGTATTTTTACTGTACACATTTTAAAACATTGTGAGAAGGGGTTCATGAGCTTCATTCATCAGTCTGCCGAAGGAGTCCAGAAAACACACCCAAAAAAGGTTAAGAATCCCCCAAGGTATGAGAATATTGAGTAGCACACAAATCTTAAAGTAGGAGAGAATGGAAAGAGTTCCCCTTCTCTCTTGCAACAGGGACATTCTTTATAAAAATTAGATTTTATTAATGTTGTTTGTTTTTACATTATAGTCATTCTGGATATGATTCAGTCTCCTTGTGCTACTATATCTCTACTTGCAACTACTCTCTCAACTCACAGTCACGTGCAGTTTTGTGCTCTCTATAAAATATTCACCTGTAGACAGAGCCTATATTTTGTATTTCTTTTTAATTTTCTCCAACATACACGTATCCTACAAGCACCAGGGATAAGATCATGAAATATTTATTGATTTGGCTATTTTAAAAACTTTTTTTAAGCAATGTTTTCCATCATGATCTTTCTCTTCTAGGAGACAAGATCATTCTGTTCTGTCTCTCATCGTGTGGAAAGAGATCTTTCTATGTAAACTTTTGTGAGAAGACTAAGGAAATATTTGACATTTTCCCTGAGATTTCATATTTATTGCCTCTATACTAACATTAGAGCTGAATTCATTTATTACTGGCTTTGATGTTGAATAGTATTATGAGTAAGGGAGTATTGTCTGATGGCATCAGCAGATTTATTTGCTGTCTAACTGTCTAACACTTCTTGACCACCAGTATTTTCACCGAGTACACAATGGTGGAGGAAACATCCATTATTAAAGTTGATGCTGCTGATCCCTAGAGAAAGTCTTTTTGATTGGCTATGGATTCTCCACTGGCTATAGGGTGGCAATGAAGGCTGCCAAGGTGAGGACATGAATGGTTAGTTTTCATGAAAGAGACTTTTCTTGGCATAGTAAAGATTTGTACAAAAGTTAAAAGTTTCAAAACACAAGCTACGTCAAGGTATTGTCCACTCCATACCACACATCTGGATGAACAATGGAATATACAGTTAATCATCCAAAAGCTTTTGTCTCCACAAATATAAAGATATAGAGATAAAAATTTGAGACAATCGGAAATTCCTATTCTTCACTCGGATGGTTTTGGTATCAAGAACAGGAATATTGGTGATTTGGATGAATTCCTATATATCCTAATAGAAAAGCATGTATAGATGAGTGAAGAAATGAATGAAAACTCATCCTTTGAGTACTTACTATGTGCAAAGCATAGAGGAAGCAACTAGAAAAGAAAGACCATCCCATTCTCCAGGAGTTCATATTCTAAAGGGGAAATAATATCTATATGAAGTTTCTGCTGTGTTAGAAATATGGAATTGAATGAAAATAGAATATTTAATACAATCTCAACTAAACTGTGTTTTATTTGATTAGGAGACAAAGTAGATATTTTTCATCAAGTAAAACATTTCTCCTCCAAGTTGTTCTCCAAGACTTTCCTTGATATGGAGATGGCTATGAATTCTCAGGGGCTGTATCAATACAGTCCAAGGTCTGTCAGAATTTTCTGTGCTGGAAACATTTCTAGTATGGTTCTAGTAACACATTGATTATTGCTTCCACATGTTTCTGGGCTTCATTCAATATATTGACAAGCTATGCTAATTTTTAAAAGAGGTCCAGAAAACATGTCCAATGTGTAACATCTATGGACCTCCTACCTCCACAAAGGGGAAAGTTGGACGTGTTTTCTCATATCTCTTCTTTTGAGTCCTCCTTAATATTCATGGTTTTGTTACATTTACTTTTGATTGTTTTGTTATATAATCGTTCTTTCCCTTTGTATTGTTTTAGTTACAATGTATGTTGTTTTCTTTCTTCTTCTTGTCTCACTCTGTCAGTTCATGTAGATCTTTCCATGCTTCTCTGTATTCATCATAAAATACATCATTTCTAACAGCATAATATTATTCCATCACATTCATGTGCCACAATTTGTTTAGCCATTCCCCAATTTATGAGCATCTTTTTTATTTCTAATTCTTAGTTATCACAAAATGTGCTGCCATAAATATTTTGGAATATGTATGAACTTTTTCTTATTGAAGGATTTTTTGGATATAATAAACCCAGTAATGGGGTCTCTGATCCAGAGATATAAAATTTTAGTCACTTTATTGGCATAATTCCAATTACTTTCCAAAATAGTTGTACCATTTCACAAATCCATCAACAAATTATTAGTGTGCCTATCCTTCCACAACCCCTCCAATCGTGACGGTTGTCATTTTTTGGAGTCATATTTTTTGAAAATTTGCAGGATGTGAGGTGAAATTTCAGATTTATTTTGGTTGGAATTTCTCTTAATATTAATGATTTGGAGTGTTCTTTCATGCCGTGAGAGATAGCAAAAAGTTAAATTTCCCAGAAGGTATCAGTTGATGAAGTCATTGAGAACAAGTCAGATAATAAGAAGGCCAGTAGACTGCAGGTGGATTCAGCCAATCAGGAGAAGGACAGTGGCCTTCAGAAAATTACAAAGTTTTTGATAAAGGAAACAAATCTACAGCTAACTGGAGCTAACCAAGAAATATAACCTAGAGTTACTTGGAGAAAGCTTTTCTTCACTGCACTTGCTTAATGAACCTCATGCCTATAAGCAGACACACTCTGCATAAAAGTATCCCTCCATTTTCTGATCATGGGTCCTATGTTAGAGCATGTTTGGGAGGGGAGATCACACTAAGGGGGGTTATGTAATGGGCAGATAGGGAAGATGGTGACCTAGTGGAGAATGGACCAATCCATCTTCTGGTGGGAGAATTGGTCTTGAACTAACAATATATAGCTCATCTCACTTCTATATTCAGTGCTCCCATCTTCTGGAAAGGGGAGGGGTTGCACTTTGGTCAAAATGTTCAATCCTCTAAATTCTGCTGCAATAAATTTTCCTTAACACCTTATTAGTGTCAAACATGTCTGTAACAATGCCATTATGAATATTTTGTATTTCTCCTTTTGAGTATTATACAGTTTATTCATATCTTTTGACCATTTATATATTGAGGAATAGCTACCAGTCCTTATATGCATATATATAGTTTACATATATATATATATATATATATATATATATATATATAGTTTACAAATCTAGATACCAAATCCTTATCAGAGAAATTTAACACGAAGATTTTGATAGTGGCACAGATCAGACTCCCCATGAGTGCTAGAATGCTCTTTGGTGTACATCCACAATATCAGCAGACCTCTATCTATAAAGTTAGATTTCCCCATCAAAATTCGATCTGGTGAAAAGTCTAGATCTTTTGGAACTTTTGTAGAGGGGAACTAAGCTGTGCTGCTTTCTACTATTCTGCCATCTTGCCCCTGCCTCCAACTTTGGGTATTTTCACTTGCTGTACCCCAATATATGGAATATTCTCTCTCATAACCACCTCCTGATTTCCCTGACTTTCTTCAAATCCCTGTTAAAATTCCACCTTGTGTAGGAAGCCTTTCCTGATGTGACTTAATTCCCTCTGTCTCAGTTCCAATTTAATCTGAGATAATTTATGTGTACCAAGTTAGTTGCACACTACATCTTCCATCAGATTGTGAATTCCTAGAGAACAAGTTCTGTCTTTTATGGTGGTTGTATCTTCTGCATTTAGCATAGTGCCTCTATCTCTTGTTTAGTTAAGAATACATCTCCTGCCCATAGCTGCAAGAAGTATATGATCTCCTCCTCTTCTTTTTTTCTTATACTATGATCTTTAATATTATGGTTGCTTATGCCCAAAGTAACAAGGCAATGCCATATCTATGAAGTTTATTAGTGAAGTGGAACAGTGATGTGCATAGTGGTGGATAGTATGTAATCCACTGAACAGAAACCTTGACCTCAGTCGAGGAGGACCGCCAGAGGTAGTGTATTATATAGGGGTCTCAGGTAGCACTAATTCCTATGTCCAGTGATTAAATTAGTCTGGGACAATGACAGCAGAAATTGGCCCAGTACATAAAATTTAGCTTCAGTACCTACCATAGTACATGCTAAACAGCATAAGACTCAAGCTTTTGTATTTTTTTAAATTCAGCTATTGGGTCTCCCTGGAACTATTCTAAAAAAAAGTTGTGTTTCCACATGTACTAGCCATTTTGTTTGTTTGAGTAACAGCCTTTTGAGTAACTCGGTGTTACTGAGTCTGGATCTGAACTTTTCACAGATTAGTTTTAAAATTGCCTTCACATGGCCCAATAAATAACATACCTAGCACAGAAAATATCATGTTCAAAATATTATGCCAAAACATTATGTTCAGTGCCTTGCATATAACAGATGCTTCATTAATGTTTGTTGTATTTGGGTTCTTTACAGTTGTGTGTGATAAGTGCTATAAAAAGATATCCTTATGATTAGCAAGGCAGCCAGGTGGCACAATGGATAGAGCACTGGGCCTTAAGTCAGGAAGACATGAGTTCAAACCTAGCCTCAAGATACTTACTAGCTGTGTGAGCCTAGGCAAATTATTTAACCCTGTTTGCCTCAGTTTCCTTATCTGTCAAATAAGAAACCTCAAGAGAACCTCAGAAGGGATCACGAAGAGTCAGACAGGACTAAAAACAACTAAACAACAACACAATTGACAGAGAAGGTTATAGCGTGAGATAAGAGAATAACAGTTAACTCGAGTGATCTCCTGATATGCACTGAATGTTAAAAGACCTAGAAGTCTTCCAGTGCTTTGGTAGATCTTTCTGTAGAGGTTCTACGAGAAGACATGGACAAGAATCCCACAGGATGATCAATTAATTTATAGGTTGGGATTTGTATCATGGGAGTACACATTACTGAGCTCATGGATTCATTATAATCCATTGACAAGCAAGAAATAATCAATCAATAAACAATAATCAATCAATAAGTTGTTGGTTGGTGGGGGCTCTTGTCCTTCATTCTCAAAGAGAACCAAAATGACATCACCATGAAAAAGTTAAGTTTAAATGTGTCTGACTGTGGCTGATCAGACCCATATGAGCTCGGAATGCTCTACCACAGATTGGGCACAAATAGTCCATGCGAACATCTGGGGTGGATACTCTAAATTTGCACATCCTATGTTTCCTTTGAGTTGTTTCACTTCTGCTTTGCTCATGCAGCACAGCACCCTTTCTGATGTGGGCATGCCATGCTGAGTGGTCCTGTGCCAGTGTCTTCTGGCATACAACAATGAGGTCAGCACAAAGTAGACCTTCAGTTTGGTAGTCAGTCTAATACCTCTTTTTTTTTTAACTTTTAAATTTATTTATTTAACTTTTTACATTCATCTTCACAAAATTTTGGGTTCCAAAATTTTCACCCCATTTGTCCCCTTCCCCCACCCCAGTACACTGAGCATTCTAATTTCCCCTATCACCAATCTGACCTCTCTTCTATCATCCCTCCCTTCTTTTGTTCCCATCTTCTCTTTTGTCCTGTAGGGCCAGATAACTTTCTATTCCCCATTACCTATATTTCTTATTTCCTAGTAGCAAGAACAATACTCAACAGTTGTTCCTAAAACTTTGAGTTCCAACTTCTTCCCATCCCTCCCTCCCCACCCATTCCCTTTGGGAAGGCAGGCAATTCAATATAGGCCATATCTGTGTAGTTTTGCAAATGACTTCCATAATAGTCGTGCTGTGTAAGACTAACTATATT